>OU026153.1:66000000-66620826 GCA_907269105.1 Volucella inanis
TTTAGTACTAATAGTGGTACATACTTAAACAGGCGTGGTGTTATGATAAATTAATTTGCAGTCCTATTAATTTGCAGAAGAGATATATTTGCGTACTATGCTGCTAAGTGACCTTCTAACTGAAGATACTTTTAAATAGATGTTAGTAGTTAGGGTTGATGGTTGTCGCCTATAACATCGTCATCATCGGCAAAAAAAAAAGATAAATCGCTTCGGACTCGTTGAAACGATGACATTGAAAAGCAAATAACCTTCTACACTGCATTGGTGTACTCAAACTTTAACTTCGATTTAGGATATTCCCCCTGTGAATTAAATTCTCGTTAAAACATTGTTCAGACTAAGTACGAGTTAAATACGTATTAACATCAGAAACACTTTAATATACGAAAGAAAATAAAAAAATAAATCGCATTAGCAATTCGTCGGTTGTTGTTTTATTTTTTTTTTTTTTCTGTTTTTTGAAGTTCATTTTGGTTTTATTTTAAAGTCATGTACCCCATTTTTAATCAAATAAAATTAATCGCATCCTGATTTCAATGTGAAACTTACTCTTTGAAGTTTAAAAATAAATATTTTTGGCCCTTTTTTCGCATATTTATTGAACCCTTTTATGAAAATAATTGTGTGTAAGTTTGGCTGATACAGAAACTGATACAAAGTTATTGGAACGCAGGTGCCCATACAAAGTTGTGGTTGCTCTTTGTATTGGGAAATGTTCTATGAATCGATGCAGGTAGTCGATAGAAAAGTTGAATTAAATAATTATTACAAGAAAATTGAAAATTTTTACATACTCCATAGTTTACGACATTAAAACTTTTGCATGTGGTTTTTTAATATTCGTGTGAGATTATTGGTCACACGATTATCATTAGTGAAACCATTGAAAAAATTTCGTTTCCTGAAACATGCATATGTATGTATACATACATATTTTGATACATGCGGAAAATTTCAAAGAATCAATTGAAAAATTTATTTAAGCCTCTTTAATTGAACATCGGCTAGAGAAAGTTGACAAAACATGCACTGAATTCGATATTTTTTAATACAACTTTCTTACATATTTATAGGATATAAACTATATTGAATGTGAGTATATAGGATATGTGTCAAAATTTTTCAAGGCTTATTCAGCCTTAACCGGCCCGATTCGGAAGCGCCGACCTGTGTCTTTTCAGACGAGTACATCCTTAAATACTTTAGATGATTGTCGTCAAAATCTTACAAATTTGCCAAATATATCTATATTTATCGGTTTATAAGAAAAAATCGTTAACTTGAACTCGACAATTGCAACATTTGAAGTCATTTCTATGCGGCGACGCAGAAAATCTTATAAAACATATGAGCAGTGAGAGACGTTATGATAGGAAACAATGCAATCATTTGTGCAAGTCTTTTTATCTCTTCCACTCTTCGAAAAATAGCAGAGGGACTGGCGAGGTAATTATACGTTTGAACAGCTTGAAGGCATTAAATAAAGATTCATGGCTTATATTAACGGAAATTATATTTTATTTAAGTGCGCTGGTTTTTTTCCTCTTATTGCTGTAACCCGTAAAAAATTCTTAAAAAAGAAGGCACTTTATTTTAATTGCCTTCATCAAGGAAATGTTTTAAACAAATATAAATTTCAATTTCGATGCCAGATTTGTAAATTCAAACATCACTCCCTTTTTCACCCTAATATTGATAACATTTTACCCACAAATAATTCCATTGAGAGAAATTTTAATCCACCAGCACCAACACCGCCTGCAGTACATGACTCTTCAACCCCCTCCTTCACATGAGTCAAATAAACATTTGTGCACCATGCTACCAACATCACTTATTCGGGTTCAAGACAGACAAGGTTCTTATCAAATCATAAGGCTTTTACTCAACACGGGATCCCAAATCTCATTTATTACTGAACAAACCATACAAAGCTTGGGCATTCCATGTAAACTTATTCGTATATCAGTAAAGGGAGAAGCTTCTATATCAGCTGAAGGTACAAATGGATTTCATGTCATGTAATAGTCAGCAAATTGTTGAGGTATACTGCAATATCCTTTAAGCTTACTTCAATATTACCATCGCAATCAATAAAACATATCTCGGATGGTATATTTTCGTTCCACGTTGCTTATCCTACATTTAACGAATCAGGCCAAATCTATATCTTGATCAGCGTCGATAATTCAAGGACCAATCCAAGTTGGTTCGTAGCTGAATGTTCTTTTGCATAGTATCTACCTCCAAAATGAGGTAAAATCGTTTCATACAAAACTAGATTTCGAAGTTTAATCACGAGCGGTTTTTGCATATAGAAAACTTACTTTATCTATTTTATAGAAAAAAACTGAAGATCATTTCTCTACAACTCATTCTCGAATTTTGGATGGTTGGTATGTTGTTCAACTGGCATTAAAAAACATTGTAAATGTTGATTTTGGTGACTCATTTGAGCTTGCTTGAACTCATTTGAAATTCATGAATGAATATATAACTTTCGGACACATGTAAGAATATCTCACAAAAAATACCTACCAACCGAAAAGTAAGTGTCGCCTACTAACAGTATTTATGGCACATTATTCTCTCCATTTTTAGCCAATCAAACGCTGAACCACCTTCCTCTCGATAAATGGAAAAAATATTCGCGTGATTCAAAGGTGGTTCTACAGCTTTCCTATGTTGATGACATTAAAACAGGGGCGAATACCATTAAATTATATATATTATATATATCGTTGCAGTCGGAATTCGTGAACCTCTTATAGGAATCTGTATTTCTTTTGAGAAAGTGGACAATGAATTGCTGGCCTTTGCTTTTACCTTACCTTACCAGAAGACCAAAGGGATGTTCGATGGTAGTATTAGGACTATTGTAGTACGCCCTTAAAGACAGTTTTTCGTTTAAGCGCGCTTAAATGAACAGATCGTGTGTAAAAAAATTATAAATAATAAATTATAAATAAATCGTTTTATCGAAATCATCGCGTATATTAGATCTAATAGGCTTGCTCGCTCCAGTAATTGTAGGCATCAGAATCTTATTCCAAAATCTTTGGAGCAAAAATTTAAAATTGGATGATGAACTTTTCAATCTATTTGCCGACCATTGGCAAAACATTGGATATGAACTTCGGGCTATTGAAAGCATAAACATGAACACATTCTTGTGGAATAATAGTCAGAATGTCGAATATCAGCATTTTGTGATGCTACAGTAGACACTTAAGCTACAACAGCAACTGTATAGTAGCTCCGAAAAAGTGGTTAATTTTCGTAGCATATAGAACGTCGGAAATACCTTCGTCTATTACCTATGCAAGCTGAAATCATGAAAGAACCTCTGACAATCCTGCTGCAGTGCTACCCGTGGTATTTTACCTTGCTTATTATCTATAAATGAGATATGGTGGAGAGGTCCAGCATGGCTATGAAAGGAACAGATCTAGTGGCCTTTATAGGGTCAAAGTAATCTTTCTCCTCAAGACTTAGAAGAATGAAAACACCCAAAGTTCCAGCTAATGTTACTAACACCTAACTCCGGTAGTATTTTTCATTACATTTTGAAAAATCGTCTAAATCGTCGATCCACCTCGTGACATTTATGTATGTTTCGTTTTATTTCAAATTCAAATCAATTTTAATTAACTACAATACGTCATAGAAATATGGAGCAATAATGCCATTGTGGGAGCCGTAGCTCAAGTAGTAGTGAATTGGCTTCCAAATCGGAAGGCAACCAATCCTTAAAGACATTCATTTTCAGTTAAATAAAATCAAACAATATTAAAAGTTGACTAGTTGACTAAAAAACAACAAGCCAACTTTCACTTACAATTAGTCTCCCCATGAAATGTTGGGTGCCACCCGTGGAGCAAAATCTCAAATGAGCCCAAACTTTTTTTTTATCTTCCTATCACTTTTTCCAAAAACTGGAAAAATAATGCCACATGCTGGGGCATTATAAGTATGTTCAGGTCCACTAAAGTGTTCAGTTCTTAAGAAAAAAAAAAAAAAAAAAAAAAAAAATTGCTACCATCTGAGATATGCGGAGATATGGTATACACCCTCTTATCAAGTCTTGCTGAACTACCGTCTAATATGGTCTTCTCCTGATAGCGAGTCTTCAGCACTTTCTCCAACTCATTGATTGGAACCAAATGAATCTATATGATTGGGGAACCATACACCTCAGTTCACCAGCCTAACCTTATGATTTCAAAAATTTGCAGACAATCACGCAAGGCTTTTGGAGAAGATACAATAGCATGAAGAAAATCTCTCTCTTCATGAGAATAAAAATGTCATACTCATCACTTACAACGGTAAGTAGCTTTAAGTTGTTTAAGAAAATAAGTTAAATTTTGATTTAGAACTCGAACCATTCAGTCTTTTATTGCATTCGGTGAGATAAAAAAATCGCTAAATATAAGTGTAATCGTAGTGTTAATAGAATTTATCCCTGGATTTAGAGGAACTTCAGAATATGCTCACTGGTTTATCGAAAATTGTGAAAATGCAATGGATTTATCTAGTGCGATACAAAAAGATATACTTTAAACTACATAACTACCTGTAACTATCTTAATAAACAAAAATCTAAATAGTTAGAAAGAGCTAAAGGCAGAATTGAATAAAACATATAAAAGAAAAACATTCAACATCTGAATTGCTTAGGCAACTTATAACTACAAGGCAACAGTCAGATAAAACAGTTACGAAATTTGTCCAAAGAGTTGAAACTTTACAGAGAATAGTGTTACAGAATGCAAAGCCAGAAACTCGGAAAAAGACTGGGAAACGAAGATTACTTATATAAAAACCAATATATTAAATAGTTTTATAAATCGGTTAAAAAAGAAAATAGGTACGTATACTAATATAATAAAACCAAGTGATCTAAGTACAGCAGTTAGCTACATAGTTTAGGAAGAATCCAGATTTCAATTGTTCAAAAATCAACCGTTAAAGACTAGCCGAAATTCGGTAAAAATAAATTCTCTTAGCGAGTGTTATACTTGTGGTAAGCGAGGACATAAATCGCTCAATTGATTTTGAAACAAGAAAAGGGTTCAGGGCAATAGTAATAACAATTTACAAACAAATTAAGAAGAAGCTTCGGTTAAGAAAGATGGGACAGATTCAAAAAGAAATAAAAACAACGAAAAAAATAATAGAAATTTGAGAAAGGCAAATATTTCTTCAATCGATTGATATGTGATAATGACGTATAAAGGAAAGAATTTCTAATTTCTCTTTGATCAATAAGTATCAAAACGTGTTGCATCTTTTTAGAAAATTTAAGTGATACAGAATAAACAATTTTAAGAGGTTTTGGAAACAAAGAAACAAGTATTATTGGTACCTGTAGATATAATCAGGAATGAAAAAATTTGTAATAGATTATGAAAACAATGTACTATAAATGGGAATGGGGTACAGGAATAAGGTTTTATGGTAGACAAGCTTTTTCCCAATGTGTGGGACGCGACCCAGCACCCGGTAGTAGAAAAATTTTGGCGGGTGGCGAAAAAAAAATTTAAGAGTTCCAATTTACAAAGTATTTTTTTTTTACACGAATATTTACGGTTTGGGTTCATTGCTAATGGCAGCCAAAATACATTGCATCCACCTTATTCATTACAGAGCTCGACACGATTTTTCGACTTCTGAAGCTGGAATCGGCGGAGAATTATTTTATAATTGGTGGAGATTTCAACGCTAAACACAGAGATTGGGGAAATCATTTGGCAAATACTAGAGGGAACCTACTACTCGATTGGTGGGGTCAGCACGATGTCATGTACAGACAATAGGAATTTGTCAAACGAGAAGATCGCTAATTATCTAAAACAAATGGACGAGACAATTAAACAAACTGTGGACACTACAATACCACGGTATCAACGTATGACTAACGAAGACCTGTTCCGCAATCCTACTATTAACGCACTGCACCGACAGAAAAGTAGACTTCTGTCAAGACTCAAAAACTTGTATAGATATTTTACTGACAGACAACACCCGGAGATCAGGACACTGAAGTCGTTCATTAAAAATCTGCAAACGTTAATAAAAGAGAATTACAGAATTTCTGTAAGTTTGTATTGGGACATCAAGGTTCGGGCTGTAAACACCAGCAACCCGAATGTGTTCCCGCAAATAAATAAACTATTTCGAAGAAATAATCAAAACGACCTTCAGTGTCTTAAAATAGCCGGACATTAGATAACGAACGGTTACTGACAATTGCAAGTATTGATCCAAATGAGGCCACTGATGATGACGACTTCTTTGTGATCGAGGATCCACAGGAGAAGGTTGAGGCCATAAGGGCGACTTTCCAGGTATACAAGTAAACAAGGCCAATGATACCATTGGCCCTAATTATGACCTGGACGATCGCGTCTTGGTGCACGACTTCTACATTCGAAATGAAGTAGAGAATTGGCGATCCGAGGGCTCTGGTTTCCCCCAGTTCGGCGACGAAAACATGGCAAATAATGTTATTACCCGTTCATTTCGTAGGAAGAACTCCAGTTCTCGGTCAGTGGGGACCGATGGTATTCCGAACATCGTGCTTCGACATCTTTCTCTAGAAGCGGTGGACATTTATACCAGCCTGTTTAATAATGTAATGAATAATGCATATTATCCAGCGCATTAGAAAACGGCGCTGGTTCAACCTATCCCCAAAAAGGGAAAGGATATATCAAATCCGGCGAATCTCCGGTCGATAAGTCTCCTTCCAAATATCAGTAAGGTTTTTGAAAAAGTAATCAATAGAGCTCTGTCTACGTGGGTTGAGGACAAACATATAGTTCCGTATAATCAATTCGGTTTTAAGGCGAGACATGATATCTCACATGCCGCGTCTAAGCTGGTATCCTATATACAATGGAATAAAGGCAAAAACCAATGTACTGGTGCCTGCCTTGTTGATTTGGATAAGGCCTTCGACACCCTATGGTAAGAGCGTCTTTTCTATAAGCTGACTAGGCTGGGGATCAGTAAACCACTCTTGTACATTCATTATAATATGCTAACCAACAGACAGTTCATCGTGAAGAATGGTGATGTGACTTCTGTTGGAATATTTTAAATTAAAAATGGTCTTCATCAAGGCGCGGTCAATTTGCCGATCCTGTTCAACATTTATACAAGCGACTTGATAGGTTCCCTTCCCCATACTTTTGCGTACGCAGACGATTTGATAGCGTACAGAACAGGTCTAAAAATCAAGGTCATTAATACTCTCTTGCAGAGTGACTACGATAAGATAAGACGATTTTGCGATGACTGGAAGTTGAAAATCAACTTTCAGAAGTCGGAAACTTAGGGATACCAGAAAAAATTAGCGAAAGTTCTCGATCATTGGATAACACGATCAGCCTCTTGTCTGTCGAAATGTGGTCAGATACCTTGAAATCTGGTTAGATCGGTTTCTGTATTTTGACAAAAACGTAGATGCTTCTCTGGCCAGAGCTCTTTGCCCTTACAAAGAGACTGTTTTATAGCAGCCAACTCGATGCGAGGGTAAAGGTAATCTGCTACATGGCCCTTACCAGGCCCATGGTATTTGGGTGTCCCGTGTGGTTCAATGTACGAGAAAGCTTAATGGAAAAGATTTGGGTGTTTGAGAGGGCTTGCCTTAGGGCTTCGTTCCACCGGAGCATTCCTCTACCTAGATCACATAGGGTTGATCCAGGATAGATCAGCGGTCCCGTTAATCTTCCATGTCGCTCGAAAAGCTGGGGACAGGCGACTCAACTACAACAGAGACGTCGCACATAGCAGTGTGGATCGCCGCAGGTTCAGTAGAGCGGTGGGGAATCGCGATAAGAAGGATGTCGTTCGGCAGCACCAGCATTTCTGGTGGTTGAATGATGGAAAAAATGTTTCGTCGTCGTTTCCGTCAAGTACGGACCAGCCTCACTAATGAGGCAGAGCTGATCAATCTATTTGCTCTGTGAATAGCGATGGCCAGCTTGCATAGGTTTAGGTTAGCACTTAAGAAAAATATACATATTTGGTAAATACAATACAAAAGTATATACCAATATATGTATATAATTGTGTAATGTATATGTGTGTATGTGTGTATTGTGTATGTAGGTAAGGTTTGTTTTAAGTTAGATATTAAGTTTTTATAATAAAAAAAAAAAAATTACATCCATAGGCTAAGTTTTTTGTTAACAATTTTTTCTTAGCCCTAAGTATACAAAATTATTAAGTAAATGAAGTCGAAAGACATAAATATAAGAATTTAGAGTAGCTTAAAGTGCCTGTGTGGGGCCAGTAATTTAATATAAGATTGTTAAATAATTGTAAGCTAGTATTTAAGCATTTTTTGTTAGTATGTAAGAGTTAGTGTTTAAGAAAATAAAATGCATTTAAAACTAACCAAAATAATTTGTGTCTATGTGTTATTTACAATGATCAACTCTCAAATGAAAGCATGAAATCGTCAAAGTTGATACGGCATTTAGACACACTTTATTCTGAGCACTCTGATAAGCCAATTAACTTTTTTACCGATAAAGAAAAAGAATTGATTGCTGCCTAAAAAAAAAATGCACTCTTTCCGCACTAGTTAAATAAAAACCCCACTTTGCCAGCAATTGAAATTTTCAAATTAATAGCTGAGACTGGATATCCTCATAGTGCTGGAAAAAAAATAATACTTTCCTCTTTAAAAATTGTCGCAAATAATTTATGCGGAATAAAGGAAAAAAAGTTTATTTTCGATGATACCATTATCGTACAGTTAAGCGGAGAATTGACGATATTGCGAAACATTTAGAAGAATTAGTTTCTAAAGTAAAATAAGCAAGTTTTTTGCTTGGAAGTAGATGAAAGCACAGATATCCAGGATAATGCATATCTAATGTATATTATTAGATACATTGACCAAGACACCATACTAGAAAATGTTTTGGTTTTGTAAAAGGTTACCAACAAGAACGACTTCAGATGAGATTTTTAAGCTTACCAATGAATTTATCACCGGTCACGGTTTCTGCATTAAATATTTATAAGTTATTTATAAAATATAAATTTTCCGAATTATGCAAGAAAATCAAGAAAATGAGGAGTGATGATAAACAACTCCTTTTGTATTTTAGCTCACGATGGCTTTCCAAAGGAAACGTTTTAAAATGTCGTTTTAACTTAAAGACAACGCTTTGTTATTTTTGAATGAACATCCACCATCTTAAAAAATGCTATTTTTTCATTTAAGGATAGATTCTGAGATTTCGAGTGGTTAATAAAAGTGGCTTATTTGTGCGGCATGTTTAATACATTCAATATTGAATTTAAATTTACAAGGCTTTAGTTTAAATAATTTCAAAGAATTGGAAAAAGTTGCTGCAATAATTAAAAAAACTACGCTCTGGAAAAAACTACTTTCAAAAGGAAATTTTAAATCTTCTGATAAATTACATAAATTTATTGAAACCCGTGCAAACAATGATGAAGGAGATTTACATCTTGAAATACTATCAGTTTCAAATCAAGAACATCTTTCCGAGCTAATAAAGATCCATTTTCTGTCGAAATTGAAAAAGAGGAAATATTAAATCTTAGTGAACAAGGAGTTGATACTTTAACTGAAATTTCATGCGAAACCGATTTTAAAAAAGTGCTTGAGGCGGTACCATTAATTAATTTTTGGTTGGTTTGTCAAAAGTTTTCAAGCATATACGTGTAAAGCTGCGTTCTCAGCCTTGGTGTGCTAAAAAATAAATTTCAAATCAGATTGGATGTCAAACCTAATTTAAGAATAAAATTAACGTCATTTCCTCCTAATTTGAAGTTGTTATGTGATAACAAACAACATCCGTCGCACTTAATATAAGATAAAAAAAGTGGAAACAAAGTTTACTAAAATTTGATATGAATATGTTAATTTTTTTATTATTTATATTTTTTTTGTATAATTATTTTGCAATTTTTGTGTATGAAATAAACAAAAAAATAACTTGATTTTAATCAAAAAATAGAATTTGCCTTGTAAATAAAAAGTTTTTTTCCATAAGGTGGGTCGCCACAAAATTTTAACACTTCGTACCGGGCTGCGGTCAAAAAAGTTTGTGAAACGCTGGTATAGACATTCCACCAAGGCAGAAATCTATCAGGATGATGAAGTAAGAGACATTCATGAGGTGCTAATAGGAAAACATGTTTTTGGTAAGGTAAGAAAATCAGTAAATGGAAGTCAGTTTATTTTAGAATTGCAAATGTTAGTGGAGAAACTGCATATATATCATAGATTCTAACATTAAATGCAGATCTTTGAAAAACTTTATTCTTCAAGAAAATCCTATCGATGATTCCAAATATTTTTATAAATAGTTGTAGGATGCAAAAAAGAATTTAAAATATACGAATGAATCATATTTGGTAAATGTAGAAGAAAACGATAGGTTTTTAGCTATTATTAAAAGATACAGTGACTTTTTAGTGTATAAGAAGATAAACTATCAGGAACATACGTATTGAAACAAAAAATTAGAGTTGTATTGTGTCTATATTAGATATTAAATTGAAGAAACTTTGGATTAATCAAGAGATATCGATGTTCACTATGACTTATGAATTTAACAATTGCAATTGTGACAATTGTAAAAGTAACAATTTTTCACTATTACAAATCCAAAAAAAAAAATTGATTTATTTGTAACTATTTTCCAATTCATTCAATAAATAAATATTAAAACTGCGATATCGATAAATTGTTTCAAGAGACTGTAATATAAAACAAGCACCTAACAATATATAAATTTATCATAAATTAACAATACAAAGGCCGATCTGCTCCACTCAAAGAAAGGTTCTAAGATGAGTCAAGGAATATTGAAATGGGTGTTGGCGTCCGGCTCCACTCAAAGAAAAGTTCTAAGATGAGTCAAGTAATATGGAAATGGGTGGTAGCGTTTGGCTGGCAGAAGAATGAGGATCTTGGGAAAAACATTGATTCGAGAGACCCAGTGGATGAAATAGATCTCTCATAAAAACAACTGCTGGCGTTAACACTAGGAATCAAGCCCAGGAAAAAACTCTGAAATATCTGACTCGAATATCTCTCGAAAGTTTATATATATGTGGGATTGGGGTCAGACAGACAGACGAATAACATTATCCTACAATTGGGGGCTCAACCAGGATCCACGAAGATCCTCAAGTTCGGTTTAGTGCGAAAAGATCCACAAGATTTGGACTTTTTTTTTAAATAAAAAACAGTGGGCGAAAGCGAAAAGTTTTTTTTTTTGGCAAAATAGTGTTTGGGCACTCGCTGAAAACTAGAAGAACAAAACAAAAAAAAAACGCAAAACTCTAGGGTGTGCGCGATAAATTGAAATTGCAACAACGGCGACACCAATGCCGTTGGTTCACAAAGTGAGCGTGCGCATAAAATAGAAGACAATAAAACATAAAGGGCATCAGCCGGATAGCGGTCGACACACAGAAAGTGAGTCAAATCCTCGAAGCATTGCGGTCAAGAACGGTGAAAAGTCGTCCGTGGTTGTGTGCCCCAACGAGTGCAGTGTCGGAGTCCAGAAGAAGGACAAACTGTTGCTTCAGAAAGAAGAAGAAGAAAATCCCCAGAAATTTGGGTTCGCTGTATTTACTGGTCCTCATTTTTTTTATTATTGATTAATTATATTGTATTGGCATCCTTGATCTTGATCATCGACTTGTACTTGAATTTATATTTTCTTTTATTGCTGAATTGTTGTATTTAATCATTTCAATTATGGATCTTGGAACGGTTTTGGGGTTGACTGTTGAGGGTTTGAGCGACCAATTGACACAGGTACAGTTACCAACTGACGTAAGTCGACGTAAGTCGACGTTGCAAGATAGGCTCCTAGCACATTTCGGCTTGACTCGTGAGGAAGAGGGTATTCCGGGTGAAGAGGAAGAAGTCGACGAAAGAAGTCTGACATCCACTGGCGAAATGTTAGAGCGCAGTTTGTCTGATTCACATCCTGTATCGTCATCAAGCAATATGGGAATGCATAGCATGTTTACTCTTCGGGGCATCGAGGATTCGCTTTCATCCTTCGATGGAGTTAGCCACCCTGATGTTAACACTTGGGTAGAGGATTTCGAAGACAATGCCGTTACAATTTATCTACGGGAAACAACTGTTGAAGGGCGCTGCAAAAATGTTCGTTCGAAGTCAGTCAGGTATTCGCAATTGGGAAGCATTGAAGTCAGCATTGGTGAGAGAATTCGGCAGAAAGGTATCATCAGCCGAAGTACACCGGAAGCTAGCTAGCAGAAGAAAGCAGACGTCTGAGTCCGTAAGGGAGTACCTGTATACACTGATAGAGATAGGACAGCCTATTCAGTTGGACGAGGCTGTCGTGCTGTTGATTATTTCGTGCGCGGATTGCCGGATAGTGCAGAGCATAAAACTCTACTTTATCAAGCCAGGAACGTGGATGAATTAAAACGGAACCTGTACGTGTGGGAGAAGACGTGTGGTTGCAATTTTCCGCCGCCAAGCTTGAGATAAAAGCAGAACGCAGCCGTGTAACTACAGCATTAATGGAGAACAAAGCTAAATCATGGCCAGAGGTAGAAGTTAGTCTCGCGATTGAATCAAATCGAGTATGCCTAATCCGACACGACAGTTTTTTGTCAATGGACTCCGTGACGTTGGATCAGAGTAAAAGGAATTTATTGGGCATCGGGCAAGGACGAGTGACTACGCTGGGAAATTTCTGGGCAAATTTGCTGGTGGACGGAATAGAGTTGAGGCTCAATTTTCACGTAGTAAAGGAGAGAGATATGCAGTACTCGGCAGTTTTGGGTAACGACATCCTCAACGACGTTGAGGCGTGGAGTTTAAAAGCAAAAGGAATTCGTTGCATACGGCCATTGAAATTGAAGAAGTTCCGAGAGTTGTAGTTGATGTTGGAAAGAAGGCCACGTGTGATATTGAAGTAGCTGGAAGTGTTGTTCAAGCTGTTGGAAGACCTGCTGAGATGGTCGATGAACTGGAGGTTAGCACAAGTCACCCAACTAGTGCTGAGGTTGAGATGAAGGACCTGCTGTGTGAGTTCCAAGGTATTTGCTTGTCGGTGGATGAAGATCTGTCGAGGAAGGAATTACCAGTCCAAATGAAACTAATACTGACGAACGAGATCCCAATCTACCAAGGTCCAAGACGATTGTCTTATGCGGATAAATAAATTGTCGAGAGCAGCTAGGCAAGTGGCTAGCGGAAGGGATTGTGCAACCAAATACGTCCAAGTACGCGTCGTCAATAGTACTAGTATCCAAAAAAGACGGGACCAAGAGATTGTGCTGCGACTACAGAAAAGTAAACGCGAAGATAATAAGAGACAATTTTCCTATGGTCTTGATCGACGATGTATTGGAACGGTTGCAAGGTTCCAAGGTGTTCACGACGCTAGATTTGGAGAATGGCTTTTCCCATCTTCCAGTGGAAGATGAATTTGAAGTCGAGCACTTGGATGTTGAAAAGCAGTCAGCCCTAATGGATATGATCAAGAAGTATGTACCGAAGAAGACCAAGGAATTACCAGTCCAAATGATGTATCTACCAAGGTCCAAGACGATTGTCTTATGCGGATAAAGAAATTGTCGAGAGCAGCTAAGCAAGTGGCTAGCGGAAGGGATTGTGCAACCAAGTACGTCCAAGTACGTCCAAGTGCGCGTCGCCAATAGTACTAGTATCCAAGAAAGACGGGACCAAGAGATTGTGCTGCGACTACAGTATAGTAAACGCGAAGATAATAAGAGACAATTTCCCTATGGCCTTGATTGACGATGTATTGGAATGGCTTTTTCCATGTTCCAGCGGAAGATGAATTTGAAGTCGAGCACTTGGATGTTGAAAAGCAATCAGCACTAATGGATATGATCAAGAAGTATGTACCGAAGAAGACCAAGGAATTACAAGTCCAAATGATGTATCTACCAAGGTCCAACACGATTGTCTTATGCGGATAAATAAATTGTCGAGAGCAGCTAAGCAAGTGGCTAGCGGAAGGGATTGTGCAACCAAGTACGTCCAAGTACGCGTCGACAATAGTACTAGTATCCAAGAAAGACGGGGCCAAGAGATTGTGCTGCGACTACAGTATAGTAAACGCGAAGATAATAAGAGACAATTTCCCTATGGTTTTGATTGACGATGTATTGGAACGGTTGCAAGGTTCCAAGGTGTTCACGACACTAGATTTGGAGAATGGATTTTCCCATGTTCCAGTGGAAAAGAGTTCAAGAAAGTTAACGTCATTCGTCACACTGGAAGGACAATATGAGTTCCTCTACATGCCATTTGGAATTTCCAACTCGCCTGCAGTGTTCGGAAGGTATGTCTTCGCAGTGTTCTGCGATCAAGTATACTGGTGTTGTACATGGACGACGTTGTAATACCATCCAGGGACGAAGAGTAACGGATTGAAAACCTACGAACAGTCCTTAGAGTGGCAGCTGATAATGGGCTAAGGATTAATTGGAAGAAGTATCAATTAACAAAGAAGAAGGTGAATTTTCTTGGGTATGTCGTCGAAGATGGAGGTATTCTTCCTTCGGTGGAGAAGGCAAGAGCAGTTGATACCTTTCCAGTACCGCGAGATAGAAAGGTGCTTCAACACTTCCTAGGCCTGACCTCTTACTTCAGGAGATTTATCGAAGGATACGCTCTTCTGGCTAAGCCGTTATCGAACTTGCTGCGTAAGAGAAAGAACTTCGAGTGGGGAGTAGAACAAGAAGAACAAGCGTTCCTGCAACTTAAGACAGCGCTCGTCAAAGCACCTGTTGTTAAGTTATTTAATCCCAAAGCTGAGACCGAGATTCATGCAGCCGCAAGCAAATATGGATATGGAGCAGTACTATTGCAAAGAGATTGCGAATATGAACAATCCCACCCAGTGCAGTACATGCGTCGAAAAACATCAATGACAGAGGAAAAATACCACTCGTATGAGTTGGAGGTGTTGGCCATCATAGAAGCGCTCAAAATGTGGCGAGTGTACGTGTTAGGAGTGAAGTTCAGGATAGTGACCGACTGCAATGCGTTCACGTTGACGATGAGTAAGAAGGATTTACCGGTACGAGTAGCGAGATGGGCGCTATTCCTCCAAGATTTCCACTATGAAATCAAACATCGCTCTGGTACCAAGATGAGGCACGTGGATGCTTTAAGTCGAGTGTCTTGCCTCGTGCTGGAAGATTCTCTCAGTCACCGCCTGAAAGAAGCTCAGCTGAAAGACAATTGGATTAAGGCAGTGCGAGAGATCCTAGAGACGCATAAGTACCAGGACTTTTTCATCAAATCAGGAGTCCTGTGTAAAGATCCGGTCAACGAGAAGATTGTGGTACCAGCGTCAATACAGAAAGAAGTCATCGACGTGGCGCATCAACAGGGACATTTTCCCACCAAGAAAACTCAGGACTTAGTCGAACAGAAATTCTTTATCCCAGATGTAGTGACGAAGGTCAAGGACGTAGTTCGAGGATGTGTAAAATGCATCATCATGGAGTCGAAGGCTGGAAAGAAGGAAGGTTTGCTGAATCCCATCGACAAAGAGGAAGAACCGTTGAGGACATACCACATTGACCATGTTGGACCGATGGAAGCAACCCAAAAACAATATAACCACCTACTTGTCGTGATAGACGTGCTCTCCAAATTCGTGTGGCTCTACCCAACTAAAAGTACGGGGACAGGGGAAGTCATCAACAGGTTATAGAAGCAAGCTGCGACATTCAGTAATTTCAGACGAATTTGTGACAAAGAAAATATTCGACATTCGCTAATAGCAACAGGTGTCCCGCGAGGTAATGATCAGGATGAAAGGATGCACAAGATTGCAATACCAATGTTAGCGAAGTTGTGGAAATCCGAAGAATTGGTACAAGTATGTGGACCGCGTGCAGCAGCTAATTAATAATTCTAGGACGAGAAGCACGAGATTCAGTCCGTTCAGGATATTAACAGGTGTAGACATGCGGATGCCCGAATACCCGGATGTTCAAGAATGGTTGATTGACACAGCGGTAGAGGAGCTATATGCCGAACGTAATAGAATACGACGAAAAGCTCGCGATAACATCAGCATAATACAGCTTAACAACAGAAGATCATTCAACGAGAATCGAATGCCGGAACACCAATATCAGACGTATGAGTTGGTCGCCATCAAGCGCACTCAGTTCGGGACGAGGATGAAGTTGCGTTCCGAGTTCTTAAGACCCTACAAATTCACCAAACGACTCAACCATGGAAGGTACGAAGTCAGCAAAGTGGGGACGAACGAAGGGCCAAAGACGACAACGACAATAGCCGACAACATGAAACGGTGGAACAGGACAGGTTGACAAACAAGCGACAAGATCATACGGTATTCAACGAAGAGAACAATTCGTGTGACAGAACGAACGGTTTACGATCAAGCGACCAAATGGCTGATAACAGACAGCGACGTAGGTCAACGAAGAGGACGAGAGAAACAAACCACTCAGCAGCCATTATTCGTCATCAAACGTTTCGAGGAGTCTGTCGTGTATTTAAGTAATAATATTATATCTTTTTAAATTCGTAGCCAAACGATATTAGAAAAATAAAGTATTGTTCATTGAATTTCGGAATTGAAGTTTGTTTTTTATTTGAGCAAAAGTGTCCAGTCCTACATATATAAAGGAACTAAGGAACTAATCTTTGGATTTTATTTTATTGCAGTAGAAATTTTTACATTTCTTATATTGAAAAATGTACATAGATATGTTATATCTGCCTTACTTACTGAACAAATTTAACAGCTATTAAAAAAATATCACAAATATACCTAATTTCGACGACTTAAAAAACGAATTTGTATCAAGCCATAGCTGCGACCCCTCTTTTCGTCCAGAAAATAGTCTCCTGATTGAATCATCACGTCGTTTGCAGTTCGAAGTAATCTCTATGTCCGAGGTTACGCTTAACTTTCAAGGCCTAAAATCAAATGCAATCGGCGAAGATGGTTTACAGTTGGGTTTTGTGAAAATATTGCTTTCTTATATTATTAACTACCTTACACGATGACCGACTTTCGCCCTATAAGTATTCTACCTTGCTTATCTAAAGTATTTGAAAAAATTATTGGTATACAAATATCTAGTTATCTCGACCGCTGTAAGTTACAATCACCAGTGCAATCTGGCTTTCGTACTATCCAAAGCTGCTCTACAGCTATGATCAAAGTGTTCGATGATATTAGATTAGTTTTTGATAAGGAATATCTTACGCTGCTGTACCTCCTTGATTTCTCAATAGCATTTGATAGTGTTAAAAATCAAATTCTTTGCATGAAATTGAAGATGTATTCTTGGCTCAAAAAAAATTGACATACTCACTGGTGTGCCTCAGGATTCAATCCTTGACCCAATTCTGTTTGGTCTTTTTATAAATGATCTCACATAAATTTTCCAAAACGCATCTATTCATCTGTATGCTGATGACGCAGAGATTTACTTGTCCTGGTCTGGTCTAGCGGAAAATCTCGTGGAAAGGTTTAATTTAGACTTATCTGCAATAGTAAATTGGTCTAGGAATAATGGTCTGATTTTAAGTCCTGGGAAAAGTCAATTAATTCTAATTTCGAAAAAAGCATACTCCACTAGACAGATACCGCCAACTTTCCTGAATTCAACAAGGCTTACCTTTTCCGATACAGTGACTAATATTGATTACAAAATAAACTAATCCCTCTCAGCTTCTGATCATATTAATTATACTGTGTCTGGCATTTATTCAGGTTTGCGAAAACTGTTGTTATTTTCCAGTTTCATTTCAGCTGAGACCAAATTTAGAATGATCAAAACGCTACTTGTGCCAGTCTTTGAATATACGATTCCCGTTTATTGTAAACTTGATTCATCTTCTCAGCACAAACTACTAGTTGCTGTTTATTGTAAACTTGATTCAACTTCTCAGCACAAACTACTAGTTGCTTTCAATGACATGGTAAGATATGCTTTTAGAATTAGAAGGCATGGCAAAAAATCCCATCTTCACAATTATGCCCTGGGCTGTTCATTTAAACATAAAATAATCCAAACCCAATCCCCATTGTATCTTTTTACTAAACTTTAATTTGCACATTCGCAGCGTACTTTCAATCTCATATGTAACACCATTATATCATTATTTGAACATAGCGCGGCTCTTTCGTCCACACCACCAGACTCTGGAACTCTCTACCTTTCACTACTTGCACCTTTTGGGCATTCTTATGCATGTGTTATGTTTGTTTTCAATTTATTCTATGGTTTAATATTTCTTTTTCTGCTGTTCTCTTTCTATTTCCTCTCTTTTCTTCTAGTTCCAATTCCATTTTTCTTTCACTCATTCACTTTGTTTTAAAATTTTCAATGTAATATATATATAAATATAAATATTATGTATATATAATATTATTTATATAAATATTATATATATATATTTATATATATTTAATCTGTTACCTTAATTAAATTTTTTCTTTCTTGATTTGTGCTCATTTAACCTTGCTTATATTGTTATTATAACTGTTTTTCCATGAGCGCAATGTACTACAAGAGACTTAAGATCTTACTTGTACTATCAATTATAAATAAATTGAAATTGAATTGAACTGAATAAAAACAAAAATTATGAAGGAGAGCTACAAAAGCTTTCATTAAAGCAATTCTAACATAATTTAGAAAAAATCTAAGAAGACTACATTTGATTCGGATCAGCTTATAATTAAATCTACAAACTTGTAAACAAATAGATAGATAAATAAATAAATAAGTAAATAAATAAATGAATAAATAGGCAAATATATAAATAAATAAACAAATAGTATATATATATATAGAAAAAAGTGTATGAATATAAATATATTTTATTTAAGCAGCTAGATCCGAGATCAAGGTATAGTATTTTCAGAAATGCACTACAGGATGTGTTGTATGTATTAGCCTTTTCGTGACTAGAGAGTATAAAAGAATTTCCTATTTTTAAAAACAGGAATAGTCAAACGTTTTTTTTTAATAACATTAACCATATTCTAAAAAGGCTTACTACATTTTTCTAAGTTTTGAAGTTTGACATCCCATTGCCGATTTCTAAATTCTACAATTCGATATTTTAGTATTCTACTTAGAATTTTGGTTATTGATAGATAGTAGTAATAACGAGTCTAGACCCATGAAGATTTATAGCTATTCCTCAGTTTTATTAGGTGAAAGATATGCGGTGGGAGATTTTTTGTCCGATTAAATCCAGATCTTGTTTTAGGAACTGATTGATCTACGCTGTCTAAAATGTTAGCAGTGAAAAAATTGCCCTGCAATTTCGAACCTACAATGTTTTTGAATTTACTTCATTTCCTGTACCTGCAATTGAGATCCCCGCCTATTTAAAAAGCTTCATTAAACCCAGTAAGTTTATGCAAGTCACTAGATAATTCAAAACGTTTTCTTGCTGGAATAGCTCCACCAGGAAAGTAAACAGTAAATATTTTTACCGAGAGAGTAAACTTAAATACTGACGTTTTTTATTAGTTTTGTTCTAAGCACAGGGAGTACTTTATGATTTAATACTCTTTTGATGACAATGGCAATACCGCCTCCCCTTTTTACTTCTCTAACAAAGCTATAACATATGTATTCACTATTAGATAAATTTATATATTCAGTTAACCATGTTTCGCTTATTATCTATGTTTTGCCTACTAAACAAAAAACTCAGTGGCCTTATTCAACATATTATATTTAAATTGGCACTCATTATTTACCTTGATACAAATGTCTAATAGCTATAGTATAGTAATTGTGCAATTGTGTTGAACTGATCAACCTTGGTTCTACAATTTCCAAGCAATGTAGCAAGCCATAGGAGAGAAACTGATAAGAATGTAAGAAATATAAAGTGGCAGCACTAACAAGTGATTGTTAGGCCACACTAGGAAAAGAGTCTTCCGGTAGGTAGGAGATTAGTCGTAAGTCAAACACTGTAGAATACAGACGCCTATTAAGCAACCAAATAAAGAGCGTAAATTATTTGTTTTAAAGGATTGTGTTTGTCTTATTCGCGATAAGACTAACGGCTAAAAATTAGAAGTGGGATGCAATCCAACAAAAAAAAAAATAATAATAATAATAATACAAAATAACGATTGTCAAAGTGGAAAGAAGAAAAAAATAAAGAACGAAATTGAACTAAACAAACGAGTGTACAAAAAAGTGAATACAAAAGAGTGTGAAAAAAAAAAAACCAAAAGGAGAGAACAAGAGCATTCGATTGCTGTGTTAGTTTATTCCTACGCAGATGTGCGCAAATGGCTTCTACGTCTTGGGCTTTCCACAGCCGGCGCCAAAAATGTGCTCGTGATGCGTTTAAACGATGTGCCATTCGAGCAAGAAAAGGAAGTGAACAGAAGTGACGGGCAACGGAATCCGAAGATAACGGATGCATCATCGAATGATCGGCTGCTAGTGTAAGTATAGCATGCTCAGCCAGGAAGAAACGGTTATATGAAAAAGAAATAGAATTACTTAAGAGAGAAAAAGAACTACTGGCAAAAGAAAATGAAAACAAATGGGTCCAACAACATCTGATCCGCAACGTTTGAGTATGTGGAAGGACATGTTGCCAGAATATGACAGCAGCAGAAATCTGGATGTGTGGCTAGCCCAACTGAAAAGTATTCAGGATGTATACAAACCGGACGAGAACATGATGCGGACACTTATGTTGACAAAAATGAAAGGTATGGCATTGGAGTGGATGCACTCAAAGCCGAATTTTTTGATCGAAGGAGTGGACGAATTGGTGCTACTGAAGGAGCTGTTCAGTACAAAGGAAAACAAAATGGTACTGCGACCGAAATTCGAAGACAGGAAGTGGCAGACTAATAATAGTTTTACGGACTACTTTAATGACAAGATCCGTAATGATCCAACAGCAGTTATTAATTCATATGAAGAAAATGTAAAGTTTCAGGGAATAAATAAAAGTCCGTTAAAAATACTAGGTAAAGTGTGTTGTCAAATTTTATTGGAAGAAGGAAAGGTTGAACTCGATCTACTAGTGGTACCGAATGGTACAATGACAATTCCCCTAATTCTAGGTAGGGATTTGATGAGAAAAGCGAAGCTAAGATTAACTACCGTAGCATTAGAAAAACAAACAAGTGAGGTAAGCACAGAACATTTTCAGGAGTTACTAAAGATAGATGTAGAAACGGAAGTAGGGCTATTAAAAAATTGTAGTCTAGATTGGGAGACAAAAGAAAAATTCAAACGAATGTTCAATGAGAAATATTTGTACTGTAAGCGACCCGAAGAACACGAGATGAAATACGAAATGAAGCTAAGGTTGAACGATAGAAAACCGTTTTACTGCGACCGGAAAAAACTCTCATATACCGAAAAGGAGCAAGTACAATTTATCGTAGACGAGTTGCTGCGGGAAGGAATAATCAGGCCAAGCAGATCGGAATACGCGTCGCCTATAGTATTAGAAAAGAAAACAGGCGATTTGCGAATTTGCGTGGGCTTCAGGAACTTAAATAAAGTTACCTTAAGAGGCAATCACCCGATTCCACTATTCGATGAGATACTTGACGAGTGTTTAGATAAACGAGTGTACACATTAATAGATCTAAAGAGCGCTTTTTACCACATACGAATGAGTGACAAATCGCACATAGCGAATTGGTTAAAGTGTATCGTCTTTTCACCTTAGTTTGGAAAGCACGAAGGCAACTTGCACTTAAACGGGCGAAAAAGAAGTATGTGTTCCTAGTGGTAGACGCGTTTACTAAGTATGTCAGTGAAGTAATAAGCTGCCTTAGATCTTATTTTAATTCGTATAGCCGACGCAAGGTGCCGGTGTCAGACAGTGGTGGGTTTACTTCAAAGGATTTCGGAAATTTCTTGGAAGATAGGAATGTACATCACATAAAGATTGCGACGGCTTCCCCACAATCCAACGGACAAGTGGAAAGGATAAACATAAGTTTGGCGCCCATGATAGCAAAACTGACAGACGCAGGATACGAAAATTCTCTAGACGTGATACTACCAAGGAAAGAATTCGCTATGAACAACACAATACACCGAAGTATAGGCACGACACCGAGTGAATTGCTGTTCGGGGTAAGTCAAAAAGGCGAGGTTATTGATTTTCTGAAGGAGAGTTTAAATGAGCATTACGAGGAGGAAAATGAGAGAGATTTAGAGAAAATACGAACGAGAGCTGCTAATAAGATGATTTAGTATCAGGAATATAATAAGTCACGAAAGGAGCACTACAGAACGCATAAGGCATATGGGAAAGGAGATTATGTAATGGTGAAGAACTTTATCAGCACCCCAGGTGCTAGTAAGAAGATAGCACCTAAGTTTAAGGGTTCGTATAGAATTGAAAAGATTTTGCCAAATGATCGGTACATAGTGAAGGATGTAGAAGGATTTCAAGTAAGCCAGATCCCGTATGAAGGAATATGAGAAGCAGCCAACATCAAACTATGATTACAAACGAGAGCAAATGAATCACGTTATTGTAATAGGACAAAGGGGGAAATCGGGACGATTACACGTCAGGATGGTCGAGTTGTAGCAAACCATAGGAGAGAAACTGATAAGAATGTAAGAAATATTAAGTGGCAACTCTAAATAGTGATTGTAAAGTGGCCACACTAGGAAAAGAGTCTGCCGGTAGGTAGGAGATTAGTCGTAAGTCAAACACTAGAATACAGTGTACATTATTTTTTTTTAAAGGAATGTATAATAATCATCTTCGCCATGAGAGAGTTGACTTCTTCCACAGTGCACAGCTTGTTGTTCATTCCCTCAGGTTCGACTTTGTTGTTATAGTTCCAAACGATTGAGTGTGAATTTCTAGTTTGAGCTGATGTAGGTGGAATAATATAGAATTTTTCGATTAAGGCCGGAGAGCAGGAAGCACATTGCAATTTAATTGATAATAGTGATGCGAAATTCTTTTTGGTGGAACCGATCTGTCATTGTTTCTCGTAGAAACCTTTTCTCTGATAACGAAAAAGTTTTGTCTATTTGTGCATGACAGATCATTCGATTTATGGGTGCCTCTACAATTTGCACATTTAATGTTGTTTAAAGTGAAAGCTTTTGTTTCGTGGTTTTCGCTGCAAATCCCACAAATTCCACTTGAGATGTATGGATGCAAACAATATAGAAATTATCGACGAATTTGTCATATTTCTTTTTGATAATGTTAATATTAAGATACTTCAGGTCAAGACGGATGAGTTCAATTTTTAAGTCTTCCAGGGGAGGTTCATCATGTCCGTACAAAATAACTTTGAGTGACCTTGCCGACAGAAGATTGTTTTAACACCAATTGAACAATACTTGAAGCATCAGAATGAATCTTATTAATTATCATTCAAACGTCGCTTCTTGAAACGGAGGCAGTTAATCCATGAGTTCACAAAATTTCATAGCTCCACGAGAATTAATCCCCAATAAGCGCATAACAAAAAAGAATCGTGTATTTATTTTGTAAGCACGAAGCACGAAGGAAGGGATGTCGGTTTGCACAATGAACACGAAACTAGAAATTTAAAACCAAGTCCTTGAGTTCTTTCTATTGAGAATTAAACATCACTTTCACACTTTTTACATTTTACACATTCCGTTAAGAAAGTCAGAAAATTCAAAATTCGATATTCGATGTTTGGATCTTCTGGTGCGGATGTCTCATGGTCGGTCTTCAATTTTTTGGAATTGGAACTAATATTCTCGTCGGAAAGTTTTTCGGCAGCGTTTCTATTTTTGGGTGAATTTTCTTCTTATTTTGATCTATGCGAAATATTCTTCAGAATATTTTTTCACAAACGAAAATTCACTGTAATGCACAATTGCACGAACAAGAACAAGATTGATTACGAGGTAGTTATAATGTATGTATGTTCAGAAGCACTTTAATAAATAAATAAAAAGTAGTTTATTTGGTCATTCTTGGTCTGACCATCAACTGATACAGATCAAATAAATCACAATATCAATTGGTAGTTTTTTTTTCTCTCTTTCGGAGTTGATGTCGGTTTTGTACTGCTCGATGTACTGATGATCCCATTGTTAACCGAATAAAATCAATCGCATCCTGATTTTAAGGTATTATAAAATTCTCCCCTTGAAATTTAAAGATAAACAAACACCATCGCACATATCGTTATTCTTATACATGTCTCGAAAACCTACACTTTGAGGTCTTAATGGCGTCCAAATAACATCTCTGGGAACTCTATCGAACGCTTTTCCAATGTTTTCTCATCATCATTCGTAAGGTTTGGTTCGTCTTAATTATCGACCTACCACCCGCAAGGCTTTATTGGCTGCAATGGAGCTTAGTAATATTTCGTTTTCAACTGTCTAGAGCTCGCTCGTACATTTTCGTAGTATACAACATTAGTTTCACCGATCGGTAGTTCTTGAAATACCAGGTGTCCCCTTTGCCTTCAAACAGTGGAGTCAGAAGGTTCTTTCTCTATTGATCAGGCATTCAATCGTCCGCTGACCATTTTATTTAATAAAACAGCCATTTAACCCCAAAGTTTGCGATTGTCAACCGCACTTCTAAGGGTATGTTATTCGGTCCAACCACACGCTTCTGCTTGTTCCTTTTACAGCTTCGTTAGCTTTGGCTTTACTGAGGGTATGGTATTGCGCGGAAATTCTTTCCATCTTTTCGAAAACTTATTGTTTTCCGATAGCAGGTTTCGTTGCTCACCTTCAATATATTTCAACCATCGAATTTCTTGAGAATTTTTTTATTGCGCCGCAATCTAAAACATTTCAGGCCATCTATCCATGCTTCGACGTTGCACTTCTTCTGCTTCTTGTCTCCTGACTGCAGTTAGTCTTCTAATTGCCGATACGATACCTCTACGGCTGTCGCATTTATTTTTGCTCTGGCTTTTTCCCCATCATTTTTACAACGTTTACAGTGCTTGCTGGCACTCGTTGTCGAAATTAGATGTTTTGTTGAGGTGGTCCCTTTATGACTATCGAGATGCGAGAACAGCGTACTACCTATGACAGTAGATCAGCCTAAATCCGTCATGGGAAGTGGTGTCGTGTAGGCTGTACTTTTCGACAGTACTACTACCAAAGGTGCCCTCTCTTCCTATCTTTACATTAAAATCACCTAAGACAATTTTAATGTCATAGTTCTAATGTCTAAGAGATCGTAGAACCTCTCTTTGGTGTCGTCGTCTTTCTCCTCTGTTGGGGCATGCGCGCATATTAGGCTTATGTTGGCGAATTTAGCCTTGATACGGATTGTCGTAAGGCGCTCGTACTTATAATTGAAACTTAAGACTTATTGATTAAGTCTGTCTTCAACGAAGAATTCACATCAAAAAAAGCGCTGTTTTTATTGCCGATAGCAATCGCAATAATAAATATCGCAGTTTTTCATCCTCTTTTTACCCGTTCCATCCCATCGCATCTCTTGTATGGCAGTTAGTTCTGCTTTATAGCAGTTCAGGACCTCCGCTAGCTGTTCGGCTGCACGCGGTCTGTTAAAGGACCTAATATTCCAAGTACAGATCCAAAATTCGTTTTCTTTGTTTCGTTTGCATGGTTCGTAAAGAGTAAAATCATCTGTATCCGAGGCTTGTTATTGCATCGCAGCTATATATATTTTACGCAGTCGGACAGTTACCCCGGCGTGCAGCCCCCAACCTAGAGGGCCAGGTACTTTGTTGGACCCCTTGGGGTCGGAACTTTCGAGCCCACTTCGGGGATGTGATAGCTGCCGGTGGCCCAAAAAGCGTTCATCCGCCACCATCTCTGTTTAAGGACCCTTACTAGTCCTAAAAAATTCTCACTGACCTTGGCGAAGTAGCTCAAATATGAAAAAGTTACAGCAGCTGGGCACCGCCAAGTGCCAACTATCGCCTACTATATTTATACACACACAGTCACCAGCGGTTGGCCTAAGATCATTTAAAATATTTTACTCGCCGTTCCGCGTTTTTCCTCCATAGATGGTAATCCGTGATATTTGCATGACCTCCGTATACTTTCTCCCACTGCGTTTCTCGTTCTTATTCTCGTCCTAGTGTGTGGCGGGGCAGTTTGTATCTGCTCCGATGAAAAGTATTTCCTCCCTTAAAATTACATTTAATAGCTTATGAAAATCGCGCCAAAAAAAGAAATAAATACAAATGATGTTTATTTTTAGAGAGGCAATCCAAGAAATCCTATATGTGTAATTCCAATGAAAGAGATGGAGAAATTTACTAGGTGGGGTAACCTCCTTGGGAATGAAAAAAAAAATTTTTAAATGCTTTTTTATTTTATTCAATATAGTCCCCTTTTAATTTGATACACTTATTTTCTAACTTCTAGATCCTGTCCGAAACGTAATTTTTCGGAAGGTCTGCAAAATACATCTTTTGAGGTTTGGGAAGAGATAATAGTCCGAGGGAGCCAAATCGGGCAAACACGGTGGATGCGACAGCAATTGGAGCCGAAAGTCATTGATTTAAGCCGTGGTTGCGATGCAAAAACAAAATTTTTTTCGCTTCATGTGAGGCCGTTTTGCAGCGATTTCGGACTTCAATCGCTCCAATAATGCACAGTAATACTTGCTGTTGATGGTTTTTCCTTTCCATGACAATCCCAGAAAACCGACGTCATAAACCCTCCGACCCATCGAACCACCCTTGGCCGCTTCTAAGCACTCGTGCCGGCTTCAGTCCATTGCCGGGCACTCATTCTGTTCTTTGGTGTGTAATAGTGGATCCAAGTTTCATCAACAGTTACCAATCAACGCCAAAAGTCTGCCCGATTCCGCATCAGCAAGTCCAAACACTCTTTCGAATGCTCTCGCGTTCGTGTTTTTGGTCAGGAGTGAGTATGCGCGGAACCCAGCGGCAGGATAACTTTTTCATATGCAGAATATGCCCAAAATATGACGTGTGCGCTCAGTACTTATCTTTGTAGTATCTGCTAGCCCGCGCGTCTTCACTTTCCGGTCAGCCAACATCATTTCATGTATTTTTTTGACATTATCCTCTGTAACCGCATCGGAGGGTATGCCGCTGCGGATTTGATCGGTAGTGGAGTTTAACGGTGTAATCTGACGGAGCATTAACCCCATAATATTTATCCAACTTTTCTTTTGTTTTCTTCGCCGTTTTGCCTCTCAAAAAATAATGTTTTATGAGAGAACGAAAATCGTGTTTGTCCATTCTCAACATGATGCCAAACACGTCAACAACAATCAGCTGTCAAAACAAAACTAAAGACAGTATCGCACTGAAATTTGGCATGTCTGCCTAAATATGAACGGACTTCAAGGCACCATAACCTCTTTTGCAGTAGCAGCGCATTCTGGCGGTCAAGGAGGTTACTTTTCACTTCATCTAGTAGATAGCACGAGTAACGTGAATAATTTGTAAATAATAAGTATCGAAAATAATTATAACCAGGCAATAAAGTAGAGCTGAGCAAGCTGGATAACAGAGTTTTGCTTTATTTTTCTAGAAAAAGCTATGACCTCAGTTTCAAACTGGGTAATTTTTTCTACTCTTACCATTTGTCATGAAATCAGAATAAGAACATCTTTTCTGATTTCATTCATCGAGATAATGAGAAAAATACCAAGGTATTCACATGAAGTCAAAATATATTTTTAACAGTATCCTATAATTCATTTCATCTCTAGGAAATAATTGAGCTGCAGCATTTTAGTTTTTTTCTACGGTTTTAACCTTGACATTTTTGTTAATATCAATATTAAGTACCTGCTTTCATTTTTACTTCTTAAAAGAACCAACTTTCTTCCTTGACAGCAGTCAAACAATAACTTACCCAACTATCCGTCACTTAACGTTGTAAACTTCTATTTAACTTTTTTGCTAGGCACTCATAAGCAAGAGAATGCAAAAAAAAAATATATATATATATTTACGAGTTTTGGCTCTTAACTTTCCTTTTTGATGCCGTCTTTTGACCACTATATCCTTGACAGCAACTTCACCCTACTCTCACGAAAAAAAAAAAACACAAAAAAAACAAAATCGTAAATGAAAACATTTTCAGGGAAAGCTAAATAATCTGATTTTTAATTTTTCCTGATCAAAGGCGACCTAGTTTTACTTGTAAATTGTTTATTTCCTTCAATCCTTAATTGGGTATTTTCTTAGCAATTTGTTTAAGAAAAACTTACCGTTCTTGTTTCACTTAATGATACCTTTTAAATGTCCCCCAAAAAATTACCTTTGATAATTTTTTTTTTTTTTTTTCAGTTCAATTTTTTTTTAATTCATTACCTTTTCTTAAGAAAATACAATTTTCGTTTTACACTGTTTTTTTTTTCGTTTTTTATGGAACAAAAAAAAGACCCTGATTTGCATAGTCATGTAGCGCAAACGAAAGAGGTGAATATCTGTTGTAGTTGAGAGCCCATTCCATTGGAATGCTGGAACATTTTTCAAGTTCTCGGTTGATGACCCGGCAAATGTCTTGCGAAGGCGAAAGTCCTTTCAATGACTCACATCCTTTTTCGTGTTTTGTTTAAAATTTTAATTTTCCACAGGGATTCTTAGTCCTTTTCTCATTTTTAATTAAACGATGAATAGTGTTATACATTCGGGGATACCTTGTTGGCTGCTGCCGCAAAAATTTAGAGGTTCATGAAAACGCCTCTCTATTTGTGCTGAATTCTAAAAAAGGTTAATGTTGTTTTAATTTTGTAAGGAGTAGTTTGATTGAAAAAAAGGATAAAGAAACACGGTTTATTATAAAGTTTTGAGAAATTTCAATATCAAACAGTATTGGTAGGAGATTCATTTCGAGGGCGGAAGCCATGAGTGTTGACAACATCGCTTGGGATAGTTTCGACCTTTTGATGTAAAGAGAGTTTTTGACCTGAAAGAGGGTTGGACAGTTTTTCTTTGAGTTTTATTTGTTTTCGGACGCTTATTGGATGGACTTGCCATTGAAACAATTTTATACAATCATTTCAAAAAATTATTTATAGAAAGGGTCACAGCACGCCCTTTCAACCCGAATAATTTATTAAACTAGAATTCGTCTTCTATGTTTTGTGTTATTCGAAATACATATTTTGAAATACATAGAAATAGCTACCATACATAATATTGCAAGAATGTTTCAAATAAGGAGAAAAGATATCTTGTGATTTAAACTAAAACGCATTTACTTATACTTTTTCAATTGATTTTCCGCTAGAATCTAATTGTTTTTTTTTTTTTTGTGCCTTATATTACATCACATGAGAACTGCTGGGTTGACAGACTAAAGATATGTCGTAAATGGCACTTTTGTTATACCTAATACAAGCAAAAACTTGAATACTAAACTTAACTTATCACCCTTATCACAGTGCTCGAAGTAGCAAAGTTCCGAACACTTAGCTATGATACGAATACGAAAAGAAAGAAGATTGTGCCGGGCTTAGAAACGTGAAGCAAGACTTGACTTCCACTCCAAAGCCACATTTGCAGGAACTACAATATAATGTGTGTAGATGGAACCCACATTAAAATTATTGCGCCAGCGGAAGAACTACAACCGAAAAGGGTACTTCAGTATCAATGTAATGGTGATATGAATGAAAAATACGATGTTTTTTGATGAAATGTGCAGATTGTTTTTAATTCATTTTTCAACCGTGTGACAACAAGATGCGAGTAAGGTTCGTAGATGCAAGGTACCCGGATTCGAACCAGGATTCCCATGTGTGTGGAACTTAAGTTCAGCAAAAACACATCTTAAAAAATTTCAAGAAGGCGACACTAACACTTTGATATTAGGTTAGTTAACAAATTAAATTAAATTAATTAAATTCACAAATTTGTTTAAGGTGATGCAGGATATTTCCTGGAACCCTGGATTATTATTCCGTATTGTTCACAGTCGTTCAATTTGAAACACAGTAAAACATGAAAGTGTCTTTGGTGTTATAAAGAATCGATCGCGGTATCTACTGGCAGCACGTGAACTTCATTATTCCCCACAAAAAGCTGCACAAATCATTAATGTTGCTTGTGTCTTACATAATACATGTATTTATTTTAAGGTGGAGGAAGATTTTACAGGAATAGAAGCTGAAGATGAGGATGCAGTTGAAGAAATCGAAGCTCCTGAATCTAATTACCACAATATGGAATCACAAATAAGGGATAGTATTTTGAGTAGCTTAACTTAAAAAAAAAAACACATGTATATAAACGAAAAAACACTTCATGTTTTATGTACGATTATATAAATATTCGCACAAATTCATACCAAATTTAAATTAAATACCTAATGCAAGAGAAGAAATAAGAGATTAATTTTTTTTTTTCGGCAGCTTCAATTTGATTCATTCTCATTTCAGATCAATGTTGTTCTGCAACAATTTTCTTTTATTTGGTTATGCCTTGCAGTGACTTCAAGCCTTTTTAGCTCAATATCGCAGAGTTTTTCTATTCCACTTTTCATGATTTTTCCAAAATTATTCTGTTTTGCGGTAAAATTCTTGTTGGATTGTTATTTGCTCCTTTAAAATCCCAGTGGAATCATTCGATTGGCGCGAAGGGGTTGGAAGATACTGCGGAACGCTTCTTGAACTAACAGCAGCGACGTCTGCTGACATCGAAACATCCGCAAGTTGGTCCTCTCCAGCAGGTGGATTGAAGTCTACAGCCTCAGAAGAACTTGTGAGCCCAAAAGAAGAGCCCTTTATTTCTTCGGTCGAGGTTTCAAGGCCAGTCAATGTTGTGCCACCTTTTTCGAGGCTGGAAAAAGAGTGCATTTTATTTGTACCGCCACCTGTAGCTTTGCACTCTTTTTTGCTCTCAAGCAATTTCCCCTTAATGTACGCCTTCCAATCCAACCACACCTAAGAAAAGAATTCATATAAAATATAAAATATTTGTGACGAAATTATGAAGTTTATTTTTCTCCAGCTGCTGGCGTCCTTACAAGGTGAACCGGAGCCGTTTAACTCTGTTTTAGCCTGCTCCCAAAACGTTCACTTCCGCTTTTGGGATTTTCGAAAATCCCTTGGCGATTTCAGGCTTTTGTTGGAGCATTGCAAAAAGCCTTTCAGACTGACTTTTGTTTGTAATTACTTTGTTTGCCCTTTGAAAAAAAAAAAAAAAAATTAAATAAACTCATAATAAACTGCAATTTATTGTAACTTACTTTTTTTTATTTTGATATGCTTTCTGCTCTGGACTCGTCAGACCATTGAGTCTTATCAGTTAATTTCTCGACCACACCGTTAGAGAAACAATTAATAAAAAAAACCGTAGGGCAACACGAGAAAGCCAATTGGAGCGGACTTCACACCTTCTTTGGGAAGGTCGTTATGTTTCCTCAATAACGACGCGGAAAGCGCTGATATAATCACAGGCACTATTCTCCTTAGAATGAGATCCTATATTCCTGGATAAAGTGTATCAGACCAAAAGAAAAAGCATGTTACTACTCGAATGTTAAAGAGTGGCGGAATATTTTTTCAGTCATATAAGATAGATTCGGTCAAAGCAAAACGGATAAAAGTTCGAGTCAGGAATGACTAAAACGTGATTCTTAAGCGTGTAAAATTTCAATACAACCAATAACTGAGTCAAAAACTACTACAGAGTCCCAATTTTTGGTCCTTCGTCAAAAATATTAGAAATTCTGACTCATCCCCCAACCCTTTCGGAACGCTCAATCCAAGTTGATGTCCGCGATACTTTTTTAGTTTTCATCAATGATCTATTGAGGGCTACTTCTAATTCAGTATATTCCTTCCATCCGACAGTACTCTCTGCTTTTCATATTCGTTCCCGGACTCACGTATCTGTTCTTCTGCAGCGGAATGGGAACAACAGCGTACGTTGAGCTCATTAAATTCCGATATTAACAGCATCACCAATTGGGGAATATTTACAGAGTGGAATTGAATGCTTCCAAAACACAATGCTGTCTCCTATCGTTAAATCGAAATATAAATATCCAAACATTATTCATGAATAGCGTTTGCATAGTCGAAACCGAAAAACTTTCCATTCTCTGTGCTAAATATAGTATAAGTGAAATCCCAAATCCGAATTGTTTATTAAACGCTAGGATAAAATTTCCTAAAAGGTTTGTAATTCATTTATGTTATGGAAAATATAATAATGAAAAAATTTAGTTTAGTTTAGTTTAGTATGAGAAAATAAATTATAAATTAACATTTGTTTTTTTGTTTAAAGAAAGATGTACTTTTCTCGAGTGTCTCGATGAAAAAGGATATATAATTATATGTATTTGTCCAATTAGGTGGGCCAACTATCAATGTTTTCGCGTCATCTAGGAACTAATAGAGACGGTGCTGCCAGATCGCTCAACACTCGGTATGTGTGTCAATGACAACTTACCTTTAATAACTACTTACTTGATATCGTCAAAAACGCTGCGAAATGTCTAGTTTGCCTTAAGTTAATTTGATGACAACCACAATATTTCAATGATTAGTTTTCTTTGGTTAGTTGCCAAATGAAGCTGTAAAAATGCCAAATAATCATCTTGGTGAAGAATGCATCAAGCCACACAACTCTAACGGGTTATTCAAAAATATCCTCGTAGCTTTTGGTATCTTCCAAAACAGGTCTGTAATGCTTCTTACTCTTAGCAAAAATTAATAGGTGCTAGACAGGATCTAAATTATCTAATTCAGTCAATCTAGTAGTAAGTAGTAAACTTTATTAATGCAAACAAAAAAAGATTTAGTTGTTACAATAATTACAATGATAAGCGTTGGCTTTTGCCGTCAGCCTAGAAAAGAGAGTTTTGAAATACTAAAAAGTTTGGTTAATAATTTGCAAAGTGTTTTTTTCCATAACAGAATCTAATGATTGAGCTCAGCATTGGACATGTTCCAATGAAATGAAGACTGTCTTCTCTTGTCCGATGGTTGTACAGTGTACATTCGTCACTTCCGATATAAGATCTATATGGCATGTAATTTAATTGAAGCAATTCGCCCCTAGCTTTGAATGCAGTTGAGATTACTTCTAAACTGTTCCTACCATGAAAAAAGTTCTTCTCCCCAAGATCACGATTTAAGACTCTATAAATGTTTCTTACTTGGCTTTGTTCAATTTGCCTTTTAAATAGCTTCCTCGTGGATCCTTCGATCTTAATTAAAAGTTCTTTCAGTGCTTTTCTTAGATCTGTTATGTTTACGTGTACTTCGTGTAGGGATACAATATGCTCGCGTCCCCGCCTAGTCAACTTGGCAAAAAAATGGAGGTTTCTATTTTTAAGTAGCATTGCAATTTTATAGGGAAGACGATGGCTTTGTTGTGATAGAATTTTCAAAACATATAGAAAGTGTAGTCTAGTCGGTAGGTAGTCGGTGGTAATCCAGTTTCCAGGAATGGCATGTAGTTTGGCGTATTTTCAGGCAGTCGAAACATTTTGTTTAGGAATTATCACAAGAGTTTTTCAACTTCCTCGAACTGCCAGATCCCCTCCTTCAAGAACTTTGAATTTTACACTTGGCGCGATTTTAGGTTTTCCCAAGATTGCTTTCCAATTACAATTAATTGCCCTTTTTGATTCCTTTAACTTCTCTTGAAGGTGTTTTTTAAACAATCAGTCAATCTATTTGACGCCATAATATGGATTGTGTCTCCTTGAAGTGAAGCCGAAAGATCAACAATAAAATCATCGTGCGGGTTTTCTAGTCAATGCCTACCCAAACGTAGAGCCCTCAGACGAGCTTCAATTAGCAGAAACCATCGAAAGCTTATCTGAGAGTATAAGAACGGTAGTGTTCTTATCACCTTTCTTATTATTATTATTCTTATTATCATCAAAAAAAAAAAAAAAAAAAAAGGGTGATTGACGTACAGGATACAACAGCAACAAATTTTACAAGATTTCTAGACTTGTGATGCGATTGACGTAAGTGGGGAATCCGAAGATTATACAGTAGAAGTTAACCTATTACAATATAAACGTTTTTTGCCTCTTTTTTACGTCTCAACGAATCAGTACGATTATGTATTTTGAACTCTTGGTAGTAATATAAGCTGATTCATCGTGAGGTTTGATTTATAATGTAAAATAAAGGACATACATTTGAAAGTGATATTAAAATTTTAATTATCAGTTAAAAGAACAATTCATGGGATCTACTTTTTAAAAATGATATCATGTAAATGTTGGCCACGACTACATCTGAGATGGTCCATTCGGAAGGTCTAATTTTGGGCGACTCGTTCGAGCATATAGTAGCGACTGGTATCTCGCGGATAACACGAGTAATGTTGGCTTCCAAAGCGTCAATTGTAGCTGGCTTATTCCTGAAGACCTGAGACTTTACATATCCCCAGAAAAAATAGTCCAAAGGTGTGAAATCACCAAAATGATTTCTCAACAAGTCCATTGTTTCACGCGTTGTATGGTTCGTAGCGCGGTCTTGTTGAAACGAGAGCTCACCGAGACCATGTGCTTGAATTTCAGGAAACACATAGTCCGTTAACATGGCGCGATAACGGTTATCGTAATGACGGTAACATTATGATTTGCCTCATTTTTGAAGAAATATGGACCAACGATTCCACCAGCCCATAAACCACACCATTTTTTAATGGATGTAATGGTAGCTATTGGTACTCTTTGGGTTGCTCAGCCCAAATACGGCAATTTTGTTTATTAACGTATTAAGCCAGAAATGGGCTTAATCACTGAACACTACTGCTGAGAACGACGACGAATCGATTCGTCGAATCAATTCTCATTTTAGTAGTACAGCTGAACAATTTGGAGACGCTGTTGTGGTGTGAGTCTTTCCATGATGACTTTCCAAACGATACTGAATAAAAATGACAAAGCAGTTTGATAGGAGTCACGCGTGATCTGTCAAAAAATCCTTTAAAAATTAAACCTCTCTATGAATCACCCTACATATATATACATATATTTTGTTTCGCTGTTCCTTCTTTTTCAAGTAAATTGGTAATTTATTTATTTTATTTTATTTATTTATTTATTAAAACAAATTCATTGTACAAGTAAGATATAATCTTATGATTAATTGTAGAAGCTAAACTTATATTACATTTTAAAAAGTTTAGATACCAAAAGGAATAAAAATAAACAATTCAAATAAAGAAAGATAGATAAAAGTAAAACTTAAAATAGACAGCAGAAAAAGGAAGATAGAGGAAAGGTGGAATACGGAATACGTAAGAGTAATGAAATTCCATCAGTAAATTTGTCCATAGTATTCAAAAGCTTTTCTACTAAAAGTAGTTGTGTTATTTGCTCTTTTAATATACAGGGGTAGCTCATTCCAAAGATGAATCGCATGTATATAAAATTGTCGGCCTGTAATTAAATATTTATGTCTGGGTGGAATTATTTTCATGGTAATCCGGTTGTTTGTTTGTTCTATAGTTCATAAGAGCTAATAGGCAACAGCCTGTTATTTCATTGGTATATTCGAATATGTGGTCAGACCTATTTATATCAAAAATATATCTAGCGCAGCTATTGTATGCCACGATAAGTTTCCTTTTGGATAAGTAGTTTATGTCCGAATATATTTCACATACACTACTGTATTTTTGCTTCGGTTAATTATCATAGCTTTAGTTTTAGTTGGATTGAGACTAAGTCCATTATTTAAAGACCAGGTGTGAATTTCTTTTATCATTCGATCAACATTATTAAATCCTTGGACATCATCAGCATATATATGATGTTCGCAGGTCGTAAAACACTTAGATATGTCGTTTATAAAGCATGAAAATAGCAAAGAACCCAGGACAGAACTTTGAGGGACACCTGAAGAGACTTGTAGAGGCGAAGAACATCTATTACCGACGCATACATATTGGGACCGATCTGATTAATATGAGCTTATTAAATTGCAGGTGGAACTTTCAAAAAAAAATTTCCCTTCACTTCTTCAATAATAACGAATGATTAACGCTATCAAACGCCTTAGAAAAATCAAGAAATACTAGAAGACCCAACATATCGCTGTCTAAGCCGGCTCGTAAATCTTCGCATACTTTGAGTATAGCTGTGTTACAGTTATATTTAGCATGGAAACCGGACTGAAATTTCCTGATAAGATTTTTTCTATTTGAAAATAATTTTATTTGGTTACTAATAATAATACCAAATACCTTACTTAAAAAAGGAAGAATCGCTATTGGTTGGTATTCGATATTGTTAGAAGTTGCTGGTTTTGGCAGTGGTAAAAGTTTGGCAATTTTCCACCTATGTGAGAAAGTAGTACAGGTAGAAGAATTTTAATAAAAACTGGGAAAACATCATCCGAGTCAATAGCTTTGGATTTGATCTTGAGAATTGTTTGGCCAACACTTAACTCATCAACTCCAAGTTGATGTGAAAACATTACTTCTTGTTGATGGCCGGTGGTAGAAGGGACGGTTGGAAAATCAAGTGTGTTGCAGTTGTTTTGAACAAACTTTCTGTTAAGCACATCCAGGTCGATGTTATCAGGGATTGATTCCTTAGCAAACTTCAGTCCCATCTCCCGTACGTTCTTCCATAATTTCGAGGTAGAATCGGCGGAGTTGAATTTGTTCTGGTAAAAAGACTTTTTCTTATTTCGAATTTTTTTTACATTTACTGGAAATGCATTTACGTTCAAATATATCAATTTATGGTGTGAAAAAGCAGGTGCAGGAAGTTGGTCGTAGTGCAATATGTATTAGACACAATAAATACATCTAAGAGCGAGGGTCGTCTGTTAGGCGCAAAATGAGTTGGTTGATCATAATTTGCAAAATGTAAATTAAAAGATTCTACCATATCAACGAATTGTTAATTTTTTTCCTTCCAGGATATTTAAATTAAGGTCTCCGCAAAGTACAACTTTCGCATAAAGTGGAGACAATTCCTCTAACAAAACTCTTATATAAGAGCAGTTTGCTGTGTTTGGTGCCATGTATATACATCCAATCAATATTTAGATTACAATAATGTAATCTATAAGTTCATTCGGCTTTGATTTTTTTACCAAATTAAATCCATACTTTTTTTATATAAATTACTACTCCCCCTCCTATCTTATTTTGTCTATCTGAACGTTTGGGTTTGTGATATTTATTCAGTTTAAAAGGGTCATCACTCTTTTCCGGACATAGCCAAGTTTCTGACAAGCAAACAACATCGACCAAACTATCGTTAAAAATTGAACACATTTCATCTATTTTGTTTTTTAAGCTTTGAACATTTAAATGACATATACTGAAACCCTTCTTTTGTTTACATAAAACATTTAATAATATTTTTGAAACATCTTTGTGACTACCCTGTGTTTGAAAATTATAAATTATGTTGGGCAGAACAACAACATACACAAGCGACAAATAACATCTACCATTATGACATTATTTACTTCTGGAATTAAATGAAATGAAACAGATGAAAGAGTAGAAAGAGGAAAAGAGAAAAATAGAATAAAAAGGAAAAGAATGACAGAAAAAGTAAATAAGCTAAAATAAGAAAGAGTTGAATAGAGTGGAAAGTGGAAATCCATTTGGCAAATTTGTACAAAATTGATCTAATTTGATAAATTAATAGGTATCTACGTGCAAAATTACAGTGTCTCAGGTTCTGTTGCTCCTACAGATTTTGGTGGTTTACATCTCGTGGAAATATCATTTAATATCCCCTCGTCGTGTATGCATATAAGTTGTCCTAGTTTTTGTTCTCTAATGAAAACATGTTCAAATCTGGTAGTGGCTGAGAAAATCTCTTTTCGCTGCTTCATGCGAACAGCTTGTCGAAGGAGAAAACGATTTCAAAGCTGTCTTTTTTCTCTTTTGCGATGGTCGGCAATGGCCTTTAGGACATTGTTACGTTCTTCTGGCGAATTAAATTTTAATATGATGGGTGGATCATTAGTGTTGTCTGGATGCCTAGAACGAAAAACAGCTTTTAAAGTTGGAGGCTTGATTTCGATGACATGGCATAAGCAGTGGAAAATTGATTTTAAATTTTCTTTATGCAGCTGCGGAACTCAAAAAAGAATTGCATCAGCTGCAAGCTCTTTCCTTTCTAGTGCGTCACATCATGTGTATCTTATTATTGTATTATCTAATTCGGAGTTCTGTGTGATTCTTTGATTTTACTTACTAACTTAAGGTGGCGATACAGTCTGGAGTGTACCTGGGTCTCAACCAACGATTGTCTGCAGCCAGTTTAATCTTTAGCTAGATGTATTCAGTTTTGGACTCTAAGTGGTGTTCATCCGCTCTACATGACCCATTTCTACTTCTCAGTTGTTTGATCTTCATACTTCTGGCTCAGTCGACGCCTTGTCTGGGTGTATAGCCCGTACAATTTGTCGTTGTATCTCCTCTCCGACTCACCGTCTATACAGACGAGACCGAAAATCACCCGAAGGATTTTCCTCTCAATGCAGCCAAGAGTACCCTAATCCATTTTTGATAAAGTCAGAGGCATGGTCTGTGTCATAGAGCAGAACTGGGATTATTAAGGTCTTATATGGGGACACTTTTGTTGTTCGGACCAGGGCTTTGCTAGTTGCCTTCTTAGCCCAAAGAAGCAGCGATTGGGAAGAGTTATTCTTTGCTTGATCTCAGCACTGATGTTGTTATCTGAACTGATAAAGGAGACTAGGCAGACAAGGTTTTTAACTACCTCAAGGTTATACCTGTCGAGAGTGACGTTCTCTGCGAGATGTTGGTGTTGGGTGCACTTTCTTCTTGACAGCATTTATTTGGTCTTTCCCTCATTGATCGTTAAGCCCATATGCCCCGCTTCCATCTCAATACTCGTAAGAGCGGAACAGACATCACACTGTTTTCAATTATGTCTATATTATTGAAGTATGCGAGTAATTGGACGGACTTTCGAAAGATTGTGCTTCGTCGTATGAGTTTTGCACTATTTCTTTAAGAAGATGTTAAAGATATCGCAAAGCATTGTCTAAATCCATTTTTGACATCAGAGCTCTCAGTGAGTTCTCTACCGACCTTAATGGAGCAGCGTGCATTCTCTATCGTCGTCCTGCAAAAGGGGACGAGTTTGGAAGGAATACTAAAACTATAAATTACTCGGTATAGCTCGCCTTAATAGATGCGGTCATGCATGGCCTTAAAATCAATGAATTGGTGCTGTGTATCGATTTGGAGCTCATGGCTTTTATCCAAGATATGCCGTAGTGTGAATAATTAGTCGATTGTGGCCTCTCCTGGCCTGAAACCACTCTGATGTGCACCAATACGGTTATTAACGAACGGATCCAGGCGTTCACACAATACGGCAGATAGGATCTTGAAGGTGATGTTAAGAAGACTGATGCGTTTGTAGTTGGCAGTTTAGAGTCTCTACTTTCTTGAGGACCGGACACACAATGCTGAGGTTTCATTTATTCGGCAAACTTTCGTCCGATTACACATATTTTACAGATGAATTGGTGTTTTAGTATGCACTTTACCAAGTCATCGCTGAAGCTTTGAAACTATCGACGTTCAGTCCGTGTGCTCCGGCAGCTTTGTTGGACTTAATTTTACATATGCTTTTCATTTGGGTGAGGTGGACGGAATTTTTGATGTACATTGTCCAGGTTGAAAGGTTCATTTTTCCTGAAAGCTGTATTTAATTCGTCATCGCCGTTCGGTTTGGGGTTTGTATCCGTGACATGTTTTTTTTTTTTTATCTTTTGGTAAAACTTCTGGATTTCATTCGCACTATCCGCAACTGTACCTCTGCTACAGCAAGGTAATAGTACGAGTCGATGTTGGCCCCTCGGTTCCATAATATTGTAGAAGTGCTTAGCGTCGATTGCAATGTGATCCATCTCCTTGTGAATATAGAATTCTGGGAATTCCGTACTATATGTTATCAGAGGTGGTGTCGTGCAGGCTATACCTTTCGACAGTACTACCAAAGACGACTTCTCTTCCTAACATTGAATTGAAATCGCCGAGGACAATCTTAAGGGGTTAAACCACTCTAGGATTTTCAAAAATCGATTTATTTTTTCAATTGCTTCCAATGGTCGCTAAAATGATATCCCAAAAGATTATGGCCAGAAAATATGTCGAGGTACTTGTTTTTCTAAGTATAGTACATGGCCACGAGGTAACGATGGACGCTATTTAAGCGACTAGAGTAGGTATATGGCAGGTGTTTTTAAAGCTAGTTGCACAGTGTTCGGATTTTTTCGTCTTTAGAAACTTCGGTTTCTGTCAGTTTCGTCAAGTAAAACATTCGAGAAGGAAGCTATTTGAGGAACGTTTAGTTTATTTTTTATGGATAATTGTCTTATTTGTTCGTTTTTATAATGAGTTATAAAGTGTATTGTGGTCAAAAAGTTGCAAAAGAGAAACGTGCATACAGCAAGAGACCGAAAATATCTAGAAGAAGACCGCAGAATCAATACGAGTAAGAGGCACCAAGCGAAATAAATGCCAATACATCCGCGAAAAAATTGAAGCGATTGGAAGATATGTACGATATTAAAGTGAATCCAGGTTTTGATTATCGTATGATAAATTTTATCGCATTTTTCTTAGCTGTTTAGCTTCTCAAAACTGTAATGAAAGTTTTAATTCGACTGTGTGGGCATTGTCCCCAAAATCCGTTTCTGTTGGTGAAACGAATATTACAGTTTGTTTTTACAATTACAGCTTTGCTTCAATTTTGCCTATAATAAAAGCGATGGGTTTAGAAATCGGCCCGAACTGCTACGAAATGTGATTGGAGATTGAGAAAGATCGCGTAAAGGTTGCAGAAAGATCGCTGTCTGAAAATGCAAAAGAGTTGAGGATCGTATTAAACTCCAATAGAAAAGAAATAGAAGTGCAGGACACTAATCTAGAAGGATTAAAGGTATTGCAAACTTTTTCATGAGTTTCTTTAACTTCAAACTTTAGGCGCGTTTGTCTTAAAACTGCATTTATTAAGTTTGTCGCACCGATAACTTGAACAATTTTCAACCAATTCACTTCAAATTTTAACTGGATCTATAAAAATATATTGTCTAAGTAAGTAGGTAAGTTTTTTTTTATATAACATAATTCACTTGTTATTAACAATTTTCTGGGCATTTTTCTGTGAATTTTGCAAGTTTCACTTTGGAAGTGCGCCATTCGAAAAAAATCCTACGTGAGAAGTGCTGCTGTTATGTACAATAAAAAAAAAAATTAGTGGTTCATCATAATTCAAAATTTACAGGAGCTATTGACACGGCCGTAGACCCTTCCAAAAAAGAGAGGTTATCGGTCAACAATCGCCGTAGTAGATATCACAATTTTCTATCTGGTTTTTTGTCCGGCCGATCCCATCACATTTCTTGACGGTAACATTTGCTTTGCAGCAGTCTAGGACCTCATTGTTTCTTTTGCAGGGGTTATAAATAGTAGATCCGTCCGTATCCGAGGCTTGATGCTTCGTAACTACATATTTTTTTTAAGGCTGACCCGTTACCTCGACGGCACAACCACCAACCTGGAGGACTCCTAGGATTAGGGTTCGGTTAGAAGTCAGTAAACCGTTCGGGGATGTAAGCGTTGCCATTGTCCCATTAATGACTCATCCGCCACCATCTCTTTCTCAAGACAGTGAATTACCTTACCGGCCTGAGCTCCGAATATGTTGAAATAGCCCGGGTAAGGTTCATTTGTATTATTCCGGGATTTTATTTCCGCTTTGACTCTATCTAGAAGTAAAGTATTATAGTACTGCTATTTTTGTCTGCTGGTCAGCACTGGCGCTTATAAGTTTGGCAAGCCGAGTCCAGATGTACTCGACCATCACAATTGGTGGGTAGAAACAGCTGTACCGTGGCTATCGCCAAGTTGACACCTCTCAATTTCCACAGAACCCAACCATTTTTGTTTTTAATATACTATATGTAATTATTTGTTTTAATAATTACATATCTACATATTGCGAAAACAGTCTTCTTTTTCAAAATTAAACATTCTTTTTAACGTTGGACACCTTGCTGGCCAACTACCGGAGGATCTACTGCAGCATGTTTTGGGAGATATAATGCTAGACTGAGCTTTTTTTAATGTTTTAAATTTATATCTACAGATTCCTCAAAATTATTCGTAAGATTTTCGAAACTTTTAACAAGGTAGATAGGTAAGTAAAATTGGTTGTTGGAAATACCAATTTATTCAGACCAATTGACCTATTATGATGCCACCTGTACTTGTGATCCTCTTACTCATGGAACCAATTTACGCTTATGATGAAGCGTAAGAGACTATTAACGTCCATGTTCTTTAGATCGTTAAAACATTGTAAAAGAAAGCTCCTAAGTGAAGTTTTCTTCTCTGGAAGAGAGCTGGACAATTACAGAATGGGTGGAGGATTGCCTCTACTTCCTCTTCGTCCATGCAGCTTCTACAGAAATCGTTTGTATAGACTCCAAGCATTCTTCCATGCTTGTCTATAAGGCAGTGTCCAGTGATGACATCTATCTAGTGCCACGCTGGAATGTTTCCTGTTTAGAAGGATTAGACTTTTAAAGCGATTCAGATCCAGTTTTGGCCAGATCTGCTTGGTCGCTAGACATGTTGGTCCAACAGTCCACCCCTTGTTCTTTTATTAGCATCCAGCTCCAATAATGATTTGCACATAACGATTAGTACACCTATGCTACCCTTCTCCGGAAAAAACAGTTAGAGTGGTTTTGGCGAGTTTGTCAGCCCTACAATTCCCTGGAATGTCTCTACGGCCAGGAACCCAACAAAAGTGAAGGTTGAACTGGTCTGCAATCTCTGTAAGAGATGAGACTAAGTACAGGGACTTGATAGCAGCTTGACTATCCGAAAAGATGAGGACGTCCTTTATAAATATCATGTTTTTCTTTAGCCAGGACAGAGCTTCTTTAATCGCCAAAATTTCCGCCTGGAACGCGTTACTGTAATCGGGAACACGGAAGGAGAGGCTAAGATTTAACTTATCTGAAAAAAAAAAAAAATACCACCACCAACCCCGCTATCGGTTTTAGATCCAACTGTGTAAAAGTGGTTTAGAGGCGAAGCTTACATGAAAGTCTGTCAAACCAAAGTCTATGTATAATAAAGGGTTATCCAATAGGGACTTGACAAATTTGAATTTAGTTTGTGAACGCACTCTTTCACTAATTATCAAACTGTCACTGTCAATTTATTCAACTTAAACTCAACATTTCCATCATGGTAAGATAACACTAACGAGCAACATCTGCAAATTATAAAAATTTTCTAGAGATATTCGGAGTCGCAAAATCATCTTCAGTGACGAATCTCATTTTTGGCTCAATGGGTTCGTCAATAAGCAAAATATGCGTTATTGGTCGGGTAAAAACACACATGTGCTTCATGAATCACCACTTCATCATTGGTGCGATTAGCATGCCGACGGCGTTATTGTGTCATATTTTTTCGTCGACGATAACTATCGTCACGTTACTGTGAATGGTCAGCGTTATCGCTCCATGATCACCGATTATTTTTGACCCGAATTGAAAGATATGGACTTGGACGACATGTGGTTTTAACAGGATGGTGCCATAAGCCACACAGCGCACGCTACAATCGATTTATTGAAGAGTAAGTATGGTGAGCGTGTTATCTCAAGACATGGGCCAGTCGATTGGCCGCCTCGTTCGTGCGATTTACCGCCGCTTGACTATTTTCTGTGGGGCTACGTTAAGTCATTGGTTTATGCCAATTCGCCGACGACGTTGTAAGAGCTCAGAGCCAACATTGAATGCGAAATAGCGGCTGTTTCGGCCGAAATGTGTGGCTTAGTCGTTGAAAATTAGGTCAAAGGAATTAGGCCATATGAATGAAGTTGAGTTCCATTCATAAATGTTTTGATTGTATTTCAAGCCAATAATAAAGTTTTTGAAATATCTCAAAAGGTTTGCCTTTTATTTAAAAAAAAAAAATTGTCAAGTCTTTATTAGAAAACCCTATATAACGATGTTCGCTATGAGGATTCCTAATACAATATATTAGGAATACTAAAGTGTATTCCAGTGCATTATTTGTGCACTGTGAGTCGCTATAAGGTGAATAGCTTCAGTCACAGAGAATTAAGCTGCTGTAGCTTTCTTGGCTTTTTCTGAATCCTAGGTTTTCAGTTTAGTTTCCTTTCAGAAAGGAGACAACGATATTTTGCTTTATCAGAAAGCACTTAACTGATACACTTTATTGAGGGAGGGTCTACCATATAATTGGAACTTTGTATTGTATTTTTGGAAAAGAAGATAAGACCAGTTTTATATGGGTTTACTCCCAATCTGCACCAATCTGCCTAACGGATTAATCTGTTGAGATTTAGCTGAAAGAATTCTTGATGGTATTGAGGTGCTCACCTGATATGGTTATAACAAACTTATATGGTTTGATGCTATGCAGCATCAACATCTCTTGTAATCAGAATTTTGGTCATGATTGTAGTAGTCCTCTTTTGAATGCTACTGGCGCGAATAGGTAGCTCCCTGGAAAGTGGGTGTCCAGTAGCATGTTGAGTGATTTATCACTTGAGGCTGTCTACGAGCATCGGTTTTTTTCAAACAGCTAGGCATCATAGGATTTGTAGAGAGGACTTTTCTAAGCCGCGATTCCTCAGAAATTTCTGTAATTTTGTCACAGAATGACCTCCAGCATTGTCGCTTTGCCTTCCTTAGTTCTTTTTTATATATTTTGAGGAATTCTTTGTTTGAGTCCCAGTCTTGTGCCTTTTTTAGGTTGAAAAGTTTTCTGTAAATATTTCTAAGCTGTCCCAGTGTTCACGAGTGCGGCTTTTTCTTGGCCCTGGATTGAATAAGAGGGCAGAAAGCAGTCATATCCTGATTGAGAGCCAGGGTGAATTCTTTGACTTTCATGTCATGCTCATTGGTGTCACGCGGGGGATAGAGGATGGTGTTTCTGACAGTATTCCTCTGTATTTTGGCCAATCAGTTTTCCGATAATTCAGGAATGTTGGCTGACTTGGGGGAATATCACTTAGTCTGAATTGGATGTATCTGCGGTCTAAAAATGAGTGTTTAGACTATACCATATAGTTCCTTAGCACTTGTGTGAAGTTGTCGGAGATAAGAGTGATATTTAGCACTTCCTGTCGGTTTCTTGCTATAAAAGTGGAGTCATTTTCAATATCGAAAACTATGAGGTTAGTACTTATAAAATAGTCAAAAAGTTATGCATTTCTATGGTTGATGTCGGTACTGCTCCATACCGTGTGATAAGCGTTAGCATCGCATCCGATGTGGAGGCAAGCTTTTAGCCTTCCACCTTCCAGTACTACCCTTTCTGGGTTATCACCAGAATAGGGCCTACATGGTCGTGGCCATAATATGCCGATGCCAGCCAGTAAGAGCCTTTGGCAGTCTCTAGTCTGGCAATGGATAAGTCGGGGTAGCTAAAGTTAGGAAATCAAAGTCGTCGAATTTTCCAAATTAGTTTCGCGTTTTCTTTAAGTTTTCGCGAGCATGAAATGGGGGAGAGATACATATCTTTACATTCATCGCGAACGTGAGATTGTTTTCTTAGCCCTTAAGGCAAATACTTGCTCGTAACGTATAAACAAATTTTCGATTTTAGCTATTATTATGACTGTTCAGCTAAGGATTGTCACAAATAAAAATATATTTGAAATAAATTAAACTTAAGAGCAACATCATATTAAGGCTAAGTTACACGCATTAATAAGAATTGCAATATATTATTTTCTCCAACATTAATCCGTATTACTGTTTGCCAAAGCATGTGAAATAACATCCATGAACCACATGTACGGACTAAAACCTAATAAATGTAAATCAATAGAAGTAAATGCAATATTAAACTGCCAAAAGCACGCCATAAAACTGAGAATAATAACAAAACAAAATGGAATGTAAACAACACAGTTTTTTTTGCAATCTTGACATCTTATTGTACAATGGCTGAAAGATGCCAACGTCAAATTAGATAGTTTGGCTTAATATTCTACAAATATCAACTGAACTATGACTTGTCTAACTATTCTTCCTTTCCCTTTTCCCTCGCTATTTGCCAAACCGATTTGATTTTCTCTGATACATAACGAATGGGAGTACTACGCTGTACAATTTCAACGAACCAATCCATTCAGATATTAAGACCTTCTATGAGATGTCCTCAATCCTTCTTGTTCGCCGATAATTTTATCCTCATGTCGCCGTTGGTTTGCAATGATAGCTCTAAAGTACTCTCTCTTACTCCCCTCTTTTTATATCTATATTTCTTTCTCTTTTTGAATATCTATCTCGACAGCTGGCTGATGGCTGTCTTTATATACTCATATAATACGAATACTCGTTATACTCCACTTCAGCACTAAACGACTAAGACTATGACTCTGCAATTCTTTTCATGATTTCCCAATGGAATTTTTCCATCATCTCTCTTTGTTGGACCATATCGAGGTGAGTGTAAGACAACGTAATGCATTTTTACAACGAATGCATAACGGTATTCAATATTACTACGTTCACTGACACAATAATTACTATTTGCTAAATCATAAATTAAATATGAGTAAAATGTCGATTCTAGTTTGAAGATGCAGACTCTCCCTGGAGACCTTTTAAAATTGTTAAGGGGCGCATATGAGACATGCATGGAATGATTGAAATAATTTCTTTCCGGTTACCACCGAGACTCACGTGATATGTATCGGTGCGAATGATTTTACAAAATTTCCAACACGACATCTAGAAAGAAATTTCCACATAACTAAAAAATATTTCGGTAGGGGATTGTAACTACTCAATTTATATGTAGACACATTGACATTTGAACATATGGGCGGATTTGTTTTTATTTGTTGAGTTGATACCATAGAAACGGATTGTTGCTAAGACCAGCTAAGCTACTAGCTAATTGCTGTATGCAATCTACGGATATAGCACCTTCATGTAGGATATGCATAACACCAACAACGCAAAATGAAAAAAATCAAAAAATAACTTTTTATACAGGCTGGTACTTTTTTCTGGGATACAGAAACTTTGGGATCTGATCCATTAGCTTATTTTATAAAAAAAAAACATTGGGAAGGGGGGTCGTAGTTACAGGGTGCTAAAAAAAAGTTCCTTCAGAGAAGTAGGTTCCTAAAATTATTTAGTTACAACTTCTAGTATATTCAACCTAGAGCAACAAAGCTGGGCTTATGTGATAGCCAATTTAATTCATATTTAAGTACTGTAACCATCCATTCTTTCGTTTTCAAGATAATGGTATTTAAACATAATTTTTTTTTACATTTTTTGGGAAATCACTTTTAACTCGGAAAAGTTTACAAATATTTGTTTTGTCTTTTTTATTATTTTGATGCACCATAATGTTACCTACCAATTCATCATATATAATACAAATTTTTCTCTGAGGCTTTCAGTTTTCTACGTGTAAGATTAAATAAATTTATCCGCAATATGACTATTTTTTATTTTATTCTAAAATATGTATACGTTCGCTTTCTTTTTCGTATAAGTAGTTAAAATTAATAAATATTTGATGCGACAGCCCAGTGTGGACCAAGGTCTAGAGCTTCTCGCACTCATTTGCGTTTCTCACTTTGTGAATTTTTACACTCTTGAGTAGCGCCTACTTTTTATTACCAGTTCCGAACGGCTCTACTGAGAAGTTTGCCATTGCCCGCCGAAAGGATAATGAGGATTTTAAAAAATTTGCTGTTGTGCTCCTACCGGGACTTGAACCCAGGTAGGTGAGTCAACCATCACGCCATCGCCACCACCAGTATAAGTATTTGCTATTGTAAATTTTCCTTTATTTTTAAATCTGAACTTTTATGAAATTAAATTTATGTAGTAGACTGGCCAAATGTTCTGAATAATACTATATTTTTTATTTAAATTTGATTTTATTTTTTTCAGTTGTTTGTATTGTATTGGGTCTATAACTTAATAGTGCGGTTTACTAAGAGATGGCGTAACTTGTATTATTCCATTGTTATTATTCCATTGGAACATACTGTACTGTACGTCGTTTCAGTATATGTCATTCATTACTTTAATATGAAGAAAACTGCTGAGGAAAGTCATCGTATTTTGGTGGAAGTTTATGGTGAACATGCGCTAGCTGAGCGAAAGTGCCAAAAGTGGTCTGCACGATTTAAAAGTAGTGATTTTGGCTTGGAAGACGATGAACGTCCTGGGCAGCCAAAAAAGTTTGAAGATGAAGAACTGGAAGCATTACTCTATGAAGATTGAACCTAAACACAAGAAGAGCTCTCAGAATCTTTGGGTGTCACTCGAGCAGCCATTTCAAAACGTTTAAAAGCAGCTGGATATATTCAAAAGCAAGGAAATTGGGTTCCACATGAACCCAAGCCGAGAGACGTTGAAAGGCGGTTTTGCATGTCCGAAATGCTACTGGAACGCCATAAAAGGTAGTCATTTTTGCATCGGATTGTTACTGGTGATGAAAAATGATACATTATGACAAACCAAAGCGCAAAAAATCATATGTGAAACCCGGTTAACCAACCAAATCAACGGCAAAGCCGAATATCCATGGCGTGAAGGTAATGCTCTGTATTTGGTGGGATCAGATGGGTGTGTTGTATTATGAGCTGCTAAAACCGGGTGAAACCATTAATGGACAACGCTACCGAATACAATTAATCCGTTTGAAGAAAGCAGTAGCCGAAAAATGCCCGGAATATGCGACCAGACAGGAGGCAATAATTTTCCATCATGACAACGCTCGGCCCCACGTTGCTATTCCGGTTAAGAACTATTTGGAAAACAGTGGATGGGAAGTCTTACCCCAAATGGTGTAGCCCAGACCTTGCCCCTTCTGACTACCATTTGTTCCGGTCGATGCAGAACGCCCTCATTGAAATACGGTTCACATCAGAGCAGAATATCAAAAATTGGCTTGATTCATTCTTGGCTGCCAAGCCGGCGCAGTTCTTTTGGGATAGGATCCACGAATTGCCAGAAAGATGGGAAAAAGTCATAGCTCCAGATGGGCAATACTTTGAGTAATACTATTGTACATGTTTTTCTTAAATAAACGTTCAAATTTTAAAAAAAAACTGCACGAATTAAAATATATACCCATATATATACTAATCGTATATATCGTGTATGTTGCACAATACCTGCACAACAGGGTAAAATACCAGTTTTCTAAAAATTGGGGATCTGATACTATACCTATTCAACTACCTGAAATCTGAACGTAGAGTGTAGAACTTACGAGAATCAAAAACAAAAACACATTCAAGGCACATCAAACAATTGAAACTTCCATTTTTACTTAAGCCTTCACTCGTAATGAGATTTTAATATTTATGTGAACTATTTGTTAGAAAATAAAATACGAAATAAAGCAAACAAGAGCAACAAACCAATGCAATAGAAGTGACGCTTCTTATGTTATAATGTTTGGTTCAAACGATTGGAAAAAAATAATTCTGCACTCCCAGGAAGAAAATATGGATTCGTTTCAGAGCTCAGCGCTTTACGGGGGCGAGCACTATCATGCTTTTAAGAAATAAATTACGAACTGTAAGCTGGAATATCTGCGCAATAATGGACAAAATTTCGAACTAGATAAAATCATAAGCTGATAATTGAATACGAAATGTGGAATATTGTTAGCGCCTACGCTAAATGGAATATGTTATCAAGGGAGGAAACGCATTTCATCAGTACAGATATAAATGATCTGAAAATCGAATTGCGAATACGAAGATTGCGATGCAGGAAATGCTTTCGGAACGAGTATATCAGCGCTAGGAGATGTATTAAGAATATGAAAATTAAATATTGATCGAATGCATATAAATATTTTTAGTAACAATGGACTTTTACCTAGAATTTTGTAGGCGAGGTACGCGGGTACCTGGGTAGCAGATGCTGTGGGCTTGTGTTTGGGTGGCAAAACAAGTGTAAAAAACATAACTAGTAAGCAAGTTATAAACAGTTTAACTAAGAATCAGCTACCTGCATCAGTGCTAAGGCTGGGTTAAAACAAGCAAAATCCCTTAAAAAAATAACTGTTCATCAAGACCAACTCTTAACTCAAATAGTCAAGAATCATAATTCAATATTCCTCAATAAAATAAAATAACATATTTCAGTTTTGGTAGAAAATAATAGAAAAGAAAGCAGAAGACTTGATTTGATGGCAAAAATAACAGTAACATTGGAGACATTAGCAAATCGAAACCCAACACAGAAAAACATTGACAGTGATGAAGGAAGTCGCGTACATTAAAAAAATTAAATGGTGACAGGGAATAGTTAGTGCAGTGGATGTCACTACCTAAGAAATACTCCAACAGGCCATTTACAATTCTAAAATCGGTGGCGCAGAGAAAAAAAAGCCCTGTTAAAAAACCAGTCCGAAGTATGAGAAGAATCAAAAAAGTTACTTAAACAACACTTCAAACCAGTAAACAACTACAAGTCGTCTACAAAAAGGTTAGTAAATTAAGTAATTTTTAATTTGGATTAAGTTATTACTTAATTATTGTAAGTAATTAAGCAAATTAGGAAATTAATTTAATTAGTAAGTTTTATTTCTGAATTAAACTATAGAATAGAGTCAATTATCCAAGAAATAAATGCTTTTGCTACCTATGAGACAAATCCAAGGAAAACAAAAAATACTTTTTACACTCTTTAAGTTAATCTTATTAAGCAATTCGTTCCAGCTAATCTCTCTAGAGAGATCACAGATATGTACAATTTACAAGAAATTTAAAAAATGTTATATATCGTATTTACATAGGATACAACCATTTTAATTTAGATAGAGATTTTGTGAACCATGATTAAAGAAGCACACCTAATCACACCAATCCGAAGAATTACCATAAAATAAAAATTCAAATAAAAACCACACAGGTCAGAACTCAGGGCAATATAAGTAGCAAAACCAATCCCAACAAACCACAACCAATGGACGTAGGTTAGATAATGAGTCAATATGAAACGGAAGAAATTAGGCATGAAGAAGTGAACAACATCGGGTCAGTTTTTTCTAAACTAGGCCTCAGAAGTGAAATGTTTATAAACCTCACGATTAACTAGCAAAGCATAAAGGACTAATCGATACAAACTCCACCATGAATATAATCAATTCCAGCAAAGTATATTGTAAGGTATAAGATATATGACACAATTAATATGAGATCCCCAACTATAAATAACATTACAATGAATAAGTATCCCAAAAGAGCTACGAGATGGTTTAAGAGAGAATTAGGACATAAACCATACGAAACTCTAAGCAAGATTATCAAAACTATTGATTTTGAAAATAAATGCTTAGTTCTTGATACCAACACAAGGTACCAGTGTATTCAACTGATAACGAAACAACTTGTAATTGTTTCGAATTAAATCTGAATGCGAAATTATTCTTTTAGACCGGTACAAAGAGGCCGACCAGCTTATTAATATCGATACGATACATGTGAAATAAAAACAATAAGGACCCGCAAATCAATGCCAAATTGTACCAATTACCCTTCAAACATGAGGGGGAAGTAAGACGGCAGCCATCTCCTCTCATCTCTTTAGAAGAAGGAACAGGGAATAATCAGGAAATCTAACAGTAGGTCCCTCGTCCGCTATAGTAGTGGTATTACAAAAAAATATTGATAACTCAGGACAACAAAAATTTCAATTATACGTAGACTATAAGAAACTCAATAAATACTCTACGGATAATAAATTCCCATCTTAGATAAATTAAAAAGAGCCCAATACTTTTATTCCTTTGGTCTGTCCGTGGTGTAGTGGTATATGCATACACTCCTCAAGCAGAGGGTCGCGGGTTCGAATCCCGTGCGAGGCAATTCTCTGAAAAATTCTTTTCGTAGAATTTGCATGTAGTTATATGAGAATCCCGTCGGCGTCAACTCTGACATGAAGGCATTACACTGATGTTGGAGTGGTTGCTGGCTGGGCTAAATGTAACGAACTAGCAACTAGCACGTACTGAGACCCACTGGTTCAGGATGCACTTGCTCGTCCCGTCTGGTTTGATAACCACCTCTGCGAAAAATATCGAAACCTAATACACCTGAGTTTCAAACTACTGCTGGAAAATGCGCCAGTAACCTTTTAAAGGATATCAATAAAATATGTGTAGTCTATCTAGATGATATACTAGTCTTATTAGTTTATTATTATATTAGCTTCAAAGAACACATACAGTTCTTAAAATTGATATTCACAAAACTCTCTGAACACAATCTAAATATATGGTACAATTCGACAAATTTTTAATTTAAAGAAAAGTACAGAGTTTTTCTGTCATGTGCTAACAGCGAGAGCATAAAGTTTAATCCAAATAAGATCAAATGTTTTCAAGAATGTCCCCTTTTCAATGCAAAATAACAATTGAAAAGATTTCAAGGCGCGACCGCCTTCTTTCGAAATTTCGTAAAGAATTATGATTAAATCCCTAATCCAAAGATTAAGTACTTGAATACATAAAAAATTATTAACGAAAAATAAAACACCCCATTTTTGAATTTCCCGATTCCTTAAACAATTTTACATTATTTACTGACGCGAGCAACTTTGCAATCGAAGCAGTACTAACACTCCGAAAACTCCGAAAACCTCAACGATCACGAAAAAATTTTACTCTGTCACTGACAAAGAGTTCTTGGCCATTGTATTGGCGATATCCTACTTCTGCCGTACCTGTGGGAAGCAATTAAGAATAATAACAGACCAACTATCTATTAAATATCTGAATAAAAAATAGTTCAGCCAAAGAAACCAACGTTGGTTACTCAAATTAAAAAAAAAGACAAATACTCGTTTAATAAAGTAGCGGACTTTTTGAGCAGAATTCCAGAAGTTAACGATAGTAAGAATAATACCGAAGATGATTGAACAATGAGTGAACGAGTTATCTGACGAAGCAACAGCCCATTTACCTTAAGAGCAACAGTTAGATCACATACCGATCATGGAAACAATAGTCAACAAGTACAAGACGCAACTAATACTTACCAATGATGCTGACAAAGAAATATAAATAATGCATAATAAGGGAAACATCTTCATCGACATGACTAAGAGTAAGAAAAATTGGATAGATCTATTGTGGAGATTTATTAAAGCAGGTATTAACGGAATTTATACAGAACTATCTTACCACGAATTTAACAAAATGCAGCAATCATTGATAGAACGTTTTGTACACAATAAACAAATCACATTATCAAAGAAACACTAAGAGCAAGGGGACTTTAGATATTAGAAGTGGCACATAGGAAAATCTCATTATATCATACCTATGGAAGTGCTCATAGTGGTATTAGAGGTACGTATCACAGTATAAGGAATGAAATATATTTCCCTCATCTAATTAAAGAAATTACAAGAATAATTAATAACTGCAACCAAATATGGGCGCTAACCATTAAAATTCAAATACAAAATTAGTCAAACACCAAGCGGACCCAATGAAATTATTCATAAGACATATTTTACTTTAGGAAACATCCATTTTTAACTATGATAGATAAAAATAAAAAAAAGATAGAAACATAAGATGGCCATTTTTCCAAGTTCGGTAAACCATCAAAAATTATAACAGAAAATGAGTTTAAGTCAGAACAGTTAAAATAATTTTTAAGAAAAGAAGAAGACGAACTTCACCTTACTCCCAATGCTTATACGAGTACAGGTAATAGTGATATAGAAAGGCTCTATTCCACTTTATAATAAATATTTAGATTTAACACTTATCCGAAAAGAAAAGTACAAAGGGCAATAAATAAATGTAACAATAGATACCGTTCCCCTGTTAAATGGTCTTATAAATGAGTTGAAGGCTAAACCGGAATAGGATAAGTTACCAGTAAAAGGAAAAAGTTATAACTGTAAAAAATTACAAACGAAGCTAATATAAAGATGAGCCAAGATATATGATAAAGCAAATGGATAGGATACACCAAATTAATTTAAAGAGGCCCCGTATGTTTACAAGTGATGACGTCAGTGTTTCTCGTACTAATAATGACGGAAAAAACAACATCAATATTGCAAATAACCGCATTGATAATTAATATCATATATAATAATAATTAGATATAAATATAATAAATTATATTATATTTAAATCAACATGGGACAGACCAAAATAATTAAGGAAACAAAAACAATACATCCAAGTATGCTAATAGCAACTAAAATCAGGGACTAGAACTAAATAAATCCATGACAGCTATGCCTACATAAAATAGCGTGGAAGTAGTATTGGAAGATCAATACATTGTAAAAGTTAGAAAAACCAAATAAGATACTTATATAACCAAAATAATAAATAAGCCATAAGATGTTTGCGAAGGAGATTAACAGGATGAGGACTAAAGCATCTGAGAGGAAAGAAAATCTCATTTTTCTTGACAGATTACCAAGTCGTCCTATGTTCCGAAGATTAAGACTGTGGACGAATTATAGGTCTACTTGATGTCCTTTACGGCTGATATTCACCATAATTGGTGCTAAAGCTTGGAGACTTGTGGCGCTGAAACTTGTAAACGTCCTGTTCGTCAACTGAACTGCCTAATTATTCAACTGGATAACAAAGGTTCCAACAGGTGGTTACGTAAGATTTCTTGAGGTAAAATGGGCTATTAAATCAGTCAGGAATAAAGTGTCTTCTTTGAGATAAGAGAACGCACCTCCCTTCAACAACTTAGCAATACAGTGATGCTCTGGAATCTTCTCCAGTGCTTCTTCGCTTCAAATCGTGAAATTATTTATTGAGAAGAAATTCTTCAGTAAACCAAAGGTTTCTTTCAGGTTAATTATATTGATAATCCGTTAAAATCGATGACGATTTACTTTCCGTTTGTAATCGATAGTCTTACAAGGAGGATATTATAATGCTCTTCTCTTACTTTTAGCATTGACAAGATATATCATTGATTCGTTATTGTAGAGGGTGTTCCGAACTCGATCGCTTTAATCTCGTTTTCATAGGGAAGAATTTCAAATTCGTTTATTAAAATGTTGATTTCGCTGTAGTCAAGTAAATTCGTTTTGATGATGCCATTTTTTGCCATTTCGTTGACCTCTCCTTTTATCGTTAAAACTTGGCTAAGAATGTCTTGTTCAATGCTTCGGAACAGGCATGTCTTGTCTCATTATTTTTTCTTGTCATGTTTTCGCTACTGCCCCGGAGAGTTTCTCGTTGATCTTACATATACTGATGATCGTTATTCTCTACTATTTCCATCTAGATTTTGAGGATTCTACCCCAGTCTGCTGCATCTGGGTTTCCTGCGACCCACTTCCACGTAGAACCAATCCATTCAATAGACCTTTCTTCTCCTTGAGACGCTCTTGTTAGCAAACCGATACGGTCATTTATCTGAGCCAGATGATGGTTGATTAGCTGTTTTCCATCCTGGTTAATGATGTGCTTCTCGACGGAGTTAGCGACCTCGTTGATTACGTGGATATTGTCGTTGACGACCCAAACCTTTCTTTTCTTGATGGATATAAGCGGTGTCGTACTCAAGCATTTACAGTCCTTGGGCAAACGTTGTGTAAATAAGGCACGGTAGTCTTGAAGTAGTAACTCTGTGGGTGAATATGAAATGTGTACAAAGTCAAATATCTTAAATTAGTTTTCCATTATTTTTCTTTAATGCATACATGATCATTCTTAGAATTAAAATGTTTGATAACCTATTTTTATAATTGGTATGAACAGAAATAAAATGATTTTATAATAAGGGGTAATTCATAATGAGGTTTGTTTTTCAATAGGCTTTTCTTGACAGATCACGCGTGACTCCTATCAAACTACTTTATCATTTTTGTTTAGTATCATTTGGCAAGTAATCATGAAAAGACTCACACCACAACAGCGTCTCCAAATTGTTTAGCTGTATTACGAAAATTAGTGTTCTGTGAGAAATGTTTTTCGTGCGATTCGAGGAAATTACGGTGTTCATAATCGATCTACTGAAACCACTATTGCTAATACCATTTGCAAATTGTTTTCATTAATGGATGATACTTGACAGGTTAGACTATATCCAGCAAGTTGTGAAGAAACTATAGCAACTGTAGCTGAGAGTGTACGCGAAGACCATGATGAATCGATTCCACGTCGCTCTCAGCTGCTTGGCTTGGGGTATTCAACAACTTGGCGTATTTTACGTGAGAATCTCGGCCTAAAAGCGTACAAGATTTAACTTGTGCAAAAATTGAATCCACGCGACTTGAATTTGCGTCATATTTTCAGTGAATGGGCTCTGGAAAAACTCAATGAAACTCCGGTGTTTTATCGTGAAATGAAATGAAGCCCATTTCTGTCTCAATGGATACGTTAATAAACAAAATTGCCGTATTTGGGCTGATGACCAACCCGAATATCATCAAGAGCTACCATTATATCCATTAAAAACAACGGTATGAGGTGGTTTATGGTCTAGTGATATCATTGGTCCATTTTTTTTCTTCAAAAATGACTCAAATCAGAATGCTACCGTCAACGGTAACCGTTATCGCGCCATGTTAACGAACTATGTGCTTCCTGAAATTCAAGCACATGAACTCGGTAATCTCTGGTTTTAACAAGACGGCGCTACGAGCCATACTGTGCGTGAAACAATGGACTTGTTGAGAAATCATTTTGGTGAGCACTTAATTTCACGTTTTGCTACGGCAAATTGGCCGCCTAGATCGTGCGATATCACACCTTTGGATTATTTTCTTTAGGGATATGTAAAGTCTCAGGTCATAAGGAATAAGCCAGCTACGATTGACGCTTTGAAAGCCAACATTACTCGCGTTATCCGCGAAATACCAGTCGCTATGTTCGAACGAGTCGCTGTCAACATTTACATAAAATAATTTTCAAAAAGTAAATGCCATGAATTGTTCTTTTAATCGATAACAAAACTTTTAAGTTCACTTTCAAATTTATGTGTTCTATTTTACATTATTACATACATATTTATGTAAAACAATGTTTTTAAAATTCTTATTTTTTTTTACAAATATTTTATATAAATTTTAAGAACTCTTCTACCATTTGAGGTTTAAATACTGACTTTGTTGTTCTTATCCACATCTTTAATGAACTTTGAGGCCGTAAATATTATATCCCCTTTTTTATATCGTTATGGTTTAGTTCTTTTCATATTTCTATAGAGATTATTCTCTCTTTGTTTTCTATCCATTTCATTTTTTAATTCTTTATTGACCTTGGTGCGGAAATTGATTAAATTATGATAGTTGAAACTTTGGGATCTGTTGAAAAAGATGTCGCTTGGCTTTTATTTCGTCACTGAGTGTATCACGTTGTTGTATCTGTCAACCGCAATGTTCAGTTCTTTCAGCCGCAAATCTTTGCTTTCTGTCTTCAGACACATTCTATAGATTTCGAGGATCGTTGAATGGAAACTTGGAGTGGCGCACGGGTATATGGTAAATTTTTATAAGATTGATTACGATTGGACTTAGAAAGCTTTTCTCATTATCTTTAATTAACATTCTTGTAACTGTGAAATAATAATGGACCTTGATAATTTTTTCTCTTAGATGAAGAGCGAACCTGTTTTTTATATGGAACAGTTAGCTAAATTGTAAAAATTTGTCAATACAACTAATAAACTTTACAGTATTCAGTATTTGACAGGGAAGGAAGGTACGGGAATCACTGGTAATCGGGATTCGTATTTGTAAGTTTGTTTGTATGTTGTTAGTATTACAGACTTCACAGGATTTTATGTGTTTTTTGAACAAGACTGTTCATCTGGGGGAAGTATTAGCAGCTTTCAAGCAACTGTTGCTTGTTTTTTCTGGGGCTTCGATGGGCTCTCTGGTATTCATTCATAATCAACTGACATATTCGTTCTAGCTTCCTCATATCATTCTCTGAGTGATTCTGATCTTATATCTGCTAAATTTTTCAAAATAGACTTCTTGTAGCAATCCCAAGCAATTATCTAGGGTCTTAATCTTAATTCCATTTATCACATTTGGGCTTAAATTGTCTCTAAACAGATCTGTCAATTTTTCCTTATTCAGATCAGGAATAGCGACGTAAAGACGCAAGTAGTCGGGGTGAGGCTCTTCATAAGCTCCCATACCCCTCCCTATTTTGATAACAATCTGATTACGAAAGACATTTAATGAAGCTTTTATGTGTGGAATCAGATCCGAATTGTGCTGTTCGGCATTGTGAGCACTTGCGCTTAATGATCAAACCTAACTGGCTGTTTGAGTTGCCTCACTCTTTTCGGACTCCTCTGAGTACATTGTAGCTTAATCACTATTGCAATTTACGCTTTAGCTTACTGTGGACTCGTCACAAGCCATATTGGCACATTGGTCTGCATGGTTGGTTTGAATTTTCAGACGAGAAAGAATAGTTTGCATTTTCTTGTACTCTGGATGCGGGCCTTCCAGGGTTTCAGCTTCGCATTATAATTTCTATTCTTTAGCTAAAATTTCAACGGCTGATGGTCTGTGTAAATGCGGATCTTTTTTGCTTCGTACAAGTATGTGAGGAGGTTATCGAGACACCAAACAATTGCCAACATCACTTTTTATTGGTCGCTTAGTTACCTTCAGATTTATTAAGTGACCCTGAGATGTAAGCTGTAGCTCGATCCTTGCCCCATTAACTCCGTGAGAGTAAGGCGCCTATGGCGAAATTTGAAGCATCGGTCGTAAGAATGAAGGCCTTCCCGAAGTCTGGGAATGCTAACACCTCCGATGAAGTAAGCAAGGTTTTCAAATCATTAAACGCTCGTAAGGCTTCTTCGTGCATTTTCTTTCCCCGTTAAAGTCGGTCAATGGCTTCGCGATCTTCGCATAATCACAAATAAATCTTCTGTAATACGACGTTAGTCCCAAGAAACTTTTCAGATCTTTTAACATCTGAGGAGACGAGACTTGCTGTAGAAATTGTGGAGAAATTATGTAACTGAACAATTTCACCTCTGTCTTCATAAATCATATTTTCTCCAAGTGCACCCTTAAATTGACTTCCAAAAGTCTAGAAAATACAGTATCGATGTTCTTCAGATGCTCTTCCTCTGTTTGACCGAAGACGATTTTCCAATATATGTCATGAGAACGTCCTCTATTATTCTTTCAAATATTCCTAAGGCGTTCTTTATCCCAAATGGCAGTCTCATAGTGGAAGCGTTTATAGTCTATGATGACTCAGTATTGTTTTTCGCCTGATGGTTTGAGTTTTTTTGGAACCATCCAAAGTGGAGAGTTATAGGGACTTTTGGAAAGGCGATAATTCTTTCCTCTAGTAAATGCGTTATTTCTTTCTCTTCTACTTAGGAAGTGGATTATCGTTTTAAGGTTGGCACTAGCGTGGTGAATTAAGATGCCGCGAAAATTTACTCGTTGCGGACTTTTATTCTGCGGCCTAAATGATTGGTTGGTAGGGGCCGTTATTGTGTTCGATGTATTAGGAGTGTGTATAGTGTAGGTTCTATAATTTCATTTTCGATCTCAAGGCGAGCCGTGTAGGCATCGGGGAGAGTTCTTGCCTCCTGTATTATAAGCATTCGTGAGAGGTCGCCATTCAAACCTCAAATAAAAACGTCCAGTGTGCGATTTCGATAGGTCTCAACTAGTGCACTCACAGTTTCCTGTGAATACGATTCGGCCTTTATTTTATTAATAATGAGCAGAAATTTATGATTTATGGTAGCGTAAAACTTATCTAATTTGGACACACGATGAGCTAGTTGGTTTAATTGATGATCAAGGGTTCGAATGTCCCTTTTGTCTGCATAGTGCAGTGAATGGCATTTTTTCATCGCCTCTCAATCACCATGCAATATATTATACGAGATTAACGGGGTAATATGGCACGGTACATTGACTTACCTCGTATGATGCTGACATCCTTAAGGATCCTCTCGATTCTATGGATCTACGATACGTATTGCGTTGGGTTTCCATCAAACACTTATCAGACCCCATTTTCGGACTCACTTATGGCACTAACGCCGCAGTTGATGAAGACGCAAGGAGTGAATCATCGTAAGGTTTGATTTCCAATAGGCTTTTTTTGACAGATCACGCGTGACTCATCAAACTGCTTTGTCATTTTCGTTCAGTATCGTTTGGCAAGTCACCCTATCCACAACAGTCTCCAAATTGTTCTCCAAATTGTTCAGCTGTATTACGAAAATCAGCGTTCTGTGAGAAATGTTTTTCGTGCGATTCGAGGAACTTACGGTTCCTACTGAAACCACTATTGCCAATTTGAGTCCCAGTTTGCATTAGTGGATGATACTCGACCGGTTAGACCACATCCAACACGTAATGAAGAGACTAAAGCAGTTGTACCTGAGAGTGTACACGAAGACCGTGACGAATCGATTCGTCGTCGTTCTCGTCGTTCTCAGCAGCTTGGCATGGCGTATTCGACAATTTGGCGCATTTTACGTGAGGATCTCGGCCTAAAAGCGTACAAAATTCAACTTGTGCAAGAATTGAAGCCAGACGACTTGAAAATCCGATGTTTTATGGTGAAATTTTGTTCAGTGATGAAGTCCATTTCTGGCTCAATGGATACATTAATAAACAACATTGTCGTATTTGGGCTGATGAGCAACCCGAAGAGTAACAAGAGCTACCATTACAACCATTAGAAACAACGATATGGTCTATGTGCTGGTGGAATCATTGGTCCATATTTCTTCAAAAATGAGGCAAATCAGAATGTTACCTTCAATGGTAACCGTTATCGCGCCATGTTAACGAACTATGTGCTTCCTGAAATTCAAACACATGGTCTCGATGAGCTCTGTTTACAACAAGACGACGCTACGAACCAGCTACAGCACGAGAAACAATGGACTTGTTGAGAAATCATTTTGTTGGGCACTTAATTTTATTTTTTGCTGCGGTTAATTGGCCGCCTAGATCGTGCAATATCACAACTTTGGACTATTTTCTCTGGGGATATGTAATATCTCAGGTCTTCAGGAATATGCCAGCTATAATTGATGCTTTGGAAGCCAACATAATTCGTGTTATCCGCGACAAACCAGTCGCTATGCTCGAACGAGTCGCCCAAAATTGGACCTTCCGAATGGACCACTTCAAACGTAGTAGTGTCCAACGTTTACATGATATCATTTTTAAAAAGTAAATGCCATGAATTGGTCTTTTAACCGATAATAAAAATTGTGAGTAAGTTCACCTCACGATGATTAATTGTGTTCGGTAGCGTTATCCATTCATGGTTTCACCCGGTTTTAGCAACTCATAATACAGGACACCCATATAATCCCACCAAATACAGAGCGTTACCTTCGCGCCATGGATATTCGACTTTGCCGTTGATTTGGTTGTTGGCCGGGTTTCACATACGATTTTTTGCGCTTGGGGTTGTCGTAATGGATCTATTTTTCATCACCAGTAACAATCCGATGCAAAAACGACTTCCTTTTGTGGCGTTCCAGCAGCATTTCGGACATGCAAAAAAGCCTTTCGACGTCTCTCGGCTTGAGTTCATGTGGAACCCAATTTCCTTGCTTTTGAATATAACCAGCGATTTTTAAACATTTTGAAATTGCTGCTTGAGTGACACCCAAAGATTATGCGAGCTCTTCTTGTGCTTGGCAACAATCTTTATAGAGTAATGCTTCCAGTTCTTCATCTTCAAACTTTTTTGGCTGCCCAGGACGCTCATTCTTCCAAGCCAAAATCACCACTTTTAAATCGTGCAAACCACTTTTGGTACGTTCGCTCAGCTAGCGCATGTTCACCACAAACTTCCACCAAAATACGATGACTTTCGGCAGCAGTTTTCTTCATATTAAAGTAATGAAGAAGAACTCCCCACAAAACCACTTTTTCAGGCACAAAGTTCGACATATTTGAGTGAAAAAAAATTATTGTTGTTTACGCTTCAAATGAATGACACATACTGAAATGACGTACAATGACAATAGCTTCTCAACGCATGTTCCAATGGAATAATAACAGTGGAATAATACAAGTTACGCCATCTCTAGCAAACCGTAAATTAAGTTATTAGAATTAAAAACTAAGAATTAAGTTATAGACCCAATATTTATTTATTTATTTGTTTTTTTTTTTTTTTTTTACTTCCATCAAATATGTACATAGTCATCTATAATTTACTCTTATATCCTTCTTGAAAATTTTTGTTAAATATTTAGATATTTTTTTTTTGCTTATTTAACTCATTTTGTTCTCGAAGTTCTTCCTTCTGATGGTCAGTTACTGATGATCGATTATTTTGAGTCCTTCATTTAGGCGTTGAAACTTAACGAAATTGTGGAGTGCTACTTGATGCTTCTGGTAAATCTTCCTCCTGAAATACTAGATACTCATCTCCATTAGGATCTTTGCTGGTACCCGGCATACCGCATTGCTCTGCACCTATAATTCATTTAAGTGTTTTAAAGTATATAAAATTGTATATATCAAAAAATATACAAAACTGAACTATTTTTATATGTAGTTCATCAAATCCAGCAGCTACTTCTCATGGGAAGGGCCTTCATGTTTTCGATTCTTTTCCTCATTTGGTAGGTGTTCAAGTCAACTTCATGGATTTTTTTTCCATAGCTTCCAACACAACTTGCTTTTAATTTTCATGTCTGAAATTTGTTTTTTTTGTTTTTTGCAACAAGCATGGATAAAATTGTAAAAATTTAAATAAGTCGTCTTCTTCCATTCCAGATTTCTTTTTTTAGGATTTTTCACTTAATTCATCAAAGTACAATATTTCTCTTCCGAAACAGTATTTTCCATTTTCGTAACTTTTTTATCTCTGATAAATTACTTCCAATGTACACTCAATACATTCCATATCTATTCACACTTAAATGGAGGGAACATTCAATTGTCAGTATATGTAAGTGGAGGGTTTTCGTTAAACTTAACGAAATCTACACCCAATATTTTCAAAAACATAGCAAATCTACAAAATACATATTAAGCTACTGAAATTCCAATTAAAAAACAACTAACGAAGTTATTGAACTCGATTCAGGAAAATCAAAATTTAAAAATTCAGAAGAATCTTAAATCTTCTTATCTCACACCCAAAGGTAGATTTCTTCACATTTCAGCAATAATATAATGCATTAAAATAAGGTCCATGCTGTCGCACATGTGCAAGTATAGGCAAACAAGAATATGGATATGCGAAGCGAACTTAAATTCAATAATGCAAAACTTAGGTACGTGTGTAGAGTTAGCAAAATTATATTATAAATGCCGTGGCCGTGGCTCAAGTGGTAGTGGACTGTCTTCCAAATCAAAAGGTTCTGTGTTTGAATCCTAAAATCAAGTAAAATGATTAGCTGACTAGAAATCAACAACAAGCCAACTTCCACTAAGAATTTAGTCTCCTCATTAACGGTTGGATGCCACCCATGGAGCGAAGTAACCATTGAGCCCACACATCTTTCTTTTTCTCTCTGTCCTATTTTCCAAAAAAAACTTAACACATGCTGAGGCATTATGAGTCTATTCATACCCACTTGAGTGTTAAGTTCTTAAAAAAAAAAAAAAAAAAAAAAAAAAAAAAAAAAAAAAAAAAAAAAATAGATGTACGAGGTGTGTTCAAAAAGTAAGGAGACACCATATCTTCAAAGTAATCCCCCTCAGATATAATATACTATGTATGAAAAATATAAAGGAAAAGAAAAGCGATGGAAATGAAAATGTTACAAATGTTAGTGGGTTAATAATACGTAATCCTATAACTTTGGGCTGGTTTTGCCGTGTTCAAGGAATTTTCTCAAAAAATGTCAACCAGATTCAAAGAAGAGGCCGAAAACATAATAATTGGATCATGCAAATGCATGATTCACTAATGAGGTGATCCAAAATAGAGTGTCTTGTGGAATGGTTCTAAGGTACGCAAATTTAGCCGACCCCACATCCGGCACAGTAGCAATATAGATATTTTGGAGGATTATATCATAGCAGATGAACTTATGCCTAAAGTCTCTTGGGATCAAATCAACTAAATGTTTGGTTTTCATTTTTCCACGGTGAACCTTTCTACATGGGTTGCGCTCTGGAATTTTGATATTCTGTTGGTCACATATGTTGTCTTAGACACATACCATTCTGAGTGGAATTAATATAATTTTGAATATTATCTGTAATAAACGACATCGACAAAGAATTGACATTAGTTTGAAAGGTGTAAATCGAGATTTTGAACAAAGTAATGGCTCTGTATTGAAAACCAACGTGCACATTTAGTCAAACAAGACACGTGCCGTACAACACTGCTTACGACGATGAGAGTCAAGTTGGGGAACTGTTGTCGGCACATATCAGCAGAGGAGAGAAATCGAGCACTAGAATTCGAAAAACGCAAATTTGAAAAGAGATGTTACTAGAAGGCAAAAACGACGGGTTACTGCAAGAAAAAACCGAACCTTTTCTGCAAAGACGACTAAGAGAACATCATAGTTGAGATTTATTCCGTGTTAAAAACTTGGAAGGACCACTTCTGCGGACTGCTTCACGGGGAACACGACAAAAAATGTCAGCCAGGGTAATATATTCACACAAATTTAAATCTAAAAAACACTCTGGACCGGACTGCTTACTCGGAAAGCACCAGCTCATATGTATGATACAATTATTTCAAATGAACACGCGTAAATTAGGAGAACGGAATGTTGAAGTGAACATTTAAGGAATAACTACAACAAGGTGTATTTGGTCAAGAAACTGAGGTAACAGTGAGTACGATTGCTAGATCACATAAATCGCATGGACACCAGTGCTTCAGCTTGGGATCCCACTCTAGTGGAACAACGCAGTATTTGAAGGTCTTCTCTAAAGTGGCGGATGCAGTTAAGACCGGAATTTGGTTTGCGTAACTGAAAGCAGCTAGTTAGGGGTTGAGTTGGCTGAAGAGGCATGATAGTTAAAGCACAGCGCCACAATAATCTCTAAGATGCCATCAAAAATTAAGGAATTAAATATCAAATTTGTTGACATATAAAGAATTTGCAACACCAACCTGAGTCGATATCCTAGCGTCCGCAAAATATTCAAATGGGTTTTAACTGTTTTATTTAAAGAGAGCATGTGTACAGATAAAGATTAATTCGGCTAAATAATGTTTAAAAAATTTCACTGTTGACGCTTTTGAGAAAAAATTCACGTATTTCGCTTTTTCTATCTCATCCTTGCAGAAATATTTTCCTCGCACTACGAGAGGTCGGCATCAGCAATGATTACTAAATAGGCCAGGCCGTTGGCTTGGTTATGCTTCTTTTCTTGATATAAAGAAGTTTAAGCTTCCAATTGAATCTGAGGTTTTAACTACTTTATTTTGAACTAGGAATTGCTTTCGGTAATTTAATTCAATTCAATTCCAAGCTCCGCTCCAGCAACCAAATAGAAAACTCAAGTCTCTTTTCTAAATCATCGGAAAGCAGTTCTTACACAGGTGTACGGTGGTATGGATAAAAGTTTTCTTCATGCAGTACATTACAAATTTTGTGTTTGGAATAGTTGAATTGCAAAATTAAGCGTCTGATGCTGATTAATGGATCAGTTGTAACAGATTCCAGTATTCTTTCATCAGCTGAAATTCTTCTTTGATGATTTTTTTTATTGTTACGTCCATAAAAAAAATAATAAAATGTTGGAGAAAAGTGACCCCAAAATCAAAAATTAGCATGGGCAAGAAAAGTGGATCAGGTTTAGAAATTAGATATCTGAAGACTCAAATAAGATATCAACTATATTTAAACGCAGTTACAAAAACTGGTATTTTTCTAAAAATAAAGTCATAAACGAAGTTTCTACCATTAGTACTAACAGACCAATTTTTGTTAATATGTTCGAGGGTACACCAAAGTAAGCCCTTTCTTAAATCCTCAATAAATAATGTCAACATTGGAGATAGACCCTTATTGTGGAACTTTTTTTTGTAGATTTCCCAAATTATCTTTTACGAATTAGGGGATACCCAGTATAACAATTGATGTATTTTTACGGACTGCATTTTTATAACAATACAATGATCATCAAGCAAAATAATTTGAAACTCATGTCCTAATTCAGTAGGACCTTATTGATCATAGCTCATAAGTAACCTGATGTTTATTTTAGAAATTAATTTTAACAATTCTTCTTTTTTTTTGTCAATCAATTTCGAATCCACCAAATTTAAACTTGCATTAATATTTAGTGTGTTTTTTAACTCACTTAATGGAACCTTTCTTTTAATTATTGAAAGATAGCAATTTTAAATTCCAGCTTGAATGACTGATGAAAAGATAAATCGTTAGTTATAACATATGTTTCATAGATCAAATGCGATAGATATGTATGAAGCTACAGCCTCAGCCAACTACGAGCATAGCGTTTAGCTAAAGTGAAGTTTGTTAGATCCTTGTTTTTGGAGTATTAAATCAATTAAGTAACAAAAGATATATTCGAGTTCCTCCACTATTACAAAATATTTACCATCAGAAGGATGTTCGACAAGTTTTCCATTCAATTGTAAAAACATGAATTGGTGTTTCTGGTAGCAATGCTCGTAATCCTTTAAAAATTGTAGATTAAATGTAATTTTAAAGTGTTCATAGCAAAATCCTGTGAATTTTTAACGCAATCATAGGACATGTTGCTGTTATCGATGGCACCATCCTTCACCGTTGAGAGCGCCAGAACGTCAGGAGATTATCATCACAAGTCAAAACAGAAAAAAAGAAATAACACTGCAATACAAATTTATCTTGAGCTTCAATTTCCCTACCCAAATTGGTGGATGGAAAGTCTCAACGCAAATATTATCTTTATTACCCATAAAAATCCTTTTCCGGCCCCCTGTCACACACAAGAGTCTCATATCGTTCCAGCACAGGAAGCCAATACAAATATTTGTAGCTTTCGCATGCACTTAGTGTCCCCAGATAAGTTTTCACTACAACTGAACTCCGGTTCAATTCTGCTATATGGAACAAGGTGTGGACGGTTTTCCAAATCGTCTTCCCTCACCAATGCTATTTGTACCCCTTTAAAGGACATAAACATAAATTCTAACGATGAAGAAGCTTTGATTATTTTTGTATGAAGTTCATTCGAAGTTCGACGAACCTTTAACCACATACGCATATACATATACTCGTATGAGCATTCTCGTATCATCACCATCATCATCAGTGCATTTAAGCAAAAGCCATCAGATTCATTCATTGACACAGGCTCCTTTCCCCAGGAGAATTCTGCACAAAGTTTGGGATATGGTTACCCTTAAATTATATGGGTGGGTTGGATGTGTTTGAAGGACTGTGTGTGGGTTAACACTTTCTAACCGCAGGGATTGCATTTCCTTGAATGCTCTGTGCTATGTGTTTGTAGGAGGAAGAAATCCTTTCAGGAACAAATTCTGATTTCTGAATTGCAGTTTTCAGGGAGAATGCAGTTGACATGAAAGAGAATATTGCAATTAATTTTGCCTCTCGAACGCACACATTATAACTGAGCGACATTGTGGCAAATATTTGTTATTGTCTGGAGATTTATTGATTTAGACCGACAAAGCCTTACCGAGACAAGACTAAAGCAATCGCTGGGTTTTGTAAGACTGTTGGATAATAACGGGCAAGTTTGAAGATACAGTGTATCACTTTCTCACTGGAAATTGTTGTCTTTGAATGACAAAAGGAAGTATAACCATTTGTGTGTGTACTGTGTTATGATGATATTCGTTCGCTTTGTTAAATGTTGAATAGTTTTAATATGATTCTATTCCGATTAACCTTATTTTCATTAATTCGGTCAGCGCTTTGTATGGATGTGCTTTCGATGTAGAATATTATTTCATCGAAAGCTCGGGCTTAGGCTGAGCGCAACAACCTGAGAAGATAGTCTATGACAATATGGTACTACAATTATCAAGACTTTATCTCCTTAATTGTTGATGAATAATCCATCCTTTATATTTATACAATTTCTTGTGCTTTGTTTGCATGGTAATATTTACAAAAGAATTGAAGAAGGATATGAATTCGTAGTAAGTTCGATATGTAATTTTAGCAACTTAAAGTAGACAAATGATTATCCAAAATTGAGACCAGATAATCTTTGTAAATAACTCAAGTTGATCAATTATGCGGGTATAGCTACTTTCACAAAGCTGACGGAAGACCTGGCAAAAGGGTTTAAAATATTGTATATCAACGCAATAAAGCTAGAAGATATCATTCTACGTTTTTTGGTATGATTAGAGCTGAAGATTTCTTTCGCAGGACATCGCTGAAGGGTCGAAATTGTGCATTCCAATCTCTTATGATATACAATTTCCTTAAAAAAGACACAAATCACAGTAACTAAAGATAGTTTAAGAACTCTTACAATATCGTTCTGATAGCAGTTTTTGCTCCAACAATTGTCTCTGGCAGAATCACTGCCATCTGCAAGTTGATATGACCGATGAACTAAGTTGACACCCTATTTTTAAGATCCTTTGCAACTTTACTCTGGGCGGTATAGTGACAATACGATGTTTGCACCACACTCTGCGTAAGAACATCGTTCTTGAAATCTCTCACAGGATTATTGTGGAGCACATATTAGTCGCGGTGAATCTCTGGAGAAAATTACCGTAGGATGGTTATGTCATATAGTTTCATTTCATTTAACATTGAGAAGTATAACATTATAAAGAATAATAAAAATAAATTAGTACTCATTACCCATAATAATTGCGAAATTCTTATTCCGAAATCTTATGCTCAACGTTTAATTAAACGCGTTGGACAAAACTTATCCATTTTCACTAACTTCTTGAGTACTTTCATTAATATCTTTCGTTTTTAAAATTATGTTTTGGCTTCTTACGAATCCTTTTATTATCTTTATTCTGTAGGACTTAGTCCGACGTGGTAAATCTGCAAGCGTATTATTTTGTGTCCTGGGAAATGAGTTCATCTACTACATGGATCACGGAACATCATCTTTGCCTTGGTTTTGAAAATATCCATTAATTCAAACTTAACTACGTTTCCTTGGAATTATAATTTATTTTTAATAAGCCACATTTAAATTTCATCTTTTTCGATGGAGGTTGAAGGCGCTCTGGTTTTTTTCTTGAATAGTCAGTAGCCTCATACAGTCATCCATTGCCTTGACGGACTTGGATTCATAATGGGCCAAGATTTTCTCAAAGTTTTTATCATGTTCTACGATATTCACATCCTCATGGTAAACGCCTGTTTTATATGAAATAATACTTAAAAGTCACTCGTGGTCGAAACCAACCACTGCGTAAGCTTTTCAATCAATCCTACTCTTAAGGACTCTCTCCGAGAAAATGAAATATAGCATTTGTTTAGCCCGTCCCTAAAAAAGGACGTCGTTTCTAGTTTTGTAGCAACAGATCCACTGGTGATTTGATGGCATGTCTCACCGAAAAGTGGAACCAAAGCGTACATTAATCTGGCGAAAACAGAGACAGGCTCTGTTGTTGAAATTGCGTGTTTTTGATCAATTTGATTTAGCATGTAATAATACGGGACCATTGTGTACATTGAGATGAGAAAACCTTGTAGTTGTTATAGTAATATTTTGTACCGCACCAAAGTCAGTAGGTCTAAGTCTGTTGTCAGACGTTGTATCGTGTAAGTTATGCTTGAATGTCAAACGATAAATCAACGTCAACGATGAGTCCATTTTTATACGAGGGCATTAGGTGGCCCGTCATGTACAATATTTTAATCTCTTTTGCATAGGATTATGAGCGTAGATCGGTAAAATAGTACTGGCTGGGCATGACCTTGCCATTTTAGCCTGCATGAGTAAGGGTTTACTCATGCAGCTTTTCCGGACTACCATAGGGAGGTAAGGTGAGAACTTCGCTACGAACTTAATAGTTGCTATGCTGATTCAATTCAAGTAATAGGACACTTAGCAGTTTCCCTATCAATTGATACGCAGGTCTCCGTCAATAAAGTTAGCACTACTTCGTGCTGGGCTGTCTCTATATGTCTTTCTTTTATTTAGGCATTTTGAGTTGCAAAAGGAGTCTGACTGGGTTCGAAATAATGTGAAGGCCTATGATAGCCGGATTTGACCTAAATATATGTCAAACTAATAAACGAACTCTAGATCAATTTTCGATACAAATACTATTGGAATCTGTCACCATGGCGGGGAATGTGGTAAGGGGTGACCAGATGAGAACGATGGGAAAAGAATTTAAATAAAAAATAAAATTGAGTCTGGCTTTATTTTGAAGCTACGTTCATGCCATTATGTGTGCAATAGAACATGATTTAAATAGCGGCCTCGATTTCGCTTGAAAACTTTAAGCGGTAGGTCCATTTTTTGATGACTCGGTCCAATATTTGCAGCGTTATTCCGGCAATAGCATGTCGAATGATGGCCTCGAGCTCGTCGTAAGTGGTTGGAAAATAATCGAGTGATGTCAAATCGCATGATTGCGGGGGCCAGTGGACGAACGCTCGCCGTGAGATGACCCAGTCGCCAAATTTCTCCTTCACAACTTCGAGCGTCGATATATTGATGTTGCCGAGGTCTGACTACAGAAAGTCGGTTGACATTGCTTTATACCTGAGACCATTAAAGGTTACATCGGCCACGGATAAAAAAATTAGGCTGACCAATTTTGCTTTTTATGAAGCTTACTAGTACGAGAATAATTAGACGATGATACACCATTTCCTTCAACAAGCCAACGAAATTGTTGATGCTGCTGAGCAACATCCCTCATGTCGCGACTCCTTACCACTCCAATAAACTGGTGACAATCCGCACTGCCATGTGCGACATCTCTTAATGGCGGCACCGCCAATCTATACTTTATTAGACCCTTTATGCCAAGGTAGAAGAACGCTTCTAGAGGAATAAAGCCCTCAAAACGTAAACAAACCTCGGATATCAGGTTGTTCAATGAGGTCATTGCTCTTGCAATATGCCTTCGAGTCAACTTAATGACGAAATTGTCCTCTCTTCTTAGGTTTACCCTATTGTACAATACCTCATTAGGGTAGAATTTTATGTACACACACTATGGTGTTCTGTATAAGCCAAGTCCTTAGGCAAGCCCTCTCAAATATCCGAATCTTTTCCGACAAACTTGCTCTCACGTTGGACCACACGGGACATACAAATACATGCATAGGTCGGATAAGGACCATATATCAGATCACCTTCACCCTCGCATCGAGTTGGCTGCTGCGGTCTCCTTGTAAGGGCAAAAGCACATTTGGCTCTGACCAGAGGAACATCTATATGTTTGTTAAAATATAGGTATTGATCTACGCAGATCTCAAGGTATTTGACTACATTTCGATAAACAAGTGGCTATCTATGTTGTCTGACGATAGAAAATTTTCGCCAATACAAAGGCGTCCTAAACTAAATGGTTTCCGATTTCTGAAAGTTCATTTTCAACTTCCAGTCATCATAATATCGTATATTATTGACCTCAACCTAAGGACCTAATCTGATCAAATGAACCTATCAGATCAAATGTTGAATATTATCGGCGAAATTACTGCATCTAGCTAAAGCAGAGTATTTACACAATAGACCAAACAATCATTTCTAATGATATGTTTTGAATTGAAACCGCCTGAGAACACAATGCAGTTGAAAATTCTAAAAATAGAACAATTGCGTACGTTATGGTATAACTGAATTCGTTAGTAATTTTTATCAATCCTTCTGTTTTATTTATATAAATTTCTTTAGATTCGTAGTAGTTAAATCTATAATGTAAATACATATGGTATAATCGTATGTAATATATTTATACTCGTAATTATACAGCATATATTTAAATAATACAAAAATGTTCTGGGTGTTTTTCCTGTTTTTAATTTTGGGCTAATATTTATAGGCATTTCAGTGTCCTTCTTAGCCAGTACGCCTAAGTAGAAAAGAGGTGAAACGTTCAATTAAAGCCCACACAGTCACTTCGATAAAATATAATATAATGCCCAGCTCATATTTAAACATTTCTGCTTGAGGACAGCATTGAGAAGTATAGCATATTGTCGGCGATTCATACAAAATTCAAAAAACTTTGCAGGCATTAGAAATTTTGACATCTTTTCTCCAGCTGAAACTCAGGCAATCATTGTTATCGTACTTAAACTCGCGGAAGTTGACATGTTTACTCCGGATATGACAACGTCATATCCATGCATTAAATATTGAATTTTGAAAAACTGCTTGAAGAGTCTCGTCCATAAGTGCAGCATATTTTTTAGGTATGAAGCAAAACCATCGGCCCAACTTAAGAGTAACCTGCCAGCTTTAAGGCTTCATATATCTCAACCCTTCACCCATCTCGGGGTAGAATATACAGGACCGATAGATGTTAAGGCCTGGAAGGGTCAAAGCTCCACAACTTTCAAGGCATATTTTGCAATTTTTGCATGTTTCTCGACAAACGTCATCGAACTAGTCAGCGACTTAACATCACAAGACTTCATCGCAGCCCTACTACGTTTCACGTCCAGAAGGGAACTTTGATCTCATATGTTCAGCGATAATGGGACCAACTTCACAGAAGCCCAGAAAGAATTGAAGAAGGCCTTCAAAGAAGCCAAGTTTCAAGGAAGTTATTGGGTATATATTTTAATTCGTGCGGTTTTTTTTTTTTTAAATTTGAACGTTTATTTAAGAAAAACATGTACAATAGTATTATTTAAAGTATTGCCCATCTGAAGCTATGACTTTTTCTCATCTTTCTGGCAATTTGTGGATTTCATCCCAAAAGAACTGCACCGGCTTGGCAGCCAAGAATGAATCAAGCCAATTTTTGATATTCTGCTCTGATGTCAACCGTATTTCAGTGTGGGCGTTCTGCATCGACCGGAACAAATAGTAGTCAGAAGGGGCAAGGTCTGGGCTATAAGGCGGGTGGGGTAAGACTTCCCATCCACTGTTTTCCAAATAGTTCTTAACCGGAATAGCAACGTGGAAAATTATTGCCTCGTGTCTGGTCGCATATTCCGGGCGTTTTTCGGCTACTGCTCTCTTCAAACGGATTGGTTATGTTCGGTAGCGTTGTCCATTGATGGTTTCATCCGATTTTAGTAGCTCATAATACAGCACACCCATCTGCTTCCACCAAATGCAGAGCATTACCTTCACGCCATGGATATTCGGCTTTGCCGTTGATTTGGCTGGTTGGCCGGGTTTCACATATGATTTTTTGCGCTTGGGGCTGTCGTAATGGATCCATTTTTCACCACCAGTAACAATCCGATGCAAAAATGACTTCCTTTTGTAGCGTTCCAGCATCATTTCGGACATGCAAAACCGCCTTTCGACGTCTTTTGGCTTGAGTTCATGGAACTCAATTTCCTTGCTTTTGAATATATCCAGCTGCTTTTAAACGTCTTTAAATAGCTGCTTGAGTGACACCCAAAGATTCTGCGAGTTCTTCTTCTGTTTGGCAACAATCTTCATAGAGTAATGCTTCCAATTCAAAAATCCAGAAAAAAGTGTCCACAAAAAAAAATTATTGTTGTTTACGCTTCAAACGAATGACATATACTGAAATGACGTACAATGACAGTAGCTTTCCAACACATGTTCCAATGGAATAATAACAATGGAATAATACAAGTTACGCCGTCTCTTAGTAAACCGCATTAAGTTATAGACCCAATATATAGTGGCATTTTATTCCTCCTTCTTATCCTAACTTCAACAATATACCATCTCAAAAGAATAATTTGCGCTGAGACATATACGTTCGGGGAAATAGACATGTTTCTGTGTAAAATAGAGGGCTGCTTAAATTCGGGGCCCCTACGTTCAATGACGGATGGCACAAATAATTTCAACGCATTCGCTCCCGGACACTTTCTTATCGGACGAACTCGAAATACCATCCCTCATCCTGGTTTAGCGAACATAAATGTCGGACACGTACATAGTGGGCAGCGGATACAAAAAGTACATTAACTATTTTGAAAACCGCAGCAGTCAGAGTATCTGTCATGACTACAACAGCGTCCAAAGTAGTTGCAAATCAAAAATGAACCCAAGAACGAAATGAACCATTTACCACTAGCAAAGTGGAGTTTAGCGCGGGTAAAAAACGCTTATCCAAGTACAAACAATTCAACCCGAGTCGTCACCTAAAAAACATTAAATAGAGAAATCAAGGGCCCGATAACTAAAATATCTCTACTTCCATCCAATGACACATATAGCTAGACAATTCCTTACAAATACTGGATTTATTCGTCCGATGAATCATACATTTCTGTACGATCCAAAAACAAAACACATTCCATTTTCTAAAATAACAAATAAAACTCCGCACATAAAATTAAATGTAAAAGAAAATATTGAAAATAATTTTTTATTTGATTTGCTAATAAATTCTAACATCAACTACGCAGTTAAAAATACAATCAATTGTTAGATAAAAAATCAAAAATAAATACTATAAGTAAATAAATACAATATTATACGATTAAAGTGACAATCATATTCAATATTCGCCCGCATATACGATTACTCAAAAACTTATAAGCGAATACATTATAAGCACAGCGTTGATTCATTAAATGTTCGTTCACTTTTGCAAACATAAGGCAGAGAAAACTCAGTCGCTCATTGCATATGTAAATTTGACAGATACAGATATACGATACAGTGATGAACAGTGCAAATTTTTGACTAAGAGCTTATGACCGGATATTTATAACCATACCACACATTTTTGTGACAAAAAAAGAAAAAATAAAAAATAAAATACAGAAAATCGCATTTGCAACAGAGAACAAAAGTCTACGGGCACATATTGGAAATAGCTGGATATTATTTTTGTTGTAAAGAACGAGTATCATGATTAAATTTGAATATGTTGAATATGGCAATGCTACCTCCCCCTATTATCTAATTGGTCTAAACTAAATCACTGTAACTTGTATTCTTCTTAACTTACACTAATGTATAATAAAGTACAGATTACTTTTATTGCTCGAAAAAGGCGGTTGTGCGGTTTTATTTAACAGTACAACTTAACAGGTTATGGGCCCAGATCACGCGGTAAAAAAAAAAAAACCTAAAAATATCTTAATACCTAAAATTTTCACTTTTTTAAATTTTAAATATTCACGTAGTATTTTGCGTAAGATACTCGCATTAAAGAAAATGGAAAGCGAACATTTTGAAGTGGAAAAATGTTGACTTCGGAACAGTATGCTGTGTGGAAATTTCAAGTTAATATTTTATTAAACAAATCAGGGCTATTTGAGCATACCATATAAATGACATGAGTTTGCAGCCAACCAAGGCAGAAAACGAAACTCAGGAGGCGTTTGATAAACGATTATTGACTTGGCAAAAGACGGATAGTAAAGCCCAACGAATTATAACGACCAGCATTGGACATGTTCCACTAAGGCACATTGTAAATTGCAGTACTGCAAAGGAGATGTGGATGAAGTTTAAAGCTGTGTATGAACAGACAACGAAGGCCAATGTTCACATGCTGCTTCAGCGCTTTTACAGCTTTAAAAAGGATCCAGAAGATGATGTCGCACCACACATTTCTAAGCATCAGAATATAGTTCGGCAACTTAAGGATGTGAGATAGCATGGTTATAACCAAGATATCGATGACTCTTACAGGTGAGCTTAAATATTTTTTCTGTGCATGGGAATCTTCACACAAACAAGGCAAACCTTGGAAAATCTGACGTCATGACTCGTAATGGAAGAAAAATGAATTTTGTCACAATCATCTAATTCTACAAGTACAACAACAGCATTGATGGCAAAGCAAAAGGCTTGAAAGCAACAAAGAAAAATTTCGAAGCCATGCAATTTTTTTGCATGTAATGAGTATGGTCATTGGAAAAGAGATTGTCAGAAGAGAATTATCAACCAAAATAGGACTGAAAGTCGAGGTAAATCTCCAAAGGGCGATGCACTCATTTGCAAAATTTTTAAAATCAATAATCATCGATGGTCTGGAACTGTAAGTGAGGTACAGGGGAACGATGCGTTCAAGCCCAAACCAGTGGTGAACGATGATGATCGATGGACTGGAAGTAAAAGTGAGGTGCTAAAGAGCGATACACCTGTTGGCAAATAATTGGCGATCGGTTGTAAAAATGTAAGTCAAAGTGAAGCAGCAGTCACCTCCAACGCGTTGATTGCTAATGATATAAATAATTACGATTTTTGGTATTTGGATTCTGGAGAGAGCGACCATATGTCAAGTACTATAGAAAAGAATGGTTTGCTAGCTATGAAAGCGAGAAAATCTCAGCTTTGGGTATCGGCAATATAAATATTTTTGCTTTTGATGGTAAAACTTGGACTGATAAGCATCTTTCGAATGTTCTGTATGTGCTAAAGATTTCTGTTAATTTATTCTCTCAGAATCGCGCTTTGGATAAAGATCTTAAATTTGTGTCAGACAGTAAGCCATGCATATTTGCTAAAAATGATTGAATTGTAGTGGCAGTGGGGGAAAGACAACATCAATTATTCAGAATGCAATTTAAGGTGCAAAGTGTGAAAGAAAGCGTGGCAAATTTGGCAACAAAACGTATTTTGCCTCTTAAGGTCTGGCATGAAAGGATGGCTCATCAAAATGCAACTCATGTGCGCACACAATTAAAGGAAAGAGGTATCACTTTCAAAGATAATCTTAATATTACTTGTGATTTTTGTTTCTTTGGAAAACAACACAGCTTACCTTTTCCCAAAAGTAGTTTTAAATCTCATCAGCCAGATGAACTGGTGCATGCTGACGTATGCGGACCTATGGAAGAGACATCAATAGGAGGCTCGAAGTATTTCGTGCTGTTTAAGGACCATTATTCACATTTCAAAGTCATGTTTTTTTTGAAAAATAAGTCTTCTTTAATTGAACAGTTTATAAATCGAACCAAAAGTGACAGACAGCATTCAATTAAAACGCTTCGTACGAATAATAGAACCGAGTTTGTAAATAAGAATGTCAAAGTGCTTTTGGAAAAACACTCAATTCGCCATAAAACAACTGTGGCCTACACCCCAGAACAAAATGGAAGTGCCGAAAGGGAAAATCGCACGGTTATAGAAGCTGCTCGGACAATGCTCTTAGCAAAAGAGATGCCTAAAAGGTTGAAGCTGAAAAGGAAGAGAAGCTGATTTCTAATTCTTATAATTATTCTGAAAGCTTTTTTGTTCCAGCAGTGGATTTCGATTCTTGCCAAAGTGATATAGATCAAGACAGATCTCTGGAAAATTTCAATAGAAGGTTAGATTAAGCAGTCGGAAATGACAGAGATACTGACGAAGTTTCTGACAGTGGTAAACAAGTTCCATTAAACGATCGATTGAGAATCGGGAAAATAAAGGTACTTCAAGTGTATACAACTTAATCATAAGACCTGCTTTCTTCGTTCAGGGTGAGCCGTATAACTACAAAGACGCTGTTATATGCAAAGATGCCATACATTGGAACGCGGTGATGGACGAGGAGATGAAAGCTTATTGCAAAACCGAACATGGAAAATTGTTCAACGGCCGTTGGATTGGAACATCATCGACAACAAGGGCAAGAATGGTTAACAAAATTTTAAAGCCAGGTTAGTAATAAAAGATTTTAATCAAGAATACGGAATAGACTATGTGGAGACATTCAGCCCTGTGGCAAAGTTTACTTCAATACGTGCGATATTCGCTATTGCCGGTAATGAAGGATTGAATCTGACACAGTTCGATGTAAAGACAGCCTTTCTAAATGGAGACTTGGATGACGAGGAGATCTTCATGCAGCAACCTCAAGGCTTTGATGATGGATCGCGAAGGGTTTGAAGACTTCGGAAAAGCCTTTATGGGTTGAAGCAAGCATCACGATGCTGGAATAAGAAATTCACAAACGTGCTTTAGAAGTTTAACCTTAAAGCTAGTGAAATGATCCTTGTGTACTTATCCGAGAAGGAGGTGAAAAGCGTTTAATCCTTGTCATTTATATTGATGATGAACTGGTTGCTGCACAGGACAGACGTGACGCATTAGAGTTGATCGATTTCTTGCAAACTCACTTTGAAATAACAACTCTAGATGCTAAATGATTTCTTGGCATGGAACTTGCAAGATGTTCCAACATATCAATCAGGCGACTTATGCTGATAAACTTTTAAAAAGATTCAACTTGGATTGCAGCAATTTGGTTTCAACTCCTGCCGAGAACTATATTAGCGCAGATATAAAATCTTCAAAAGGTTGTACTCTTCCATATTTTTCATATAGGAAAGTCATTGGATGCTTAATGTATCTGACTATTGTTACTCGTCCAGATATTGCATATGCAGTGGGAGTAGTTTCTCGATATTTGGATGCTCCAAATCAAGCTCACGTTAATGCTGTAAAAAGAGTTTTGGAATACATCTTCGGGACCAAAGATATGGGAATATTGTTTGAAAAAAGTAATGATTTTTCTTTGTTTTGTTTCAGTGACGCTGGCGATCCTGAAACATGAAGGTCCACCACCAGATTTATTTTAACATTTTTAAAAAGTCCACTATCTTGGTCGTCTCAACGACAGAAGTGTATATCGCTATCCACGACGGAGTCTGAGTAAATTGCGGCCTCACATGCTGTAAAGAAGATGATCTGACTTAAAACAACTTTTACCAGAACTGGCTCCAAACTCAATTCGAAGGACGATTCTAAATATGGACAACCAGGGAGCTAATCGACTTATAAAAAACCCAGAATTATATAAAGTACGAATCACATAGACGTGCTTTACCATTTTATTCGTGAGAGGTATGATCGCGGCGATTTTGATATAAAAAGGCATTGTGTAGAGATGAATTGTTGTATTAAATTAAAATATTCAAAAGTGGGAGTAACGAGTATCATGATTATTCGCATATGTTGAATTTGGCAATGCTACATCCCACTATTATCTAATTGGTCTTAACTAAGTCAATGTAACTTGTATTCTTCTTAACTTACACTAATGTATAATAAAGTACAGATTATTTTTATTGCTCGAAAAAGGCGGTTGTGTGATTATATTCAATAGTATAACTTAACAACTTTTTTTTTTATTGTATTCGTCAAAAACCTTAACTATTAACATCATGACTAAATCTATGAAGAATGATCATCCAATAGGTGTTCTACCGCTCCGAATATTTTAGCAGGCAACCGCAAGAAAAGTTACTTATCCATCAGTGCGGTAAACGAGGAAAAACGTTTAGAGTTTTTCAAATTTCGTGAAAACGATAATTCTGGAACGCCGTTCTTTTCAGTGATGAGACCAAATTTAATCTGTTTGGATGCGATGGGTAATAAGGGAATTGGTGAAAACCCAATACAGCACATAAAAAAGAAAATTTAATTCAGAGATTTAAAAGTAACTAACGAGTGGTCGCAAATTTCAACAGATGTAGCCCAAAACCTAGTAAATTCAATGTCAAACAGAATGAACGCCGTCACTACTGCAACAGGTGAGCCAGCAAATTAATAAAATTACCAAAAAAGTTAATATATGATAATAAACGGTGAATCTATATGTACGTAAATAGAATTTTGTTCCTTTTTTCCCATAACTATAATTTTTTTTTTTATAATGTATGAATGAATTGGGACTATAATATAGAGTGATTCATCGTTAGGTTTGATTTATAATGTAAAATAAAATACATAAATTTAAAAGTGAACTTACAATTTGTATATTCGGTTAAAAGAATAATTCATGGCATTTATTTTTAAAAATGACATCATGTAAATGTTGGCCATGACCACGTCTGAAGTGGTCTATTAAGTGGGTCCAAAAGTTGTGATATCGCACACCATTGTTTAACGCGTTGTATGGCTCGTAGCGCCGTCTTGTTGAGACCAGAGCTCAACGAGACCATGTGCTTGAATTTCAGGAAGCACATAGTCCGTTAACATGGCATGATAACGGTTATCATTGACGATAACATTCTGGTTTACTTCATTTTTGAAGAAATATGGATCAATGATTCCACCAGTTCATAAACCACACCATACCGTTCTTTTTAATGGATGTAATCTTAGCTCTTGGTACTCTTCGGGTTGCTCATCAACCAAATATGGCAATTTTGTTTATTAACGTATCCATTGAGCTAGAAATGGGCTTCATCACTGAACAAAATTTCACGATAAAACACCGGATTTTCATTGTTTTTCCAGAGCCCATTCTTCAGTTTTTGAACAAGTTGAATTTTGTACGCTTTTAGGTCAAGATCCTCACGTAAAATACGCCAAGCCAAGCTGCTGAGAACGACGACGAATCGATTCGTCATGGTCTTCGTGTACACTCTCAGCTACAGCTGCTATAGTCTCTTCACTACATGCAGGATGTAGTCTAACTGGTCGAGTATCATTCACTAATGTAAACTGAGACTCAAATTTGCGAATGGTATTGGCAATAGTGGGTTCAGTATGCTTCAGTTCCTCGAATCGCACGAAAAACATTTCTCACGGAACGCTGACGTTCGTAATACAGCTGAACAATTTGGAGACGCCATTGTAGTGTGAGTCTTTCCATAATGACTTGCTAAATGATAGTGAACAAAAATGACAAAGCAGTTTGAAAGCAGTCACTCGTGATCTGTCAAAAAAAGCTTCTTGAAAATTAAACCTCACGTTGAATCATCCCTTATAATTTAAATAGTATAAAAATGTATTCTAAGAAGTGATTGTTGTTTCTAATTTGTTAATATGAGTTTTGAAATTTTAGGGTGTACTTAGACTCATGTTAATTTTTTTTTACTTTTTATGTTGATTTTTTTATTATCTATTTACTCTGCGATAGTTTTTTTTCTTTCTATTTAAATTTTTTTTTTAAATACACTCTATCCTCCATCCATTACCGTATGAAAAAGTTTTAACCCTTTGACGCATATTGGACAACGGTGTTCCCATAATTTAACACGCATTTTTTACTACTTCTGTGTTTGCTTAAGGTTGGTAGCTCAGCGCGCGATAAAAACAAATAATTGCATATAAATTTTTGGTAATCTGCCATGCTTCTGCAACATTTTTTTCAAGTGAATTATAAATTTTTTTTGCAGCTTTCAAAGCTCTTTTGTAATTGATTTAGTAAAAATAGTAAGTAATATGTATTAGTTTATTGTTGTTTATTGCTATTAATAATTTTGAAGTGATTAAAATACGAGATATTCTGTAAGGAACACGGATGTCCCAATATGCGTGAAAGGTCGACATTATAAACATTTCACATAATGTATTTCATGATTATACTATACAATGATTTTCATCGTTTTAAGCCCGTAAAGAAAGTAGAATATTTCATTTGACTGAAAGGGAAGTGGAGGAGTGTCTCATGGCTGATAATAGTAACACTGAAAATGCTCTCATTTTGGACGACGAAGACCAGTCATTCTTACAACAAGACATACTAGCTGAAGTTTTCGATGTGATAATTGAGCCACTTTCAGATTAATAAGAGTCTACTCAAGATCAAGTCCCAGCTTCAAGCCTTTCATCGACTACCTCCCTTAATTCAACATTACGTGGTCTGGTTCCTTAGTTCAAGTGAAAACAAAATACTTATTGTTTTTATAGCTTTTCTGACACTGATTACTAATTAAGTAAGTTAACCCCCTTAGAACCTGAGTTTCTGAAAATGTGTTTTTATAATTTTTTATTTATATACGGATTGGATAATGATCAAGTAATATATCTCTAAGAAAAACAGAGAGTTTGAGTTTCGGGCTGTTGCCATATGGTAACGCTAGGTCGAAAGGAGTACAAGAACTATTTTTTTTTTTTTTTTTTTTTTGTTTTACACAAATAAGACGCATAGACTAACTTATTTATTTATTTGATTGAATCTATTAAAAATACATATATTATTATTTAAAATAATATTTTTTAAAGCATTTTAGACATAAACCAACATCACATTTTGAACATGCTACCCTCCTAATAGTTGTACAGTCGACTCCAGCACATCTACGTTTATTTTCTATTAATTTTGGAAAGTGGTTTACTCCATCACATCTTATTCCTTCCAAATTTCTGGATCCAAATTTGGAGGTAGATTATCGACCACCAGATTTTGGGGGGTTACCATAATTTTCCAAATATGTTTGAACCATGTCTTTTCCTGATTAACGCATTAGTATCCAAGAGTTATTTATGGCGACATCTACAAGTCATGTAAAGACTTCCCATGTATTAATTATATACTATACAGCTATAAGATTGGGTCTCGTTACTTTTAGTTTTTGTTGGCTAGCCTTAGAATACCGGTCGGATAATCCGATTAGATTTAGATTTAGTGATCTGTAGAAGCAACAGTTACAACAGAGTTATCCATCCATCGGGCGACAATGACATCATCTTGACAAGCATATTCCTATGACCCTCTTTCTCTTTTTTTCATGGTTTCAACATTCGTAATTGGACATTCTTTTGGCAATCTGTTCTGGCGAAGTGTGCTGGTTTCACCATAAGCCGAACTTTTTAAGTTCTGTTGCTGATTTTCAATATTTGCTCCTGGGATAGAACCTTGGTAAACTTCAAAATTTGCCAAATATCCACTACTATTAGGTATGTAATTTAATTCGTGCGGTTTTTTTTTTCAAAATTAAAACGTTTATTTAAGAAAAACATGTACAATAGTATTATCCAAAATATTGCCCATCTGAAGCTATGACTTTTTCACACCTTTCTGGCAATTTGTGGATTTCATCCCAAAAGAACTGCACCGGCTTGGCAGCCAAGAATGAATCAAGCCAATTTTTGATATTCTGCTTTGATGTGAACCGTATTTCAGTGAGGGCGTTCTGCATCGACTGGAACAAATGGTAGTCAGAAGGGGCAAGGTCTGGTCTATAAGGCGGGTGGGGTAAGACTTCCCATCCACTGTTTTCCAAATAGTTCTTAACCGGAATAGCAACGTGGGTCCGAGCGTTGCCATAATGGAAAATTATTGGCTCGTGTCTGGTCGCATATTCCGGGCGTTTTTCGGCAACTGCTTTCTTCAAACGGATTAATTGTGTTCGGTAGCGTTGTCCATTTATTGTTTCACCCGGTTTTACCTTGGCGTCATGGATATTCGGCTTTGCCGTTGATTTGGCTGGTTGGCCGGGCTTCACATATGATTTTCTGCACTTGGGGTTTTAGTAATGGATCCATTTTTCGACGGCTCTCGGCTTGAGTTCATGTGGAACCCAATTTCCTTGCTTTTGAATATATCGAGCTGCTTTTAAACGTTTTGAAATGGCTGCTTGAATGACACCCAAAGATTCTGCGAGCTGTTCTTGTCTTTGGCAACAATCTTCATAGAGTAATGCTTCCAGTTCTCCATCTTCAAACTTTTTTGGCTGCCCAGGACGTTCATCGTCTTCCAAGCCAAAATCACCACTTTTAAATTGTCTAAACCACTTTTGGCACGTTTGCTCAGATAGCGCATATTCACCATAAACTTCAACCAAAATACGATGACTTTCGGCAGCAGTCTTCATATTAAAGTAATGAAGAAGAACTCCCCGCAAAATCACTTTTTCAGGCACAAAGTTCGACATATTTGAGTGAAAAAAAATTATTGTTGTTTACGCTTGAAATGAATGACATATACTGAAATGACGTACAATGGCAGTAGCTTTCCAACGCATGTTAAAATGGAATAATAACAACGGAATAATACAAGTTACACCATCTCTTAGCAAACCGAACGAAGTTATAAACCCAATATTATTTAAGCAGCACCAACATTTATAACTAAGCCGGATAGGTTTTTTAATAATACATTGTTTGCACCCATGTTTTCCAAAGTATTTAATCATACTTTCATCATAATTAAGATTTTGTTCAATATCCAATGTGATCAAGAATCTTTTGTTTAAGCCTATTCATTAGAGATCGCAATTTCATCATTTTGTCGTTTTTATCAAGGTATAAATATATAAAATATTGTGTTAATTTATAATACAATATAAATATATAATCAGCTGCATGAATGAATCGAATAATAATATTTCGCATGTCGTCATCACTATCCCAGTAGGATCTTTTACTTAGTAACTTATTATACCCTGATAAAATCAAAAAGGCAATAAAACATTTAAGATCACTCAAGGAAATGCGAGGGTTTGGACAGTTCAAAAACAGTGCATATCCAGTCCTCTTTTCTTTAAGAAATTCCCATAAGTTTTCATCAAAAAATAGTTCAAACATTTTCGCACATGTCATGTCTTTATAATCATGTGACAATTATGCAGAAAACTCTGGTGAAGGAAGGTCAGGAAGATCAGACTTCTTCTACTTGTAAGTTACCTTACGTGTTTTGCTTGTTGATGGAGCGTAATCTTAAACTTCTTCATTTATGTTATGCGAAACTATTTCTGCTCCCGCTAAAAGTTGTCTGCCTGTCAAATTGTCTATCAATCCACCAGATTCTTTATCAGCAGAACCCTCATCTGTATGCTCTGCAACTTCAGGAGGCTTAATATAAATGTCTTGTAAATCACCATCGTCTTTCTGTTGTAGTTAATCTGCAATCTGATGTAACTTCAGGCTGAAGGAATAAAAAACTGTTCCTAGGAAATAATGTATCTATAACGGCCTAGCGTTACCATATGGCTACAGATAAAAAAACCTTCGTAACTTCAAATATACATATCAAACTTTTATCACTACATGTTTATAATAAACCTAGGGCATACATGAATATAATATTATGTAAAGAAACCAAAATAAGTGCACGAAACAAAAATAATTAAAACTTACTTTTTTATATTCACCATTGCTGCAAAATGTATGATAGCAAACAAATGAAATCACAACTACACTCAAACTTGAAGCACAACTCACCATGAGTTGTTTCTTATCAATGACTATTGTATGTAATTAAGAACTGTCAGTAACAAAGAAAAGCTGCGGCTACCAGCTGTTGACATATGATCTAATGGGTTAAATATGTCTCAGCAATCAGATTCGCTGAAACCTATAGACATCTTTGAGTAAGTCACAAAGACCGAAACATTGATTCAGAAAATAATAACATCAGAGTCCTTACGTTATGTTCATCGAAATTGTCACAGACCTTAAAGAAATAACAGCTACTGGTTCACTGAACCTGACATGGGTGTGCCTCACACAGCTCAATTTATGCCTCTATCAAGATTCCAGGAAATAAGAAGAAATCTGCATTTCTATGAGAACGCATCGCAATCATCTCCGCCATCACTAGACTTCGATAGAGCATACAAAATTAGATTAGTGATAAAACATTTCAATTTGAGTTTTCAATCAGCTATGAATAATATAAAAAGTCAATCTGTGGATGAACATATGGTGAAATTCAAAGGACACAACATAATGAAACCGTATATGCAAAATAAACCGGTGAAGAGAGGATTCAAAATGTGATGTCGTTCTGATTCCAGAACTGGATATATATTCCAGTTCGATTTATATACCTGGGAAAATTAAAACAGAACCAGAAATGGGTTTGGGAGAATCCGTCGTCCTTGCCCTTACAAAAGCTTTGGTGGGTCTAAGATGTGAAATTTATTTTGATACAATAGTTTTTTCAACTCACCCATGCTACAAAATACTTTTGCTAAACTTAATTTAAAATCATGTGGCACAGTATACAGCGAAAACATATTCCAAAAATTTACTATTAGACAAAGAAATGAAGAGAGGTGATATCTACGCTACAAGCTTTGAAGGAATTTCTTTTATAAAGTTGATGGACAATAAAGGCGTGCATCTCCTCACCAATTTTTTGTCACCGATGCACACACAAAAGGTAAGATCAGCCCAAAGTCTGGAAATCACATGTCCTTATATTGTTAACAAGTACAATAAAAACATGGGTGGTGTAGATCTCATGGTCCAGAAGAAGGTCACGTACGAGGTTGATAGAAAATCCAAAAATAATATATTATCTGCGGATTTTTTTCCATTTATTAGGCAGAACATCACGTTGAAGGTCATTTACTTACGTCATTTGAATGGTGGTGGAGCTTACAATAATGTGATGGAACCATTACTTAAAGCACAAAAACACATTGTCAGGATTATTTGTAGAAAAAGTAGAATAGTAGCTGGCCAATATTTCGCGATCTAAAAATTCTGCCTTTGAAACACTTATATGTTTATAAGGTCCTTAAAGTTTTTTTGATTCGCAGTGGCTACAATAGAATGTTAAGAAATTCAAATGCATATGGATTAAGAGTTAATTCTCAGCAACTTTTGAAAGTTCCAGTTTCCCAAAGAACACATTTTAAATACTAACTTTTACACTGTTTCGGCACCTACGCTATTTAATAGATTACCTAACGAATAAAGATCGAATGAGGTATTCTTTTCTTAATAAAATAAAAATCTAGCTATTTTCATTGGATATTTCCCAAGTCAAAAATTTGTTTATGAGCATAGTTTAAGTTCAATTGTTTCTATTATTCGTTAATCTTGTTTGAAATTGAATTTATTATACAATATAAGATTATTTTATTTATTTCTTATTTTTTCCTAAATAACTTAAAAAAGACTCCACATCATTGTTTTTTGTATATATATATAAGAATGAATCTTTTCTTCTCTTTATTCCTCAATTGCTTATATTGTGAGGCATCATCCTCTAAGATAAGAAAAAATAAATGAATTGATAATAAAAAAAAAAAAAAAAAAAAAAAAAAAAAAAAAAAAAAAAACGACAAGTTGTGGCAAGGACCATGATTGGTAATTTTTCTATAAAAAAGCATGACCTATTCTAAGACAAAAAAAAAACGGATTCAAAACATAGGGCACCGTCACTGTCACCCTCAATAAAAAAAAAAGGATCTTCACGTAAAAGGTGTGTGCAATGTGCAAAATGTGGAGTAGAAAATCGTACAAATAATATTTGTGACATTTATAACTTGAATTTATATTTCACAGCATCCAGAAATTGTTTGGCAGACTTTCATTCTTAAGGTAATAAATGAATTCATATTATCTCATTAAATTTCCTTGTTTACTATCAGAAAAAAACATAAATTTGTTCTAATTGTAAGTACCTCAAAATCCTATGAATACCGCCCCTTATCCTATATTGGGACACATGTGTCCCAAGCGATTTCTAAAAATCTAATGGATTTTTTTTTACTTTTTTTTTTTTTTGATGCATGTATTTTAAATACCCCTTAACTAACTTATATTCATAAAGACTTAAGCGTACTTGTTTTGTGAGATCTTTCAGTCATGCGAAGAAAGATGAGTAAGTTCTTCAGTGATAACGTGCCTACAGTACCAGCACTCACCACGTCAGAGCTAAGTATCTACAGCCTGATGCGAGCGTTTGCCAGAACTTTCACAGGGATAGTGCTCCGCGGGGCCGTTATCACTTTCGCAGCAAGCATTGCAGGATGTTGCGTCACTTTTACATAGCACACTTAAGTGCTTTGCAAAAGTGTAATGTCCTATGACGACGCCAGTAAGCAACCTGTAGACTTTCCTGCTGAGAGACAGCAGAAAGGCCGCTGATTTCCTAGAGACGTCGGAAAGTATTCGTTTGGTCTTCCTACTTCTCGCGCAGCTGTACCATCTGCAGTTGAGCTCGTATGAGGCCCAACTGTCAATGGAAGCATTAACCGAAGATAATGCAAACAATTAAATGAAAAAACAGAGATGACATAATATTTTGATATCATTGCAACAGATAGTTTCTCCTTTTTCAAGATAGTCAATGAAAATTATCCCAAGCGCATCCCAAAAAAATCGACGCCGTGACCTTGCCTGCAGATGAAACCGTCTTCGCCTTCTTTGGATCTGGTTCTCCCTTTTGAATCCATTGTTTTGATTGTTCTTTTGTCTCGGGTGTAAAGTGATGGGCCCATGTTTGATCCATTGTCCATTCTACTTTGTTGCTGTGAAACTCAATTGAAACATCTTTACGACACTGTTTTTGCTCCAGTGTAAGCAAACGCGGCAGCCATCTTGCACACAGCTTTCTCATGTATAAATTCGCAAATTATATGCGATGTACCGCATTTTTTGAAATGCCTACGATGTCTGCTAGCTCGCGCATTTTCAGTCGACGATCATCCAGTACCGCTTTGTGGATTTTCTTCACCATTTCTGGAGTCGTCACCTCTTTTGGTCGACCATTGCGATGCTCGTCTTGGCAGCTCGTACGGATTCGTTTTAACTCAGCACAAAAAATGTTACTATTGTAAATGAAGGAGCAGACTCACCCAGAGTAGAATCCAGTTCAGTTTTTATATTGGTTGGACTTAGGCTTTTCAAATAAAAGTATTGTTTCACATAACGATGACCAATTTTCTCCATTTTCGCAAATTCACTGACAACGTTCACTATTGATGGTTGCCAAACAAACACTAAACAACGTGGCGCTTTAAACTTGAAACATATGCTTAAGACTGCGTACTTTCCAATACAGTGATATTTTGGAACAACTACCGCCATGTTTTGTCAGGCCCTGTACTTCTGAGACCGCCATCGTAGTTCACTGCCATCAGGATTGTGTAAACCTCTGCTTGGAAGACAGGTGCAAGCTTCCCTTACGTGAAGTGAAATCTAACGTTGTCGTCCTCTGGAAAGATACCAGCGCCACATCTTACATTTATTTTGGAGCCGTCCGTGAAGACCCGACTACATTACTTTCCGTGCTCAGATTCTGGCCATTTTTATTTTTCCGCAACAGGAGTTCTGGTGTCATTGCATCCGACGGCATGTCCATCGGTGCGCAAGGTCATCGAAGTTTCAGTGCGTGTTGTACCAATGACAACTTCTTTTTACTCAAAAGATGGTTTTAGGGGTGTAGCCCATGATATAAAGATCAAGGAGAGGGAGATTCATCAATGCATCTAAAGGCGAGCCAGGAGTGCTAGTGAAAGCCCCACGCAGCCGAGACAAACCGTTCTTTGTATTTTGATGAAAGCAGCAATCACGTATTTTCGCGAGAGCTTAATCAACCAGACAACCGACGCATGGGATATAATTGGCCTTATCGTAGCCGTGTAGATCCAAAGGACCCTTTTCGGTGACAGACTCCATGTCTTTCCGATAGCTCCTCTGCACTGCCAAAAGGCCGACATCACCTTAAATACTTTCGTCGTAATATGGTTTAGTTCTGAGAAGTTCATTATCCAGGATAGAAACCAAATATTAAGTTTCTTTGAAGAATTGGATGGTGATGCCTTTAAGCACTAGATGAATCAGACCATCGTAAAGAGAACAACCTCGGTTTTTAGAGGATTGACTGAAAGCCCATTACTAGTGTAGCAGTAGCAGGCATATTCCTTCTTATCGAGTGCACCTTCGAATCTGCCTGCATCGCCGACGGAGGATGCATTCGCAAGGCAGTTTTGCGCACATGAGTCTTGACTATTCTTTCGATGACTATTCTTTTCAACATGAAGGAGGTCAGACTTCTAGGTTAAAACTCTTTGCGAGCGAGTAGTCCTCCTTTCCGATTTTTGGCATAAAAGTTATTTTCACTGTTCACCAGGGATTCGGCAAGTATGCCAGTGCCAGGCTAACAGTGAAAATTCTATTCAGAGCTCCCAGCAGCTAGTCTATACCTTTTCGTAGCATAAATGGGTAAATAACATCGGTGCCAAGCGACTTGAAGCCATCAAAGGAAGCAATAGCATGTTTGATGGACTCATCTGTCACCACAACCGATGAGATATACCAGCTACGGCATGTTGTGTTGTTCAGCTTCGTTGAAAGGAGCTAGTTGCGAGCTGGTTTCGATCAGGTTACCTGGGAGGTGTGACCCGATGATGAGACGGAGAGTCTGTGCTTTTGACTCGCTATAGGTACCGTCAGATTTTCTAAGTGGTTCCAACCTGGTTTATCTTCCCCTTTTAAGTTTTGATCTTTTCGAAGAAAGCCTTGTAATACATGGGCTGAAAAGTCCGATTCTAAGAGAGGGCACCACTTGAATTAAATCCATACCATTTTCAGTTAGTACCAACGTTCAAAAGATACGTGTATAAATTTGACAGCTGTCGGACGATTAGTTCTCAAGATATGTTATAGCGTTGTGAGTGAAGCAACTTTTGTTATTGTGAAAAAAAAAAAAATGGATTCAAACCAATTTCGTGTGTTGATTTATCATTGCTTTTTGATGGGAAAAAATGCAGCCGATACAAAGAAATGGCTTGATAAGTGTTACCCGGACTCTGCAACAGCCGAATGAACCATTCGCATGTGTATTGAAAAATTTAAAAGTGGTCATACAAGCACCGAAGATGATGCACGCAGTGGACGTCCAAAGGGGCTGTTTCAGATGAAAACATCAAAAAAGTCCATGATTATGAATGATTACTAACGACCGTAAAGTGAAATTGATCGAGATAGCTGAGGCTCTGAAGATATCAAAAGAGTGTGTTGGATATATCATACACGAATATTTGGACATGCGAAAGCTCTGTTCAAAGTGGATGCCGCGTTTGCTCACAGTCGACCAAAAACAACAACGTGTTGATGATTCAGAGGAGTGTTTAAAGCTGTTCGATCGCAATTAAGCCGAATTTTTGCATCGGTATGTGACAATGGATGAAACTTGGCTCCATCACTTCACACCAGAGTCAAGTCGGCAGTCAGCTGAGTGGCGAGCAGGTGACGAACCTCGTCCAAAACGACCAAAAACTCAACAGTCGGCTGGTTAGGTTATGGCATCTGTATTTTGGGATACACATGGAATAATTTTCATCGACTATCTCCAAAAGCGGCAGACTATCGACAGCGACTTTTACATTGTGTTGTTGGAGCGTTTGAAGGACGAAATCGCAGAAAAACGGCATTTGAAGAAAAAGAAAGTGCTGTTTCATCAAGACAATGCACCGTGTCACAAGTCGATGAAAACGATGGTAAAATTGAATGAATTCGGCTATGAATTGCTTCCCCACCCACCGTATTCTCCGGCCCCCAGCGACTATTTGCTGTTCGCAGACCTCAAAAGAATGCTCGCCGGAAGGAAATTTAAGACCGATGAAGAAGTAATCGCCGAAACAGAGGCCTATTTTGAGGCTAAACCGAAATCGTACTACAAAACTGGTATCGAAAGATTGAAAAATCGTTTCAATCAGTGTATCGCCCTCGAAGGCAACTATATTGACAAATAAAGTTGAATTTTGTAAAAAATTTGTGTTTTACAGCCTATACGTTAAGAGACGCTTTTCCAAGTCCGAATAAGATTCTTACAATTTTTTGCTTTGATCTGTAAAGATTCCAATTTTCCTTCAAATTAGTCTTAATGGACCAACCATATTGATATCAAGAAAAATCCTTTTATACATGCGGTTATGTAATACACATTGTGTTGCATGCTTTTTGGGGATAGCACATTTAAAATGCAAGTCATTACCTAAGTCCCAGTTCTTTTTAGTTCAATTCGATTTAATTAGAACGGTTGGTAAACTCCTAAGTCTTAAACAATTCTAAGACATTTTATTGTATTTCAGTTAGGTTAATTAAATATTTTTCTGAAAAAAATTATGGCAAAGTCAAAATTTAACGCTTAAAAGAAAAAAAAGCACATTTGTCACTTTTGACACATTAGTTTTAGGACATGACTTCTGACGTTTTTGTTTGGGCAGTCAAAAGCCTTTTATGGTGTACTCCGATTTTATTTCCAAAAAAGTAACACTTCAAACTTTTTCGTAATTATTATTAGCTTCGATGAGCATAATAAAATATTTATTAATTGTGCTTCCATCTTCTTTTTATTTTCAAATATATTTGCTTGCTAATCAATTTGAAAATTAAACGATTATAAATTGCCCAAAAACACAGCAGATTGCACGAAAACAATAATCTATTGTAGTTTGACACAGAATCCAGGAGAGAAATTTTAATTCTCAAATGTAACGGGAAGCAAAATTTTGTTTCTGAAAAAATGTGGGGAAATGGTTTTACGTCATTTTTCTTCTCCGTAGCACAAAGAAAAGCCCAAACGAAAACGCCAATAGTGTGGAACAATTAACGTACTCATAGTTACGAATTTAAGGATACCCCATTTGTTTCAACACACGCAGAAATTTAAAAGACGTTATTATCAAAACTCTAAACAGGGTAGCGTAAGACTTTACTTAAAACCACTGAATGTCGGAGAGTATGCATTCGACACAATATCTTTGATGCCAAAGTTATTCTTCCGTAGGAGGATCAACAGATTCCCTAAAACACAATGCGGTCCAGATTGGCTTTTATGGCATTCTGCATTTTAAGATAGTTATGAATTTTGTTTGTCAACAGGCAGGCCCTCAGTCAGCTTGTTAGCGCTGAGAAGATATGGTTTGGTAATGATATTGTGGACTTTAGTGGGTTTTATAGCTATTAGATTTTTTTTTTTTTTTTTTTATGTGAGAAGTCTCCTTTTGAGTACTCACATAGATGTATATGGTACATACATCTTCTCAATTTGCTGGTTGTTGTTTTGATTTCGTCCTCCCGTCGCTCTCATGCATATTACTAATGGTTTATACTGCAAACTATATGAAGATGATATATTCGTTTTAGTTTACAAAAGATATTGACAATGGGCTAGTATAGAAGTGCCAGAACAAATGCAGCAAATACGGTCGATTGTTAAGTGTCAACACATAAGCACGTGCTTCTTTTTTAATTTTGTATGAAAAAGACAGTGAAAGATCCTGTATGAATACAAGCATAATTGATTGATTTGTTTACTAGAATTGGCACTCAGGTTTTTTACATTTTGCGACATTCTTCGCGCCGAACACTTTTTGTTATTTTTTCTTAGGAAATGGAAATATCTTAAATGAACTTGGGTGTTTCTGTTACTTTCATTTTTATTTTGTGGAATTGATATTGCACTGCGATGCGTAGAGGAAACGATGTCAGAGCTATATGTTGGACTGATGTACGAGTATATCAGAACATAGGTGGCATTTTCTTTCAATAAGTTACAAAATTCTCCGTATATCACGAATGTATATGCCTTTTATTTGAGAATAGACCAATTTTTGCCATTTTTCATTTACGAGTGTGTGACCCAGTAGGTATTTACAAGTAGTCAGTTTTTGTGACTTAGACAATATATGGGACTGTCACTTAAACGAAGTCAAAAAATTTTTCATTGCTTACTATTTCTAGGTAGTATGTAGGCTGCATTGCTTTTTTTTCCCGTTTTTTTTTTCCTTAAACATAGAATACCATGGACATTTCGTGACAAAACTTTTATAAAATTCTTTTTCCATCCACTTTCTTCAGACAACCGCAGCGTACAGTCAACATAAACTGTGAATGGAAATACCATGTCCCGCAAAAGTTTTCCTTATCCAATCTACTATGTTTCCATTCCGGTAACACGGAACAAATTTCTAGGATTAAAAGTTATTCCTATCAGACAAAAAAGCGCAGCACTAACAAAATAAAGAAAATAATAATAAAAAAAAGACCTTTTGATCGAATACATGCATTTTGAATTTTTCCATCACCCACGTAGTCAACTCTTGGGGAGGCACTAGATTTTTACTGGCTTCTGTGCAGCTATAGGTTTATGTTCTTCCTCATATAGGTTAAGTATTGTATTAAGTCTTTAATTTTGTTTATGTAATATATGTATATACCTTTGAGGCAGATGCTTATACGAATTGCATAATGGAATCTAGAAAATAATGTAACTTGCCGAATTTGTGTCAATAGATTGTATGCTATCTTAATACAATGCAAGTATACAAAGTTAATGTCAAATAATTGTGAAAGTATTTATAAGGAAATACCTTTTCATCGTTCGTTTGCGCTTTAAACAAACCAGTGTTTTATACAAGGAGATTGTCATTTACTAAACTGTCAAACAAGTTGTGAAAATAAAACAGAAAAAAAGTAAAAAAGTGAAATAACTCCTAAACATAAAATTCTTGTTTTTTATTAAAATGATTACTTTTAACTTCTGCTCAACGAAAACATAAATATTCTGAGAAATTGTAGAGACTAAGACAAAACAAAAGTCGCAAAATAAACTAACAGCATCAAAGCATTGATCTTAACCTCAATAAATGAACAAGAGGGGACTGGCAGAAACTTCTACAAACAAGAACAATGTCGACATGACAGAAAAGGCAAAATATGTTTGTTCAGGTCTGCTAAACAAGGTACAATTGAAAGCAAATCGACAATAATCGTGCAAATGAAATCCCAAGATACAGCTTCAAGTGTACTGCAAATTCAAGGCGACAGGAATTTCTATTAATAAAGATCTTCCATTCAATGTGCGTCAAAGAATGGCAAAATTGTTTGAACTGATGAAACCTTTATTTACGAAAAACCTGAAAAAAAATATTACATTGAGAAACGATAGGAGGATAAAATATTTACGTAGGATACGTAAGGAAGCTGAACATGTGGAAATCTAAATGGGATTCATGTTTTCGGTCAAATATTGGGAATATTTTTGACAGGTATGAAAAACAAAATAGATGATTTATTGAATGCAAATATAAACAATGTGCAGGGTCAAATTTAGCAACAACTTCAAGTGCAGGGCTTGCATAAGTTATCCAAACAAAAAGTAAAAGTATTCGCTGTAAACACTGCTGTGAGTTCTGCTGGGTCAACATTCTGTGAATCAGCCATCTACTCATACTTTGAAATTTTAAGTTATAATATTGCTGGAATGAAAAATAAATAGTTTTTTGTTGATTTTTTTTTAAATATTGTACCTAAAATAATTCCATATATTTTTATAATTTGAGACTCACTTACTTAATATAGAAAAAGAAAGGTTTAACATTTTCGTTATGGACTATGAGCTTGAATTTATACCCGCATGCAGATGTAAGTTACTTGAACTCACTTTACTTCTTTTGTACTTGAATACTTTTGATTGCCAAGTTTTGAATAGAGCTTGCAAGAGGTGAATACAATTTATAGATGTTTATACAGTTATAGATGACTACTTGGCTAGTGGAGGTTCGCACAATATACTTTCAGGTTTTCGAAGAGGAAAATAGATTTTCTCAGATCATATGCCATTGGAAGTAGAATTTGAAGTGTCAATTGACAGGATATGACTAACACAAATGAGCTCAGTCCCTTACCAATATTATTCTAGAATGAAAAACATGTCAAACTTTTAACCAAACTAATTTAAACTTCGAATTCATTCAACAACTTCATTCAGTCCAACCAATTTCAGCATCATCAAAAAAGCTTGACCAAATTTAATACAATTCAGAGACAAAAACGAACAATGAAAACAAAAGCGTTTAGACAAGAACCGCATGAAGGCAAGAACCAGATCGCTTGCTTTCTTAAATTACTACGAACACACAATACTTATTCATATGAGTATTTTTAAAAGACTATAAAGAACTTCAATTGATCTGTGGTATGATAGTAGGACAGGGTACGAACAACAAAATACTCGTTTTTCCAAAATAAAAAGTTCCAGATCTTCATCAGACTTTTGGAAACCAGTAACACTTTTAAATGGAAGAAAAAACCGTATTGGAACTTATCTCTCACAACTTACTTATATATTACACTTCAGATATTTTTTAAACACCGCATAGACATCTCAGAGAATTCTGTATGTATAACCTTACATTATTGATGAGCATCTAGATGCACCATTCGAACTCGCAGAAATACTTCAAGTCATCAAAAACGCTAAATATAACAAAGCCCCAGGAGAAGATGGAGTTCCTTTTGAGTTTTACAAAAAAAAAAAAAAAAAAAAACTGTTTCAGTCAAATCGACTCTTTGTACAGAATTGCCACAAAACTTCAGAAATTCGATAACATTTCTGCTTCATAAAAAAGGATATTATACAAACCCAGTAAATTATACAGGGATATCCTTCCTAAATACCACTTTCAAATTATTAACCATCCTAATTTATATTAGGTTAACGAAATGGATTCAGAACTAACACGAAGTTCAAGCTGGTTTAAGATAGAATTACTCGACAGTTGACCAAATTTTCACCATGTTAAATATTGCGAAAATGTACAAGAAATAACATAAACAACTGTATGCCAGGTTTGTAGACTTTAAATCAGCTTTTGATTTAATTTACCAATCGGTAAATGTCATAAAAGCTCTGTACATGAACAACAAAACTGCGGTATGGGATGGACACTTCTTGTCTGATGAATTTCGAACGACGATGGGTGTGAAGTTATGTTGTATTTTAAACAGTTAACCATACAACATCACCAGGTCTAAAGTTAACCAACGATATTGTCAAGACAGTAAACATTATTCAGTACTGCAAAACCTGGTATTTAACGGTAAATTTCGAAAAGACGAAAATTCTGGGGTTTTGAAATGGAGGACGGTGATTCTCTAAAACTAGACCAAAGAAAGCCCGTTGTATTTGTAAGAGTGTACAAGTGTCTCGGTGTTCTGATAATAGATAATCTCAGCATGAAAAAACAATTAAAAGTGAAACTAACGGAAACAAAACAAGCGATAAATTCAGTGTGAGGTACTTGCAAGCAAATATCTAACACACAGACTGTTCCTTTGTACTTTGCGCAAGTTTGGCGATATGCTAGTTTTGACCTCGCCGAAAAGTTCCAACGCTATTGCATAAAATGCATCTTTATTCTATAGAATTGTACTCAAAATTACGTGGTACATCTAGAAACAGGTTGTTCACCTATTATTTTATATATGTTAAAGTTGTCTTGCATTTTAATTATTTCGCATTTCATTTAATCGAAGTTTTTGTTTAGCAAGTTCTTATTTCTAGTAATTTTTATCTTGCAAAGTAATGAAAAGACGAATTCTATGTTCATAAAGAATTCAAATTCTTTTTTTTTCAGAATTCATTTCACATTTATTAACAAGAATGTGCTAACAAAAATAAACAATACATCAACAACTATCAGGAAAGCGCATATATCTTACCAGGTAGGGTGAAAAGTAACCTCCTTTTTTATTCAATATAGTAGTATATATTCTAGCGATTTTCAAACTTCTTGATCCCGTCCGAAAAGTAATTTTACGGAAGGTCTGCAAAATACTCCTCCGTGGCGTCGATGATTTCCTCGCGTAAGCTGAATTTTTTATTGATAAGCCATCTTTTGAGGTTTGGGAAGAGATAATAGTCCGAGGGAGCCAAATCGGGTGAATACAGTGGACGCTACAGAAATTGAAGCCGGAAGTCATTGATTTTAGCGATGCTCTTGTGCGCCGGTGCATTGTCGGCCTTCAATCGCTCCAACAATGCACAGTAATATTCTCTGTTGCAGGCATTTCCTTGTTCGAGGTAGTCCACGAAGAGTATGTCAAGACAATCCCAAAAAATCGACGCCATAAGCTTTCTAACCCATCGAGACTCCCTTGGCCGCTTCGTAGCGGCTTCAGTCTTTCGCCGGGCACTCATTCTGTTCTCTGGTGTTCAACGGTTACCAATCGACGCCAAAAGTCCGCCAGATTCCGCACCAGCAAGTTCAAACACAGTTTCGAAGTGATCCCGCGTTCGTGTTTTTGATCAGGAGTGAGTATGCACGGCACCCAGCGGTGAGATAAATTTGCAGAATATTGCCCAAAATATTACGTATGCGTTCAATATTAATCTTTGTGGTATCTGGTAGTTCACGGACCTTCACTTTCCGGTCAGCCAACACCATTTCATGTATTTTTTTGACATTGTCCTCTGTAACCGCATCGGAGGGCCTGACGCTGCGGATTTGATCGGTAGTGGAGTTGCGGCCACCACGAAACTCTAGAAACCAATATTTGACGGTGTAATCTGACGGTGCATTAGCCCCATAACATTTATCTAACTTTTCTTTTGTTTCCTTCGCCGTTTTGCCCCTCAAAAAATAATGTTTTATGAGAGAACGAAAATCGTTTTTGTCCATATTCAACATGATTCCAAACACGTCAATTTTTTAATTTTAGTTTTGGTGGTCGCTAACGCCGCCATTTATTTTGCTTAAAAAACTATGACAATCAGCTATGAAAACAAAGACAGTCAAAGACAGTATCGCACTGAAATTTGGCATGTCTGCCTAAATATGAACGGATTTCAAGGCACCATAACCTTTTTTGCAGTAGCAGCGCTTCCTACTTTTCACTTCACCTAGTACATGTACCTGTGTATGATGCTTTGCGGCCAAAGGGATTTCAACTTCCTTTTTGCAAGGTTTAGACGCTCACATGATTTCGCCGCTCCGCTAAGGGTATGCCAACAACTGTCTGTCAGGCGTCTGCAAAAGACATACATACCTGTATGTAATGAATGAACATTTTTTCTCAATACATACAAAATGTCATGTATACATTATTATATAAGACAAAACAATGTAAGGCCAAATTCTGTCAAAACATCGAATTGCTGCCTAATCAGAAGCGAAGACAAATAAAATTTGCGCCCTGACCAGAGCTACCTATATTGTGTGATCTCTGCAACCTTAAGGAGAGGGAGGACATCTACCATTTTATTTCTATCTGCCCCGTACTAAGCAAAATTCGTAGAATATACTTTGGAGAAGGACACTTGAAAAGGAGGAACTGATAGCTATTCTTAATGGTGATCTTGGGTGGCTGGGATGATATAGATACACTACAAGTGCTCTACGATATAGAAAAGATATGTGAAAAAATATTTAAAATATTAGGTCTATAACTTAATTGGTGCGGTTTGCTAAGCGATGGCGTAACTTGTATTATTCCATTGTTATTATTCTATTGGAACATGCATTGGAAAGCTACTGTCATTGTACGCCATTTCAGTATATATCATTCATTTGAAGCGTAAAAAACAATAATTTTTTTTCATTCAAATATGTCGAACTTTGTGCCGGAAAAAGTGGTTTTGCGGGGAGTTTTTCTTCATTACTTTAATATTAAGTCATCGTATTTTGGTGAAAGTTTAAGGTGGAAGCATTACTCTATGAAGATTGTTGCCAAATACAAGAAGAGCTCGCACAATCTTTGGGTGTCACTCAAGCAGCCATTTCAAAACGTTAAAAAGCAGCTGGATCTATTCAAAAGCAAGGAAATTGGATTCCACATGAACTCAAGCCGAGAGACGTCGAAAGGCGATTTTGCATGTCCGAAATGCTGCTGGAACGCCACAAAAGGAAGTCATTTTTGCATTGAATTGTTACTGGTGATGAAAAATGGATCCATTACGACAACCCCAAGCGCAAAAAATTATATGCGAAACCCGGCCGAATCAACGGCAAAGCCGAATATCCATGGCGCGAAGGTAATGCTCTCCATTTGGTGGAATCAGATGGGTGTGCTGTATTACGAGCTACTAAAACCGGGTGAAACCATCAATGGACATCGCTACCGAACATAATTAATCCGTTTGAAGAGAGCAGTAGCCGAAAAACGCCCGGAATATGCGACCAGACACGAGGCAATAATTTTCCACGTTGCTATTCCGGTTAAGAACTATTTGGAAAACAGTGGATGGGAAGTCTTACATCACCCACCTTATAGCCCAGACCTTGCCCCTTCTGACTACCATTTGTTCCGGTCGATGCAGAACGCCTTCTCTGAAATACGGTTCACATCAGAGCAGAATATCAAAAATTGGCTTGATTCATTCTTGGCTGCCAAGCCGGTGCAGTTCTTTTGCGATGGGATCCACAAATTGCCAGAAAGATGAGAAAAAGTCATAGCTTCAGATGGGCAATATTTTGAACAATACTATTTTACATGTTTTTCTTAAATAAGCGTTCAAATTTAAAAAAAAAAAACCGCACGAATTAAATTACATACCCGATTATACACTAAATTTTAATTTTGTTTCATTAACTTATTTTGCTTTGAATTATTAAATTTAATTTTGAAATAAAGGTTTGAGGTTTGATTTATAATGTAAAATAAAATACATAAATTTGAACTCAACATTTTTATTATCGGTTAAGAGAACAATTCACGGCATTTACTTTGTGAAAATGATATCATATATATGTTGGCCACGACTACGTCTAGAAGGTCCAATTTTAAGCGACTCGTTCGAGCATAGTGACTGGTATCTCGCGGATAACACGAGTAATGTTCGCTTCCAAGGCGTCAATCGTAGCTAGCTTATTCCTTAAGACCTGAGACTTTACATATCCCCAGAGAAAATAGTCCAAAGATGTGATATCGCACGATCTAGGCGGCCAATTTACCGTAGCAAAACGTGAAATTATATGCTCACCAAAATTATTTCTCAACAAGTCCATTGTTTCACGCGCTGTATGGCTCGTAGCAACTTCTTGTTGAAACTAGAGCTCGACGAGACCATGTGATTGAATATCAGGAAGCACATAGTCCGTTAACATGGCGCGATAAAGGTTACGATTGACGGTAACATTCTGATTTGCCTCATTTTTGAAGAAATATGGACCAATAATTCACCAGCCCATAAATCACACCATACTGTTGTTATTAATGGATGTAGGATGTATGGATTAGCCCAAATTTAAGTCACCTGGCTTCAATTCTTACGCAAGTTGAGTTTTATACGCTTTTAGTCCAAGATCCTCACTTAAAATACGTCAAATTGTCAAGTACTCGAAGGCAAGCTGCTGAGAACGACGACGAGTCGATTCGTCACGGTCTTCGCGTACACTCTCAGCTACAGCTGCAATAGTCTCTTCACTACGTGCTGGATGTGGTCTGGTGTAAACTGGAACTCAAATTTGCGAATAGTATTGGCAATAATTGTTTTTGTAGGTCGATTATGCGCACCGTAAGTTCTCGAATCGCACAAAAAACATTTCTCACAGAACGCTGATTTTCGTAATACAGCCGAACAATTTGGAAGCACTGTTGTAAAGTGTGTCTTCTTATGATAACTTGCCGAACAATACTAAACAAAAATAATAAAGCAGTTTGATAGAAGTCGTGCGCAATCTGTCAAAAAAAGCGTATTAAAAATCAAACCTCACGATGAATCACAAGAGTTTCACAAAGATACAAAATTGTCAATCTGGTACACGGCTTTTAGCCAAACCTAAAGACTTTGTGCTTAAAAACAAAATATTAATAATAATATGTAAAATATTCTTTAAAATGTTTCCAAGCTTTTACACACCATGCCTCCACTTCTGCTAGCTAATTATTTTATTTTCCAAAGCATTAAAATTATGTAACAATATGTTTTCCATGGCCAACATATGTTACATATGAATACATATAATCGAACGAATTTGTGTTCAACGAATATTACAACATACCAAAATTTCATGAAAATTGAAGCTGTAAGGGTTCAGCGATAGCATTATTCTTTATAATTTGAAGTTTTTAACACGATTAATCCCTATGAAGATGTCTAAACTGCTTAGGGGATGTCTGAGTTATAAAAACAATTCAATACTATTTCAAGGTACATAGGTGCTGCTTCTACATAATTCAATATACCTAAAATAAGGTTAAGCTTTTGCAAACATTTGTCGTTCATTTCAAAATGGTACAGGAACAAAAAGACCAACAATCATGTTCCCATTTCTAATAGGTGGGGATTGTGATATACACAAAAATAAGGTGACTTTATATTTTTATAAAAAAATATTTATTTATTTATCAATATTAATGTTGTCTCCTCCTCCTTATATCCCCCTCAGATATAATATATTTGTGCCAACGCTTTTTTCAATCCTCCAAGCACTTTTTATAATCACTTTTTGGTATAGCCTTGAGCTCTTTCAGCGATTCCGTTTTTATTTCCTCAATCGTTGCAAATGTCCGTCCTTTCATAGGCCTCTTCAGTTATGGGAACAACAAAAAGTTGATTGTCGTGTTGTGTTTGGCCAAAAAAATCTCTCACAAGCAACGATAAACGAGGAGGTGCATTATCCTAATGCAAAAGCCATGAATTGTGTTATTGTAATTCAACGTAATACTCCAAGGTACGACTCAAGGTACTCAAGGTACGACCATGAGGTAAAACCCCTGATGCACTACGCACTATACCTGGGATTGGATCCGTCACCAGTTATGACCCTTTTCAGCAAGTCAGAATCATCATAGACGTCATTCATGAGCTCCAGAACGATGCTCGTACAACGGTTCTTCTGATCAAAATTAAGAAGTTTCGGAACAAATTTCTTTGATACACGTCTCATGCCCAAAACAATTGGGCAATAAAGCTCTCGGAGTTTAACTATATTATACCTCAGCAATTGGTGGTACCATATATTTGTTGTAAAATGGATCTGTCAACATTTTAATCATTCTGATCGTCAAATGGTAAACACATTACAGTTCTTCGTAAACAGCTATTCATTTCATGTTGAGATTTTAACATTGAATAAACTAAAGTAATCAAATTGAACGTACAATTTGGTAAAGGTGCATCAGAAACATTATAGTTGATGCAACTAATGTACGGCGATGACTGTTTAACAAGAATAAGTGTCGAAAAATTCACCACACAAGAAGTTGAAAAATTCACTTCAAGCCAAAAAAAAAAAACAAGAAAAAATCGTTCAAAAATCAAGACAATGCTCATAACATTTTTCGAAAGCGAAGGTATTATCCATAAAGAGTTCGTCAACTGGTCAAAACGTTAATGGTGAATATTATCTCGCAGTTTTAAAGAATTTAGTGGCTATAATCTGCCGTATTCGACTTGAATATTACAATCCAGAAAATTGGTCTCTGTTACACGATACTGCACCGTGTAAAATATGTAAAATATGAAAATACTCGTATCTTGTCTCAATTTTTCTTTCATTACCAGTCCGGGAACTTTATTGACGCACTGTGTTGTATGTATTGGGTCTATAGCTTCATACGGTTTGCTAAGAGATGGCGTAACTTGTATTATTCCATTGTTATTATTCCATTGGAACATGCGTTGGAAAGCTACTGTCATTGTACGTCGTTTCAGTATATGTCATTCATTTGAAACGTAAGCAACAATAATTGTTTTCCACTGAAATATGTCGAACTTTGTGCCTGAAAAAGTGTTTTTTGCGGGGAGTTCTTCTTCATTACTTTAATATGAAGAAAACTGCTGCCGAAAGTCATCGTATTTTGGTGGAAGTTTATGGTGAACATGCGCTAGTTGAGCGAACGTGCCAAAAGTGGTTTGCATTATTTAAAAGTGGTGATTTTGGCTTGGAAGACGATGAGCGTCCTGGGCAGCCAAAAAAGTTTGAAGATGAAGAACTGGAAGCATTACTCTATGAAGATTGTTGCCAAACACAAGAAGAGCTCTCAGAGTCTTTGGGTATCACTCAAGCAGCCATTTCAAAACGTTTAAATATATATTCAAAAACAAAGAAATTGAATTCCACATGAACTCAAGCCGAAAGACATCGAAAGGCGGTTTTGCATAACCGAAATACTGCTGGAACGCCACAAAATGAAGTCATTTTTGCATCGGATTGCTACTGGTGATGAAAAATGGATCCATTACGACAACCCCAAGTGCAAAAAATCATATGTGAAGCCCGGCCAACCAGCCAAATCAACGGCAAAGCCGAATAATGCTCTGTATTTGGTGGGATCAGATGGGTATGCTGTATTATGAGCTAATAAAACTGGGTAAAACCATCAATGGACAACGCTATCGAACACAATTAATCCGTTTGAAGAGAGCAGTAGTGGAAAAACTCCCGGAATATGCGACCAGACACGAGGAAATAATTGTCCATCATGACAAATCTCGGCCCCACGTTGCTATTCCGGTTAAAAACTATTTGGAAAACAGTTGATGAGAAGTCTTACCCCACCTTATAGCCTAGACCTTGCCACTTCTGACTACCATTTGTTCCGGTCGATGCAGAACGCCCTCACTGAAATACGGTTCACATCAGAGCAGAATGTCAAAAATTGGCTTGATTCATTCTTGGCTGCCAAGCCGGCGAAGTTCTTTTGAAATGGGATCTACAAATTGCCAGAAAGATGGGAAAAGTCATAGCTTCAGATGGGCAATACTTTGAATAATACTATTGTACATTTTTTTCTTAAATAAACGTTCAAATTTTGAAAAAAAAACCACACGAATTAAAATACATACCCCGTACTCGGCAGTTTTTTTTGCTTTATTCAGAAAAGCAGATTCTACAGAGCAAGGAAGTAAATGAGTTTTACGAATTCGATCGTAGTTTTAAACATCATTTACAATAGTATCGAGCTAAATGAAATGCGGAAAATTAACAGGACTTATCGCGTTTGTCAATATCATGACTGATTTTTTATTTTTTTGCTATTTGATAGCTGTCACTTAAGGCTTACTTAAGAAGTAAATCTAAATTAATATTGAGTTAAGAAATTGTATTCCGAAGATTTTTCCCTAAAAGGCGACCAAAGTTCTGGTCGACCATTTAAGTTGATGATGATTACAGCGAAATCATATTTGGAATATGGTAGATCAACTTACAACTTTTTGTAAGATTGCAGAGATGTTAAATGCATCACATACGTCAAATATGTGTATTATATATTTTGAGTTGATGTTTGAGTTCCAAATGAATTGAAAGAGATCCACTTTACGAATCAATATTTGCTTTCTCCTTTCTTTCTAATTTCAACGCAAAGTACTTGATCATTTTTTGAAATCAATTGAATTAGCAAATCGTAATAATATTGTGTGCTACCAAGACAACTCTAGACCACTTACATCTTTTGAAAATGCAAAGCTATTGAACCTTGGTTAGGGAATAATGATCTGAAATGCGACCAGTTTTGTGTTAATAAGGGCCAGAAGTTCCATGAGCACGGAATCAAAAAGTTGTCGGAAAGAATACTTTTTTCATAAGATCTCTTTGGTATAGCCTTGAGCTCTTCCAGTTTTGCAGTTCTTATTTTCAATCTTTGTAAATTCTTGCAAAAGTCTTTTCAGTTTTTGGAGCAGCAAAAAGTCGCATAGAGCCAAATCCCGTGAAGATGGTATATGAATTATGGTATGATACACATCTCCCACAAGCAACGATATATGAGCAGGTGCATAATCATGATGCAAAAGCCATGAATTATTTTCGCACAATTGATTCTTGCAAATGGCGTATAATTTCAAGGTAATACTTCTTATTGACCGTACGACCTTGATGTAAAAGCTCCTGATGCAGTACGCCACGGTAATTAAAAAAAAAAAAAAGAACAATGATCAAAACTTTGACATTTGATCGAACTTGGCGTGCTTTTTCCAGTTTTGGCTCTTCTGCGTGGTTCCATTGAGATGATAGGGCTTTGTTTTCGACGTCATAACCATTCAGTTATGATTGAGCATGTCAGGATCATTATTGACGTCATTTGAGAGCTCCTGAACGATGCTCATGAGACGGTTCTTCTGATCAAAATTAAGAAGTTTTGGAAAAAAATATCGCTGACACACGGCTTATGCTTAAAACATACGAAGAAATTGCATAACGCGAGCCGACCGATATGTCAAAATCATCAGCAACTTCTCTTATGATGATTCGGCATATGGCATATTTATTTTGCAGTTCGACAAAAAAAAAATCCTAATCAAAAACAACTGAAATATCGGCTCAATGTGTCTACGAGTATGATATATGTTCATCTTCAAGAAATGCGATTACATATCTTATAGAAAAGTACAACATACTCTAAGTTGATATAGCCAACGTTTTGCGCTCTACATTTCATGCAAGAACGGAAAATGTAGGTAACATGTGTTAACATGGAAATCAATATCTGCAATCAATCAATCTAGCTTATGATCCAGAAAGACAACATTAGATGCACCCAAAGAGGCATCTTAGAATATAGAATAAAAAGTGAATAAGATTTAGACGAAATATAATATATACATATAATGTATATGCTGCCGCCAAAAAAAAGTACTCACTGGTCAACATTTGGCACTGGTGACAGTCTCAGAGAACTTCTAAGTAGTAAAACCTTTACCTACTTTAGTTAACGTTTGTTAACGATAATCAATCATATTCCACTTCAAATAAAATCTGAAGAAGGGAGAATGAGGCACGCTGTCACTACTCCTATCTAGTAAGATAGTGCTCTATTTAGATCGTTATCTAAGATTATGACTATTCTACCCACGTCGCTTGATGCGATTACTTGTCATGAGTTGTACTGGGATGTGAATATTCATGTAGCCTGAAAAGCTAAGAGAAGACAGCAAAAATGTAATGAACTACAACGTTTTATAATAACGAAAATTTATTATGTATACAAATTTACAATATCAGTTTGCATAGCATTGCTTTATTTCTGATTGACATAAATATTATTTCGCACTACAATATCACGAGAGAATTTCGACCGCAAATATTTGATAAATACTTTTCTTTCTTGTTTTTTCTTTTTGACATATTTTGCAGTATTGCATTACAAAATAAAACTGGAACCTTGTTATTGTTGAGGAGTGATGACCTGATTCTTCGAAGTTGCATAGGTTTCATGAAACGTATTCTCGTTTCTCGCAGCTGTGGATATTTTCCAATGAAATTGAGGGTGTCTTCCCTTTCTACCAAATTGCACAAACTACAATACATACCATAGGTCATCTCTGTGAGGTACAAAACTAAGTTTACGTTCACCCCTGCAAAAAATTGTTGTTCAGACGGCTGTAAAACGTAAATCTTCTTTCAAATACATTGGAAGAGAGAGAGAGAAAGAGAGTTCACTGGTATTATAGTTCCATAATTCTGCCGGTATACCATTCAAACCATATCTTAAATTACTTACCACTCTCATTATATCTTGATGAGTGCGCGAACTGTTCAGGATATCGATCTGCAGACCAGGCATGTCGTGTGAAAAATAGAATAGACTAGCAGATGGGTTCAGTTACGTTATGAAGTAATTAAGGAGGATATTCGGGCTTATTTAATTGCTAATAACATGAGGGTACCTCCCAATTATCAGGGCTTCGCCCATCAATGACGTTGTCTAATAAAAAACGGGGGTAGAGCAAAGTACTGGTCCTATCGTAATGTTAATCGAAAGACGCCACCGAAGGTTGCTACGATTTGACCAGTTACAAGCGGCCACCTTTAGTTTCTACCAGGACTCAAATCACGGTATGGTGGAAGTAAGGAGTCCTTGGATCTCGGTCCGGGCCTGACTTGTTGCAGTAGGCCCCCTTGTGGAAGCTTCATGGTGGCTGTCATTTAAGCTCACATCGCGGGAAGGGTTTTCGTTTGAGCAAAAGTAGAGTTGCAAAGAGTACTGGATGCTGTGACTCTAAGATCAGCAAGATATGGTCTCATATCAAGGCTGGAACTTGTGCCTCCAAACAAGTTCTGTCTTGTAATTACACTATTAATGTATGTGAGCAATGTCAAGGCGTATCTTTGCTCCTATGGATATATTGGCATCCCGTCAAATCAAGTCTTTACTTGATTGCAATAAGCAAGGCTACGTCTATGAATGACGTAGTTTAATTACAAACGGTAATATAACAATCACTACGGATGCTACGATTTTAACAGTAACATTACATGCTGCCGGTCATTAAGGTCCTGTTAATGGGCAGATTTACCGGTAGTCCATACCGGGACTTTCAAAAATAAGGTACCGTAGGAGTCAGTGCCCTCTGGATTTTGATCTAGACCTGACTTGTTAGAGGTGACCATAAGATCGCAAGAGGTTTCGGTTCAGATCAAACTCATATTTATTCCAAATTGGTGTCATAAAGATGACTGAGAACGATGAGAAGGCGTATCTTTTCTCACATGTTAGTATAAGCACCCCGTGAATCCTACACGACAGTTGTTCAGGTTAAAGCACATGCGTCTATGTTTCACAGAAATTTCTTCGGTTTGTCTTCTAAACGGCTTTATATTCCATATTAGCCTTAATGTATGAATCTTTCATATCTTCGTTAATCATAACAAAATAGTTTACGCAATATTAAGGGCAACTTTCTCGACATTGCACACTACTCATCAAACAAAGGTTCCTTTGTTTTCTGTGCTTAGTTTGGAAAAAATTTGGGTACGAGCCTTTAATGATTTCTTGAATTTGGATCAACCAGTTGGATTTGAAGCAAGCCCTGCTATAATATACAGGATAATATTGGTATGTAATTTAATTCGTACGGTTTTTTTTTCAAAATTTTAACGTTTATTTAAGAAAACCATGTACAATGGTATTATTCAAAGTATTGCCCATCTGAAGCTATGACTTTTTCCCATCTTTCTGGCAATTTGTGGATCCCATCCCAAAAGAACTGCGCCGACTTGGCAGCCAAGAATGAATCAAGCCAATTTTTGATATTCTGCTCTGATGTGAACCGTATTTCAGTGAGGGCGTTCTGTATCGACCGGAACAAATGGTAGTCAGAAGTGGCAAGGTCTAGGCTATAAGGCGGGTGGGGTAAGACTTTTCATCCACTGTTTTCCAAATAGTTCTTAACCGGAATAGCAACGAGGGGCCGAGCGTTGTCATTATGGAAAATTATTGCCTCGTGTCTGGTCGCATATTCCGGGCGTTTTTCGGCTACTGCTCTACGGATTAATTGTGTTCGGTATCGTTGTCCATTGATGGTCTCACCCGGTTTTAGCAGCTCAAAATACAGCACACCCATCTGATCCCACCAAATACAGAGCATTACCTTCACGCCATGGATATTCGGCTTTGCCGTTGATTTGGCTGGTTGGCCGGGTTTCACATATGATTTTTTGCGCTTGTGGTTGTCGTAATGGATCCATTTTTCATCACCAGTAACAATTACTTCCTTTTGTGGCGTTCCAGCAGAATTTTGGACATGCAAAACCGCCTTTCGACGTCTCTCGGCTTGAGTTCATGTGAAACCCAATTTCCTTGCTTTTGTATAGATCCAGCTGCTTTTAAACGTTTTGAAATGGTTGCTTGAATGACACCCAAAGATTCTGCGAGCTCTTCTTGTGTTTGACAACAATCTTCATAGAGTAATGCTTCCAGTTCTTCATCTTCAAACTTTTTTGGCTGCCCAGGAAGTTCATCGTTTTCAAGCCAAAATCACCATTTTTAAATCGTGCAAACCGCTTTTGGCACGTTCGCTTAGCTAGCGCATGTTTATCATAAACTTCCACCAAAATACGATGGCAGCAGTTTTCTTCATATTAAAGTAACGAAGAAGAACTCCTCGCATAAACGCTTTTTCAGGCACAAAGTTCGACATATTTGAGTGAAAAAAATTTATTGTTGTTTACGCTTCAAATGAATGATATATACTGAAATGTTCTAATGCATGTTCCAATGGAATAATAACAATGGAATGATACAAGTTACGCCATCTCTTAGCAAACCGAATTAAGTTATAGGCCTAATATGTCGAAAATTCAAGAAACTTAAGGGTAGATTTTTTGATATATTTTGAAAAAAAAGTTATACGGTGGGGTGGAGTAGAAGGGAATGCATTTCCTTCGAGATACAGAGTTTTTAAGCAAAGCCTTAGGCTGAACTGAATATAAAATATTTAAAATTTATGAGCACGCGGGGCATTGTTGAACTCGTAACTAGTAGTAATTGTTTCAAAGGGAATGTTGCCCTTAAATTAATGCGTCAAAAGAAGTTGAAGATCAAAAGGGTTTTTTTTTTGCAAAACCTAAATATTTTGGATTTGCCATCTTTTTTTCGGAAAAATATCTTCTTAACCCTAATTTTTTGCAATTTGAAAATGTGAACTTAGTACATATAAACCAAAGGAATTCAGGTGATTTGTCCTCAAGTGAGTAGTTTTCCAGAAACGACCTAATTTGTTCAAACTATAAAACTAAAAGACGGGATATACCTTAACAGCAGCCCTATACAACCCTATACAAACAGCTGTTTGGGATTTTTTACATGTAAAATAAGCTTATTATTGCGCAATGTAAGCTCATTAATTGTTCAATGGTTTTTGCATTAATTGCATATCCTATCAAAGGGTTTGAGTAAAGCCAAGAATACGAACCTTATTTGAAGAAGGGAAACTCATCATCAACATCAAATGCATTTGAAGGAGGTAATGCCGTGTTCTGAGAGGAAGCGCAAGGGTCTGCTGTACTATGAGCAGGTTAGATAAAATAAAACGGTAAATGCTGATCGTTATTTTACTCAGACTGATTTTTTTAATAAAGAAATTCAACGCAGGTACCCATCTTTGACCAACAAGAAGAGCGTTCTCTTTCATCACGACTACGGAATGGATTTCGATAAATACTGCAAAAAGCTTAAAAGAGTCCTCTATTTTTACGAGAAATTTTATTATATTTTGTATGTTTCTTCCTAATAACTTAAAAAATCATCGGTGGATTTTGGACAAAATATAACTGACAAATCATCTGACAAAAATTAAAATCGATAGCAGCATTAGTTCGTCATTTATCGTCAAACGACACTAACGCACACTTTGGTCATGCAGCTAGGAAGTGGTTAAATTTGTGTGTATAAACATTGGTGGAAAGGGCGGGATGGACCCATTTTGTGGCCTCCAAGGTCTCTAGGCTTGGCGCCAATGAACTTTTATTTGCGGAGACTTGATCTGTCCATATTTACTCATAAGAAATTAAAACATTGGAAAATTTAAACTATACGATTAACGAAGCAGCTGCGATAGTCCGAGAAATATTGGAAAATACTGACTTTGTTGAAGCATTGCAATTGCACCTTCAACAAATGGTATCATGTTTGATATAAAAAAAAAAATTAAAATGTGCAATCAATATTTGTATCCCTTTGTATTCTTTGCAATTTAACAACTTACGTTGGAATGAACACATATTCGATTTCGCAAAAATGCTGTGAAATATTTAGGTTTTCTCAAGCGATATATGAAATATTTCGTCCACTCTGACCTGGCCTTAATATACAATATAAGGCGTTTATGTGTCCAAATCTGGAGTGCAATGCTTACATCTGGTCAAGTGTCTCTAAGACCTCCTTGCAATTGCTAGATAGGATCCAGAATCGTGCGATAAAATTCATAGATGATGACACCCTCGAACACCGGCGTTAAGTCTCCTGTCCCACTTTGTTGTATCGCTATTTCCACCACCAGTGCTCGAATAAAATTACCAGTACCATTCCGGCCCGCCAAACTTTTACCCGTAACACCTGTCTCGCTATGGACGCTTATTAGTACAGCCTAAAGCCCACCTTCGGACGTACTCTTGAATATCGTCATTCTTTTCAAAGCCGTACAACTGGATTATGGAATGTCCTATAGAGCTCTTTATTTCCTAGCCAGAATAACTTACAAACATGTAAAACCAACGCACGTCGCGTCGGTATCTCTTTTTTCTCCCTTACTTACTCCCATGTAATTAGATATAAGATAATATGGTATTTGAACAAAAAAACAAATGTAGATACGAGTACAGATACTTTTTAAGTAAAAAATATTTATGTGGTATGGACAACAAAGGAAGAATAAAAGTAATCTAAATTGGAAATTTGGAATAAATGATTTCGATATATAAGGTAATTTTACTACAAAGCGCGATTTTTCGTGTGAGTTATATGAACCTTCAATAGAATTTTACGCATTACGTTACATTTTAATTAAAGAGTGGCGTATTGTTAAGTTATATAAATATTGTTAAATACGATGTGTCAAATGTAATTAGGACCATGAAACACATGTTTAATATCGACCAATTCTTTTGCTTTATAGTTGACGAACAATAAGGTTTTTTTAGTGCTCATAATAAGCTTATATTCTGCGAATTTAGTCCTCAGTGTACGATTATATGCGTACCTATTAAGATTAACCGAAAAGACATGCATACCTAAAAACGACTGAAACCTGTGCATTTGAGTTAATTTTAATTTTTTTTTTTTTTTGGTTTTTTGTATCTCCAACTTTATGATGACAAAATAAGGAGGTATAAACAAAACCACGTAAGCCAAAATTATTCAAATACTTTTGAAAATGAGGTAATTGGTAATTTACTAAGATCTGTATAGCTTACTTCTTAAGGTGGCTTACAACCAACAAGCCCTTTTAGCTTGTACGATCTCTCGCGAGTTGCCTTTAGCGTACATAGAAAGTTTCGGAGAGTAATCTTTAATATTTTGCGGTCAGTGTAACTTTTTACGTAATACGACTTGTCAATTACTTTTGAACAATCACTGTTTAAACCTTAGTTTTATTAATAAGTATTTTACTTGTAGGTCTTACTATAATTATATCATTTCCTTTCTTTACATACTGTAAATACCGATGATTTTTGTCAATATCATCTGTTTCTACACTCTATTCCCTTAAATAATCAATTTTACCAACCAAAATTTCTGTTCCCACCGAATATTCTGCTGGCGTATGGGTTTTGTTCGCACCTGCAATATCAAATACAGGATTAAGTCATTATGCGCAGACGTAACAGAATACGCATATACAAAGAAAAAACATTCATCAATATTTGGTAACGATAATGGGTAAATTCAAGGCTTTTTTCTTCAATAAAAAAAAAAAAAAAAAATTATATGTATAATACATGGGCTGAAAAGTCGTTTCTAAGAGAGGGCACCACTTGAATTAAATCCATACCATTTTAGTAGTAGTATCAACCTTCAAAAGATACGTGTATAAATTTGACAGCTGTCGGAAGATTAGTTCTCGAGATATGTTATAGCGTTGGAAGTGAACTAACTTTTGTTATTGTAAAAAAAAATTGATTCAAAGCAATTTCGTGTGTTGATTTATCATTGCTTTTTGATTCAAAAAAATGCAGCCGATGCAAAGAAATGGCTTGATAAGTGTTACCCTGACTCTGCACCAACCGAACGAACCATTGGCAAGTGGATTGAGAAAATTTAAAAGTGGTTATACAAGCACCGAAGATGATTCACACAGTGGACGTCCAAAAGAGGCTGTTTCAGATGAAAACATCAAAAACGTCCACAAAATGATTACGAATGACCGTAAAGTGAAGTTGATCGAGATAGCTGAGGCTCTGAAGATATCAAAAGAGCGTGTTGGATATATCATGGACAAATATTTGGACATGCGAAAGCTCTCTTCAAAGTGGGTGCCGCGTTTGCTCACAGTCGACCAAAAACAACAACGTGTTGATGTTTTTGCGAATTTTTGCGTCGGTATGTGACAATGGATGAAACTTGGGTCCATCACTTCACACCAGAGTCTCGGCAGTCAGCTGAGTGGCGAGCAGGCGACGAACCTCGTCCAAAACGATCAAAAACTCAACAGTCGGCTGGCAAGGTTATGAAATCCGTATTTTGGGATGCACATTGAATGGTTTTCGTCAACTATCTCCAAAAGGGGCAGACTATAAACAGCGACTATTACATTGCGTTGTTGGAGCGTTTGAAGGACGAAATCGTAGACAAACGGCCGCATTTGAAGAAAAAGTAAATGCTGTTTCATCAATACAATGCACCGTGTCACAAGTTGATGAAAACGATAGCAAAATTGAATGAATTCGGCTACGAATTCACCATATTCACCACCCACCGTTTTCTCCAGATTTGGCCACCAGCTTGCCGGAAAGAGATTTAAGAACGATGAAGAAGTAATCGCCGAAACAGGGGCCCTTTTTTGAGGCTTAACCGAAATCGTGCTACGAAACTGGTATCGAAAGACTGAAAAATCGTTTAAATCAGTGTATCGCCCCAGAATGCAACTATATTGATAAATAAAGTTGAATTTTGCAAAAATGTTTTGTTTTACTGTAAAACGGCACTGAGTTTTCAGCCCATGTGTTACATATACCTAATATACATAGATCAAGTTAAAAGTATTTGTACAATTTTTTTAAGATTCCTTGTAATGAAGAAACACGTCAAGAAGAACAAGAAGAGCATCAAAGAAACGACGTCCACCTGGGGCCATAGCAAAGCAAAATAAGTTGCTGAAGAAAGCTTGCTCCTGCTTGAATCAAGCAAATGAGCCTCAAGAGAAAATTCCAAATATTGCTAAAGCTCGGGGATAAAAACTCTTGACTTTGGAATAGCAGCACAGAATCTTTGCTGAGAATGCTATAAATGAAGTTTCTTTTTGAAGCTTGTCAAGGAAACCTTTACAGGCATTCTGTAAAAATTAATGATGGTGATAGAGATTCGCTTGATTTATCACAATCCAATCTAATCACAATACTACCAACTCGGGTATCGGAAGACACTTCTCCCATTCCGTCTCATCTGAATATGAAAAACAAACGGCAACTTCTTCCTGTAACTTTTCTTGAAAACTTTTTTTTACAAAATTTACAAAAAAGAACATCAATAAAATGTTAATATGGTATGTTTTACTAACATATCTATAGAAATAGATAATAATTTTGAAAGAACATGTTTCATTACTTTTTTTTTTTTTTGTTGCAATAAAAAATTTATATATTCTTGAGGGACATAAATGAGTGACTGGCATGTTCAAACTACGGTATGACTTATCGAGGCTGGAGGCATAGCTACGAAAAACTTAAGATCTTTAAAGTTCCACCCAGCAGCTAAGTAGATACCCTTAAATTACTGCCAAAGTCTCCTCCACAGATAAACTTTCCCTCATGGTGGTATTCTTCCTAGCTAGAACGTACTCAACTAGTCGGAGTAGTTTATTTAACTCATTTTCACTCATGCGGAAGTAGTTACGGTAGTGTTCTACTTTCGTTAAATTAAGTTCTTTAAATAAAACTAGATCGGAATATTTCTCATGGTTTTGTAACCAATTTTTTACCTACCGTCGTCGATTAACACGTTTTTTTACAAAAAATGTCAAAACTATAGCAACGCACGTTTTTCAACGCGAATCCATTCTGTATGAAAAATCAGCTTGCTTCTCCTCGAACAGTGAACTAATGCTAAAGTAAGTAATGACAATTTTATTGATTGTGTAAGGTTCAAAAGTAATGATGAATTTAATTTGTCTGTAATGACAATACTGATGATGAATTAATAAAGAGGAAAAAATTCGAAGAACAAAAAAAGACTCAGACCTTATTTCTCCACAGTTGTATCACGAATGAATGATTTTTTTACATTTCAAAATATAATGTTAGTACATACATGTATTAATGTAACGTTAAAAAAATCAAGAAAGAGTTAACAAAAATGAATATAAATTACATTTTTTGTACATGTCAGCTCTACTTTAAATTCTAGGTTCCCAACATTCCGGCACCTCTGAAGCAGTTGTTCAGCATGTAGGTAGAAGGATTATGGTACTTTGGTAATTGGTCGATTGAAGGTTCCATTTGAAGTTCGCAGCGTCACTACTCGTACCATGTTGTCGTCGCCTGAATGAACTTGGATGACACTACCTAACTGCCATTGAGATGGTGGGCAGTTATCACTCTTGATGGCCACGATGTTATCGACCTTGTAGTTGCGTTGTGGTTCGCTCCACTTCGACTGATACTGAAGGGAAGTCAGATATTCTTGATGCCATATGTTCCAAAATCTATGGAACATATTTTGCGTGTTTTCCCAGTACTTCAATCGGTCGATAGGAACATTAAGCATGTTACCTTCAGGTAGAGTTCTATAGGGGCGACTTAAGAGAAAATGAAACGGAGTTAAGTAATTTAAATCGCTATCAGACAATGCACATAAAGGTCGAGAATTTATAACCGCCTCTATTCGTGTAAGTAGTGTATGGCATTTATTCGAGAGTAAGGATAGATGAGCCGATTACGTGTCGTAAATGTAGCTTTACAGACCTTACCCCAGATTTCCAAACCCCGCCACAATGTGGAGAAGGAGCGGATATGAAATGCCAACATATGCCATTATTGGCGAAAGATTTAGTTGATGCATTAAGTTTGATTGCACGTGCGGTTCCCTTGAAATTACTTCCATTGTCACTATAAACATTCGAACACTTGCCGCACCTTGAGATGAATCGACGAAAGGCCGCTAGAAATCCCTTTGTTGAGAGACCTGATGGCAACTCTAAATGTATTGTCTTTGTCGCAAGGCAACCGAATAAAAAGATGTATCTTTTTGTCTTTTGAAGATTACGTCCCGGGTACAATTTCAAGTTGATTGGTCCAGCGTAATCACATTCCGTATTTTCAAATGGGCATGCCTGAGTTACCCTTGTTGATTGAATATTTTTCATGATTTGTTGACCGGTGTGTCGGCGTTGACGAAAGCATCTCAAACAGTCATATGTGAGTTTTCGAACTAAATTTCTACATCAAAATAACCAATAAATATCATGTAATTGATCGTGTAAGGGCCTCTATTGATGGTCGCAGTCTGTTGCTAATCAGGCTCTTCTCCCAGACATAACAATGCATTGCTTATAGCTTTTCGTGCGAGTAAGAATCTCACACTACCATGAACGCGTGCTTATGGTGGGCGCTGGTATGCCACTGTGGTAGACAGTAGGTGCTTATGCTTATGGTACTTGCTCTGGTGGTGCGGTAGTTCTCTTATAAGCGCGTGCTTATGGTGCCCATGAATGTTTTTACCTACCCACGGAAGAAAAAAAAAATAATAAAAATCTTAGAATTAATTTTGAATTAAACTTATTGTTATAATTATCTTCTTTTTTCTTTTAATGTTTGAAGCAATTTTTTTTAATTATAATTTATAACTTCTTGAGTTTTGATATTTAATCTTATGTTATGTTTCCAAGACACCCACCTATCCTCTCTTTGTTTTTACTCTCTTCTAACTATTATTAATTCCTTTGCGTAGGTGTCGATTATATGTTTTCATCTTTTCTTCTGCATATCTGTAGATTATGCTAGGAAAAATGACATTATGCTTCCATTGTTTGTTGATTGCGTTTATACATCTGGTATGTATAATTAGGTTGAGGTTCGTACGCTAGAGAAAATTATGAAGGTTTTAGAACATGTTATTTTAACGCTCGCAGTTTAAGCTTTTTTTAATTGAATAAATGAAACTTGATTCAAAACACTTGTTAATAAAGATGACTACGGAAAATCCATGACATTCCTGGGTATTTACCTGTTCCCCATAACAAAATTTCTGAATTTTTGACGGAGTGATTGCAATTTATCTCCAAGCTTATTTGGGTTGTAAAATATTAGGGAAATCAATGTTTATTGACATGGAATATCTGCTTGTCGAGATCTTTAACGGCGATGTGAGATGTATCCTTGGTTTTGTCTTTATCCCAAATCCCAGTTGTTTATTTGTTGAATTGTTGTTCTTAACAATTTTTTTTTGTAGTGATTTTAATGCAACTTCATATAAATGTGATAATAGGTCTTGTCACCCTAAGATATCTTTGGCTCCCCTGGTCTGGTGGTTTTCAACACCTGCGCTACTAATTTTTGGTCTGTCTCACTGCCACGTCTTCTTAATTGACTTTGTGACCAATTATCGTTTGACGGAATATCTGATCACGATCACAATAATAATGTTTTCTTCCGCTCCCTTGCAGGAATCTTTTTAATTTCAAGATAATGCAACAATATGATGCAACAATGATGCAAGTCTGCTTCCATGGCATTCGTGTTACTTCGCAACGGATGTACATAGATAACTTTTTATCATCTAATACGCACATTCTTATTAAAACAGTTGTAGTACGCAATAAAAATTCCAATGGATTACTTCACAGCGCAATTAAAACTTCATAGGAAAATTATGCTAGGTGGAAACTTATGCCCACTAGTTAAAATTGGTGGTACGCGCGGTGTATTGCAAAAGGAACGGGAATTGTAATTTTTTGGAAACAATTTTATTTATTCATCCACAACAAGGTTATCACCTTGAAAATAGTCCCCATTAGATAAATTATACACCTATGCCGCCACTTCCTCCAGTCCCCGAAACACTTCTAGAACTCGATCTTTGGGATAGCATTTAGTTCTCTCATCGATGCGCTTTTAATCCGATCCATGGTTGAAAAACGATCGGATTCTTTTCTTTTATTTTTGAAAAAGTAAATATGGAGGCTGGGGTATCTGTGCAGCTTACGAACAAGGATTGAAGTGTGTGCAGGTGCATTATCAATTGTTTTGCCAGATATCCGGGCACTCTCTTCGGATTATTTTCCGAAAATGGCATGAAATTTGTAGGTGGTATTCCTTATTGATTGTTTGACCTTTTAGCAAAATTCGTTATTAAAGAGAAATTCAATGCAAATTTTTGTCAGCAGATGAGCAAAAAAAACATACTTTCTATCAAAGACTTAGACCAACTCTCTAAAAAACTTTGGAGCAATTTACGTTCTATTGGAATTGGTAAAATAATTATACCAACAAAAATACAACGTTGATGAATTTATTTCCTCTTTTATTATAGACGATCATCTTTTGAATTCTTCTCTATGTATTTTGAATTAGTTTCAGAAGCAGATGTAATTCATCATGTAAAGGCTTTTAAATTTAATGCGATTGGGAGGATGGAACACATTTGGTATTACTTATTCATTACTTTCTCATATTGTGAGCTGAATTACGCATTTGTTTAATTATTGTATTACATCTTCCACTTCTTCTAAGTGTTGGAAAAAAGATAAGGTATTTAAAAAATGATTTCTGGTTAAATTAATTGTTTTAATTCACTGTCTGCAGTGCAATCTGGTTTCCGAACGCAATATGGTCAATATTCTTGACGATATTAGGATAAAGTATGAGAAGGAAAATCTTACTCTGATGTATTTATTGGACTTCTTAAATGCTATTGACATGGTTAATCATGATCTATTATGGATAAAATTGAAACTGTATTTTGGGCTGACCGAATTCTCCGTGAGTTTAATACGAAACTATCTTTCAAACAGACTTTAAAGGGCTTGCGTTGACCATATCACCAAATCACATACTTGCTGGAGTACCCCAGGGTTTAATTCTTGGTCCAATTCTGTTTTATTTACACATTAATATAAAACTACAAGTTTTCTGCAATGCATCCATACATATGCAACATATATACGTTGACGACGCGCAAATTATCTTTCTCTACCAATTGAACTGTTGGAAGACCACGTGACTAGGTGCAATTTAGATCTGCCTTCAGTAGTTAAATGGCCTCGAAATAAAAGTTTGATCTTATATCCGACCAAAGTAAATCTTAAAGGGACTGTACGACACTGATGAGATACAACCTATATAATCACTTTAATTCCATCAGATTTAGCTTTTCTAAAACAGTTACTACCTTTGGGTATAAATTTAATCGTTTCCTCTCCGCCATTGACCATGTAAATTATATTGTAGCTCTTATTTATGCTAGATTACGTAAGCTTTGAAGGTTTTTTAACTTTATGCCTTTTTAAACTGATTAAATTATTACTCGTGCCAATCTTTGATAATGCCATAGTTGTATACTCAAAATCAGATTACTAATCTGAACACAAAGTACTCGTTGCGATATGTCTTTGGCATGAGATTATATAACCATTTACCCGACTATCAAAAATCTTCCCAGAATTACATAAAACAATTAAAATCGTTTTCAACCCATACCTATTTCATTAATTTCAACTTGCTCAGTCACTTTGAACATCCAAACTTATTACACCTTTTTCTTACTATTTGAGTACATACACAACTTTAATCTATGTTTTTTTTTCCGCTTATTTTTATTTCGTTTTTTTTTTTTCACTTTAAGTTACTTTTCTTCCCTTATTTTGTCGTTTAACTCTTTCTTCTCTCATCTTGTGTCTTCTCTCATCTTGTGTCTTCTCTGTTAATGCATTCTTTAAATCCTCCAATTCTTTATTATAGCTATTTTGACTTAGCTTTTTCTCTTTTTTTTTTTTTTTACCCTGGTCATTATGTAATTTGAATTAATTTTAATATTTACATATTTCTTGATCCTTAATGTGCTATAAGAGGCTATTGTTCTTATTTGGGATGCCCAATAACAATTGAATTGAATATCTCATAGGCGATGTTTGTAAGGCCTATTTCTCTATATTGTAACAATCAAAATTGTGTCCTTTCTTAAGGATCTAACAAATATTTTGCATACAAATTAAACTGGTGAGCTAAAGAATATTACCAACCATTTCATCTCCAGCTGGCTTAATAGGTTTTCCGCTGTGTAGTCGCTTTAAGGCGAATAACTGCAGTCACAGCTACTTGGCTGCTGAAGATATCGATGGGTGTCAAGTCAAACAGAATGTCTACTGTAGCTTTCTTTACTCTTTCTTAGATGTTTGGTTTCTAGTTTAGTTTCTTGTCAAAAATAAGACCCAGGTATTTAGCTGTATCAGAAAACATTAAACTGGTACCATTTATTGAAGGAGGGTCTATAGTTGGAATTTTATATTTCCTGGAAAAGAGGACAAGACTAGTGGTTAACTCCCCGCGGATCCACAGCGATCTGCCCAACGGGTTAATCTGTTAAGATTTAGCTGAAGGAGTTCTTTGACGGTATTGAGATGCTTCCCTGAAACGGCTATAGCAACGTCGTCTGCATAGGCAATCACCCTGCTCCCTCCCGCTTCCAAGTATATTAGCAGTTCATTTACCACTAAGTTTGAAAGAAGGGGAGAAAGGACACCGCCTTGTGGCGTACCTCTACTAACACATATTTTAGCAGAAGTCCCACCCAGTTTGGAGTTGATTATCCTGCTATTTAGCATAAGACTGATCAACTCCCCAACTTAGTCGTTTACCTGCAGATTTGATAGCGCAGTATTGATTGCGGATGTGTCGACGACATAGAACCATTGTGTACTCTTTATATTGTAGGGATCGTTCGATGTGGCTAGTCAGCGAATGCAGAGCTTTTTCCACCGATTTTCCTTTACAGTAGGCATGTTGAGCCGTTGACAAATGTCTTGGATTGATTTTCGCTCGAATATGGATATCAATCAGTCGTTCTTGAGTTTTTAGAAGGAAAGATGATAGACTTATAGGTCTAATGTCCTTTGGGACACCATGAGAGCATTTTCCAGCCTTGGGAATGAAAACCACATCAACTTTTCACCGTGACAGTGGAATGTGAATCACACATCTCCTCATGATATTCTTTAGCGTGGGCAAGATAATACCTGAGGACCTTTGTAGTTCGGCCGGTATTATACCGTCGGGACTCGCAGACTTGTATGGTTTGAAGCTATGCAGCACTCAAAGCTGTTTGTCTCTTGTAATCAGACCATAAATTTTGTTCACGGTTGCAGTAGTCCTGTTTTGGTTACTGTTTGCCGCGAATAAGGAGCTACCTGGAAAGTGGGTATCCAGTAGCAAGTTTAGTGATTCATCACCTGAAGTTGCCCAGGAGCCATCGGTTTTTTTCAAGCAACTAGGCATCACAGAGTTTGTAGAGAGGATTTTTCTTAGCCATGAATCTTCAGAGGTTTCTGGGATTTTGTCACAAATTGATCTCCAAGATGGACGCTTTGCTTTCCTCAGCTCTTTTTTATATATTTTGAGGGATTCTTTATAAGAGTCCCGGTCAGTCACTTTTCTTTTGCTTTTTGCTAAGTTGAAAAGTTTTCTGCAGGTATTTCTAAGTGATCCTAGTGCTGAAGTCCACCAGTGCGGCTTTTTCTTGCACCCAGGTTGAATCGGCGGGCAGGAAGAAGCCTTGATCGGTTCAGTCGATCATTTGAGTGAAGTTGTCTGAGACAAGAGTGATAAAAATGAGGAAGTGCTTAAAATGTAATCAAAAAGTGACTCACCTCTATCTTTGACGTCGGTACTGCCCCATACCGTGTGATGAGCGTTAGCGTCGTATCCGATGATGAGGCCGGTTTTTTGCCTTCTAGCTTTCAGTATCACCCGTTCTAGGTTATCACCAGGAAAAGGGCCAACCTGATCGTGGTCGAAATACACCGATGCCAGCCGATAGGAGTCTTTGGCGGTCTCCAGCCTGACGACGGTTAAGTCAAGGTCGCGAAAGTTAGGAAGTAAAAATACATTAAGGCTACGTCTCACTCGTATACAAGTTCTTTTCTTCCCTTTGTCTTTTGTATAAAATAGAGCGTATAAAAGTGTCCGAAGTCCACGAACCACGCCTTCCACGATTCATGGTTCCTGGATTAGGATGATTTCTTCTGAGTTTTTGGAGAGACGCAGAATGAGTGCGGCCGAAGCATTTTTTGAGTGGTGGAGATTAATCTGGGGAATCATATCATTGTTACAATTTCCCAGAGTGGTCTCCACCACGGTTTTATTGGAGTCCTCCGATTCCGAAAATGAGCTCAAGAGCTCATCTTTTTCCTCTGATCGTGTAGGATCTCTTTTTATTTTGTCGTCGGTTTCTATTTCAGACAGTGTCAGAAGAGGTAACCGGCTTGATAGTCGCCTCGGATGAATTGGAATTGTAGCTGTCCATTACAGGAAAGGATACCGACGCTCCGAGATCCAATGCTGAATTTGAATTTTCGTTTAAAGGAGGAGGAGGTTGTTTATCAGCATCCAGGTTATCCTTTTTGTATACTCTTAGGTGTATTGCCTTCAATCCGAACCTTTGGTCTGCGCTAGAGGGTTAAGGGATTCCTTATCGAGGATTCCTCGAGTGTCGTGACTTTCCAGTCCTGAGTTGGAAGGGTCGGGTTCCTGGGCCTAATGATCTCCATTATATTTTATGGAGGGGAGGGTTCGGCTGAAATCCAGGTGCGGGTTCTAAGTCTGCTGGGGATATCCTTCCTAGGCACGACTTCGAGCCTTACACCTGGCCAAACTTCTCCTAAACTACCTATGGCTTTTTTAAATAGATCGAGAGATCTCTGGTCGGCACATGCGATGAGCTTGACATGGCCTTGATGCTAGCCAGTGGCGCTTGCGATGGAATGTGGTCCGGGGCTTTCCCGCCTAATGGCAAAGAAGTTGCCCGAAAGCTTCAACTTGACCAATTGCCACCGCACAGATGTTTCTCGCTTTTATCGATTACCGAGATCGTCATAGCGTCTTATAGGACTTCGCTAAAGGACCTCAGAGATGTGGTGTTGGATAGCCAAGGGGTGTTTACAGTTTTGGACCTTTTGGAAACCGGCACGTTTTCCTCCAACGATCTCTGGCGCTTAGAACAGTCGATTAGCGTTTTGAGAGGAGAGCGAGCAGTCGACATTCCGTCATTTGGGATTTCGTTGGCCCACTTGGTCTTGCTCGATATTTTCGGAATATATTTGAAGGTTTTAATAATGTGTGATGCATTTCGGCGCATTGAGTAGAGCGCCTTTGATGGAGCTTGTCGATGTGGCTGAGCCCCTGATTCCTCCTTAGGGGGAGGAGTTCTTACAGCAGCGGCAAGTCCGTAACTTGCCACAAATTTGCTGCTGCTAGGGGTGGAGGAAGAGGTAGGACCATGGCCTGCCACAGTCTTATCTCTCCTTGAAAATTTTGTTTTAGACTCGATGCGTTTGACTTTTGAGGATGATGCACCATGGCCTGCCACAGTTTTACCTCATTCAGACAATGAAGGAGCCTTGTCGGTAGTCAGTGCAGTCACCGTTCTACCGCCCGGTATTAAAGGAGTACCGACCTCTGGTTTTTTTTTTTGAGGATTTATCCATATAAGATCCCATTAGCAGCGGAGTAAGGGTGGTCCATCTGTACAGAGATCCGCTATATACAGGCAAGCTAATGCAGAGGTCGCCCGATATCCGGATACTCCATTTGCGACTGAGCTATTTTTAGAGATGCTGGGCCTTCAGCCAGGTTGATTGGCACGGGTCATATTACACCTTTATCCAGCCCAAGGGCAAAAGGATTGTTTGGGAGGATGAAGAGAAAAGGAGGGGAGGTATCCCGAAATTCATTGATCTTACTCAACTCTTACAACTCGACAAGTTCGATTTTCAGCTACTACAATAAAGTATTTCATTTCAATTATCAATATCATTTATAAGTTATTTAAGTATGAGTAGAAAACAAAACCTTTATCTACCAATTTTTCCGAACAAGGCACAGAAACCTCTTATTCAAATTTTGTTTGTTTTTGACGAAAATATGCAAAGCAGATATAAAAAAGTTAAGCACAAAAGGGATTACAGATTGCATTTAAGTCATAAAAGTGGAGCGGTATAGAAGTGGTGCTGTCGGTATGAAATGATTGCCTGGCACTTAGACAGTTTTGTATCCCTTAACTTTTGACCTGCTGCTGTTTTTACCGCCTCCTGTGTTAGTTCGGACTTGGACAAACAGCATTATTTATAAAGAAAATCTAAAGCAAAGGAAAGGGAAAGTAAAAAAATGTATACTTACCACAAAGAAGAACACGGCAAAAGTAACACAAAGGAGTGAAGGAATATTATGCAGGAAATCCCTGAACAGCAACTTCTCGTCCTTCATTGCTGCAGCAAAAAAATGTTCAGCTAGGGCATTTGCTATGTTTCCTGCGACATCGGTGTCAGCCGTCCCAGGATAGGAGTACGAGTAACTATTGCACTTTTTTTACTTACCTTTTTGCATTCCTGATGTCTTTTTTTGTTGGTGACGGTTGAGGGTTGTGGGGCTTGCAAATGCTTGTTTAAATCGTTGCAGAACAATTCCTGTTGTAATAGCGTAAAAAAGTATCTAGAACGTTGTGTACGAAAAAGGAAAATAAATTTGTTTAAGTTTTTTTTTTCGAAAGAGCTGTTGTTCTGTTTGCGATGTGCACCAAGGTGCGCTCTGTTGCTCTAAACACTCTGAATACAGGACCAAAAAGGGCCAGCGCTTGCGAAGGCAGCAGGCAAACTTCAAAGCTGCCCAACAAAATGCGAACTTTGCATTTTGCTATGCCACAGATAAAAGGTAACCACTTTGCATGTCAGAAGAAATAAACATTATTTCTAGGATAAGGACTTCCGGGCGCAGCACCCGGTAGGAAATGCTCTCAACTTCGCAGCCCTGTGGTTTTGTGCGTGGGCATAAGCTTGTTCGGAGGTTAGTTCCACGGTGTAGTGTTAGCAGTTTGTTTGGTTATAGGTGCTGCTCTATTTTAGGAGGTTCTTAAGTATCTAAGTATTGGTTGTTAAAACATTGTCCATTACTCTAGTGGTTATTCTGGGAGGTGAAACTAGTTAAATTGATTTGAATTGAGGCGAACAGGAATTGTGGTTGTTATCTTCTAATTAATATCAACAGTATCGCTGGGGGCACATATATGCAAAATGGTACAAATAAACCTCGTGTCTGAGAAAGAAATGTTCGTTAATCATGTCGTTGTTAACTTGCAGGAATTTCCTTCGGCTATAAGCAGAAGAACAAACTCAAAGGTGCTTCGCTGTGCTATCGAAGTAGAATAAATTTTATCAAATACAATGATTATTTTAGCTGTTTCCAGTAAGAAGTGATTATACGTATACCAACACAAATTTTTTGTTTGGGGTGGTATAGTTGTACCTATCGAGTATAGACAAAATAGCCTACAAGATTCCTGCAATGCTTAGGAAGGCCTTAAATTTGCGAGCAGATAAAAGGCATAATTTTTTGCTGTATATTTTTCTTTATCTTGTTACGCGCTCACTGCACTATGTATCTATTTTTTTTTTTTTTTTACTTTAATGAAGAATCTTGAGCCACATGAACTTATTAATTATTGGCTGTACGACTTTCGTAGCAGCAGTAATGCTGCATGTTTTACGCCATGCCTCGAAATACTTAAACTCAACTATCCAAAGACAAATAAAATTGGGTTGCTTGATCTGGCCTTAATGGTTTAGAAAAAAAAATTAAATATAATGCCCATTCGAATTCTGAAGATGCATGCCGGTCTCAATTGTGGAAAAGTGGTGGAACCGTGGTATATACCATTATCAACTTCATTACAGTATACCTAGCATGACAACGCAAATTATATATAACTGAATACTAGTACCGTGCTTACCTTCGACGAGTGAATACATGTTAACACTGTGCATTTACACAAAATTACACAAATTTACAATCGTGAGTTGAATTTATAAAAAAATGAAAATATTTAGTTATGTTAAGCAGTGTCAAAATAAAAGAAAAAAAAAAACATATTGCGCGTATTCTACCTCTGCCGCAACAAGCTATTTTTCCGGCAAAAAAACGAGTGTGGTTAATACACATGACAGCGTCTTTATGAGCGTCGAGAGAGGTTGCCCCCAGGGGTCCATCTGCGGTCCTTTTATTTGGAACCTGATGATGGATCCACTCCTGTGGCGATTAAACGAGCTCTGTGGTTGCTGTGCTTATGCAGATGACCTGCTCTTCATCGTCGAAGACCAGTCCAGGGCCCAAACGGAGGAACTTGAAGAAAGAGCTCTTCAGTTGTTGCTGAATGTGGAGAAAACGTTGAGATAAATGTGTCACAGGAGAAGACGGTTTCAATGTTGCTTAAAGGCGAATCTAATAGAAGAAGTCGGCCTCCCATGATACACTTGGATAGCATTAGATGTGTTAGTGAGGTCAAATATCTAGTGATTACGTTGAGTGAGCATTTGAACTTCGTCCTTCACCTGGTACGGATGCCAGCTAAGGCGTATTCTGCGATCTCACTATGGATTAACAGGCGCTCCTGAATGAAACTTTACCCTCAAACTGTGTTTTTTGTTGCCCGGGCATGACTTTCTTAGCATAAGGGAGGGCTTAGCGGAGTTGCGAGCCGCTCATGTGGAGCTAACTCTGAGGACTGGCTTCATGCTCTATGTGAGTGACCCAATAACTCGGATATTAGGGACTTGCAGGCTATGGGCATAATCTTTAATGGTGAGACATACGATGTCAGTATAGTTATCATTGACACCGTACGGTTTGAAAGAACCCGTAGTTTTGCAAGTATTTAACGGAAGACGCAGTAGGCATATTGTGAGTGGAATTTGGGAATAGCTAAATGTGCCTAACTGGAAGTGACCGAAAGGTTGCGAAGCTCGACCAGAAGCTATATTTTGGTACCAAGGGAGGTGAGGAACCCCCGAAACTATGGTTCCGGCCTGACTTGGAGTTGGTCTCCATGTGAGAGTATCGTCGTGAATGTCGGTTTATACCCAAAGTACAATATGTTATCACAGACAATATTCTCTTTGAAACCAGATCCTTTATCGCTCATCGGCTAAAGAGTATTAAACTTAAAGAAAAGGCGTGGTACAACTCGAGCTGTAAATACGCCTTCAGTGTTGGAAAAATGTTTTTTTCGGTCCCACAAGACCTAACGCTCATTTATAATGACATTCCAGATGTCAGCTCTTGGGACAAGGCCAATCTGCTTGCTGCACAATTAGCGGCCAGCTCAACACTTCTAGCTTCAACACTTCGAAGAAGGAATGCAGAGTAAGCACGAATAGACGCGTTTTTATTATCGTCCAGGTAAAATGAGCAAATACGGTGTGTAAATCCGACAAATAAACCTAAGAAATTATAAAGCCTTAAGCCTTAGTGATTATAAATATTTTTCCGGTTACTGTATAGCAAGAAAACCTACACCGGCCATTGCTTTTTAATAAAACAGTTTGTAGCATATTGCTACTGCCGACGTTCCGCTTTATTTTATTTTGCACTACTACCACCAAAAGGCAATTCTCTTAAAAACATGTCTGATCCGAACCTACGTTCAAGAGTTATCTCATCAAGAAGTCTGACATCAACACCTACACCACCCACATAATCATCTTAACCTGCAGAAAAACAGCCGAATAGTGACAATGGTTCTCTTACCGTCAAAATCTTAGAGGAACATCTTACTAAACAAGCTGAAATAATGCGGCTTGGGTTCATTGAAGAAATCTCCAAGAAGCAGAACGAATTTTTTTTCAAGATCGATGAAGTTAAGACAACATGGAGTCAGCGATTTGATGAACTGAACAACAAAATCACCAGCATAGTTGAGCGCATCGATATATTTGAAAAAAAAAAAAAAAAACACCAACACAGCTATGCAATCGCACAGTGCAGATATCGTGGCTCTTCAACGGCGATGTGATGCTCTGGAAAGGAAAGAAGTAGCGTGTAATGCAGTGCTCTTCGGAGGACCTGCACTCCCAAATGAGAATCTTAAAAGTTTATTAAATCGACTCTGTCACACCATTGACTATAAGCCAGGTAAATCGGATCTAAAAGGTAACATTATCACTATGTTTAGTGGCAATTGAATCGAATACATTATAATTGAAATACGCTACTGCAAATGCTTGGTTGCATGTGCGTACAGTAACAATATACTATTCGGTCCTGTGCCCTTCTTTTCAGTTATCTCTGAATACTGTGCACTCTATCAGCACATAATCATCGGTGGTGATTTTAAAACCAATTTAATAAACAATGACTCACTTGTCTTTCAAATGAAGGATTTAGTCTCTTCAGTAGGGATGGAAATAGTAAATACTACTTACTGTACTCGTTTTGCTGATAATTGTTTACCCAGTCTTCTAGATCCAGTTGTTGTTTGTAATCCGTTGCTTGTTCTACTGTTCCACCAACTATCGTTTGATGTTTCTGACTATTATCTTCTTTACTAAACCTATGATGTGAATCTGTCTAAACCTTCACGTTTAAAGATTTCAATTCCATTGATTTAAATGCACTCCAAATTGCTACTTTTTTTAGCCTCTTTGGAACAATACCGCTTAACGGCTAATCTGAATGAAAAAGTAAAATTGTTTCAAGCTATTTTAGAACAATTGTTCGAACTAAAATGTTCAAAATACAAAACAGAGCATGTGCATGGTTTACGTCTGAAGTAATTTGCTCTATTAAAAGAAGAAACAAATTATATTGTATAGTAAGTGGAAGCATAGACCATCTTATGATAACTGGTCTTCGTACAAAGCGGCACGTAACTACGCCACCTTAGCTGTACGTACTTCAAAGAAAAACTATTTCGCCTCTAAACTAAATATATCCCTCCCTGTAAAGAAATTTTGGAGTAACTTGGGTTAAATTGGTATATCTAGTAGTAGAGTTCTCTATCCCGATGAACTAAATCATGTATTTCTGGGAGATGATTCCAGTATAAATGAATTTGATTTTAGTCAGACTGAGGAAGTTGTGCACTCGCTACCAAGAATGGAAAATTTTGTAATAGTCACTGAAGATGAAATTATTCAATCCATAACAGCTTTCAAATCTGACTCCATAGTTAAAGATGGCGTATCAGTAAGCTTTATTAAACTTATATTGCCGCAAATTGTACCTCATCTCACATATGTAAACAACTGGTGCATAGCAACATCAAGGTTTCCTCAGTCCTGGAAAATTGCGAGACTTTTACCTATCGCAAAGAAAACCTATCCACCATCTCCAGCTGATTTTAGACCGATTAGCATTCTACCCTGCTTGTCCAAGGCTTTCGAGAAAATAAAAGCAAAACAAATTACGAAGCACTTGTCTCTCAACAAGTTGCTGAGTGCTCAGTAGTCAGGTTTAATTGGTCAATTTACTTAAAGAAATAAGACAAGATTTTGACAGGGGTCATGTTTCATTTCTTTTTCTGCTGGATTTCTCGAAGGCCTTCGATAAAGTATTGTAAATAATAAAATTTTGTGTTGGAAGCTAAACATCAATTTTGGATTAAGTGAAAGGGCAGTGAAATTGCTGAGTAGCTTTCTTTCCTGTAGGTTGGAAAGGGTTGTTTCGGGTGAACGTAGTTCTTCATTAGTGAATATCAAACAAGGTGTGCCACAGAGCTCAATAGTGGGACCTATTCTCTTCTGCACGTTCATATTTAAATGACGTGCCATTAGTGTGCAAACACTCTTCAGTACACCTTATACATGGGCTGAAAAGTCCGTTTCTAAGGGAGGACACCACTTGAATTAAATCCATACCATTTTCTGTTAGTACCAACCTTCAAAAGATACGCGTATAAATTTGACAGCTGTCGGACGATTAGTTCTCGAGATATAGCATTGTGAGTGAAGCAACTTTCGTTATTGTGAAAAAAAAAATGGATGATTTATCATTGCTTTTTGATGGGAAAAAATGAAGCCGATGCAAGGAAATGGCTTGATGAGTGTTACCCGGACTCTGCACCAGCCGAACGAACCATTCGCAAATGGATTGAAAAATTTAAAAGTGGTCACACAAGCACCGAAGATGATGGACGCAGTGGACGTCCAAAAGATGCTGTTTTAGATGAAAACATCAAAAAAGTCCACAAAATGATTATGAATGTGAAGTAAAGTGAAGTTGATCGAGATAGCTGAGGCTCTAAAGATATTAAAAGAGCGTGTTAGATATATCATACACGAATATTTGGACATGCGAAAGCTCTGTTCAAAGTGGGTGCAGCGTTTGCTCACAGTCGACCAAAAACAACAACGTGTTGATGATTCAGAGGAGTGTTTAAAAGAGTTCAACCGCAATAAAGCCGAATTTTTGCGTCGGTATGTGACAATGGATGAAACTTGGCTCTATCACTTCACATCAGAGTCAAGTCGGCAGCCAGCTAAGTGGCGAGCAGGCGACGAACATCGTCCAAAACGACCAAAAACTCAACACTCGGCTGGCAAGGTTCTAGCATCCGTATTTTGGGATACACATGGAATAATTTCCATCGACTATCTCCAAAAGGGGCAGACTATCAAGAGCGACTATTACATTGCGTTGATGGAGCGTTTGAAGGACGAAATCGCAGAAAAACGGCCGCATTTGAAGAAAAAGAAAGTGCTGATTCATCAAGACAATGCAATCAAGAATGCTCGCCGGAAAGAGATTTAAGACCGATGAAGAAGTAATCACCGAAACAGAGGCCTATTTTGAGGCTAAACTGAAATCGTACTACAAAACTGGTATCGAAAGATTGAAAAATCGTTTCAATCAGTGTATCGCCCTCGAAGGCAACTATATTGATAAATAAAGTTGAATTTTGCGAAAATTTTGTGTTTTACTATAAAACGGCACTGAGTTTTCAGCCCATGTGTTATCTGCAAATGATGTTCAACTACACCTAGCGAAACCGTACTCCAACCTTAATGAACTCGCTTTTCTCATTAACGATGACTTAAAACGCACATATTCTTGGTCGGTGTCAAATGGCTTTTTACTAAATCCGGCAAAATCTCAAGTAATTCCAATACCCAAGAAAAAATTCAATTTAAATCTTTTACCTGATTTACATCTTAATGAAAGTAAAATCAAAATCGTAGAATCAACCATACAATATACAATACAAATCTTGGCTATACAATAACTCGAAATCTATCTGATCACAATCACACAAACGTGGTCATTGGTCGTATCTACGGATTCCTTCGAAATTTGTGGCTTAGCGCATATTTCACTCTGATTAAAACACAACGAAAGCTGATAATAACGTTAATATGGTATTACCTCTCATAACATATACTGAGGGCGTATAAAGTAGTCTTGACTCATTATCTCAGCGTAAATTACAAATAGCTTTTAATGATGCGGTGCGTTACATTTATGGCATTCGTAGATATGAGCATATCTCCGAATACTCCAGAGATTTACTAGGTTGTAATTTGAAACAGTATATCAATGCTAGAAACTGTATATACTTACACAAAATTACTAATAATCAAAGTTCATCTTATTTGTATAGCAGGCTTAAGTTCACTCGCTCTTCAAGAATAACCAAACTTATACCCTTCCGCTGCAATTTCATTTATACTGTAAGACTATGTAACTCCTTGCCCTCACATTTAGGATCAATATCAAATCCCTGCAATTTTAAAAGTGCAATACTCCTATATTTTTCCCCACAACAAAACTAAACCTATCCCCTTCTTCCTATTCATCCATAATGTTTATATATACATATTAGTTTTTGATTTGTAATAAAATTATATATCTGAAATTAAAATACTAAGTACTAAAAAAGATAATATCCTAATGTACAAACCATTTGAATGAAATAAATAAAAATGAAATAAATACTTCAATGGGACGACTCTACTTTTGGGCTTGTGTAGGAGAAAGACCGTCCAGATGGTAAATATCTCCTTTTCCTGAAAAGATGGAAAACAACATTTGTCCAGCCCATCCCTATAACAGGCGAATCTTCTTTTCTTTCCTCTTGCAGACCCATGGAAACCTAGATAAACCGTCATCTCATTAAATATCTTGAAACACGAATACTTCTCATTGATCGGGAGTACGGTTTTCGTAGCCACAGGTCTACTGGTGATTTTATGTCATGTCTCACTGAAAAATGAAACCAAAACATACAACAATCTGGTGACAGCAAAATTATTGCACTTGATGCTCGTATCGGATTGATTAATCTCTTCTTCATTGGATTAGAAATAACCTTCCGGAACACTCAATTAAAGCTTTAAGTCTAATATCCATAAAATAAATACTGGTGTGCACACAGTGTTCCGTTTTGTCTCCGACACTTTTTTTAATCTTCTTAAATCATCTCCTGTCTACTACTACTAATCCAATATGTTCTTTTGCTGCCGACAGTAATCTCTGCTTTTCTTATTCGTACCCGAACTCTCGTCGCTGCTCTCGCTATAAAAAAGGAACGGCAAAGTATGCTAAGCTCATTAAATTCCGATATTAACAGCATAACCAAGTGGGAAACCACTTACAGAGTAGAATGTAATGCTTCCCAAACACAATGCTGTCTGTTGTCGTCAAGGCAAAATTTATACACCTAGAGACTATGAATAGCACTTGGATTGTCGAATCTGAAAACCTTTCCATTATCGGTATGTGTGTCAAAGACAGCCTGCATTAGGATATTTGATGTCAAAAAGTACTGCGAAACGTTTAGGTTTCCTCAAACGATGTAAAAAAATATTTCCTTCAAATATTCAAAATGAACGCATATCGGTAGCTCTCTTTCTTTCCACTCCAACTGTCGTTCGCCTGCGCTGTGTGCAAACGTTTAAGGACACCTTAACAACTTGAGCGCGTGTTAATTAAAAAAAATAAACCCTTGAGTTAATTTGATCCTGTAAGTGTGTAGGCTATGATCTTTACGCAAAATTCCAAATTTCCGTGAAAGGGGTGGAATCGACTGATTTGGATAATTTTAAACTAAGACACGTACCGCTGCGATATTTCGTACTTCAACCGGTGTGTTGGAACATTCAAAAATGTTGACTCAATTTATCCACTTTAGCACGCACAGCCTATTTGGTGGGACAAAAATTACGACCGTAAATTGGATTTGCGGTCACTGATACAGAATTTCGGTAGTAATTTCCAAAATTTGATCTTTTATGAACATTATAAATTTGTAAACCTTGACTAGCGTTTTGACGTTGACAGATCATAAAAGAATTTAAAGTAGCTTTTGTATAAAAATACAAAATTGTTATGTCCCTGTTGGAAAACCCTTTACAGCGCTGCAAAAACCATAAAAGCTGTAACGCATAACGAAAGTAACATAAAATTTTCCAGATGAAAGGGAGAGAACTAGAGAATTTTTTGATATAACATATGTTATGCTATGGAGAGGTGCTTCAGCCCAAATGAGAAAGGCTTAGCAGGTATAAGGGTCATAAAACATAAACAGAAGCATGCGTTAAAAATGCAATGGTAGAGCCAACCAATTGCAGTTTAATAGATTGACTTATTAATTTTACGGACAAATGAAAATAATTTCCATAAGACTTTGCTTGCTTTTATATCGAATGAAAGTGCCAGACCACATATGTCTGGATACGAGAAATAATCTCGCTTGATATTGGTTATAGTTATATATAAGCCGTTTATTTTGAAAATGGGGCAAGTCTATTTTTTGTCATTGCAAGATAATTAAAGGATTGAATTTCAATAAATTTAAAAATATTTGTAATATTTAAAGATATATATATATATATTTTTGTATTTTGCGAAAATAATGTCAATTTATTATCCAATAGTGTTAAAAGTACTGACTAAAAAAAGTCAGATTTTTATTTAAAGTGAATGGACTTGCCTTACTTTCAAAATTAATGAATGAAATATTTCAGTTGCATCAGCCTTTTGTATTAATACAAATTATAATGATTTGCTTTCGACGTCATAACCATACAGTCATGATTCCTCACCAGTTATGACACTTTTGAAGAAGTCAGGATCATCATTGACGTCATTGAAGAGCTCCTGAGCGACCAAGATTAAGAAGCTTCAGAACAAACTTCACATGACACAAGGCGACCGATATGCCAACATCCGCCGCAAATTTTGCTAAGGTAATTTGACGATTTTCCAAAGCAATTTTATTCACAGCTTTGCTTTAATATCTTTTGTTGATGTGCCGGGGCGTCCAGAGCGAGGTTCATCTTGGAAGAGCTTGTACCACTTGTAAACATTTGTTTTACCTAGAGCAGACTTATTGTATGCCACTGTCAACATTAAAAGTGTTTTAAAGCACTTGATTCCATTTTTTACACAAAATTTGATGCAAATGCTTTCCTCCTCATTATTTTCTTAACAATTATAATGTTTTCTTTAAGTTTAGTTTCAGAACGAAAAGAAAATAAAGATATTTAAGAAAATAGCAAGTGAAATTTGTATTTTGCTAATTATAGTAGTAAATAGGGTTAAATGCCACTTCAAGAAGATGTACTTTAATAATTTTAATTATTGTGGGGTGACAATATTTTAGTTGCAGATAAATTAAAAGTTAAAAATATCTAAAAATTACAGAAACTATAAATGAAAAAGAAAAAAACATGTAGTGCGAAAAAAAAACTATTACACGAGATAAGTGAGCAAAACTTAAGTCTCTTGATCGAAACCAAGAAGACAGGCTTTGATTTTATTTGAAAATGTATGAGCAGTTGTCATGACTCTTATATCGGCTGGAAGACGGTTAAAAGGTTTATAAGATACAACTGGGTAGAAGTTCAAGCTTGAACAATGTGACGGTTAGTTTGACGTAAGTTGCGTGTATCAGATATGTATTAGGACTGTTTTAATAGCCACATCTCATAAAAAAGATTTTAGAGACTTTAAAATTAAACAGGTGACTTAATGGCAATATTTTCAGGGAATATACCATAGAATAAGCTAGGCGGTGAGCATTACAAATCCTACGTAAAGTACATTTCTGCAAAACGCGGCTTTAGATTGGTAGTATAAGCACCACCCCAACAACTTATTCCATATTGCAGTTTTGAGTAGAAAATTCTATGATATACAGTTTTTAAAAACCTATTTGATTAAAACTGTCGAGGACGATAAAAACACCGAATAGAAGACACCAAGTATCGTTTCAAGTCTAAAATATGCTCAGTCGAATTTATGTTTTGTTCGATTGTTGTGCCAAGGTACTTGAAGTTTCTAACAACTTAAACCTGAACACACTTCGAGCTGCATAAAGAATTTGCATGGAAAGTTGGTTCGGACGGCACAGTGGTACAAGCACAAGTAAGAAAGTTAAAGCACGCGAAATCGAAGGAATGGAATTTAATATCAATTTATATTGGCACAAGCAAATTTAAACTGAAAAGCATTAATATGCTTTTGCTACTTGCCACCAGCCTGTGAGCAGCAAACCATACCCTTAGCAAATGGATATCATTTTTTATATCTGCTATTAAATTAAGAGAGCTCGTTTGACCACAAGCGATATCAAGGTCATTAGCAAAAGCTGCAAATAACCAATTATGGAAAAATTCACGAAATCCTGCTCCATACAACTTGTTCAAAAAAATGTCATTGTAAACCATGTCAAACGCTTTGGTAATATCGACAAAGACGCCGGCGCAAAACTTTTTACCATTCAAGGTTTTGTATATAAAATTGCAGACAAATAGGAAGGCATCTTTAGTGGAACGTCCTTTCCTAAGGCCAAACTGCACCGGACTGAAAAATTGAGTTCGTTGTAAATGCGCACACATTCGCCTTTTGACAGCTTTTTCAAAAACTTTCAAAATTGAAGATAGCAAGGAAATCGGCCTGTAATTGTCTTTATCTTTTCGACTACCCTTTTTAAAGAGTTGTAATATATTAGCAGATTTATATCAGCAGCGTTGGATTCCGCTTAGACCTTTAAACAAAATACAATGGTCAGTTATTTGTAAGTTAAAATTAACAGCGATATAATTGCCTATCGAAATTTTTGCAAAACGACTGAAAACAAAATCAATGCATTTATTCGAAACTGACCTTGTTATTTCATTGATAAAAGAGAAGAAACCATGACCAGCAATCAGGTTAAGATGAAAATCAGACGCAATGTTGGTAGAAAGAATGTCAATGTTGAAATTACCCAGAATGGTTATATTCGAACCTTTTTCATTAAATAGAAAATTTGAAAAATTGTCTAGAAAAGATTGACGAGATGTGGCTTATAATCTGTACATACAAACAAATACAAAAAATTATATATATATATATATATTTTATTAAATCTGCGCTAGCCAAGCTATGGCGCATCATCTTTAAGTCTTCGCCTATGTAAGGTGATTCTTCGGGAGGTTTGGTTTTCAATAGGCTTTCTTTGACAGATCACGCGTGACTCCTATCAAACTGCTTTATTATTTTTGTTCAGTATTATTTTGCAAGTCATCATGGAAAGACTAAGACCATAACAGCGTCTTCAAATTGTTCAGCTGTATTTCGAAAATCAGCGTTCTGTGAGAAATGTTTTTCGTGCGATACCATTCGTAAATTTGAGTCCCAGTTTATATTAGTAAAGAGACTATAGCAGCTCTAGCTGAGAGTTTACGCGAAGATCTTGTCGAATTGATTCGTTGTCGTCCTCAGCAACTTAGCTTGGCATATTCGACAACTTGGAGTATTTTACGTGAGAACCTCGGCCTAAAAGCGTACAAAATTCAACTTATGCAAGAATTGAAGCCAGGCGACTTGAATTTGACTCATATTTTAAGTGAATACGCTCTGGAAAATTCAATGAAAATCCGGTGTTTTATCGTGAAATTTTGTTTAGTGATGAAGCCTATTTCTGGCTGAATGGATACGTTAATAAACAAAACTGCCGTATTCGGACTGATGAGCTACCATTACATCCATTAAAAACAACGGTATGGTGTGGTTTATGGGCTGGTGGAATCATTGGTCCATATTTCTTCAAAAAATGAGGCAATTCAGAATGTTACCGTCAAAGGCAACAGTTATCGCACCATGTTAACGGACTATGTGCTTCCTGAAATATAAGTACATGATCTCGGTGAGCTCTGATATCAACAAGACGACGCTACGAGCCATACAGCGCATGAAACAATGGACTTGTTGAGAAATCATTTTAGTGAACACTTAATTTCACGTTTTGCTACGGTTAATTGGCCACCTATATCGTACCATATCACACCTTTGGACTATTTTCTTATATATATGTAGTCTCAGATCTTAATAAATAAGCCAGCTACGATTGATGCTTTGAAAGTCAACATTACTCGCGTTATCCGCGAGATACCAGTCGCTATGCTCGAACGAGTCACCCAAAATTGGATCTTCCGAATGGACCACCTCAGATGTAGTCATGGCCAATATTTACATGACGTCATTTTTGAAAATTAAATGCCATGAATTGTTCTTTTATCTAGTAATAAATATTTAAAGTTCGTTTTCAAATTTGTGTTTTATTTTACATTATAAATCAAACCTCACGATGAATCAGCCTTTACTTATCTCACACAAGAGCTCCTACACCACCAGATGCGTACAGTTCAACCCGGAATAAAATAGTCTTCAGTTTCACAAGAAAAAATTCATATTTCAGATATAAATATTATATCTGACCAAAATTCAAGGGCTTCCAGATTGCAAACAAGAAGATAAAAATTTCGTCTCACACTACGAATATTTTGATGAACAATGAAAAATGGTTTGTTCTTACTTGAGTTCAGATGAAAAATATTATCATGATTACTTTAAATAGTCGAAGTGATTGGGTTGTTGCTATCTAGATTGTTATTTATGTTGAACATAAATAAAACAAATTAGTCCTGCAGTGTTGCTAAATCATTCAAGAAGTTTATAACAACAACCCTACCATTATCAACCTTTCGCATTAATATTTGGGAATTTTGGAATCAAAAGTATTAAATTTTGTTAAATACTTTTGTTTTCTTTCCTTCCATAAATCGAGAGCGATTCATTTTTGTTAAGCAATCATCAATACAAATATTACCCTTTTCCCCCTTCATAAATAAGGCAGCGTTCAGCTTCTTGGTTGCATTCCTCTTTCCTCTCATAATTTGCTTCTTCACGGCTTGCAATGAAAGATTCACGCATAAATCTTTGCTGGATCCAGTGGAGTTTACATTCCATGAATTATTATGAATTATTTTATGTGGGTTCCACAGAGATTTCTAACGCGTCACTCAAAATTTTCTCAAAACTTACAATAATTGAAAATCAGCGAGTACACCAAAACACGTCTTACCTTTATATCTTTCAAAAACAAACTAAGTTTGCTATGTACTTAACTGTGAACATATATTCGGGACATATGAACCAACACAGCAAAAAAAAAAAATATATCGAATTAACGTTGCCCGTGATATTTCAAAAGTCATCTTACTTTTTGAGCACACTTTATTTTTATAATACCAAGTGTACCGGTATGGGCGTTCTTTTTTTGTGAAAATAAAACACTAATTTTTGATGGAAAAAAAAAACACTTTATTCAAAGTATTGGCCATTGTTAGCTACACATTTTTCCCATCTTTCAGGCAATTTATGGACTCCACGCCAATAAAAATGTTCGTCTCTTGAGGCAAACCAAAAAGTCACCCAATTTTCGACTTCCTCGTAGGATACGTAGTGCTGCTCAGCTAATGTTTGTCCCATCGATGAAAACAAATGGTAGTCGGAAGGAGCCAAGTCTGGTGAATACAGCGTGTGGGGTAGCAGCTCCCAGCCAAGTGCTTTGGTTATATCCTGAACCAGTTGTGCTTTGTGTGCAGGTGCATTTTCATGGAGCAAAATTACCCTGCCGTGTCTTCCGGCCAATTCTGGTCCTTTTTCGATCAATATATGGTTCATATTGATCATTTGTTGTCGGTAGCGACTGTATAAACGGTTTCACCAAGTCTTAGGAGCTCGTGGTACACAACACCTTTCTGGTCCCACCAGACACATAGCACTGTCTTCTTGCCGAATACATCTGGTTTTGCAGTCGAAGTTGATGGTTGTCCCAGATTCTGAAAACAAATCCCTTTTTCATTGCTAGTAACAATTCGATGGAAAACTGATTTTTTATCGTGTCTTAAAGCGAAATTTCACAAGTGGTTTTTACGTTTTTCATCTGTCTTTCATTCAATTCATGTGGCACCCATTTTGACTTTTGAATCTTCCCCATAGCTTTTAAATCGGCAGAAATTGTTTATTGTGCAACATTTAACATTTCTGCTATTTGTTTCTGACTCGAAGTGTCATCTTCATACAATATTGTTTGCATTTCGGCGTCTTCAAACTTTTTTGGTGGTCTTCCACGTTCTTTATTTCTCACATCAAAATCGTTATCTCTGAACCGTTGAAACCATCTTCTGCATCTTGCTTCTGAGAGAACATGATCACGATATGCCTCGACAAGCATTCGATGCGACTCTGCAGCACTTTTCTTCATATGAAAACAAAAACTAATGCTTTCCGCAAGTTATCATTTTCTGGTACAAAATAAACCATCACGATGAAAAAATATGATGTTTCCTCAAGACTTGATGTATACTAAATAAGTTTGACTGGTGTCATAGCAACCAAACAAAAAAAAAATTAAGGCCCGTTCACAATAAATGTTCACTATCGATACATTTGTGCCTTAACACTTCATATCGGTACACCTGGTATATGAAATATTGTACAACCACTGATATTCAAGTTTTTTTTTAAGTTCGTACATCTGTTGTTGACATTTCTCAAAATCTTAGCCTCATAGTTTGACATTTGCAAAAGTTACGTAACCAAGAGTACATCTATCTCTGTGTGTCTTGGCGATTTTTTACAATTTTAGAAATTGATTTAAATTTGCAACAACGAACTTGTATCAAATTTTGCGTAAAAAACGGATTTAATGGTGCGCGAACCTTGGAAATGTTGGAAAAGTGTGTCGGCAACGATTCTCTAAAGAAAACGTTCGTTTACCAGTGGCACGAGCGGTTTAAAAGTGGTCGTAAGTCAATCGAAGATGATGAACGCAGTGGTAGACCATTGACATCGAAAACCGACGAAAACATTATTAAAGTAAAAGAAATGTTGGTCAATAACCGCAAATTAACCATCAGAGAGATAGCACAGGACTTGAACATTGCCTATGGTTCCGTTCAAGACATTTTGGTAAATTATTTGGGTTTCCGTCGTGAAGCAGCAAAGTATTGGGTATATATTTTAATTCGTGCGGTTTTTTTCAAAATTGAACGTTTATTTTAGAAAAACATGTACAAAAGTATTATTCAAAGTATTGCCCATCTGAAGCTATAACTTTTTCCTATCTTTCTGGCAATTTGTGGATCCCATCATAAAAGAACTGCGCCGGCTTGGCAGCCAAGAATGAATCAATTTAATTTTTGATATTCTGCTCTGATGTGAACCGTATTTCTGTGAAGGCATTCTGCATCGACCGGAACAAATGGTAGTCAGAACGGGCAAGGTCCGGGCTATAAGGCGGGTGGGGTAAGACTTCCCATCTACTGTTTTCCAAATAGTTCTTAACCGGAATAGCAACGTGGGACCGAGCGTTGTCATGATGGAAAATTATTTCCTCGTGTCTGGTCGCATATTCCGGGCGGTTTTCAGCTACTGCTTCAAACGGAGTAATTGTGTTCAGAAGCGTGGTCCATTGATGGTTTCACCCCGTTTTAGCAGCTCATAATACAGCACACCCATCTGATCCCACCAAATACAGATCATTACCTTCGCGCCATGGATATTCGGCTTTGCCGTTGATTTGGCTGGTTGGCCGGGTTTCACATATGATTTTTTGCAATTGGGGTTGTCGTAATGGATCCATTTTTCATCACCAGTAACAATCCGATGCAAAAATGACTTCCTTTTGTGGCGTTCCAGCAGCATTTCGGACATGCAAAACCGCCTTTCGACGTCTCTCGGTTTGAGTTCATGTGGAACCCAATTTCCTTGCCTTTGAATATATCCAGCTGCTTTTAAACATTTTAAAATGGCTGCTTGAGTGACACCCAAAGATTTTGCGAGCTCTTCTTGTGCTTGGCAACAATCTTCATAGAGTAATGCTTCCAGTTCTTCATCTTCAAACTTTTTTGGCTGCTCAAGACGTTCATCGTTCAGCCAAAATCACCACATTTAAAACGTGCAAACCACTTTTGGCACGTTCGCTTAGCTAGCGCATGTTCACCATAAACTTCCACCAAAATACCATGACTTTCGGCAGCAGTTTTCTTCATATTAAAGTAATGAAGAAGAACTCCCCGCAAAAACACTTTTTTCAAGCACAAAGTTCGACATATTTGAGTGAAAAAAAATGATTGTTGTTTACGCTTCAAATGAATGACATATACTGAAATGACGTACAATGACAGTAGCTTTCCAACGCATGTTCCAATGGAACAATTCAAGTTACGCCATCTTTTAGCAAACCGCACGAATTAAGTCATAGGTGGCACCCAATAGGTGTCAAAAGACCTTGTATTGACATCACAAAAGAGATGATTTGCGAGGCTGAATTTGATCCCATATCAAATGGATCATTACTGGAAACGAGGCGTGGGTTTATGAGTACGACACGCATTTCAGACATCAGGCAAGTGAATGGCGTTCACCAAATGAGCCGAGACTAAAAAAAATACGTCGTTTTCAGTCAAGAAAGAAGGCAATGCTCATGGTTTTCATAAATTACAACGGTGTAAGGCTTCATAAATTTTTGCCAGAAGGCCAGACAGTAAACAAAGAGTATTATTTGGTCGTTTTGAGACGGATTTTGCACCATAATAACGCACCGTCGCACAGTCCCATAATTATTCGTAATTTTTTGACGAAAAATGCAACAAATACCATACAACAGCCAACGAATTCACCTGATTCGGCTCCATGTGACTTCTTTCAGTTCAATCGAGTTAAAAAACCACTACGGGGAACGCGTTTCAGCAGCCGATAGGAAGTAATGGAAAAATCGCAGGAAGCACTGATGGACATCCCGAAAACCGAATATAAAAAATGTTTCGAGGATGGTATCAAGCGCTGGCATAAGTGTGTTGCAGTCGATGGGGATTACTTTGAAGGGGACAATATAGATTTAGATGAATAAACTTGTATTTTTAATTTTATGAATAAATTACAAGCTCTTTGACCAAGGTGGTATATATGTAGAAACATCCTAGATTTCAGACATGATGTTAAACGGCAACATTTGTTTCACAATAAAGCAACCAGAGTTAAGTTTTGCCATAATACATTCGCACTTGCACCCGTTTCAAAATAAACATATTTTCAGTACTGTTAAGAGTTAAAAATTCCATCTTCCAAATACTAAAGTTTTTTTTTAACCATAAATTGTTTACTCATAAAAAGATCATAACAAGTTTTGTCTTTAACTATCATCATCTTCATTTTTTTTTTTTTTTTTTTCAAAAATGGACTTGTCCCACTTTCAAAATAAATGGCTCAAATATAGTCCAAAAGGCAGTAAATGATCAAAAGTGTATCGGTTATTGGTAAAACAAAACTAAGCCATGCAAGTAAGATGGGTTATGCATTGGTTCACTGAGTCTTCTCTAACAACCTGAAAACATCAATCACTCAGTCTGCTGATATACGAGTACTATTACACTTTCCAAACTTATGCTAAATTATTCATCAGGTCGCTTTTTGATATCGCTATATCCATTGACAGTCACAACGCCAACTTTGAACATCATTAACTCAAGTTCTATTAAAGGTAAATATGGCTAAGCTGAACAAAATCATACTCTGTTGATTTCTGAGATACTAGGACATCGCAGGGAATTGTGTGTTTGATAAACTGCCTAAGCTTGGATCACCAGAAGCAAATGGTAAGTTGTTTGAAAACATCAAGCTTCCAACGGCTTCCGCCAAATAAATGCCAAACAATTGAGTTTCAAGTGCTAATTTAATCCAGTCTTTGATATGGGGATAACTGCGAGACATCTGGACCACTATGGGCCACACTCGGTCACATCTGTTCATTAGGGCTGATAAATAAATGATTATGCAAATATAATACATAGTATACTGCTAATATTTATTAGAAACCATCCTGTAATCCATAAGCAGGAATACAACATTCAAGGCTTTAATAATCTCTGCTCTATTTTGAACACAGACCTTGACAAATTTGATAACAAATATCTATGCTTCCAAGAGTAGCTCAGTAGCCGCCTTACACTCTTCCAGTGGTATAACAATATAACTTTAACTGGTCAACTAGATACTCAACTCTAACCTTACCTAGACTAACAACTGTCACTATCTCTATTATTGTTCGGATATATGAAAATCAATTGAAAAATTGAATACTCTGACTGCTCCCCTGATTGTATTGCTGCATTCAGATCGGATACGCTACTTAATTTTTGAGGTTAGTTTTGTTTATTATTTTCTAACTTTTTAATCATACAAAGTTCGATAGAACTATGAAATATTCTGAATTTGACTTCCATATTGTTGAGTGTATTTCCGAATGTCATGCAACACTTAAATCCCTTATTTATCCTTAAATCCCTTAAAACCGAGGAATGGGAAATTCAACTAGGTTAAGATTTCAAATGCTTGACGGTTAATGATTCAAATGAAACAAATAAATTTACCAGATAAGTACGATGGACATTTAGCCTATTGGATTAATTTGACTGACACAGTATCGAAAATATCTGCTCTTCCTTCCGCAAATATTTTTCAAAGATGAAAATAGCGGTGAATGCGATGAAGTCCACAAAAAATCAATTCGTGATTCGATTATACTTGTATATCATTCGACTGCTCTGGATTTTACTGCTATTTTAAAGATTTTTTTTTTTCTATCAATTTTGCAATTAGAGAGCACTTTCCACTTGAAAGCTTGTGGTTTACATATACCCTGCCTCTATCATCAGTTTAAAATAGTTCTAAAATAAGTGAAATCCAGCAGTTCTACCATCTTGTGTCAGTCTCAAATCTAATTTCAAATGCCAGGATTGGTTTTAGCTAAAGTATGTATTAGAAGACGCAGCTAAACAAACACAATTAAGCAGTGGCATACATGATTAAGAAGCAAGGAAGCGCGAACATCGCTTGCCTCGATGGAGATGGAAGCTATCGGCCCACATCTTTGTACTATAACTGAGATGATAGGAAAACTTATTAAGATACGACACGGATCAAAAGGAAATACGTAATAGTTTACCCACTACCAAGCTCTCAACTCTTGAGCAGTTCTTATGCTCAGTAAGTTTTCAAACGCACAAATACAAATACGTAGTAGAGAACGGAACCTATACTACTGGGAGAGGGAAGTGGTTTAGGAGCAGGCATTCAATTTTCCGCGCTGCTAAGCAAAGAAGCAGTTCGAGCTTCACTTTTATCCTTTTCATCCAGTTTTTTTTTACTTCTTTCTACCAGACCTAGTAACTTTCAACTGCTCATGGAAATCGTTATTTATCCATAAGGACTGAAGCAGTTTTTCAATGTGGATGTTACTCGTACCCGTATATAAATTTTCTTATTTTCCTTTCTTAAAAACGTATAGAAATACTCGTAGTATGAATGTATGGGTATATGTATATATATGGATTAGAATGCTAGTATGCTTTCATCTCTCGAAAAGGATTCATTAAGTACCAAAACGGATTAACTTCATTGACTTGGAAGGCAATGTGTTTTTGTTTCTGGGGTGTAGAATTGGAGGTAAAGGCAGCGCAAAACTATTATCAATTTTTCATTAGTTATCGGCTCATAGAAAAAAAAAACAAAACTTGTCAATCATTAGAGCCGTCAGAAAAAGTTTCCATTTTCATTACAATTTTATGCAAGACATTCGTTTTCATTCTCAAAAGTTGTGCAATAATTTTTATGCGACGCTTCCTTTTATGCGACCCTTCTTTATTCTGAGAGACGGGAAGGCCCTTCCGCTGTCTCTTCCGCTATGAATATACCATATTATGTGTTGGCCCTTTAGTTCGGTGTGGCATAGAGGATCGCAAACTGTGCAAATATTTGCAAAATATTTCCATTAAGGAATTTTTGCTTCCATTGATAAATATTTGCGGAATGTGATGATGTGGTAAGTTGACAATTAAAACAGGCGTTGGGGAAAAGAAAAGGACAAGATAAGAAAAAATAAGCTAAGTCATGTAGATGCAAAATTTCGTCCGGTGGCTGTTATAACATTAAATTCTGAAATCGAATTTCACTTAGTTGAAGTTTGAATTAGAGAGAAATGATATGAGTCAAAGTCGATTCATTTATATGTATATTGAATGAGGGTAAAGTATATATCGTATATATAGCTACATATTATTCATCGCCTTTTGTTATTACCTTTTCTGGAAATTTAAGTCGACAAGATTTAAGAATTAAATTGTTTGCCTATAAAGGTTTGGTTCAATTGCAAGTGGTAAAAATTACATGGTAATCAGAAATCATTTTTTATTTTGCAATAAGTGTCCGACAGATGTGCAGTTTTGTACTTTGTACAGTAATATCAGAATTTAGGAATTGTAAAAGGAATGATGTTGAGATTTGTTTGTAGCTCCACAGCCCTCATGGCGCCATTGCACACACAAAGTTGGCTAAAGTCCCCTTTCACTTATGTGTGACATCTACATAAGATGTGGTCGTTCTGTACTGTGTTGTCCTCTGGATTGGAGTCTAAAACTTTCCGAGCCGGAACGCTAACGTTCATCCGCTCACGGTAACCCAGCCATATAAGTCAGGATGTGCTAGCTTTTCTAACCAGGTAAGCATGGCTCTACAGCCCGGACAATTGGCTTTTGAAACGTCCCCTCCGTTCGTCATTGATGCAAATGCGTTGATGAGAGCATTTTCATGTTAGTGTTCCAGCTTCTACGCTGTAAAGCAAGACTGGAATCGCTAGTAACTTCTAAACCCAAAGTTCCAGCGATTAGCAAGTGTGATCTTTCGAATAATTTCCGCGCTGGTATCGTTTTCGGAGTTTATAGATGAGCCAAGGTAGATAAAGTAACTTATTACAATACTACAAAGTTGTAAGAGTCTATCGTTTTGTTTTAAAAGTTGAAAAACCTCCGTCGATAGCTCGTTGTATCTTTCGTATTATGTGTATGTCGTCTACGTAAGCAAGAAACTAAACAGTATATTGAAAAATGGTGCCTGTAGAGTTAAATTGGGAGTAATTTCTAACATTTTTAACAGCAAAAGTGTGGGCTTTGTCATACCCAACTTGATAGGGCAGCGTGAGTTCTCCATCGTCGTCTTACGTAGTCGAATATGCCTTAGAGGAATGACAAAATTAGACATGGCTCTGTAGAGTTCGTCTCTATAGATGCTGACATTTGCGTGTTTGATATCGATGAAGTCTTAAGTTTTTCGAAGATCTGTCGCAATGTGAAAATCTTGAACTTTCGTGGCCTAAATCCATACTGACATGGGCCGATCAGACAGTTTAAGAAGCATTTCCACAATACGTTAGGCACAATCTTAAATGGGATGTTGAAGAAATTTATTCCTGTATATTTGGCATAGTTGAGGGATCTTCCTATGTTACGATCGGACATAAATTGCTGAGGTTCTATTCATCGGTCATACTTTTTTAACCCAGATTTAAGAGATGAATTGATGTATGCTTCGTTAAGCCATTGGCTTCAGCAGTTTTTTTTTTTTTTTTTTTTTTTTGTAAAACTTCTGAACTTTATTCTATTGGCTGTACCTCTTTAAGCGCTCTCGTGCTTTTTTTTTTCTTTTTTGAGGAGCCTATATTTCTACCTTCTTTTTTGCTCGTAGAGTTCCCGAACCCCTGTCATTCCTTTATTCAGTGCTGCTGTGCAATTTTGTTGTTCTTCTAGATTTGCTTGTCTTCATTTCTTATCGAAGAAATTGTTTTTTTGTTAGACGGGTTGAAACCTAGTATATCAGAAGTGGGATCTCATCTCTGATTGTTCTTTGGCTGATGTGCCACTGGGCTTCTCCATTAGATGATGGCGGCATCCGTCTCTTGGGAGTATAGCCATTCGAAGACAAACTTACTCACAGTAGATCGCTGGTTTTCGGCTTTTACAGCTATCCATGTTCGTATTTTGAATTCAACAAAATATTGATTAGATTTGATATTAGTTGCTTAGATACAGTGCGGTCAGCTACTGTCATTGTACTCATTTCAGTATATGTCATTCATTTGAAGCGTAAACAACAATAAATTTTTTTCACTCAAATATGTCGCACCTTTGTGCCTGAAAAAGTGTTTTTGCTGGGAGTTCTTCTTCATTACTTTAATATGTCGAAAGTCATCGTATTTTGCTGGAACTTTATTGTAAATATGCGCTAGCTAAGCGAACGTGCCAAAAGTGGTTTGCACAATTTAAAAGTAGTGATTTTGACTTGGAAGACGATGAACGTCCTGGGCAGCCAAAAAAGTTTGAAAATGAAGAACCGAAAGCATTACTCTATGAAGATTGTTGCCAAACAAAAGAAGAGCTCGCAGAATCTTTGGGTGTCATTCAAGCAGCCATTTTAAAACGTTTAAAAGCAGCTGGATGTATTCAAAAGCAAGGAAATTGGGTTTCACATGAACTCAAGCCGAGAGACGTCGAAAGGCGGTTTTGCATGTCCGAAATGCTGCTGGAACGCCACAAAAGGAAGTAATTTTGGCATCGGATTGTTACTGGTGATGAAAAATGGATCCATTACGACAACCCCAAGCGCAAAAAATCATATGTGGAACCCGGACAAGGTTCTGCTATAGGTAATGCTCTGTATATGGTGGGATCAGATGGGTGTGTTGTATTATGAGCTGCTAAAACCGGGTGAAACTATCAATGGACAACGCTACCGAACACAATTAATCCATTTGAAGAGAGCAGTAGCCGAAAAACGCCTGGAATATGCGACCAGACACGAGGCAATAATTTTCCATCATGACAACGCTCGGCCCCACGTTCCTATTCCGGTTAAGAAATATTTGGTCTTTTGAAAAATATTATATACCAATATATTGTAAAGAATAGATAAAGAGGCGAAGGAGGACTTTTCAAAACCATTTCAAATTTAGTTTGATAGTACAAAACAATTGTAAAATAGTTAAATAATGAATTCTGGGAACTTTGACAGAGCCCCAGTTTAGAAAAAAATGCCAAAAAAATAAAATAACCGACAAGGCAGATAAGGGTCAGGGGAAGAAATCTCAAAACTTAAATATATCTTAAAAGATAGCGACATTATTGCTATCTCTTACCAGAAAAGAACACTGACCTTGCTTAATGGTGTAATATTCTTTGCTAAATTTTTTATTGAGCTAGTTTTTAGTGAAACCGCTTGTTTATAATGAGGGAACAAATTTGCCGCAGGTAACTTCATCTATCATTGTCTGGCTTATCCTTCCAACCAGTACATACAGTACCAGACACTGAGCTGTCCGTTGTTCACATCGCAGGCATAACTTTTTTTTTTTAAATTGCATAAAAGATTCGAGGAATTGATATATGTTAATGATTTTTCTGTTATTCCACTACAGGAGGTTAAAGGAGGATACTTTCTTGTGTATCGCGAAATGTTAATCCAATTCCACTCATCGGACCAATTTTTGCAAATAAGTTGTTACAGAAAGTTTCCACTCGCTGTTATAAATAGCCCTTGGCTTTGAGTTCGAACATCGGCATTCTTACATCATGTTGATAGTTTTCATCATTGAACATAAAAGCTGGCATGTTCTTGATATTAGAAGCATGCTAGCATATCACTTTACTGCATTAACTGGCCGTCATTTTTTTTGAAATACACTCAGGGGCTATATTTTTAATGGCATGCCGGCAGTTTCATGGCGGGATATTTTACTCTAGTTATTCGGGATTCTTGTAATAAAAAATACTCTGCTAATCAGCAGCAAGCTATTTTCTTCTTATAAGCAAACTTTGAAAATTTCGTGTCTTTGACGTAATAAGTGAGGACAAAGGACATAAATTAGTAATAGGGCAGTAAAGCCACTTCATAAATTTAAAATTATGTTTGAAATTAGACAATCTGTCAGTGATGGCTAGAGAATCTAGTTTATGCCTTTTTTATATGTAGTATAACTGCACTATATATCTTTATCAATTATGTTGTATATGCAGATGTAACTAGTAGTCTTCTATCAATTCTCGATAAACAGTCATAGCCTTTGATTTTCTGAAATCTTAAATTCGCTCTTCTTCTTAATAATATTTTGCAACGATTTAATAGTTCTGTGCATTTTTTTTTTTTAAATGACTAACAGTGCACATTTTTTGTCAATTAACCGTCAACCAAATTGATTGCTGGACAGCATTCTTGATGTCCGAAATTTTCGAGGACTTTAACATTATTGCAACCAGAATGCCCATCAGAAACACAAAGTAGTCAAGTAAGACAACCAAACTTCGACGTGGAAAAGTTGCATTGGTATTTTAAAAGGCGTTTTTCTCTGAAAATGTTAGTCCAACACTAAAACCTTAGAACAAAAATGGGAATGTTGTCAACGAACCATCAGAGGAGCTGCTTCTGATGTAAGTTTTAAAGCCTCACCCCAAGGAAATCTTTGGTTCGACGATGAATGTAGTCAAGTGCGTGCAGCCAAACAAGAATCTCATAAAGCTACACTACATCGAAGGACAAGACTTGATCCAGTAGAAAAAAAAGAAGAAAACGAGTTCCCGGAGAGAAAAAGATGATCATCTACAAGTATTGGGCTTTCCAATAGGAACTTGACAATTTTGAATTTAATTTTTGAACGCACCCTTTCACTAATAATCAAACTGTCACTGTCAATTAATTCAAGAAGAGCTCAGAGCCAACATTTCACGCGAAATAGTGGCCGTTTCGGCCGAAATGTGTGGCCGAGTCATTGAAAATTGGGTCCAACCAATCGACCGCTGCAAACGTGCCCACGGTGGCTATATGAAATAAGTCGAGTTCCATTCATAAATGTTTTGATTGTACTTCAAGCCAATAATAAAGTTTTTGAAATATCTCAAATGGTTTGCCTTTTATTTAAAAGAAAAAGTTGTCAAGTCGTTATTAGAAAACCCTATAGTAGTACAGTCGTTGTCGGTGCAGATTGCATAACGGCGATGGTTTTTAAATGTTAAAGTGAACCATTCAATTTGCGCGAGGGCGACAAAAAATTATATCCCACTGACATAGATGAAGTTAAGGAAGCAATGTTGAAGTTAAAGTCCACCTGCAAGGTTATCAAAATAAGCTAGAGATGGCCTAGTTGAGAATATGCACCAGCTTATCTGTAAGATATAGTCAGAAGAAAGCATGCTCAATATTATTAAATGCTTTTAGATTCTGAAACTATTCGTTACTTCCTTTTTTTTTTTTTTTTTTTGAGTGTTTTTTGCCTCTGTCAACGGACAGTTTACTTTTTAGTTGATTTGTAATCACTAACTTGATATATTGTTTTAATTTTTGCACCCATTGGTTGATATTCCGTCAGTTTTTGAAATTCCGTACTGTCTTCTTAAGAATTTAGAACCTAATTTTGGTTCGGTAGAGAACATCTATATATTTTAAAGAGTTATCTCAATTAAGGGAGACGATATTATATCTGTATATCAAATGAGCCAAGTTCATAGAATCATAAAAATAACTCATGTTGCTGAGAACTTATTGGGATGCGTTATTTTCCAACAAAGAGACATGATTGATTAGTATTAATTTCTTTTGGAAGAATTTCCTTTCCTGTGTTATTTGTAGTACGTACGCATTGCTTACCTTTAGCTTTATTTTTATGATTTACATTCTTTTTCCTCAATTTTGATCTCGGATATGACTCTAGGTTTTCTGTTGCGGTTAAATTTAGAATTTCTTTTACACTGCTTGGTTTATCTGTGACCCATTCTACTGTAAATCATAACTACAAATTTGTAACCCAATTTTTTGTTTCACAAAGTGCACATATCTAATGCTTACATTTATGTTTCTGCTTGCAAAAAGAAAAAAATACAAAATGTGGGAAAAGGATTTATGATCACAGGTGTTGAAAATTTTCATTGCTCTGGATTTGTGAATGACTCATAAACTACCAATGTTTTTTCACAAGTTTGTCAGACGTCTAAAACTGTATGGCAATGAACAAACATTCTAATTAGAGGTAAATATGAGATTTCATTTGGAAAGATTTCAAATTCGTTAAATCATGAGATAAATACTAAATCGCACGAAAATATTCTAAACAATGAATGCATATTCGGTAACAAAGATTAGATATAATGCAATATCTTATGACAATATAGCCTTTTCAATCGTGAGTGCTTCAAACTCAGAAATGCCTCGTTCAATATTTCAGTAGCGTTTCCTTTTGTTGTTTGAGTTGATTCCTGTGCTCTATTATAACGATCAATTTCAGAAGTTGAGTTTCTCAAAATAAATATAAATAATTAATCCATTTACGGGTGTTCGGTATTTCGAACTAAAGCAGCATAAGGATAATGATAAGGATAAGAAAGAACATTTGTGGAATCACTTGGCCCGCAAAATTTGTGGAAGGACTATTGCGAACAAATATTCAATCAAAAAGGCTCTAGTGGAAGAATGGTCTAAAATATCTTCCGATGTTACAAGCAAGTTTGTTATATCCGTGCCACGTAAACGTAAACAGTGTCCACCAGACAGACAATAATTTATACACAAATTTATACAAAAGGAAATACATACATACCTTTTTTTAAATCTTAAAAATCTTAAAAAAGTAGATCCCACCCACGATTTTCATACAAAATTTTAATTGCTTCATTTGGTCCTACAATATACGCACTGAAAAATCATTTTCTAATTTACAACTTTAAATTTGAATCAAATTCAAATTCAGTAGCTCTCCTCTGATTTGAAACATTAAATTTATCTCCTCTATTGAATTGTAGTTAGAAGATACGTTTTTTTTTTGCTAAATTGCTTCTTCATATTTAAGTTCGAAGATACCAATATTCCTAGCTATTTGTACTCACGCACAACTTCAACCATTTCTTCTTGATGCGTCAACCGTTCTCTTTGTGTGAATTTACCGTCGCCATCTCTGAAGACCATAATCTTTGACTTATTCAGGCTCACACTCAGGTTTTAACATTTTCAGTAAACACTAAGCCTATTCATCATAAGTTGCAAAGCATCATTCGCATCAGAAAGGATGCGCATACATTAAGCAAAAATTTACTTACTATAATACTTAGCTCGTTTTCAACTTTTACATTTTCTGATATGACGTTGATGAATAGAGAGACAAGTAACACACTCAAAATACATCCTTGCTTTACTCTGAAATCTCTACAAAAACTGATTCAACATCCCATACATATGCCACATTATTGCTCTTAAAATGTTAATGAATTTCCTTGAAAAACAGATATTGCACAATTTGTAAGACAGAGTCTTACCTGCTACGGTGTCGAAAGCTGCCAGAAAGTCGTTTAAGTTTCTGCTTATATATTTCCGCAATATTAAGAAATGCAAATACATGATCGACTGTACCATAGATCTAAATCCTGCTTGAAACTCCTGCAAAATTTTTTGTATTTTGAACCCAATAAATAAGACTGTTACTCGTATGTATTGGGTTGTTTAATAAGTTTTGCGGTTTGTTTTTCTTGGAGGTAGTGTTAATAGCTTCAGGAAATCTCTATGTATACCGTTATGAAATTTTTGTTTTTTATTCCAATAGAGAGGATTATTCTTTACATTGTTAAAAGAATTTGTTTTGATTGGACGTAATTTAACGTTTTTAATGTTTTTTTTTTTTTTTTTTTTTTTAATGGAGGATCAAAATGCGCGTTTTCGGCATATTTTTTCTTTCTGTGTCAAAGCGACAGAAGCTGCAGAAGATTTGCAGCGTGTATGGAGATTCGGCTATAAGCGCTGACACCTTGCTGATGCTGTCCGCTCTGGACGTTCAGCCATTACAGACGACAATCAAATCTAGGCTGCAGTTACCGTTAGCAGGCATTTGATGACATGGGAGATCACTTAGGATTTAACATCGCCCACACAACCGTTTTGCACAAGGTAGATGTTTGGGTTCCTAATGAACTCAGTATATTGGCCTCTGAGTCTTTGTTAAAATTGAACTCGATTGAACCTTTCCTCAAGAAAGTGGTTATGGGACATGAAATTCGAGGTCATGGTGCGCTCCTGGTGAAACACCACGATATTGCATCCCAAAAAGGTCATGTTCAGCAATTGGTGGGAAAGTTTTCCTTTACATTTTTTTAGATTAAGAACTTCATTCAAGCACTTAATATCTATATAATATCTACATATATACAGTTTTTATTTTTACCCGCTAAGCAAAATGCTTATCTACATGTAGTTGATAGCATTGGGTTAGCCTTTTAAAGTGATAAAATTCTTTTAAATAAAGTTCACACTATACTTATACTTTAATTCTCAACAGTTTCATTTTGCGCATAGAAAAGTTTTAATCTTCTCAAGAACGTTGGAGGTATTATTGACTCCGAGCATCCCTTTTCGCTCGTTGTTGTCGCCAAAGTGAAACCGTATTTTGGCTATAAATAACTTTATATAGTAAAATTGTAAATATAGGAATAGCAATATTTGAAAACAAAATGCAATAATAATATTGAAGAGTAAGCTCTGTTGAAGTTAAAATATATAATATGTTAAAACAGTGGTAACATGTTTTATATATATGCATGTATAAATAAGAATAAATTTATATTTATATAAGAATTAATTTAAAGTGGATTAGCATATTACACAAAATATAAATTAATTAGAAATTTCTTTTACATTTTTTACGTTTTTTTAAATGTTTGACTTGGTGATGGTGAGGTATTTCATTCATAGTTTTTGGAAAAACAAATCTTAGTTCTCGTTCCCCATATATGCTGTTTACATCCGGAATTTCAAACATCCCCTGGGCTCGCCTCCTGGTGTTTTGGAAATGGTGTATAGGCTGTAGAAACCTTTGGTCGTCCGTGTAATGCAGCAAAGATATACACATCTAAGATATTAAGAGATGAGTTTGTTGGTCTTAAAATTTAAACAATGCCGTGCTGTAGATTTAATATCCTATCCATATGCGTTTTTAACGCATTTCTCCAAGTCAGTATTCCATATCTTATTCGCGATTCTGCTATCGAGTAATTCACCTGCTTATACTTCAAAACTTGAGTACTTTTTTATGTAAACTATCGCAAAGAGTGAGCTTTGGAGTTGTTAACGCAGCACATTTATACAATATGTTCACGCCATAGGAAATTCTCATCGATACTTTATTTTGTTCACTATTTCTTTTGTTGTGTTGTTGACCGAATATGGACATAGGGCGTTCCGGTGATAAACATATATTATAGGCTTCCTTTGACTTGAACGGTGTTTGTATGTGCATTACCTTTGTTTTTAAAACATTATTAATTAGCCCTTGATAATGGCATCATTTTTAAATCGCATCGAATTTTTCTTGAATTACTTAATTACTTCCAATGCATTGTTAAAGTTTATGTGTTTGACGACAAGTGCTATATCCTCTGCATAGGTATATTCTGTACAATTTTTGAATAAATGGAGCCTTGTATACTTAATTTCATTTTATTTGTAACCTAATTTGGAGCCTTGTGGGACACCAAGCGCAATTGGCATTTCTTTACTTAAGGTATTAAACACTCTAACTCTAATCTTTCTATCAGTTAGATATTTTTCGATCCAGTTTTCCAACACTCCTATTACACCAACTCATTGACCGTGTTTTTAAATTCTCCTAATAGTAGACCCGTAATTTTATTTTTTTGGAAACCGTACTGGTTTGGGTGTAATATTTTATGTGTTTCTACGAAATTATTAAGACAATTAACAAGAACTTCCCCCAAACACTTTTTAATAGCTAGAAAATGAGCATTAGTTTTAAAGTCAATTGGTCTAATATTATCCGCTCCAGGACCCTTGTTGTTCTCCAGGCGACACAACATTCGAAATATTTCTTCTTCACTGTCTTCCTTTACGTTAATATTCTGCTGGAATTGTAAATTATCATGCCTTGATATTTTGTTATTATGTTATGCATGATTGTTGATGCTTGCTTTGAGAATTGTTCCGCAAAGTTTTCTAGAATACTAGCTAAGTTTTCATCATGTTTAGAAAAATTGTTTCTTATTACAATACTTCGTCAATTGTGGTTTTCTTTCTTCCCAGAAGTTCGTTTATAGTATTTCACCTTTTCCTAGGATCATTCTGAGAGCTTAAAAATCTCTGCTAATAGAAGTTTACTTTAATTTCCTTAATTTTTTTACGAGTATTGACACAATTTCGGAAGTTTTTGTACTCAGTTTTATAACTTTCACTTCTTGGAGTGTTTTTTCATCTCCTGTAGTATTCGTCGCTTTTCTTACATAATGTACATAACTAACTCAGAGGTAACCCATGACTCCCATGACTCTTTTTTTTGTTTTTTTTTTTCATTACTTTTGTTTTGCTTGATTCCGTGTAAATATTTTTCATTTTGTCTACAAAGTTGCTATATATATTTCGATACTACAATACATATTTTCTGTTAGCATAGATTGCTAATTGGTTTGTTCTATAAGTTCGTTCACTTTTTGTTGCTGAATATGAACAGCACAGATAAGATTAAATAATGGTCGGAAAAATCTGTCTCAATAACTTCAGAAAATATTTCTAGCAACTTTGAATTGCTTCCACGCAATCAGACAATAAATGCCGTTAAAAGGCATTATTTTCCATTATGACAACGCCAGACCAGACACAATTTTAGTGACAAAACTAAAGCTGAATTCATTTGGCTGGGAAGTTATGCAGCACCCACCGTACTCTCGAGACCTTGCGCTCTCTGAATACCATCTCTTCGCTCTTTCCAAAACAATTTGGATGGAAGGCAATTTCATTCCGAAGATGAGATCAAAACGTACCTCGAAAACCTTTTTACCCATAAGTCTGCGGACTTTTACAAAAGAAGCAGTATATCTCTTCCAGAATATTGGAAGAAAGTAATAGACCATGGTACATAATATCTGATGGACTTAGTATAACCTTTTATCCCAAAAATGTGTGTTAAATTTTTACATTTTAACCATAAAACAATAGCAGATCTTTTTTTAACAACGCAATATATTGTAATATAGGACCGTCATAGTAGCCCTTTTTATGAAGCGGATAAATACGGTTGCAGAGATTAATTCGTATGTGCAGTTTTTATATAGGGTTTTCCAATAGGGACTTGATAGCTTTGAATAATAAAGTTTTTGATCTTTCCAGACTAGTTTTGGTTGAAGTTTTAACTGTATTATATTTTCCCCATTGGAAGGACTTGATATTAAGCAGCAATTTTCTAATAGCATATGGTCCGAGATTGATTCAACTTGTATAATTTCAAAAAGTTATATAATTAAAATGTTAAATGATTTGAAATTATTATCTTTTTATTTTCAAGGTCGTAAAAACTAGTTTTGATATAACATCCAGTGTAGTTTAAAATACTTCATTTATTATTTTCTACTTATATTTTAGTGATGACTATACGAGTATGTAACTGGATAGTGTACACCAATTTTGCCCATTAAAGATTGAAATTACTGTGCTTGTTGCTAGTCTGGGTTATCGCCTCATAGATTGCACATAGAACATTTTGCCACCTTTTAACTGGAAAAGCTCCCCTTTGGTTTTGAATATCATTGAAATTGTACTTGCGTTGTTTAGGTCTCCTAGGTTATCTTGCAGCACAAAATATGAGTATCGAACAGGTCATACAGTGATGTATTCCATGCAGTTACCATATATTGTATTCTGTTAGGCTAATGTCATGTTCGTTGCATAATCTATACCATTCATTAGAAAATTGTAGTTTACGGCGTATATAATAGTTCGCGTCGATGTGTAAGAGGTATTGGCTTGGAAGTGCTATTACTTTTAAATGATACAGGAAGTACAATCTAAGTGTTAAAATATATAATGGTGACGGTCCGGTTACCAAGTGGAGCACATAGTGTGATACATTTTCTGCCAGTCTGCTGATTTTTTTTTAAAGAAGTGCTCTATAAATTTTTAACTTCTTCATACTGCATATCATATGATCAATTTCTCAAATTTTATGTGTTGCGCATAAAGCATTGTTTTTTTCTTCAAATATCCATCTGCAACTAAAATTTATTGCTCTTTGTGCCTCTTTTAATTTTTCTTGCATGTACTTTTAAAAGGTGAGTTGCTGTGTTATATGTCTTTAGAGATATTTGTACTCCTTTACTTTCTCCAATTATTCTCTGAGCCAGGTTCATTTTTCATTCCTTGCATATTGGCCAAAATCGTTCCGAAAAACTATCATTTGGATTTTTCGGTTTTCGCTTATGTTCGACACACTGCAGTATTGTTTTAGCTTGCTGGTCACGTTTTGCATCATTGTTGTTGTTTCCGATAAAATGACTATATAGGTATGACTGGTAGTTCATCTAAGAACAACGAAAATAGTGGGGGGCTCATGAGGTACCACTGTTTAATGTCGGTTTGCGAGTCAAACCCATTTGACACGTTGTATCCATGCTATACGGCATGGATACTCATACTCATCGTAAAGATCTTGTGTAACCCAAAGTATAATACTTCAGTTGACACTTGCAGATTACTTAGTTTATTGAAAGGTGATCTTCTGTCAATGGAGTCAAAAGCCGCCTTGAAATCGACGAAGAATTTGTATAGCTTTTTGCCCTTGTCAAAATAAGTTTTAGCAATACTGGTCAATGTGAAGATGTTATCGATTGTTAAATAGTTTTTTCTGACCCAAGATCGAATTTTTCTTTACCCAGGCTGTTAACCAATCCAAGATTCAATTATCAGTATTGAGTTGAGGAAGCTTACACCTCTGTAATGTGTAGGATCATTGTGATTTCATTTTTGAAGAATAGAAAGATTATATATCTCCTAAGCAGGGAGCCACTCCTCCACATCGAAAATGAAGTTGTATGCAACTGTAAGTTTTTCAATAAGTTCGTTTTAGGCGTATATAAAAAATTCGTAAGGTATGCGATCTTCTCCAGCTGCTTTTGCGATCCAGTATCTCTACTTACTGCTAAGGCAGCGCATAACACAGTCTGTTTATTACGCAAGGCGGCTTAAGCAGTTGTTAAAAACGTACAGCTAGAAACAACGCTTCCATTTGTATGTCTCTTACGAAATTTTCTTCTTCTTTCTTTCCAAAAAGACCGGCGGTTCTTAATTTTGAAGAGTTACTTAAAACTTACTGTTAGAGCTAAGGATAGTTAATCCGAGTAGTTTACCTCCTCGACGTGAAAGTCTGTTATACACTAAAGCCGCTTTAAAACAGTAGTCGACTGTCAAGCACGCGGTATCCGTGATTTGGTATATGTATGTGAGGTAACCTTTTGTATCTCTTTTCGAGCGTTTACTGCATAATTGTTAACCCAATCAATTCGCACATTTCAACTAACTTTTTAACCTTACTATCAATTTTATTATCTTTTTTTAGCGTCATCGTTTATTGATTTTGGTTAAAGTCTTTGCACTACTTCTAAGATCTGCATATTTCCTGCTCTTCCGTTGAAATCTCCAATTATCATTTTGTTTTTTTTTTTTTTTTATATTCTTGTTATTAGTTATACAGATTTCCAGAATCTTTTATCCGTTAGTTACAAGTGACTTTCATCGGAATTATATACATTCCAGAGCTCTTATTTTCGACTTCTATTAGATTTCGATTGAATTCTTTTACTTATCGTCATCTAATATCTAAAATTACAACTATAAATAACTTTTAAAGAAACGAAAAGTTAAATTTTCCAAATATTTACCTTTGAACGAGTAGAATAGGAATAGAGTAAAACCCAGAGTTTGGTGAAGCGACATTCATCCTTTTCAAAAATTTTGTTATATTATGCTTCTAAATATAAATTTGTAGGTAAAAAAGGCCAATAAATGCAGGTTTTCCTCACAAAGGAAGGCTTATTTAAGCCCAGAGAGGTTGGACACAGAGAATTTAAGCATTTTTACCGACTAAAAAACTTGTATGAATTAACTTAGTACTCCGGGATTTTTCCAAAAAATAAATCAATTTCATTCACTAACTTAAAACTTAGAACAAAATACAAAGAGTTTAGTTACTTCCATTTAAGAAGCGAATGCCAATGCGTTTCTCGTTGTGCAACTGAATTCGGTGCCGTATTACTATCTGGTGCAACGTTATACGATGCTATGCAAGATTGTATGTGCATTTGCTTTGCAGTAATTCATTGTTGATGTTGTTAACTTATAAGGTATAACGTGAGTTTATTTTTGCAGTCTCACACTTTTCAATAGGTTTTGTTCCCTGAAAGTTTTCAGGAACTAAGGTTCTTCAAGGAGTTTAATCACTTTTAATATTTAAGTCAATTTAATTTGCTTTGGCAAAACTTTTTAATAAAAAACTTTGAAATAAAAGACAAGGCAAAAGAACTTCACTTAACTTTTTCTTTATTAGAATACGAATATACTTATATGTACCACTTGGTGGTGCGACGGTTGGCTTTCTTATCCTTTCATCATCGATCTCTTAGAGAGAGAATTTATATGATGAAAATTTATTTGTTCTCTAGTAGATACCCCAGGCAGCGGTTGTATCCTGTCTTTGCTGTTGAAGGAACTGATTTTCAAACTCTTTCAACTCGTTTCCTGCTTCAACAAAATTGTTTACATTGGCACAGAAAATTTCTCGGCAAAGTCCTTGCCGAGCAACGAACCTTTTTAAAGCAGCAATGAAACCTTGACTTGTTTGATCTTAGACCTAGATCATTTCCCAATGAACCACTTTGGCCGCAAAGTAGACAAAAACTTCAGCATAAGGTTTGCAGATACGTTTGCCACGAAGCTTTTGTGTGACAGAAATCAATACCAATCTTCAGAAATATTCTGGACGGTTGCACTCGGTCCGATGGCAAGTTTCCCATAATTTGCGTCATTATGAGCGCATTTGTCAACTACCTTCTCGATATTCTTTTAACGTCAAGCACCCAACATTTTTGCGCTTTTGGTCCTGCTTGGTAGTTTTTTCTATGTAAATAAAAGAACAAAATTATAAATAAAAGGGTGTTATTTGGGAAGGAGAGTAGGACATTTGGTGAAGTAAGGACTGTCTACGTTCTGCAAACACCCACAAACTTCAAGGAGTGTCGTCGAGGAAAGGACTTATATTTTTGGCGAAACTCTTTTTGCTAATTTGAATTTTCTTTTTCTAGTTGCTCAATTTCTTCTTTAATTTCGCCTCGCTGAATGTATCACAAGTGCGTCGTCTATCTCTTTTACTGTTAGTGGAATAATATCTTGTTTAGGCCTATTGGCAGAAAAAATCTTCGGATCTGATTGATCAAATTCTGCGTTCGGTTTTCGAGTGGAGTTCTGTAATTCATCAATGAATTCCACTGCATATCCAAAAATTCTGCAAGCCACTTGCACATCTTTATTCTGCAGATACATTTGCGAAATATGTCGTCATAAATTATTCATCAATAAAGCTCTCTCTGTTTTGCGTGTTCCCGGTGTATTATTGAAAATCCGAAAATCTTTTTGAGCTGGCCACCGATCGCTTAGAAAGATCTTTTTCTAAAAACTAAAAACTTTTTTCCGATTCAACTGAAATAATATTCTCTGGGTTAAGTTAACCACTTAGTATATGTCTCCATTTAGCTGGTGTTAGATCTGATTGTATCTTGGACACTCTTTGCAATGAAGACTGCAAACGTTGAAGAGTTCGTCCAATATACCATGTCTATAGTCAGATGTGAAAAATTTGGTAATACTTTTTTCAATACCAGTCCTAACAGTTCCGAGGCAAATAGTTTCAACTTAGTCAAATATTGTGCTTTTATGAAGGCAATTATTAACTTTGCAGCCATATGGTTAGATGTTACGTGCTCAATTTCACAACTCGTTCGAACATCATATACTTTTAAGGATGCATCTGCAAATATCATCATCATAGAATCAGGTCTGAGAACATATTGGTGGGAAGAAAAATATTTCATTTTGCGAAATTTATCCTCAGATACCTTTGCATATGACCTAAATCCTCGTACTCCTTCATAAACTTAGCATTTTCTACCTTCGGTTTTTCTATCCAATCTCCTTTCTGACGAATAAAACCATTTTCTAGCTATTTTGAGTGAGTCTCCTAACACTTTAGGGTTGTCTTTAAATTGTTATTTTACTACAAATTGGCCTTACTCATTCCGCATGACGGTTTTCTTGAAACGTGCTTCACATTGAGTTTATTTCGATTTGCAATCCACATTTTTTATCTTTCAAAAATACTCAACTATCTCGTTCAAATGCATGCTTGTTCATAATATTAACCACCAACTAAGCAAACAGTAGCTTTCGGGACCAACAAGAGATCTACATGATCAAACCCAGGTGAGTTACGTTTTCTGCAAAGGAAAAGAAACATTGCACTATTATTAACATATCAATCTTGGATGACTGATTGAATTTTGGAACTACCAAAATAATATTCGTTGGAATATTACAATTCTCAGTGTTGAACGACTTGTTCAGTTGAAGGTCTGTGATGCCCTAAATAATCAGTTGATGATGTGGAAGAGAACGGATACTACATTTCGGCTTCGAAAATCGCTTCACTGAATATCCCTTCACTGAACAATTTATACACAACACTAACTTTTTAGTCTCCTGAAATCTACTTGCTACTGGCAACAAAGCAGTGTGCCGCGTACTTCGATCTCTATTACGAGGACGAGAATAACTTTCTTTTGTCCCTTTTGAAACCACCGATCTATTCGCATAACATCTTTAATTTCCATAGCTTGATGTAGAATCTGCATAAATTCATCCCACGATGGGAGCTTGCTATGATCCATCACGTCTTACTACTGGAAAAGTGTTTCCAAACCTACGCGATCTAATGCCAGGATGGCATGATTAATGTTTCCATAACTCACAACATGGCCGTTAAATGAGTATTGAAATCATCTTCCAAAATTCGCCATAAAAAAGAAGTAGCTTTTGTAACTTTGGGAGCCTTCTACAACGAATTAATATACTCCTGAAAAAGTAGGCTCAAGTGCCTTCTTTCCCAGGACCCCACTGATCTGCAAGTGGCAAAATTTAAACAAATGTAATTCAAACTGTCAGCTCTTTGGGCAAGACCAATTTGCTTGTTGCACACTTTGCGGCCAGCTCAACACTTCCAGATTCCACTTCCACCTACACTTGAGTGCGCTCAAATCTTCAGTCGAACGAATCCATTTTCGCACTCATGTAGTAGCAAGATTATTTAAAGGTCTTAACATTCCCAAATCCGCTGTTCCGGATGATATATATATCTATACTCAAGAGGTGTTATTCCACGGTAGAAAAACCACTGCTTAAGCTTTTTCATAACTCGAAACACGAAAACTTTATAGTGTCCTGCAATACGGTTTTCGTAGCAATAGGTCCACAGGTGATCTTATGAAATAGCTTACCGAAAAGTGGAACCAAAGTGAACTCGTACATCATTTGGACGAAACCAAAATAGTTGCAATTTCTAAGGCATTTGACAGAGTTTGGCACCAGGATCTTTAGTCGAAAATACGTGCATTTGGGATCAATGAATGTCTTCTTCAATGAATTAAAAATCACCTTTCGCAAAACTCAATTCAAGTGGTCTTGGATAGTTTCAAGTCTGATATTCACAAAATAAATGCTGGTATGTCCCAGGGCTCCGTTCTATCTCCGACACACTTTTTAATTGTCATTAATTATCTCTTGAATGCAGCTTCTAATCCAATATATTCCTTTGGTGACGACAGTACTCTCTGCTTTTCATATTCGTTGGCCGACTTACGTCTCTGCTCTTCGGCCGTAGAGCGGGAACGGGAGCGTATGTAAAGCTCATTAAATTCCGATATAAACAGCATCACTAAATAGAGAACCGTCAACAGGATGGAATTTGATGCTTCCAACCACAACGCTGTCTGTTGTCAATAAAGTGAACTTTATACATTATCCATCATCGAAACAGAAAATCTTTCTATTCTAGGTATGTATGTCAATGATAACCTACGTTGGAACGACCACATATTCAGTGTCATCGCTGCGAAATGTTTAGGTTTTCTAAGGCGATGTAAGAAGTACTTCACCCCGTGCAATCAGGTCTCAATATATAATATAATAAGACCTCGCTGCTCCTGCTAGATAGAACCTAAAACCATGCGATAAAACTTATAGGTGATGCTAATATCGGGCACACCTTTAAACAAGATTACGTTTTCTGCCTTACTTTGTTCTATCGCTATTTTCACCACCCGTGTTCAACCGTAACACCCGTCTCGTGAAAGCTCATCAATGCAAGTTATAAAAAAAAATGATATTTTTTTTTATCAATTTTATCAAATATCTGAAAGGATTTTTCTGGGTGTGTTCAGAAATTTTTTTAGATGTGGGAACAAAGCTAAATATCTAATTGTTCCGGGTTTCCGGACCAAATTGTTGTTGAGAGTTTTTAAGAACTAAAATTATTCAACGAATTTAATCACTTTGAATATTTAAGTTTACTTAATTTGCTTTGGCAAAACTTTTCAACTTTGGAATAAAAAACACGACTTTAAAACTCATAATTTTTTTTCTTTATTAATATGCGAAAATAAATTACGTGGTACGATGGTGGGTCTTCGAATCCTTTCATTATCGATTTCAATTTTACAAAGTAGCTGCTCGATCTCCTGGAGAGAAAATTTATTGGAAAGAGATTCGGAACACTTAGCTTCAGATAGGTTGTAATTATTGTGTGGTAAACACGTATAAAAGGTAGGATATTAAAAATATAGGTTTGAATATAACGTTCATGAACAGGGATTATAAATGATAGCCGTAATAGTTTTAGAACGGTTTGCCATTTTATCCTTCTAATATTTTCGCCAGAAAAACGATTTTAAATTATTGAGATGAAGTATCCTTCGCATAATTTTTCATATTAATAATACAGTTGGCCATCAATTGGTCTTCATATTACGGAACAAAATGTCTGCGAATTAAGATTGTAAACTAAATAAACTGGTATATTTCGAGGATAATATTATTAAATGCTAGTACAATAATTTTGTTTTTCTGTTAAGAGCTAAACTCTTCAGAAGATAGAAATGCGTTCATGAAATAAAAGATTACAACATCTATCAAAGTTACGTTTGTGGATGATTTTACAGAATAATTCTTAAAATTAAGTGTGATTACTTCAACATTTGGAATAAGGAGTATCATTAATCAAAGCATAAGTTGTAAAACAACTCAACAGCTTTATTGAAAGGCACCGAATTTTTCAAAGGAATCAGGACGGTTTCCAAGAGCACTGGAAAGCTACTGGCAAAATTCACAAATTATTTGAATAAAAATCACCATCATGTTTGTTGATTCAGCAAAGTCTTCGACACATTGAGTTTCTACAAAGTTTCACAATATTGAAATAAGACGTATCTTAGCAAAATTATTTAAAACCTATAAGAAATAAAAAATTATAAGCAAAAGCGTTTGTGCTCATCTAGGTAAGTAAAACAGAGCCCTAACGACGTTGTCAAACGTCAGATAAAAGTAAAGTGAAAACCAAAATTGAAAAAAACTTAAGTAGAGCATTTTCATGATACAATAATTATAAGACACAATATACTTAAATGAGCCCAGGGACTACTACAAATTCCAGCGCTTTCAACACTTACTGAGAAAAGAGTAAACATGCGAGGGGATACCCAAAATAAAACTTTAATTCTCTCAAAGCCTCTCCTCGACATCAAAAAATATGTCTTATCTTTTATTCTATTGTTCAAAACATTTTGCAAAGTTCATCTTCTAAATGGTGTTCCAAAATTTACTAAAGATTTAAAATTTTCGCCATTTCTGCGGTAGAGTGTTGCCAATGAAAAAAAATGCAGCGTGACAAATTCACCTCATCAATTGTGAAGATTTTAATCTAAAAATTTAGGTAGGCTGGATCAATTAGTACTCTTAGACACTCTCTCCGTTCTTCAACAAGTTGTTCAACGCAAAACATTGACGCCGTTCGTGAGAGTGTTGCTGAGAGCCTAGGAACATCAATTCGGTACCTAGGTCAAGAAGTGGACATTTAGAGAAGGTCTCAACAGTTTATTTTCACATAAGATTAACATCTTCACACTACAAATTGCAGTGCATGAACTGAAGACTACTAACCCGGCACAGTGAAGAGAGTTTGTTGAATAGATTATGGAATAAAAATAAATGGATGCTGATTTTTTCAAACAAAATTATCTTCAGCGACGAGGCTCATTTTCATTTTGGTGGCTTTGTTAATCGTTAAAGTTTTTGAACTTGGAGTTCAGAAAATCAAAGACTGATTGTTGAAAAGCAAATGTATTCACAACATGTTACTGCTTGGTGCAGATTTTGGAGTGGATGACCATTTTTTTTAAATGCGCCTGGTAAGGCAATAACAGTTAATTGTGTTCGCTATTACAACATGATAACCCAGTTTTCTCTGTCGAAATTGCGAAATGTGGATGTAGACAACATGTGGTTTCAATAAGACGACAACACATGAAATACAGCCAAAGAAACAATTCAATTACTGCATGAGACATTTCCTAATCGTTCTATTTCTTATTTCGATGATCAGAACTGGTCGCACAGATCACAGATCAGTTTTAACGCCGTTGGACTCTTTTCTTTCAGGAATACCGAGTGCTCTATCACTGAAATTAAGCCCCATTTATGCAAAACTGTCATGAAAAATTTCGGCAAAAGAGTGGGTATGTGCCAGCAAAGCCGTGGAGGCCATCTAACTATTTGCGATACCATACATAACTCTTTACCATATACTTTATAAGTCAATTAAAAATTTGCAATATTTAATTAAAAACCTTTATTTTCTACAAAAATTATTTCTGATTTGGGATATCCTTTATGATGGCTGACAGCAAATCCGTAGCCTTTTTTTCACGACAGCAAGGTCGACAAAACGCTGTCCTGTCCTATCTTTTTTTCATTCGGGGAAATAAAAAGAATTTGCAAGGGCCATGACCAATCTCTCGACTGCCACAAATCAGACCTCTTTCATCGCAAACTGTTACTCTGTCCTCTTTAAATTTCCAGATAGTACTCGTTAGCCTGGTTAACTGTCTGAGCTTTTGGGATAGACCCTGAATAGACGACTACTCTCAAATCATCATATTTCGACAGGATTATAACCCTAGAACTATGATTCGACAGCTGTGGTGACCTTGGAGGGAAAATAAAAGTTTGGTTCCTTTCGGAACACTACTTTCAAAGCACTGCACCTTGCCTTTGTTGAGCAGCCGCCGGTTAAGGGGCGAGTTAAATTCCCATTAAAATTCGCAGAACTGAAACCCAAGTCACTCTACTACATAACTTATTTAATAGGTCGTCGTTTGTTCTATAGGATGATTTCGCGAATATTTTCAACATTTTCGTCGGTTCGGGATGTTTCATTAATTTTTGAAACGGGAAACCACTCAAACACTTCAGTTTTCCTAGTAGCACCATCCTTCTGGGCCAGTTTTAAAATATGAAGAGATCCTGTGCCAGTTTTTCTGAGCAAGAAGCAAAACTTTTACGGGTGTACGCTGTTCTCGAGAATAAGCCATTGCATAAACGACGAGCACACAAAACGACTGTGACTAAGAAATTTATAAAAGCCGAACGGAATACAAAAACTCCGTCGCAACAACTTCAGTTCGGTTTCTTTTCGGTATACCCTTGTACGTCATTCCCAATATAATGCATTCAATACAATTAAAAATAATTTCAAATTGTAACATTAATCGATACAATCCACATTCTATACCAAATATTAAACCATCTGCATCGAATGAGTAGCTTTGGGGATAACTTTAACCTTACGATGGTAAAATAATTAAAATGAACACGCATAGTAACAATGGTGCCACGTCACGAAAAATAAAACTTTTTATTCTTGAAACAAACTACTATAAAAGAACACTCTTCTTGGTATCAATCAGTAACTTAACGAAATACAAAAAATAAAAAAAAAATGTTTTTGGCAACTTCAACACAATTGAGACAAATTTCTACACGATGTTTAGGGCATTCAGATCTTTTTCATGTTGAACAAATAATCTTCACTTTTATGTCATTCTTTCGAGGACACAATGCACATCAAGCTTGCTTTTGCAATTTGGCGGGAGGTTCACTTAATGGAACTTCTTCCGGGACATTTAGAATGGCCCTTATATTTCTCGATAGTTGTCGAGGTAAATTTTACTTCAGTCGGTTTTGAAGATAAAAGGTTTTGCATTAGGGACCTGACAACTTTGAATTTAGTTTGTGAACGCACTCTTTCACTAATCATCAAACTCTCACTGTCAGTTTATTTAGTAAACTCAACATTTTCATCATGGTAAAGTACACTAACGAGCAACGTATGTAAATTATAAAAATTTTCTACAGATATTCGGAGCCGGTGACTGCAACTTTAACAGCGTTAATTCCAATTTTCGGTAGTAGTTCTCGCTTTAGTAGACAGGCAATAACAATTTTAATGCAATAATTTTAGTCTACATATTCGTTGTGTGATGTTGCCGTGTCAGTGAGACAACGGATTGGTCAAAGTGTCGAAAATATCGCTGCCGTTCAGACATCCGTAGAAAACGATACAAATCAGTTCTCAAGAATTGGACATCGCTCAGACCACATTATGGCGTATATTGCGTAAGGATCTTGGTTTACACCCATACAAGATCAAGCTGACTCAAGAATTGAAGCCGATGGAGAAGATGCGCCAAGATGATGAATTTCATTGCAAAAGCATCTTCAGTGATGAAGCTCAATGGGTTCGTCAATATGCAAAATATGCGTTATTTGTCGGGTGAAAACCCCCATGTGCTTCATGAATCACCACTTCATCCACAAAAAATAACTGTTTGGTGCGGTTTGCATGCCGGAGTTATTGGGCCATATTTTTTCGCCGATGATAACGATCCTCAAGTTACTGTGAATGGTCAGCGTTATCGCGCCATGATCACCGATTATTTTTGGCTCGAATTGGAAGATATGGACTTGGACGACATGTAGTTTTAACAGGATGGTGCCACAAGCCACAAAGCACACGCTACAATCGATTTATTGAATAGTAAGTATGGTGAGCATGTTATCTCAAAACATGGAACAGTCGATTGGCCGCCTCGTTCGTGTGATTTAACGTCGCTTGACTATTTTCTGTGGGGCTACGTTAAGTCATTGGTTTATATCAACACGCCGACGACGTTGGAAGAGCTCAGAGCCAACATTGAACGCAAAATAGCGGCCGTTTCGGCCGATATGTGTGGCCGAGTAGTTGAAAATTGGGTCCAAATAATCGACCGCTGCAAACGTGCCCGCGGTGGCCATATGAAATAAGTCAAGTTCCATTCATAAATGTTTTGATTTTACTTTAAGCCAATAATAAAGATTTTGAAATATCTCAAATGGTTTGCCTTTTATTTAAAAAAGTTGTCAAGTCGTTGTTGGAAAACCCGATATATAAATACGAAAGGGACACTTTCCTCTTGCTCATCAATCGTAACGTAACAGCGTGGTTGGTACGCTTTTGTGCAACTATTTATAAAAATTTTCCATGCTTTCCGAATAGGTTCAAACTTATCCTCTTTATAACAGCTGTCCTTATCAATAAATCTTAGGCAAAGTAGCAGAAAATGAAATCGACTCTCGGACATTATTGACTTGTACACAGGGGTACTCGTAGGCGCCCACATTTTAGTTACACTTTTTTTACTATTTTTGTTAACCTACTACTATTGTAGCCCTATGTGTGCCTCGATCTCTATTTTGTCTGTTTTATGAGTAAAACGTTGGGCTTTGTATTTGGGAGCACGTCTTAAAATTTCATGGGTCGTGTAAGTAAGTACTATGTCGAGAGGTTTAGAGAACAAAGTCATAAAAGCATATTTTTCTGTTTCAATATTAGAACGGACTTGCGAAGATTTTGGATGTTTACTTTATTACGCTAAGGTGTTCTCCTTCATGATGGCACAGAAGTAGACTAAACATGTCCATTCTTACCTCTCAAAACACTCGCTCGAAGCTGTGACAAAGTCACATCATGCACGGAGAGCTTATCTTCATTTTCAAAATCCGCCTTTACTTTTAATGGCTCTGTTTCACTCTCATCATCCTCAGCAATATTATTTAAGTACCGCTCAAGCTCTTCATCATTACGAAACGTCTTAATGAACTGAAAATAACACATAAAAAAAAAATACAGTAATAAAAGAAAATACCTACGTAAATAGTAACATGAGTGACGCAACATTCCACACATACCTGCAAAACGAAATTGACGTATTGGCGCTCCCACTGCGGAATGGCTACTGATGACTTACGGTAAGACAAAAGAATACACAAAATGCTACAGTGAGACAGCAAACAATTTTCAATAAATCGGCGCGTGATTGCTCGCGTGGGGTGTTGGGGCACCCCTGTAACCATCCAAGGGTTAACGTAAAGGCTAAGTAGTTTAAAATTAAAAAAAAAAAAATTAGACCGAACAACTGAAACACTATACACATTTTAATCTTTGACAACAACTCTTTCCTATTTCCATCAAATAAACATATTAATCTTTTTGCGTTAGATATTAGATATTTATAATTGTATACGACTTCAGATATTGCATATATCCGTATGAAGGCTAATTCTTCTTTGTCGCATGCATTTGTAAAAATCATTTTGAAAACCTCTTTAATAAAAGCAGTTTAAAACATTTAATGGCCCGTGCACTCCACTGCTTTTCAAATATTTAAAGCCATTTTTCATTCACATTCAATCTGTAGATTTGACTCTCGTAATGCATTCAAATGTGAGATATACAGCCACCAGGTGTCGTCCTCGAAAAAGAGAAAACAACTGCTGTTGTAAATTCTATTTCCACACATATCCCGATACCATTCTGAAATTCTTTATTGCTCAATTGAAATGTGCAATCCGTTAAATTGTTTCATTTTTTTTTTTTTTTCCTTTTCCCGAAATCAAATCTGCTACATACCAAACTGCATTCAAGTGATTTCGCTCTGGAGAAGAAAAATAGCAAAAAAGAAGAAATGACTGCTATCATCCGACCACGATCGCTATTACGTGATTTGCAATTTTCCAATACGTTCCGACTATCATGAAGGCATAAATAGTGTCGAACCGAAAGGAACAACTTTCGCGAGGACTTACCAGGATACGAGTCTCTGAGTACTCATATGGATCTGCACATACATACATGCATATATACTAGTGCAGTATGTACAGGCAACATGATTCCAGCTAGTTTATGTGGAAGGGTTTTCATTCTGAATGGCGAATGCTATGTACATACATATATACTTACATACATTTCCTGCCAACAAACATTGTTGGTATGGTGTCGTTTTTCCACAACAGCGCTGGACGATTTCTCACAACAATTGAGTGCAGCGACGTGAGTTTTCGTCGTCCTCGCCGAGATGTATGATCAAGCTTTGTACTGCAATAATAATTCACTTACAGAGACTTACAAAGTTGATAAATTTGCTTGTTCTTGCTCATTTGGTATTTCTCTGTTCACTTGTTCTCCTTTTAATTTACCATGTGGCCGTAATTGTCTAGGGCGCCACCTTAAAAATTTATCTGAATAGGGTGAAACACTACCGTTGTGGAGGAGATTAAAAGGTTTGAATGGGCGTTAATGAGGCTTAAGTATCTTAAAGTGGCTTATTACTACCACCATAAACTTTGGACTGCTGCAATTAACACAAAAAACCCTATTACACCAGCAGTTTAAAAACATTTGCTTACTTTGTAAATTAAGCAATTACATACCTAATATACCTATACATATACTCGTATATATCTAACATATGAACGATTAAGTAAAAAATACATTTGTAATTTGTTATTTGCTTTGTCAAAATGTCTTTCTTTGGGCTTTATACTCGTTCTTTGTTTAGGCTTATGTTCCGGAACATCATTTCAAAACATCATAACATTTAATTGTTACTGGGACTTTCTTACGCTTCTTAATTGAGTTGTTAAAACATGTAATACGATTTCCGTATGCAGTAAAGGTTTTTTGTCATTTTAAATGAACTTATTGATTACCTGGCTTAAAACCGGTAGATTTAACCTTGCTTTCGCAAAATTTTACAACATTAATGAACAAATTTTTTCATCTGCTATAATTGGTTTATAATGTATGGATTATACCTTATGTTGGTTTTAACTAGAAACATACAATAAAACTTAAATCTAGACTGTAGGTTCGATTTCTCAAAATAAAAATGTATTACTGAAAGCTCCTTAATTCTATGAGTTAAAATCCTAACTCAGCTCAAAGATGCATTTTATGAACATGTGTCACGTTTGTGTAGTGTGAGGTACAGATAGGTATACATTTTTCAACATAGATTTGGACGGAAAATTTCCCAAATTACATTTGGATTAAGTTAACTATCTCAACTCAGATATTATTAAATTGTTCTTACTCACTTACTGGCTACTCACTCGCTACAGTCCGGGTCTCAGCCAGTAAGCTTCTCCAGCCAGCTCAATCTTTAACTAGCTGCATCCAGTTTCGCACGCTAAGTTGATTAAGATCCCATTTGATTGGTGTGTGCCATTTTAGTCGCGGTCTTCCTCTATTGCGCTGTCCTTCGGAGGAAGTTTCGAAGATTTTTGGACCGGAGCAATGGTGTTCACCCGCTCTACATTACCCAGCTATCTCAATCATTGGACCTTCACTCTTCTGGCTAAGTCTATGTTTCAATATATCCCATACAGTTTGTCGTTGTATCTCCTCCACTACTCACCGTGTATGCAGATGAGATCGAAATTCACCTTCATGCATTTTTGATAAAGTCCATGTCAATTCCTCTGCGCAAAAGGGTAGGACTAGGATTATTTGGTTCTTATAAAAGATAAATTTTGTTCCTAGCTTTTCCAATCAATTGTATTCTTAGCACAAAGAAGCAGCGATTGGAAGGCTATATGGGTTGGTGTCGTTGTCTGAATTGATAGCAGAGCCTAGGCAGACAAAGTCCTTAACTGCCTCAAAGTTATATCTGTGACGGGTGACCTTCTGTCCGAACCGTCGGTGTTGGATTTTCTTTCTTGTTAACAGCATATATTTAATCTTTTAATAATTGACCGTTAAACACGTTTTTGCCGCTTCCGTCTCAAAGCTCGCGAAAGCACCACTGATCTGCATTAGTGTGAATATTTGGTCGATGGTGAACTTTGTTGGCCTAAGACGGAAGTTAGGATTTAATATGCGATGCTAATAAGACTAACTCTATAATTGGCACCGTTAATAGGTTCCACTTAAACTTGAAGTCTTTTTGAAGTTGAGCATTCTAAATCATGAACTTTTTATTTTATTTGTAGCAATCACCGTAGTAATGTCACAGTTTTTCATCCTTCGTTTACCCGTCCCATTTCACCTCACTTTCTGAATAGCGGTGATATCTGCTTTATAGCAGTCGAGGGCTTTCGCATATTGTTCTACTGCACGCGGTTTGTTCGAAATTTTACGATTCCATGGGCAGATTCTAACGTCGTTGACCTTTTTTCACCGTTCGTTATTTTTCGGTGGTTTTTCTTTTCTGGCAGTAAATTATAGTTTTTTTATGTTTTCTGGTATAACACTTGTTCTTATATGTTTGGTAGGTCATGTTCGGTTGGACGGGACTAGTACAAAGCGTCTACCACAAAGTGGTAAAATAAGTAAGACTGATGTGTGGTCATAGTGCGATCAGCGCTTACTCTAATCGCACAAGTTTAATATAATTTTTGTATTAGTTAAAAAAAAAACTTAACATTCAATACTACTTGCTAAGAGGGGGGAATTAAAGCTGCTCTCGCTGTTCATTACTGTCTGTATTAATACATAATTTTAAGAACGAAAAAAACGTATTATTAGCTAAGCTAAATGCATTTAGATCAGCTCAATGAAATTGGTTATTGGTAATTAAAAAAACCAGAAAAGGTAAATTTGCTTATTAAGCTGCATTTACAATGTTTTGCACAAATGAATCACAAATGAGCGATATGTACCTCACATAACCTTGAAAAATGTATGATGAAGAAACTCAGCACAGTCGAAAGAACAAAAGCTGTTCGAGTTTGAGAGGCAACAGTCTATTATACTGGCACAAAAATAGTATCGAAATTTCTTTATTGTTTGAAATGCGCCTACGGTTTCAACAATTTATCGATTGTGATTGTGATTGTGAACCTTAGGATGCGAGCAAGTATTGAGAACTACCACGAAACATCAACCAGGCGACCTTGTCAGCAGTTGAGACGGCAGTTACAAATTTTTCTTTAAAAGATGCAGTTTGTTCACAATTTAAAAAAATGATCTCCTAAAACTCATTTATAATAAACGATGCGGCCCATTTTCACCTAAACGGTCACGTGAATAAACAAAACTGTAGAATATGTTGCACCCAAATTCCAAAAATAATTATTGAACATCAAATCTACCCAGTTAGGTGCATACTATGGGGTGGAGTAACCTCAAAAAGGATCATTGGACCATACTTTTTCGAAAACAACGAAGAAGTTGCGATTAATGTGGATCGCATTCAATAGCAGGGAATGATTGAACACTTTTTAAAGCCAGAAAGAAAAATCCAAAATTGTAGTTCTAACAAGTTGGAGCCACAGCTTACACAGCCCGTCAAACTCTGGCTCTCCCGAGAAAAATTTTTGGCGATCAAATAATAACGCTAAGTAAAAATTTCAACCGGGCACGGCGTTGGCCCGATTTAATGGCACCAGACGAGCTATCTAACGGATAAGGTGTGTGTAAATAAGCCAAGAAACATGCAACAACTTAAGGCTCATATTTGAGAAAAAGGCAGAGCTTTGAGACCTGAAATTCTAACAAGAGTTATACATGGAATACGACATGAATAGAGCACGTCAGGTCGAAGCTAATATTAGGCACCATTTGAGACATCAACACATATTGTTAACATATCTCCAAATCATACGCTAAAGATTAATAAATGGAAAAAGTTAAATAAAATCAGAAATAAATAAGTAATTCATTAAATCATATTCTCGGAAGGGGACTATTTTTGACTCAGCGGCTATGTCAATAAGCAAAATTGCCGATACTGGACACATTCTACAAATGTTCTTCCAAGCATTAATGCGTCCAAAAAGACTGACAGTTTGGTGCAGTTTTTGGCATGGTGGCTTTAACGGACCTTATTTCTTTCGAAATGAGGAAGAAGAAACCGTTACTGTCAATTGTCTCAGGTATAGAGCAATGTTAACCGACTTTCTGTGGTCAGAACTCGACAACATCGTAATATCAGAGCTATGGTTCTAACAAGACGGAGCTAGAAACCACAAGCGACGCAAGGCTCAAAATTATGAAGGAGCCATAATGATGAACATCTCACGGTGAGGGTTCATCAATCGCCAGCCGATATCATGCGTTTCGACACCAATCGATTATTTCCTCTGGGGTACAATAAGTCCTTAGTCAACGCTAACAAGTCAGCATTTTGGACTTATATTTTATATATAATACTTTTTTTTTTTAAGCTTTGTTTTATGACCAAAAGATTGAAAAAAAGTAATCTGATTTTTTATTGCATAACCATTTTTAACCGAGATATTAACGTTTAATTTATAATATCGTCGATAATGGACTTTTAAACAAAACAATATGCGGACATGGTTTACATATGTAAACAAGCTGATCGGATCTTCTCGGTTTCCTGGAAGGCTTAATTCGAATCTTTCCTTAATATTTTTGACCAAAACTCGTAGTTGATATATTGTACCATTGCAACAAATAACCGATCCCTGACATCTACCCCACCCATTAGATTTTTTCTGAAAATATGTCAAGTAATCTCGCCTTGCAGCTTTCAACACATTATCCGAAAAAGCTTTAAGGACCGACTCCTGTCACCGAAGAGTAAAATACCTTGAAATAAGCAGCAACACAAATCTCAAAAGGAGTCTACCACGAACTCACGTTCAAATAAAAAGCCCCACACGATAAACCCCAAATTTGTTGAGTACAAGCGACTTGCCGTCCCACCCAAGACAGAATAGACATCCTACCTATATTTACACCATCAAGATCGACTGCTGTATAAGCACACTAGCGGACTTAAAATGCAACCAAATGCAAACAAAACACTAAAACCAATGAGCCTGATCACTTCACTCAAGATAAACTATTTTCTCTTACCGGGTGAGTTTTTTAACTTGAGACATCCAAATTACTCGAAAAATACGCGACATCGCGAAAAATGTTTCAGACAAAAGTCACAAGGTTCTGAAGGGGACATAAGATAGTGACCACGAGTTTGACCTTGAGACCCATTCTCAAGGTCAAACGAAGGTCACTTTTGATTTTTCAAATGATAATTCCTGATTTTCATTTACATACTGCGTTTAGCATAACCCAGAAACAACGACGTGGAAGTAGCAGTATTTTGTTTCCTTCGGGGTGATTAATTAGAGTGGTTCCCCTTGCCAACCACTGTTGAATCACTGAATTCTTCCCATTTCGACGTTTATTTTCCGAGACTATTTCAACAAATGATCGAAAATGTGACCATTCACTTCAATACACTTGTCTATCCGCGCTTTAAATGAACCAACAGAACTGAGAAGTATTTCTGGCGTTATCTTCCTGTAAGCTTCAGTTTTTCGTTTTTCATGTCTTCACGTGTTGTTGGCTGTTTTCTGTAAACCTCACTTTTTAAGTAGCCCCACAAGAAGAAATCAAGTGACGTAAGATCAGGTGATCTAGCAGGCTATTGCCTCGAACCCCCTCGTCCGATCCATCGTTGATGGTAAACATTTTTTAATACGCCCCAGGCTACTTGACAATAATGGGCTGGACAACCATCATGTTGAAAAAACATTGTTTGTCGCAACTCCAATGGCAGTTCTTCTAGTAATACTGGAAGATGGTCCCGCAAGAGGTTTGCACACTTTTCGCCATTTAAGTTGCCTTCAATAAAATATTGACCTATTATTTTATCCCCAATAATTCAAGCCCAAACATTAACATACCAAGGGTGCTGGCGTTCAACTTTTCGCAACCAAGAAGGGTTTTCGGTAGCCCAGTAATGCATATTATGTCGATTGACTGTACCGTGATTGGTGAAAGTCGACTCGTCAGAGAATAACACCTTAGCGAAGAAAAGGGGGTCTCGTTCAATTTGCTGAATTGCCCATTAACAAAAGGAAACCCGTTTGCGAAAATCCTCACTAGAAAGTTCTTGATGCATTGAAACATGATAAGGATGGTATTTATGCCGATGTTATATCTTACAGACAGTCGTTTGAGAAATTCCTGATTCATGACTTATTTGGCGAGTGCTAATGTGAGGATCGTGTGTAACTGCTATTTCATTTTCCTCAACAGCCGCCCTATCTGACCGATTCCTTTTTTTTGGTTGCACACTTCCTTCACCAGTGAATTGTTGGATGACCCGATAAAAGGACGCGCGCGATCGTATCTTATCTGGGAGCGTAAAGAGCAACAGCACCATCGATGTTCCTTCCACTTTCTCCATACATCAATATCATTTAAATTTTCTCTTGAATTGAAAAGCCTGCATTATTAATCTGGAAAACGTAATAATAATCAGTTCCTCGAAACAAATATCGAACTTCTAAATGAAGTACGGTTCCGTTCAAGTAGAAAAAAAGGGCAGAGTGCACATTATACACTCTCAGATAAGTTTAAGACAGTTTGTCTCTATCTGAAATTTCTTTAAGTTTTACCTTCACCCGAGGCAGTAATGACTTCCTCAAAACAAACCTTAACCTTCTAACACCCTAACAACGGTGGAAACCGATTAATGATTTATTCGTGCCAATGCAGTGGTATATAGCACTGAATAAATAAGATCTTTGAGACAAAGTCGTGTGCCCCATTGAGGTATAAGACTGAGTAATGAAAATCAGGAATTATCAATTGAAAAATCAAAAGTGACCTTCGTTTGACCTTGAAAATGGGGCTCAAGGTCAAACTGGTGGTCACCATCTTATGTCCCCTTCCGAACCTTTGTCTGAAAGATTTTTCGCAATATTTCGTACTTTTCGAGTAATTTGGATGTCTCAAGTTAAAAAACTCACCCTGTTTATGTAAATCAAAATTTAAACAATTTAATGTTTAAACGCAGTTTGTGCCAAAATATTAACAAAATCATGTCGAGTAAATTAAACTCCGTTACTGTTATACGTTGGAGTATTCGAAATAAATATACTGAGATTCTCAATTTTCTCAGTTTTGATGATGTTGCAATATTTCTTGTGTGTGAAACGTGGCTAAATAGTAGCATTTCCTCATTGTACAATAATTATCACTGTCATAGATTAAATCGTAATAATGATGATGTTAGAGGAGGAGTTGCCATTGTTCTTGCCATAAGTTAGTACCAAATGTCAAAACCAGTATTTTTGAAACAATTAGCATTGAATTAATAGTAAATGAGAGCACTAAATTTAAAATTAAGTCTGTTTAATTCCGCAGGTGAGTTTCTAGCGAAGTTTGGTTTCTACTACATAAAGGTAACTTAAGGAAACTTGTAACAAACAATGATACATTTGTAAATGAGGGTGATTTCAACTGGAGGCATCGAAATTGTGGTTGTAAAAGAGCAAACAAATGGGAAAACATGTTACTGGATAAAACAATCTAATCTCCGCCCTCGACATTGGATTTGATTACAACGAACTCTCCAAAAACCGTTGTACAGCCTACGGACATAAACGCTTAAGTTTTAGATTATACTCCCATTAACTGTGATATTATTAATAACTTTTTCATTAAGAAAACTACTTGTAACTTTGTCCCGAACCAACAACTTGGATCTAGGCTAGGACACAGCACTGCTCACCTAGTTTCATGAATCTGCAACTACATTAAAGAATTAGCGCAAAAACAATCCACTGGACGCTGAAAAGCTTTTAAGAGTATATGGTATGACGCTATTTTTCATAAACTGAAATCATCCGGATGTCCTTTATTGCTATTTATAATTCAAACTTTGCTAACCAACAAATTGAAAGTAATTTGCAGCAATAACTAAATTTTCGATTATTTCAAAGTATGGAAAGCGAAATTAAACGCTAAAGAAATCCAGGCCATATTTTTCACTAGCAAAAGGAAAGCCTGTAGTCTTTCACTTCATCAGCTACAAACTAACAGTTTTGATATTCCGTGAGTTAATTCTTACAAATATCTTAATATATATATAGAAAAGACGTTAACCTTTCGGCACCATATCACAAGTACACTTGGTAAAATAAGTATAGCTACAAAAATGTTATACGATCACCTCTAAGTAAATTTAACTATGTCATGATCTATAAATTCATCTTTCAAACCATCATGCTTTACGATTTCAAGTATGGGAAACATGTGCAAAGTCACAAATTCAAAAATTTCAAATTTCATAAAACCTTAAAAATTAAAATTCTTTTTAATTTCTTTTTAATATTGGTAATTATTGACTGGTAATTGAGACCAAGTTTTTTTTAATTTTTTGCATTTTACTCCTTCGGGTTAGGGGCTAGAATATACCCGAGGTAGGCATGCCTGTCGTAAGAGGCTACTAAAAATCCACTGGGCCAGATTAAGATGTAATGCGACTCGTGCCAGAATCGACCAGGTTGGGGACATCCGGATACTTGACGACCTCTGGATCTTTCTGCCTTATCTGTCTAATACGGATCTCTACCATTTCTCCGCTACTCATGGGAACAAAAATGAGTTCTACAAACACTATACAACACAATACAAATATTGTACAAACCAGGACCCCTTCAAAAAAAGCTCAAGGGTTACGAGATCTCAAACACGCGGATCGCTGAAAAAATCGTGCGTAGGCAAAGACCAAGCAAAGTCGCTAGCTTTGGGCGATAGTATTACACCGAATTAGTTGCAAGATCTCGAACGAAAAAATTCTGATTTCCACGCCAGACTCCAAAATATGGAATTGTTCTGCGCCGAACTTAAAAAGGGATTAGATGCCATTAAGACGCAATCTAAAAGCGAGTTTGATCAACGTCTTGACCGCCCAGAAAACTCGAGTTTTTACACGGACGAATAAGATCTACTCCGAAAAACATACTGGATACTTAAAAAAAAAGACCACGTAAAAAACACAAAGCTGATTCCTCGCCTGAAAATGTACAAAAAGAGATGCCAGCTAGCTCTAATACTGTTGAGTTCAATAAAGGAAAAAAGCCACCCAAACAAAGACCGCCGCCTCAAATTAACGTCGTTAGCATCTCGGACTATAACAAGTTGCAAACAATCTTGAAATCACTGTGTTCAACCGATTACATAGTATGATCCCGCAATAACGATGCATGTTCTGTCAATGTCCTTAATCCAGACAATTACCGTTCGCTTTCTCAAAAATTAAATACCGAGAAGATTTAATAATATACGTACGAAAATAAAGCGGTAGGACCCATACACGTGGTAGCTAGAGGCCTGCACGGCTATTTCCCTAAAGAAAACAATTTATTTGACCTTAAAAATAAAAGCTTAAAAATAATCGACGCCGTTAATATACTTGCGCAAATACAGCGCAGTGTTGAAGGCGAGAGGACGACCACAAGAGGCGATCTCCCCCTTTTTAAGCTACCTTTCGACAAAATCGAAAGCCTAGAAAGGATTTATTCTATCAATTCAATTTTGGGACTTGTTGTCAAAATTATTTGAACATTTTCAAATTGCACTTGACAAATTTCAAATGACCACTGTGCGCGCTTAGATAAAAATTACTCTTTTAGTATATTCTTAATCCATTGCCAATCGCGCTGCAAACTAGAAAAATTCTCTTGGACAAATCTTTACTATGGGTGGCGACCTTTATGCAAAGCACACCTTTTGGGGTTCAAGATGTATTCTTAAAAAAGAAAAATTCTCTACAGGACTGGCATTGAATGTTGTTGGAAATTCTAATCAAAAGGCAGATCGAAGTTTTGCCCAATGGATGTCGCCAAAACACACGATCTGATAGACTTCTTTATCGGAAAAGGAGTAAACGCTAATTACGTCAAAGTTGAAGAATGCTTTGAACTCTCCTCCGATCATTCTCCATCTCCTTTCATTGTGCGAATCCCTGATTAAGAAACAAGGATTACCCAGATTATCCAACCGAAAATGCACTGAGAAGATTTCCGAATACAGGTTGTCGAAAATACTGATTAAATACCGCTTAGAATGCCGTTTCAACTTGAAAAATAAGTTGAACGCTTTGTTGAAGTCACACAGCAGGCGGCCTGGAATAACACTCCATGCGAATCAAACAAATTTGCCAGTATCGGCATAAGGTACCCGTCGGAAATCAGGGAAGAAACGAAGAGCGGAATGAAATTCGGGCTCAACAAGATAAAATGTCCTATAATAGGCTCTGCAACGTGTTGAAAAAATCAATCAAGGACTTCAATAACCAAGTAATTAAAAAATACCTAGAAAGCCTCACAGTGACAAAAGATACCATATGGAGAGCCGTTAAAAGTCATCGAAAGCCCCAAATACACAATAAGAAAAAACCAGGATGACTGGGAGAAAGAAAATAAAGGAAAAGCTAACGTTTTCGCCGAACATCTTGTAGAAACGTTCAAACCATTCGACGGAAAAGTGGCTTCCAGAGAATGTCAATACGCTAGACGTGACGACGAACTTTTCAATAGAAAAGGCTACACTAAGGGAACTTAGACAAGTTACAGACACGCTTAAGCCCAATAAAACTACCGGGTATGACCGAAAAAAGGTTTGTCAAAGCTGCTCTATCTCACAAATTCTACCATAACACTAGAGCTTATACCACATCAGTGGAAAGTTGCCGAAGTTATTATGGTTTTGAAACCCGGTAACCCGCTCACTTAAGTTAAGTCAGACAGACCAATATCGCTCCTCTCGATTATATCTAAGGTCTTCGAGCGAATCTTACTTATTCGTTTTAAACCGATTATTGACACAAATCACCTCTTGCCCGATTATCAATTTGGCCTCATAAGCCAACACTCTACTGTTGACCAAATGCATCGAATAACCAATGTAATTAAACGAAAAATCGAATGGAAGCTAGTCAAAGCATCCCTTGACGTTTCGCAAGCTTTTGATAAGGTATGGTACGAGGGCCTGAAATATAAACTTCAACAAGTCCTACCCAAGCAATTGTCTATTGTTCATAACTAGATGACCGATTTTTCCGTGTCAGACCGGAAACGAATATTTCAATTTTAAGACAATAAAGGCGGGGTACCGCAAGAAAGTGTACTTGGCATTCTGCTATATTTGCTTTTTACCTGCGACATACCGCAAATACACGATACTGTGCTAGCCACATTTTCTGATGAAACTGCCACTTTGGCAAAAGCTTAAACCGTCGAAGAAGCAACTGTTAAGTTACAACGCGCCCTTACACGGATTAACAGTTGGAAAAAGACGGCGAATCGCGCTTAATGAAAACAAGTCTGATTTCGACGAACAATCTGGTCCCCGTGGCTTATTACCCCAATTACCTATACAACGAGAGTGTTCGCTCTAACGGCTTCATTTGTGTGTAAGTCATGCATAAAAATAAAATAAAAATATACGCATGCATATATTTTTCGTATGTATTGATAACAAAATTCAATTCATTGATTTAGAAATCAAAAGGATATTATGCTGTACTTCGATATTCATTGATAATATTCAATTTAGCGGAAAGTAGGGCTGCACAAATGTATAAATCAATCCAAAAGCCAACCCGCCGTGTTTTTGTTCCATGCCACGTCTCAAATCGACTTCAAATTAACATAGAAAAATTAAATAATGCGTCGAAAATACGGTTCTGTATAAATAAATTTAATTTCGAACAAAGTGTGGTAATTAAACACCTGCATTTGATCACACAAAACCAGAAAGAGAGTCAATTTATTTGTAATGCAATTATCAAAGAGTCTACCATTTTGCTAACCAACATCATGCAAACTTTCCAACTCTACGACTACACTGTTTATAATTGCCTCTGTTGCGGCCACAATTTTCCATACCTATCTTCTGCCGCATACGATAAAACAATTAAGTTTTTCAATTAACCCTTTTTACAATAAATGACTAATCAAATAAATCCAATTCAACGGTTCGCATTGTATGTTAATCCAATGAACTGAGCCACTAAATACCTAGTATGCCAAAGCGCGGTAGCGACCACATCATATAAAAAATGAATGCCCTACGACACCAATTCGACTAGGCGTAAAAAGTTCCACTACAAATAAATAAAAAAATTATTTAATCGACATTATTTCCATAAGGGAATAATAGAAAAATAATGCAACATTACTCGTATTTAGTTCAAAAAATTCAGATAATGGAACTTGGTATAGGAGATCTGAATGCAAGTTAATTTATGTAGTTTCCATTGCTGTGAATTAGTTGTTTGCAATGCATTTTGATAATGATTATTACTTGTGAAGTACATTAACGACTCAGAAGCAATGGGATATATCAGTAATAGTCCATTCTGTTTGGTTTGACGATTCCATTATAATAAATACCAAAAAAAAAAAACGGAATGTGCGAATAGAGAAACATATGACAAAACTACATACTTAACATGTATGGTAGTTTTTGCCTTTTATTTTCATCCAACGGCTTTTAACTATGAGTATTTGCAAATCATATTTCTAAATTCTATAACAAGCAATCGCTCAGGATCCCGATCGTTTAATTGCATTAATCAACATGGTCTATCGATATTTGTTTTTTGAGTTAAATAAACGGTTGAATGTAGTTGGATAAAGTTGGTTTAAATAGTTGCATATGAAGTGGACAAGCTGTACTGTACCATTTCGACATTGGGGATATCAGAAATTTGGAAGTTAGACTCCATGAAAACAAAAAGAACATAAAAAGAATTCCAAAAAATTGCCTTAAGATTTTCGGCAATCTGATTCCATGTAGAAAATGGTCAACATGCTTCCTAATCAGCTACGTATTAATACAAAAATGAATTTATTGCTCTGACTGCGTACATATTCTTTGTTACCAGCCAATTTCAAAGTTGTTAAAACGGCGCAGAAATATCGGGCCAAAACTTATTGGCTATCGCTTTTTCGTTTGCTACCACCAACTATCCTGAATTCCTACTCCAGTTTTTTGGGCCAATTTTATTTAAGGCGTTTTACCTTTTTCCGCACTATATTAGCAAACTCGCCTGTATTGCTTATCTGCAAGTGCGGTTCATTCATTGCTCTCATCAGGTGACACTTACAGGTTCTAAAACGGTTCTCTTATAGCGGTGTTGGTTGACGATATTAAAAGGTCAATCAGTCCTAAGTACATATTTGCTATGAAAACATTTGTTTACAAGAATTTGCATCTTACAAATCAAAGTTTTTGTCACCATAAGCAAAACTGATTTGACGTTAGAGCGGCACATCGAATGAAATGAACACTATTATAAAAACTTCTCCTAAAGGCTGGGATATCAGCTTCAATCATCTCATCTCATCTCATTTATAGATTGCATGAAGGATCGACCGACGTTCTGAACAACATCCCTCCGATTTGGCTGAAAAGTGACAGAAATACGAATTGAAGTGGTACGAATCACAAAAAAAGTTTTGCAGAATTCGATATAGTTTGCGTGTAACGGAACTTCAAAAATTGACAAAAATTTGATAAAATATACTTTGTTGAATTCAGGAAAAGGTGAACTTTTAAAGATTTGGAATAATTTTTATTTTCAAGGTCGAAGGATATCCCAGAATATCCTTTTTACATATATCCTTGAATAACTCAAAAAATGACTTTTTTTTTTGTATATTATAGAGAGATTCGTCCTCTATTTCCATTTCAAATTTCAAGTTGGGGTTCTCTCGGGTTGCGCCAAAATAATATTTTATAGGCGGCTAAATATTTTGTAATAAATATTTTCAATTAAAAAACTAGTCACACTGGGGTCTAAACTAAAAAAAAAAAAGTCATTATTTATTATCTTTTAAGAGTACATACATATTCTTCCGATGAAAAGGAAAAATATTTCCATTTAATTACTCCTTGTGAAACAGATGAAATATGATGAAGTTTTCTTGTTTCCGGCACAATTCTTAAATTAGAAAATCCCGATTCCATCAATAGTTTTTCTTCATTGTGGTCACGTAGGATAAGTCCATATTCTTTATATTTTCAGTTGCCCAGTTATATAACTGTAAGGGAGTTATTATGTGTTCCCTATACGGTCTTTGTAGGCTAGCTCTACAGCCAGTCTTCTTATTGTACCACCAAGTCCATCGCATGCGCTTTTACCATGAGAGGTGGCAAAGAAGTCCCATTCAGCATTCACTCCAAAATCCTGTTCATGCAATGTTAAATTAAAAAAAAAAAAAATTTAGTTTTTGAACTGCGCAGCAGATCCATCGGAAAAATAAATAATTTTCTTAAAATGTTGGCATTTCTTGTTCAGGAACTCTAAGAGACGGCGCTGAAATAAGTGTATTGCGATAGTGTCATGCTTTAAGCAGTCACTGATTAAAGCAGACCTTTCATTTCTAATATCAGCCATCTGGATCCGGTAATATATTGCGAAAGGGTGAATAGCGGTCGTTCGTTATTCCAGTCGTATCCCTGTACTGCATCTTGCGCAACAAAACCATAATTTTCGGAAAAGTCCAATAAAACAAGTATGTCCGTTTTCATTAAGAGAGTATTGACTTCCTTTATGTACCTATTTTGTTGATCAGTTATAAAAACATGACGAATGAAAACACCAAGCCGTTTCCAAAAGCTCTGCATTAAATCCTCAGAGTTTTCAATTCTCACTTCCAATTTTGATCGGTCTGTGTGGGTCCACTGATAGTATGTTACGTGTTCCATGAAGTGATTACTTAAAGCAGTGTCAAAGATTCTCCTTAATTTAGAATAGTTTGGGCAACTAAGGCACTTGCCCAAGTAACAATTTATATTAGAAAGGTTATAAATTACCAAAGCTAAGCAGGCTCTGCTGTCATTGAGATGCTTATCTTCGTTTTCTATCAACCTTGATATATTGCTACCCTCAAATATGAGTTTGATATTTTTATGGATGGTGCAAACACAAACGGAATGAGCTCCTGATGCCCCAGCCAAAATGCAGTTCTTTAGTCTTAACGACGCGAATTTGGAAAACCCAATCTTAACATTATTATGAACTTCTTTGTACTTTTGATTCATCTCCCTAAGGTTAGCCAGAACCATATATAATTTTTTGTTACCTTAACATATACGTAGTCTTTTTTTTTCCTGGCATTAAACGGCTGATATCGTCTTTACAGTAAAAACTTTCTACCAATTGCTTGATATCAGCATCTAAGCTTTTCCCATAAGTTGATGAAACCCTTTGATCTTCTTGAATTTTTCTAGATTTCTTAATCATAAAGCTTGTGGATCTATAATTTTGTCGACGCTCTATTCTCTTGAAAGTAAAGACAACAAAACAAGTTTGGTGTCTTTGCTTGTAGTTTTATGGAAATTTTCTTTTATTTTCCCTACGAAATATTCATATCAATATCAATCATTATCAATAGTAACAGAGAAAACTTTCTCTGCAATTTTCAACATAGAAAGTTGATTGCACATATTTTAAGTCACTTAGTCTTTTGTTGTCGAATGATCCTTCTCCAATATACTGTATGCATTCATTAATCAAATTGAATGCAATGGCTTTATCGAAATTTGATCTTCAACTTCTAGCAATGATGGCGTTCTATCAGAATTACGGATCTGACTCAGTGTTTTCCTACACGTAGAGTAAATTACCAACTTTGTGTTCAATTTTGATTGCATCGTAACCATCCATGATCACGAGCACTGGGTTGATGAGGTATTTAATCCGGAGGTTGCAGCACGTTTTCCACACAAAAGCACTCATTATAAGTTTATATTATTACATTACATTATTATTACAAATCTTATTACCATACAATCTAAAATAAATCCCGACCTCACGACAGATTGACATCAAGTGAGTGCAAATGAATTAAGCCTAACTTCTAAAATCCTCAAAAACGGGAAATATGCAGTTACTAATCATTGAAGATATAAAACAACTAAAGTGACGTTTTTTTCTAAAAAAAAAAACAGCTATGTACTTATGTATTTGAGCTCGGGTTATATGTGAGGATGATAAGAGGAGTAACGTAATAAATATTTAGTTTTTTGATTTAGCCGCCTATAAAACATTATTTAGGACGAACCCATAGAAATCCGAACTTGAAATTTGAAATGGAAATAGAGGACGAATCTTTCTATAATATGCATATAAAAAAATAAAGAAAAAAGAAACAAAATACCATTTTTTGAGCTATTCAAGGATATATTAAAAATGATATGCTGGAATATCTTTCGTCCTTGAAAATAAAAATTATTCCAAAACTTTGAATGTTCACCTTTTCATGAATTCAACAAGGTATATTTTATCAAATTCTGATGAGCAGAGCCAAAGATATGAATTGTTTAAATATAAAAGAAAGCATAAGTTTAGATTTTTTGCCAATTTTCGCAAACACACGCAAACTTTATCGAGTCCTGCAAAACATTTTTTGCCTTATGATTCGTACCACTCCATTGGGTATTTATACCACTTTTCAGCCAAATCGTAGGGATGTCTTTCAGAGCTCCCCATATAGCTTCGGCGATTTATCGTGCAATGGCCCATTAAATACAATAACTTTCGGACAGATCCTTTCCTTATTAAATTTTTTGTAGACTTTTAGTCAACAGTTAAAAAGACAAAATATATTGCAATTAGTTTATCATTTGTATTTAATGAGAATATGATTCATTGGCATCTGTGATTCTCCCCAAACGTTATTCAAGATCTATGAAATCTTCAAAATTTGCTTAGTTTCGATAGACAGACGACATTTATGTCATAGTCGTATGTTCTGATATGTTAAATTGTGAAATTGTGAAGAAAAAATATTTCTATTACTTAATAAGGAATTTTTACTAAAACTACTACTAAAACTAGTAAGTTTTTTCGGAATACTGTTTGACTTAAATTCTTTCTATTAAATTCTATCCCAGTTTTATTTAAACAAATACAAGACAGTAACTTTCTCAAAACCATAGCCCAAGATAATATAAAGTGAAAGTTTTTAGTGAAAATTTTTCATTTAATTTTTAACTTCTGATTTGCAAATTGTTGTTCTTTGTCCATTATTTCCCCTTTGTGTAACCTAAATATGTATGAGTGCAGTCACTGTCGCGAAAAGCTCATAGAGAACAATGGGCGTAGCAAGAAAAGAAGCATGGAAGTGCCAGTTTTGCAGGAATACGGGAGAAATCTCCAAAATATCTGATATGAACAAAGCACGAACTACACAATCAGAAGCGTAAGCTTCAAAGAGAACTCGAGCTGCAAGCAACAATAGCTCGGTTGATACACAAACTTCAGCATTGATGCTGAATTGAATTCAAATTATAAAGAGATTAAATAAAACAGAGAATACGATGATTTAAATGTAAATATTATAAAAAAACAATAACCTGATGGATCCTTTATTTTAGGAAATAGAAGTACTAAGATAAACCAACAAAAAGAAGGATGACCAAATTGAAAGCATGCAAATAAAAATCAACACTTTAAAACAACTAAGTAATTAATATAGTAATATAGAAATTAAAAACATTCCACCTACGGCAAACAATAATTTCGTAGAAATTGTTAAGGCAGTAGGTAAAACTTTTAACTGCAGCATAAGTGACAACGACATCACTGACGTTTACATAACCAACGCGAGAGCTCCCGAGAAATCAACAATTGTAGCATCATTCACTTCGACAATTCGCAAAAATCAATTTTTTAAACAAGCCCGTATAACTCATACCATCCATTTGAGTAAGGTCAGGGAAAACAACGAAATGATTTCCAGTGCATCTATACCATTGCTTATATTAATAATCAGCCGACAAAAGGAAACAAACATCTTATAGTTTGTGTGTTGGAGAGCGCAGGAAGAGTACTAGCAAAACAGAATGAGAACAGTCAAATGATTTTGATAAGTACCGCTAATGATGTAAGGAAAATCACACGCACACAATAATTATTAAATTTGGTGTGTGTGTAAATAGAAAATCAAAAACTGTCTTTAAAAAATGGATAACACAAACAGAAACGAAACCTGTTAATAATTAATGTTGATTGTAAGGTGATGCATGATTTTAACGTCTTTAATTTAAACAAAATAAAAAAAAAATAAATTTTTGTTGCTTATGCTTAAATATTAGATCAATGCGAAAGAATTGGAATACATTCTGCGTAAATATAAGTGAATTACTGGGAGTTTTTAAGAAAAAAGAAAATTGTTTATATTCAAAAGAAGGGTTTACTCCAGAGTTTCTTAATAAGAGGAAGATACGAGGTGGTGACATTGCCATATTTATCAAAAACTACATAGAATACGAACGTATAGACTCTAAAAGTTTATCTTTTGAATTCATAAAAATACGAACTACTGAAGACACTAAAATTATCATTGGAGCTTACAGACCACCGGGTTTCAATATAAAAGATTTAATTGTAGCATTGGATAATAATTTAGAAGAAACAAAAAACGCTAAAAATGTGATTTTAATGTTTAAATTAAACTACGTAAAGGATTATAACGAAATCTTGGCGGATTACGAACTAATTAATATAATTAAGTAAAATACAATAGATGACCCTAACACAGGCGGCTCTTCGACATTGATTGATCACATACCACCTTGATCAAAAAAAAATATAATAATAATAATAATAACAACCACCGTGTGGCGCTCCCATTGTTCCAATTTGAGTTCTGTTTCTTTATTTAATGCTTTCATGCCTATAGGCAACATTATATGTTTGAGCTTCTAAGTCCCGTAATTCTAATTTTTTCTCTAAGGGCTTTTTTCTCAGAATAGCTCGATAAGTTGTGCAAGCTTGTTGGTGAATATTTTATTATAAGTATTGCTAGTCATCACTTTGTAGCTGATCTGTGTTGAGTGCACACGTAAATTTTTTTTATGCAAAAAGTGAGTGTACAAATAATTTAAAAAAATATATAAAGAAATTTAAGTGTATAAAATAATTATACACAGGTAAGAAAACTAGGAAAAAAGATAAAAAATTTAAAAAAACGTTTATTTTGTGGTCAGTAATTTGTCAAATAAAATGTTGCCTATAGGCAACTTTGGTCCATAATGGTTTTAAATCATATAATACTCTTTTATGCGTTAGAGATGCGTCCAAAAGGTTTGACCCAGCAAGAGATTCAAAAAATTTGCGAATTCGATTGGGATGATTCTGTTGATAAGGACAATGGAGAAGAAGAGAAAAAAATTACCACGAATCTGGAAAATATTATTGAAGAAACTCTACAAAGTGTAATTGAAAGAGGTAAAGGTATTGAGGTTGGTTTGATTGAGAGGATTGTTGGTGAAAACAATGAAGTTGAAAATAAAATTCAAGGTGAAGAAACGGTACAAGAGGTTTTTGAAAATATCAATTTAGAAAGTTTGAGATGGAGGAGTGAAGAGATAGGGGAATGCGATAGGACCTGGAAAAGCGAAGTTAGTTTCGGCCAAGTCAAACAAACAATAGAATATTTTACTCAGTTCTTTGATGATGAGATATTACAAAAATTTATACCCATTACAAACCAGTGGCACAGAATTAAAATGTAAAGCCACCGAAATAAGAAGATTTATAGGTGTATTACTATACCTTGGCATAATAAATATTCCAAATATGCGAATGGCATGGGCCCAAAATTTTAAATTGTCAGCAGTAGCGGATGCATTATCACGAAATCGTTTCGAAAAAATAAAGAAAAATTTTCATATAAATGATAACTCTAAACAACCCCAAAAAGGAGAATATATATAGCACAGGAGGAATATCAAAGCGTGGACGAGCAAATGATTTCCTATAAAGGTAACCGTCTTGTGATATAATCGAATAATGTCTAGTATATATTTATATTTTATTAGGTCGGCACTGTTTAAAGAAATATCTGCCAAAAAAGCCTCACAAGTGGGGCTTTAAAATGTTCACTAGAGCCGATGTATCTGGTATTGTATACGACTTTTGCCTATACATTGGACAAGGAACGTGTCAATCCTTTGGATTTGAAAACTGGTTTACTTCCATAAGCCTCATGATTTGTTTGAAACAAAAGGGTATATTAGCCGTAGGAACCATTCGAAGCAATCGATTAAAAAGTTTGATATTGCTAACGAGTTACTCAACGCAAAAAAAGCTCAACATGCAAAAGAGGTCGACCATCGTCACTTCTCTCAAGAATGCAGTCAGATCCACCATCACCAGCTTCATCACAAGCTTCATCACCAGCACCTTCATCTCAATCTTTGCCAAGTTCTTATAAAAGATCATATGTTAGGAAACCTACAAAAACCACACAATTTGACCAAATCGGTCACTGGATTGAATGGGGATTAAAAGGCAGATGCAGGCTATGTCACACTGGGTATCCCCGCTCAAAGTGCTCTAAATGCAAGGTTTATTTTTGTTCAAACACACAAAAAAACTGTTTTGTGTCATATCACACATAAATTGTATTAAAAATTATTAAAAATATCAATAAAAAACAGAAATTAAAATATGTTGCTTATAGCCAACATTTCATAACGGCTAAACCAGGATACATAGCACTTTGAAATTGATTTGAGTTTATACTTAGGTAAAGACTAATAACACTTTATCCTGAAAAAAATTTAAGCCACGCCCCAATTAACTCGGGCATGAAAGGGTTAAATTGGTACATCTGTTGTTGGCATTCAATCTAAATCTTAGCGTCATACCTTCACATTTGATAAAGTTACGTAGCCAAGCGTACATCTATCTCTGTGTGTGTGTTTGCGATTCTTTACAATTTTAGAAATGGAATTAAATTTGCAACAACGAACCTGTATTAAATTTTGCGTAAAAAACGGATTTAATGGTGCGCGAACGTTGGAAATGTTGGAAAAGTGTTTCGGCAACGATTCTCTTAAGAAAACGGTCGTTTACCAGTGGCACGAGCGGTTCAAAAGTAGTCGTGAGTCAATCGAAGAAGATGTAAGCAGTGGCGGACCATCGACATCGAAAACCGACGAAAACATTGATGAAGTGAAATAAATATTGGTCAATAACCGCAAATTAACCATCAGAGAGATAGCGGAAAACTTGAACATTTCTTATGGATTCGTCCAAGACATTTTGGTCAATGATTTTGGTTTCCATCGCAAAAGAGATGATTTTCGAGGCTGAATCCGATCCCACATTCATCAAAAGGTTCATTACTGGAGACGAGTCGTGAGCTTATGAGTACGACACACCGTCCAGACATCAAGCAAGTGAATGTCGTTCACTAAATGAGCCGAGACCAAAAAAAACACGTCGTTTTCAGTTAAAAGAAAATGGCAATGCTCACGTTTTTCATGGATTACAACGGTGTAGTACATCATGAATTTTTGTCAGAAGGCCAGACTGTAAACAAAGAGTATTATTTGGGCCTTATGAGACGTTTGCGTGAAGCAATTCGCCGAAAGAGATCAGATTTGTGGGCAGAAAACTCGTGGATTTTGCACCATGATAACGCACGGTCGCACAGTGCCATCATTATTCGTAATTTTTTGACGAAAAATGTAACAAATACCATCCAACTGCCACCGAATTTACCTGATTTGGCTCCCTGTGACTTCTTTCTCTTAAATAGAGTTAAAAAAAACCAGTACGGTGAACGCGTTTCAGCAGCCGACAGGAAGTACTGATAGACATACAGACAACCGAATATAAAAAATGTTTCGAGAATTGGATCAAGCGCTGTCATAAGTGTGCTGCAGTCGATGGGGATTACTTTGAAGGCAACAATATAGATTTAGGTGAAGAAATTTGTGGTTTTAATTTTCTGAATAAATTCCGGGAATTTAATTTAATTGTTAAATTGTGTCTTTTGTTTTAAAGTTATGTTATGTTTTAACACATGGGCTGAAAAGTCCATGTGTCCGTTTTATAGTAAAACACAAAATTTCTGCAAAACACAACTTTATTTATCAATATAGTTGCCTTCGAGGGCGATACACTGATTGAAACGATTTTTCAATCTTTCGATACCAGTTTTGTAGTACGATTTCGGTTTAGCCTCAAAATAGGCCTCTGTTTCGGCGATTACTTCTTCATTGGTCTTAAATCTCTTTCCGGCCAGCATTCTTTTGAGGTCTGCGAACAGGAAATAGTCGCTGGGGGCCAAATCTGGAGAATACGGTGGGTGGGGAATTCATTCAATTTTACCATCGTTTCATCGACTTGTGACACGGTGCATTGCCTTGAGCAAACAGCACTTTCTTTTTCTTCAAATATGGCCGTTTTTCTGCGATTTCGTCCTTCAAACGCTCCAACAACGCAATGTAATAGCCGCTGTTGATAGTCTGCCCTTTTGGGAGATAGTTGATGAAAATTATTCCATGTGTATCCCAAAAGACGGATGCCATAACCTTGCCATCCGACTGTTGAGTTTTTGGTCGTTTTGGACGAGGTTCGTCGCCTGTTCGCCACTCAGCTGACTGCCAACTTGACTCTGGTGTGAAGTGATGGAGCCAAGTTTCATTCATTGTCACATACCGATGCGAAAATTCGGCTTTATTGCAGTTGAACAGGTTTAAACACTCCTTTGAATCATCAACACGGTGTTGTTTTTGGTCGACTGTGAGCAAACGCGTCACCCACTTTGAACAGAGCTTTCGCATGTCCAAATGTTCGTGTATGATATATCCAACACACTCTTTTGATATCTTCAGAGCCTCAACTATCTCAATCAACTTCACTTTACGGTCATTCGTACTCATTTTGTGGACTTTTTTGATGTTTTCATCTGAAACAGCCTCTTTTGGACGTCCACTGCGTGCATCATCTTCGGTGCTTTTAAATTTTTCTATCCACTTGAGAATGGTTCGATCGGCTGGTGCAGAGTCCGGGTAACACTTATCAAGCCATTTCTTTGCATCGGCTGCATTTTTTCCCATCAAAAAGCAATGATAAATCAACACATTAACAAAAGTTGCTTCACTCACAACGCTATATCTCGAGAACTAATCCTACAGCTGTCAAATTTATACACGTATCTTTTAAAGGTCACAAACTATTTTTATGTGTTTCATTAGTTTATTTTTTTTTTTATTAATTTTCTCATCATTGTCTTCCAGATTTTGTTTACAAACATTATGGACAATAATTTTGCTATAGGCAATAGCATTTTTTATGGACGGAGAGGATTTGAAAATCAAAATGATGACTTTAAAGCTTCAGATTAGGACAAATATGTTCCATCAGATTCTGGTTTTAGCGATTATAATTCAGATATAATTCTGTATGGCTATGTCAACGTCGACACCAACATTTTCACATGAATGGGTTAGTGTTACTAAAAGTTCACTAAAACAATTTATTTTTGAGCCATCAGCCACTCCCAGTACATCTTATACAAATATTTCAACATTGAAGATTTCTTTTTTCTTATGGTAACCGAAGATGTACCTATATGAACTATTTGTTACGCAGGCCAATCTCAACGCAAACAACTTCATAGAAAATAATGTTATCACTAGAAATTCACCTACGAAAACATGGAAGGACACTTGTGTCCTTATTTTTAGTCTAGTGATGTATATGGGTATAGTGAAATACCGTTCTATATTTTATATTGGAGTATTTACAAATTTTATGGTATAAGAATACTTTTGTCCCTGACATTAGTTTTCATCACTGGAGCAGAAAAACGATTTAATGAAGAAAGTGCGATTGCATCGAAAGAAAATCTCAAATAAGTTCTACAGCGACAGTGGAGACGGCAAAAACTCGGACGCTAGCAATAAGATTTTCATGAATGATTCTCTCACAAGGTATGATCGAACTCTTTAAAATAAACCAATGGAGCTCAAACGTTTTAACAAATGCAAATTTGTTTGCAGTTCGACAGTTCTCGTTCGCGTAAGGGAAGGTGATAACGTCATAAAAATACATATACTCATTTGAGGATTTGCAAAAAGTTGAGAAAATAAGAAAGAATAGGGCTTGACTTGACAACATTTTTTTTTAAATAAAAGGCAAACCATTTGAGATATTTTAAAAAAACTTTATTATTGGCTTGAAGTACAATCAAAACATTTAATGGAACTCGACTTCGTTCATATGGCCAACGCGGGCACGTTTTCAGCGGTCGATTCGTTGGATACAATTTTCATTGACTCGGCCACACATTTCGGCCGAAACGGGCGCTATTTCGCATTCAATGTTGGATTTAAGCTCTTCCAACGTCGTCTTCCAATGTCTTAACGTAGCCCCACAGAAAATACTCAAGCAGCGTTAAATCGACTGGCCCATGTCTTGAGATAACATGCTCACCATACTTAATCTTCAATAAATCGATTGCAACGTGTGCTGTGTGGCTTGTGGCACCATCCTGTTGAAACCACATGTAGTCCAAGTCCATGTCTTCCAATTCGGACCAAAAATAATCGGTGATCATGGCGCGATAACGCTGACCATTCACAGTAACGTGACGATCGTTATCGTCGACGAAAAAATATGAGCCAATAACGCCGCCGGCAGGCAAACCGCATCAAACAGTTATTTTTTGTGGATGAAGTGGTGATTGATGAAGCACATGTGGATTTTCACCCGACCAATAACGCATATTTTGCTTATTGACGAACCCATTGAGCCAAAAATGATCTTCGTCACTTAAGATGATTTTGCGACTCCGAATATCTGTAGAAAATTTTTATAATTTGCAGACGTTGCTCGTTAGTGTACTTTACAATGATGAAAATGTAGAGTTTACTGAATAAATTGACAGTGACAATTTGATGATTAGGGAAAGAGTGCGTTCACAAATTAAATTCAATTTGTTCAAATTAATTTCAATGTCAAGTCCCTATTGGAAAACCCTAAAGTCAAATTCAAATATTTTCTTCAATAATTCTTTTTTAATTCTTCTCCTAGCTTTAATAATATTGAAGTTAACTTTTCTTTTCATTACAAATATTTCAACTACTATTGCTTCTGGTTTTTCGGTAATCCACCAGAACTTTCGCAGTATTCGTTTTTCACTCATCTCTCCTCTTTAGATTATTTACCAGACTTAAATTTCGTTTCGGAAATGTGGATTTTTGAAAAAAAAGTTTCTAATTTTTGCATTCCAAATTTTTCGTTTGATGCAACATGCCAAATTCTTTGCTGACTCAACCTACCCGTTTTAATTCGTGCTTAGACCACATATTTACTAGGGTTCATCGCAATAATAAAACCATGTTTAAAACTACATCTTCAAATAACAGACCATTGTTAGACTGAATCAACTGTGCCCAAAATTTTTGACAAAATAAATTACAATATTTTTAGGAATAGTTTGAATTTTGAATTTTGGGATGATGTTTTTTCCACGTCTGATCGATCCGTCGGCTGCCTTTGGCATATTTTTAAATAAGTTAGAGTATAATATTTCCAGTAGCAAACAAATTGTAAGATACAGAAATAGCAAAAATAGCTGTATTAAGCTTGGATGATGTCCACACTTCTAATAAAAGTTAAGAAGAAACATTAACTTGGTATTCTAGTTAAAAAATATCCAGATAATTTCAGACTTAAACAAAATTATAAAAAAAACTAAATAATGAACTTAAGATTGTTATCCCTTTTTACAGAGATACTTATTGTATTATCGTAGAAAAATAACAAGTCTTGGAAATCCCAAAAAAGCATGGTGTGTTGTTGATGAAATCCTTAATAGGAAAACTCCGGAAAAGGAATATAGTCTTGAACGTGAATGCTGTGTTCAATCACAACAATTTATGACCAAAAACATACAATAACACAATTGCGTACGCCGGTTTGCACCTCTATTCATTTCTTGCTTATCATGTTACCTTTATGTGTAGACTGTAGAATTAGCAAACTGTACGTTATGTGTATATTTGTAGAATAAGCAAAATTTTATTATTTAAAGCGAATATGTGGGCAAATAAAGTTCAGTTCGATAGAATACACCTGGCTGTTCATTAATTTCACTTTCCTCAGCAGCGGTAAGGGGTCAAAGCAATTAATTCACTCAAACATTGATTGGTCCTTCGAGGAAAGAACAGCAACCTAAACAGCGTAATCAGGGCTCACACTGCTAATAGACACAGCTCACACTTATAGTGATACTGATAGCGATTGATCAAGCAATGTATATATTGTAGCTAGACAAAATTATCTAGCGGAGGAGCTGAAGAATACTAGCAGAAATTTTAGCAAGGACAGTCCAGAACGAAAGACTGCAAAATATTTCAAAAAAAATTAAGGAAGTTATAAAGCATGACACCCCGTACATGCGAAACAATATGGTAGAGAAAGTTCAGCAACTGTATGAAGAGTTAAAGGCAAAAATAACGAAAACAGACCCAAACGTTAACGAAGTAGCACTCTCCGAAGAAAAAATAGGACGTGAGCAAACACAGAGGTAACGCAAATTAAAAATAAAGAAACTTTAAAGGCAAGATATCATAACGAAAGGAAAATATTTGGAGTGCATATTGAAAAAAGGCTCATATTTGGTCATCAAGGATTCCAGTCACCATTAAACTCCATTAAGGCTATCTTGCATGCAACAAAAGAGGGCGTATCAGCAATAACCTCCATGGACTTTGATACATCATCGTGGGGACCTTTTATTGTTCATTTCATTACAAAGGCTTTAAACGAGAAAAGCAGAAACCTATTTGAGCAAGGTTAAGAACAACCGAATAAGATGCCCTTTCTCCAAATCTTGTACGACTTTCTACAAAGAAGATACCAAGCAGTAAGTAATGAGATTCTCACGACAATGGCAATCCAAAGAGAAATCAAAGTTCTATATTCTCAATTATTATTTAGCAACTCGATCTAAATGCACATTTTGCAAGATTGACCACAATCTTTATTCAAGCAGTAAATTTTTAAACTGGACTCCTAAGGAAAGATTGGAGCAAGTTAAACTTGATAGGCTATATTTAAATTGCCTAAGCCATGATAAAAATACTATTGCATCTTACGAATACTATTGCATCAGGAGAACTTTACATTACGATGTCAAGCTGATAATCGTTCACCAAATAATGGACATAAACAATTAGAAAAAATACAATCAAATTATGGACATCAAAATCAAAGTGTATTGCTGGCCACAGTATTTATAACGGCGACAAACGTCTATGGTAATAAGAGGAAGCTAAGAGTTTTTATCGATCTTTTTCTTCTGATAACTGAAGAAGCGGCCCAGTCATCACGCCTGCCAAAACAAAAAATGCATACTGAAATTAGCGGCTTAGGAGCAACTAATGCCGGTACAGCTTGCAGTAAACTATGGGAATGGTTGCCCAAACAACACTAGAAAATCAACTCAAGCAATTCTGGGAACAAGAGGAGATACCCGTACAAATTCAATTGACGCAGAACGAATTTAATTGCTAACAAATATGTGAAGAAACCCTTCGTCGGGACATGTATGGCAGATATATAGTCAACATTCCATTTAACAAGCAATTGGAACAGAAATACAGTCTAGGAGCTTCACGAGACCGACCAGTTGCAAGACTACTCACACTGGAGAAAAAATTTAAGACTAGCAACTCGTTGCATGTTGAGTATACCAAATTCATAATTGAGTTTATAAGCCTTGGTCATATGATAGAGGTTCCTTTAAATGAAAAACAAACCAAAGGAGTGTACTATATGCCACACCACGATGTCATTAAACCCGACAGCATTACAACACGATTAAGAGTAGTGTTCGATGCGTCATCGAAGACATCAACCAGAGTTAGCCTCATAGATCTTATGTTGGTGTTGCCAAGACTACAATTTGACATAACCACCATTATCATGCGTTGGAGAAGACACATTTATCGAAAAGATATACCGTCAAATTAAAATTAACGAAAAGCATCAAAACTATCAGCAGATAGTATGGAGGAACTGGAGGAAATTAAGGACTATTTATTTACCACCATCACATACGGAACAGCTTCCGCACCATACCTTGCTGTCAAAACACTCCATCAATTAGCATCTGATTAACAACAAAATTATCCAATCGCTGCAAGCATCTTAAAGGAAGACTTCTACGTTGACGACCTAATGTCCAGATGTGACACTTTACGTGAGTGCTCAGAATCGGCTCATAAAATTATGAACTGTGGTGGTTTCCATCTTCGAAAATGAGCAGCAAATCATAAGGAGCTCATTGAAGTCATTTCAGATTCTAATTGCCAGTCTGTCACCAACTTCAACAAAGAAGACACCATACAGACATTGGGCATACATTGGAATCTTCCGAACGATACCTTCCAATTCAAAGTTAACATACAAGAACATTGTCGGAACTAGTACGACTTTTTGATCCACTAGGATGGCTTTCACCACTGACAATCCCTGCAAAACTATTAATGCAACGGATTTGGAAGGCTGACCTCGAGTGGGATGAACCACTTACTGCATAATTACAACAATGTTGGCCCAACTTTAAAAATAAACTTCCAGATGCAAAGGCTATAACAATTCCTAGATGGATTAATACGAACAAGGTCCAAAAAGTTGAGTTACACGGGTTTTCTGATGCTTCGGACGGAGCTTATGCAGCTGTGGTTTACTCCAATGTCTTCTATGATAATGGATATTCAATTGCACTGCTAACATCAAAAACAAAAGTTGCGCCGTTAAAGGAAAAACTGACTATACCAAAGCTAGAATTGTGTGGCTCGAATCTTTGGAAGGAAGTATAGCAGATGCATAGAAGCAATAGATGCAAATTCATGGAGGCACATAAGATCTGTAAAAAATCCTGCTGTATGTGCTTCTAAAGGATTGACACCAAAACATTTAATGAATCACGCTTTGTGGTTGAGAGAACCAGACTGGCTAAAAGACAATGAAAAATCCGGGCCATCACAGCCAAAATTTTACCAGATTTTTAAAGATCATTTTGGCCCACCGATTATACTAAACTCGTTAATATCGAATACCTTCGAGAAATTTTCCTCTCATGATAGACTTGTCAAAGTAATGGCGTACTGCGGACGATTTGTGTACAACTCTAGAAGTACAATAGCAGGAAGACGTACAGAATCACTTACAATAGATGAAGTCGAAGAAAAAAGAAAAACTATAGTTCGATTAGTTCAACAAAAACAGTTCTCTAATGAAATAAGGTGTTTGAAAGATGAAAACAGCTTCCGAATGACAGCAAACTGCTGTCATTAGATCCCCAACTAACGACGATAGCAATTTAACTGTGGGGAAAACGCAAAGCGACTGGTACGGAACTTGATAGGCTATATTTAAATTGCCTAAGCCATGATAAAAATACTATTGCATCTTACGAATACTATTGCATCAGGAGAACTTTACATTACGATGTCAAGCTGATAATCGTTCACCAAATAATGGACATAAACAATTAGAAAAAATACAATCAAATTATGGACATCAAAATCAAAGTGTATTGCTGGCCACAGTATTTATAACGGCGACAAACGTCTATGGTAATAAGAGGAAGCTAAGAGTTTTTATCGATCTTTTTCTTCTGATAACTGAAGAAGCGGCCCAGTCATCACGCCTGCCAAAACAAAAAATGCATACTGAAATTAGCGGCTTAGGAGCAACTAATGCCGGTACAGCTTGCAGTAAACTATGGGAATGGTTGCCCAAACAACACTAGAAAATCAACTCAAGCAATTCTGGGAACAAGAGGAGATACCCGTACAAATTCAATTGACGCAGAACGAATTTAATTGCTAACAAATATGTGAAGAAACCCTTCGTCGGGACATGTATGGCAGATATATAGTCAACATTCCATTTAACAAGCAATTGGAACAGAAATACAGTCTAGGAGCTTCACGAGACCGACCAGTTGCAAGACTACTCACACTGGAGAAAAAATTTAAGACTAGCAACTCGTTGCATGTTGAGTATACCAAATTCATAATTGAGTTTATAAGCCTTGGTCATATGATAGAGGTTCCTTTAAATGAAAAACAAACCAAAGGAGTGTACTATATGCCACACCACGATGTCATTAAACCCGACAGCATTACAACACGATTAAGAGTAGTGTTCGATGCGTCATCGAAGACATCAACCAGAGTTAGCCTCATAGATCTTATGTTGGTGTTGCCAAGACTACAATTTGACATAACCACCATTATCATGCGTTGGAGAAGACACATTTATCGAAAAGATATACCGTCAAATTAAAATTAACGAAAAGCATCAAAACTATCAGCAGATAGTATGGAGGAACTGGAGGAAATTAAGGACTATTTATTTACCACCATCACATACGGAACAGCTTCCGCACCATACCTTGCTGTCAAAACACTCCATCAATTAGCATCTGATTAACAACAAAATTATCCAATCGCTGCAAGCATCTTAAAGGAAGACTTCTACGTTGACGACCTAATGTCCAGATGTGACACTTTACGTGAGTGCTCAGAATCGGCTCATAAAATTATGAACTGTGGTGGTTTCCATCTTCGAAAATGAGCAGCAAATCATAAGGAGCTCATTGAAGTCATTTCAGATTCTAATTGCCAGTCTGTCACCAACTTCAACAAAGAAGACACCATACAGACATTGGGCATACATTGGAATCTTCCGAACGATACCTTCCAATTCAAAGTTAACATACAAGAACATTGTCGGAACTAGTACGACTTTTTGATCCACTAGGATGGCTTTCACCACTGACAATCCCTGCAAAACTATTAATGCAACGGATTTGGAAGGCTGACCTCGAGTGGGATGAACCACTTACTGCATAATTACAACAATGTTGGCCCAACTTTAAAAATAAACTTCCAGATGCAAAGGCTATAACAATTCCTAGATGGATTAATACGAACAAGGTCCAAAAAGTTGAGTTACACGGGTTTTCTGATGCTTCGGACGGAGCTTATGCAGCTGTGGTTTACTCCAATGTCTTCTATGATAATGGATATTCAATTGCACTGCTAACATCAAAAACAAAAGTTGCGCCGTTAAAGGAAAAACTGACTATACCAAAGCTAGAATTGTGTGGCTCGAATCTTTGGAAGGAAGTATAGCAGATGCATAGAAGCAATAGATGCAAATTCATGGAGGCACATAAGATCTGTAAAAAATCCTGCTGTATGTGCTTCTAAAGGATTGACACCAAAACATTTAATGAATCACGCTTTGTGGTTGAGAGAACCAGACTGGCTAAAAGACAATGAAAAATCCGGGCCATCACAGCCAAAATTTTACCAGATTTTTAAAGATCATTTTGGCCCACCGATTATACTAAACTCGTTAATATCGAATACCTTCGAGAAATTTTCCTCTCATGATAGACTTGTCAAAGTAATGGCGTACTGCGGACGATTTGTGTACAACTCTAGAAGTACAATAGCAGGAAGACGTACAGAATCACTTACAATAGATGAAGTCGAAGAAAAAAGAAAAACTATAGTTCGATTAGTTCAACAAAAACAGTTCTCTAATGAAATAAGGTGTTTGAAAGATGAAAACAGCTTCCGAATGACAGCAAACTGCTGTCATTAGATCCCCAACTAACGACGATAGCAATTTAACTGTGGGGAAAACGCAAAGCGACTGGTACGGAAGGTTTTACACAACTGCGGTCGATGTAATAGATTTAAAACATCGAGTAGACAGCTATCAAGGCCATTCACTCATTCCGGAGTAGTATGCAGGGGCGATTTAAAATAAGAATGATAAAGGGAAGAGGAAATCGATCGACAAAGGGCTACGTTGCAGTTTTCGTTTGCTTCGCTACTAAGACATTTCATCTCGAATTAGTCAGCGATCTGACATCAAAAACATTTTTGGCCGCAGTACGAAGATTCGTGTCATAGATGGTTTTCTTCATATTTGAATAATCGGCAGCAAATAGTTAGATTAGTGTTCCAACACTTACAGCTCTCTAAAAAATATTACGACCGGTGTTCCACAAGGATCAGTTCTAGGTCCCATTTCCTTCCTGATTTATGTGAACTCCTTGTTTTCTCTACCATTCAAAGGTAGAGTACCTGCATTTGCTGATGATACTGCTATTTCATACTCAAGCAATACTCTAGAGGTAAATCATGACCTTGATTTACTGAGAAAATGGTTTGCAGTTCATAAGCTCATTATCAGTGATAAAACAAATTCATGGTATTTAATACTAATAATATATATTTTGACGATTTGCCATTATGCTATCATTCTCAGGGCTGTACCCGCTTCCTGTTATCGAATATTGATGATGATTATCCTTCATTTGACTATAAAGGCTCCTGTAGTAGTAACTCCTTCAAGATAGCATGTGTTGAAAGCTTTAAATACATGGGCATAATATTGGATAATAAGCTTAATTTGGACAAACATACACATAATCTAAGACAATATCTTAACAAAGTAGTAAGACAATTGTATCATCTTGGTCTTTATTGTCCCCATTCAACTCTAAAACTGGTGTACAATGGTTAACTAAAATCAAAATTGGAATTGGAGCAAAAACATGCAACTAGAATTGTATGTAAGGTAGACCGCAGAGCTCCAAGTCTTAATCTGTTCAGCAACCTTAAAACTCTTTCGCTAAGGCTTCTGTATTGCTATAAAGTACTCAAAATATTTTTTCAAAATTCGGATTTTTACACAGTTTGAAACACTGATAATTATAATTTGCGAGTTAACTCCAGGAATTTTGTTGTAGTAGCACCAATTCATAAAGTCAACTTTGGACGCTTTTATCTTGTATCAGCACCACGTCTGTTGAATCTAGTTCCAGATTCCCTAAAATGTGAGAGAGTGAAAAATGTATTTATGATTGGTATTTTGAAATGGCTCTTGTCTTTTGACTATTCTTATATTAATAAATTGTTCATTAATGAATTTTGTTCTTTTAATGCTTAATAGTAGATTAATACTACTTGCACATGGAATTCTCCTCTCAACAGCAATAATTTTATTTGTTATGAACTGTTATCTTCTGTTTTTATAAACAGTACATTCACCAATTACCACTTAGGCAACAGAATGTACTTAACTATTTCTTGTTTTTCAATTACTGAATTATTGTAATTTATATAATTTAATATTATGTATTGTAAACTTAATTGGAAAATTGAAATAAAGTTTAAATAATAAAAATAATAATAAAAAAAAGTCCCCAAACCGATTTCAGTTGCTTTTGAAGTTCGTTCATTCTGCAGACAACTCAAGCATAGGAACTGACCGGCTGGGCAAAATAAACGGATTGCTCGAGTGAAATTTTGTAAACGCTAGAACCCCAGGAGAAGTATTAGCTATGGACAGTCCATGATTCCATGGCGAGGAAGATTACAATTTCGTCAAAATAATCAGGGAAAACAACTCAAATAGGGGGTTAAAATCTGAACACTAGTGGTTACACATATACACGCTCTATATACACAGTGAAGAATAACTCCCACAACCAACGAGGCAAACCAACTCTTTCAACTTCTCACAGCACCAAAATAGTAATAGATCTGGCAGAAAAATATTTGAATCTAGGTAGAACAATTGCTACAGACAACTTCTACACTTCGGTTTAGCTCGCAAAATTTCTAATTAATCATGAAACCCAACTTATTGGAATGCTTTAGAAAAACAGTACTGCGAATCTAAAAGAGGTTACTCTAGCCAAGCTCAGGAGAAACAAAATTATTTGACGCGAGTCTTCTAGTATTGCTGTCTCAAAATGGAAAGACATGTTGAATACAAAACTTGGCCTAGAAGAAGTTTTAACAGCGAAAAAAAAATCAAAATGGTGAGGAAATGAAAAAGCTTCAAGTGATTAACCATGCCAAGCAAGGCATTGATATTTCTGACCAAATGGCATGTTACTTTACACAACTACCTTAAACTATCCGCTAGTACCACAAGATAGCATTTGAATATCTTTTTTCAACATCTGTCGTAAATGTGTTGGCTGTTTACAAAAAGAACAGGAATATGCCAATAGTTCAATTTAGGCAGTCCATTTATGAAAGACTTTGTGGGCTACAGATTGATACACCATCAACTTTTAACAAGCATGAGCTAAAGGAGTTGGAAAGTAGGGTTACCATCAATCGAATTACACAAAAACGTTGTAACAATTGCTACAATAAATAAGGTCTCAACTTACTGTGGTTCATGCGAGGGAAATCTCATATTTTGAATGTTTTAATAAGAAACACTAACTTTTTCCTAATATTATTATATTTTATTTTTGAATTTATTAGTCTGTTTTTTATTTGCATCATAACATACAAGACTCTTCTAAAAAACTGCCTTGCAAAAATACTTAGACCGTGACCTACTGATGTTGCATGTGGCATCTTGTGAATATTTTGTGTGACCCACCGGTTTATCACATAACAGTGAACGTATTAAAAAATGAAAATAAACAAATAGTTATAAGCAAATCACATTTTGAGAGAATTTAACAAATAACGAACTATACAAACAATATTTTGAAAATATGTAAGTCAAATGAAGTTGAAAAAAATTCAATTTTTACCAATATTATATATAAGATAGAGGTTGTTCAGGAAGAAATAATTAATGTAGAATATGCCGTGCATTGGGCTAAGGACTAAAGTTTGAGAAAAACCATGTACCATTTTTTAAATAAAGAAGGAGGAATTTAATTTGCTAGAATTTAAATCGCAGCAAACAATAAATCACTCCTATATATTGGGTATGTAATTCGTGCGGTTTTTTTTTTCCAAATTTTGAACGTTTATTTAAGAAAAACATGTACAATAGTATTATTCAAAGGATTGCCATCTGAAGCTATGACTTTTTCCCATCTTTCTGGCAATTTGTGGATTCCATCTAAAAAGAACTGTGCCGGCTTGGCAGCCAAGATTGAATCAAGCCAATTTTTGATATTCTGCTTTGGTGTGAACCGTATTTCACTGAAGGCGTTCTGCATCTTTCGGAACAAATGGTAGTCAGAAGGGCAAGGTCTGAGCTATAAGGCAGGTGGGGAAAGACTTCCCATCCACTGTTTTCCAAATGGTTCTTAACTGGAATAGCAAAGTGGGGCCGAGCATTGTCATGATGGAAAATTATTGCCTCGTGTTTGGTCGCATATTCCGGGCGTTTTTCGGCTACTGCTCTTTTCAAATGGATTAATTGTGTTCGGAAGCGTTATCTATTGATGGTTTTACCCGGTTTTAGCAGCTTATCATACAGCACACCCATCTGATCCCACCAAATACAGAGCATTACCTTCGCGCCATGGATATTCGGCTTTGCCGTGGATTTGGCTGTTTGGCCGGGTTTCACATATGATTTTTTGCGCTAGGGGTTGTCGTAATGGATCTATTTTTCATCACCAGTAACAATCCAATGCAAAAATTACTTCCTTTTGTGGCGTTCCAGCAGCATTTCGGGCATGCAAAACCGCCTTTCGACGTCTCTCGGCTTAAGTTCATGTGGAACCCAATTTCCTTGCTTTCGAATATATAGCTTTTAAACGTTTTGAAATGGCTGCTTGAGTGACACCCAAAGATTCTGCGAGCTTTTCTTATATTTGGCAACAATCTTCATAGAGCAATGCTTCCAGTTCTTCATCTTCAAACATTTTTGGCTGCCCAGGACGTTCATCGTCTTCCAAGCCAAAATCACCACTTTTAAATCGTGCAAACAACTTTTGGCACGTTAGCTCAGCTGGCGCATGTTCACCACCAAAATACGATGACTTTCGGCAGCAGTTTTCTTCATATTAAAGTAATAAAGAAAAACTTCCCGCAAAAACACTTTTTAGGCACAAAGTTCGACATATTTGAGTGAAAAAAATTATTGTTGTTTACGCTTCAAATGAATGACACATACTGAAATGACGTACAATGACAGCAGCTTTCCAAAGCATGTTCCAATGGAATAATAACAATGGAATAACACAAGTTACGCCATCTCTTAGCAAACAGTTATAGACCCAATATAATTAGCGTTTCAGACACAAAGTCAGAAATATATAAAACTATATTATTAAAACCTGTAAAACGCAGAAATATTGTAATTAAGATTGATTTTGAAAATATCTTACAATGTTAAAAAATGATATTAGGAATAAATGAAAAATGTGAATCTAAGAACGAGTCGTGTGCAAAAAGATTTCGCACAGATTCAAATCTCACTTTTTGTAGCTTTAGCTTGGGTTCGTATGCAAAAAGAACGGTTGAGACAATTCTCATGCTTTGATTTCTCGTATGTAAAAAACCTAGCAATGTCTGAGACCAAAGAGGTGAGACATATAAGAAGTCAAGTGAAATCAAGTCAAGAACTTAAGTGTTTTCGGTGCATCTGCGCGAAATCAAGACTTCAAAAGTCTTTATAGATTTAATTTGGTCCAAGTAGATTGGATAACCGATCACTTTCTCTTTGGATTGAGGATTTTCTTAAGATTTTTTGGAGATCTTGGATTTCAAATTGGCGTAGCGGAAGATTTTGGACTAAGCTAATCCAGCTTTTACAGAATAGCTAGTGAAGTTGCGGTAAAAATAGCGGAAAAAAGCCAATACTGGATCAAATTTCCTACGAATGCGGAAATTACCCGAAAGGGTAACAGTGTAAAGTGAGAATGTTTGGGTTCTTAGTTTTCAAAATTGCGTTGTGATCTACCAGCGTGGATGTCTCATATAATATTTAAAAATTCAGATATTTACCAGGCACTCCTTAATAATTCTACATGTCTCCTCCTTGCTGATGAGGGTTATGTAAGTACTCCTTTAATAATGACTCTATAAAACAGTGTATTAATTAAAGAAAAAGTGATTACTAAATCCGTTTTTATTCAGTTTTCACTGAGGTTTCCCTGCTTACAATACAAGTTATGAATTTCCACCCAAAATGCACCAGAATAAATATGTTTTTTCAACTTGCATAAGCATGCTTATAACACATGGGCTCAAAAGTCAGTGCCGTTTTATAATAAAACACAAAATTTTTTCAACTTTATTTATCAATTTAGTTGCCTTCGAGGGCGATACACTGATTGAAGCGATTTTTCAATCTTTCGGTACCAGTTTTGTAGTACGATTTCGATTTAGCCTCAAAATAGGCCTCTGTTTCGGCGATTACTTCTTCATCGGTCTTAAATCTCTTTCCGAAGAGAATTTTTTTGAGGTCTGCGAACAGGAAATAGTCACTGGGGGCCAAATTTTGAGTGTGGGGAAGCAATTCGTAGCCAAATTCATTCAATTTTGACATCGTTTTCATCGACTTGTGACACGGTACATTGTGTTGATGAAACAGCACTTTCTTTTTCTTCAAATGCGGCCGTTTTTCTGCAATTTTATCCTTCAAACGCTCCAACAACGCAATGTAATAGTCGCTGTTGATAGTCTGCCCCTTTTGGGGATAGTCGATGGAAATTATTCCATGTGTATCCCAAAATACGGATGCCATAACCTTGCCAGCTGACTGTTGAGTTTTTGGTCGTTTTGGACGAAGTTCGTCGCCTGCTCGCCACTCAGCTGGCTGCCGACTTGACTCTGATGTGAAGTGATGGAGCCAAATTTCATCCATTGTCACATACCGACGCAAAAATTCGGCTTTATTGCGGTTGAACAGCTTTAAACACTCCTCTGAATCATCAACACGTTGTTTTTGGTCGACTGTAAGCAAACGCGGCACCCACTTTGAACAGAGCTTTCGCATGTCCAAATATTCGTGTATAATATATCCAACACGCTCTTTTGACATCATCAGAGCCTCAGCTAACTCGAACAACTTCACTTAACGGTCATTCGTAATCATTTTGTGGACTTTTTTGATGTTTTCATCTGAAACAGCCTCTTTTAGACGTCCACTGCGTGCATCATCTTCGGCGCTTGTATGACCACTTTTAAATTTTTCAATCGCTCGGCTGGTGCAGAGTCCGGGTAACACTTATCAAGCCATTTCTTTGTATCGGCTGCAATTTTTTCGCATCAAAAAGCAATGATAAATCAACACACGAAATTGCTTTGAATCCATTTTTTTTTTTTTTCACAATAAGAAAACTTACTTCACTCACAACGCTATATCTCGAGAACTAATCGTCCGACAGCTGTCAAATTTATACACGTATCTTTTGAAGGTTGGTATGGATTTATTTCAAGTGGTGCCCTCTCTTAGAAACGGCATAGAAAATTGAAATGCTGCTGTATGAAGTCAAGGTCTAGGACAAATCATTAGTAAACTCATATTAGGGCGGCCTTAGACCATGGACTTCCCACACCATAGACCAAATATTCAATCTATAGGAGATCTTGGAAAAGAATCAAAAATATCTGAATTAGTCCCATCCCTTCATTTACCAAAGTCGGAAAAGACTTCACTAAATACATTGATATCGAGAAAACTGAAGGCAATGAAAAGGTGCTGAAAAAAATTGCGCTCATTTTACAAGCAAACACCATAAGCACAATGCGTACTTTAAAAGTTTGTACACCTTTTTCATGTCCAGATGACATTTACATAATTGGGAGGAATCACTGGACTGTCGGCGGGACGCAAAAATGAGAAAAAAAGATACTTACATATGTATGTTTCCGGTACTTTTTGTGATTGTTTTACTTAGGTTTCCTCGAGATTCTGTCAAGTTATATCCAAGTCATTGTCAACTCGGTGTTGTCAATATACGGCATTTTCTGCTGGTATGGCTACTACGTAAGTAGTAGTGGATTCAATCTACGACCAACACCAAAAAAAGACAATTTTTCTTTAAACTATGCAAATCTCTGTAAGATTTTCTGCTAATATAACCAATTTATTTATATGATATATTGGGTATATATTTTAATTCGTCCGGTTTTTTTTAAATTTTTGATATTCTGCTCTGATGTGAACCGTATTTCAGTGAGGGCGTTCTGCATCGACCGGAACAAATGGTATTCGGAAGGGGCAAGGTCTGGGCTATAAGGCGGGTGGGGTAAGACTTCCCATCGACTGTTTTGCAAATAGTTCTTAACCGGAATAGCAACGTGGGGCCGCGCGTTGTCAAGATGGAAAATTATTGCATGGTGTCTAGTCGCATATTCCGGGCGTTTTTCGGCTACTGCTCTTTTTAAATGGATTAATTGTGTTCGGTTGCGTTGTCCATTGATGGTTTCACCCGGTTTTAGCAGCTCATAAAACAGCACACCCATCTGATCCCACCAAATACAGAGCATTACTTTCGTGCCATGGATATTCGGCTTTGCCGTGGATTTGGCTGGTTGGCCGGGTTTCACATATGATTTTTTGCGCTTGGGGTTGTCGTAATGGATCCATTTTTCATCACCAGTAACAATCCGATGCAAAAATGACCTTCTTTTGTGGCGTTCCAGCAGCATTTCGGACATGCAAAACCGCCTTTCGACGTCTCTCGGATTGAGTTAATGTGGAACCCAATTTACTTGCTTTTGAATATATATAGCTGCTTTTAAACGTTTTAAAATGGCTGCTTGAGTGAATCTGCGAGCTCTTCTTGTGTTTGGCAACAATCTTCATAGAGTAATGCTTCCAGTTCTTCATCTTCAAACATTTTTGGCTGCCCAGGACGTTCATCGTCTTCTAAGCCAAAATCACTACTTTTAAATCGTGCAAACCACTTTTGGCACGTTCGCTCAGCGAGCGCATGTTCACCATAAACTTCCACCAAAATACGATGACTTTCCACAGCAGTTTTCTTCATATTAAAGTAATGAAGAAGAACTCCTCGCAAAAACACTTTTTCAGGTACAAAGTTCGACATATTTCAGTGAAAAAAAACTGTTGTTGTTTACGCTTCAAATGAATGACATATACTGAAATGACAGTAGCTTTTCAACGCATGTTCCAGTGGAATAATAACAATGTAATAATACAAGTTACGCCATCTCTTAGCAAACCGCAGGAGACTATTATAGACCCAATAGTTGTCATCCAATGTTTCAACATTGCTTGTGCTTTGTTTCCTTTGTTAATTGAATTCACAGGCGTTCTTGTGAAATAACTTCTAGCTTCCGATAAAATATCAAAACATCGCATTGCTCGTCTCTGGAAATCGGCAAGCTCTGACGCAAGTATTTGTAATAATTTGTTATTCACCTCAGAATCTGCCCATCACTTTCCAAAAGAATTCAAGTATTAAAATATTATCTTGCTTCAAATTGCATTCATTTTACAAATTTTGCGTCCACAAAAATAAATAGATTTAACACACGTAAGAATTGAGGCCTTTGATGAGTATATACATATGTATTTCTTATGGTTATCCCTAAATGATGGGAGCTCAATGCTCTGTGCTTTACGAGCTATCTCTCTTACTAGAAGCATTATTTTCTTAGAAATGAATAGTGTCCTCAAACCTTCTATAAAATAATTTTTAAAGAGAACAATGGAAAATTGAATACAATGAAACCTCTGGTGCGCGAAAAATGTCTGAATACATAATGAGTATAGTTTTCCACACTTTCATTAAATTATGCTCAAATAGCGGAAAAAAGTTTTGTTAGTGCCTTTCAATTCAGCAACTCTCTTTGTCTTTCAATATTGCTCATACATCTTACGTGAAAATTCTAAGAAATCCTCACATGAATGATGATGAGGATCCTAAAATCATCTCAAAACCAAAAAAAAAAAAAAAAAAAAAAAACAATTTACACCCATTAGTCCTTTTCCGCATGCGGCACTATTTTATTCCCTTCAGTTAACAACTATACCATTTTGCACAGCCGATTAGACAAAACTTTCATAAATAACCACTACGAGAAGCCTAGACAGCGTTCACGTTTCAAATGATTCGCTAATTTAGTTAATAGCTGTCACTATTGGATGGAAGCACTTAACAAAGCAAAAATAAAGTTAATCCAACTCACACTGTTAAGTGAGTCGCCAAGAAGAAGAAAACTTATTCCAACTTACCCACTACCAACTAGAATGTATCTTTTATCTTTTATACACCCATGGGATTTCCAACTCATTCATCCATAAATTATCCATATCCCTCTACCACCAAAGGGGGTGATTATCAAGAGATAGTGTATGTAGGCTGACGTTTTTGCTGTTAACTTTTATTAAGATGCGATAAATGGCCTGTTTGCCATACTCAGACCGCACCCCCAGGGAGTAAGGAAATATTCTATTAAAACATCCACACGCGACGGAACACCATCGCTCAGAAGAGATCGCACATTACCGGATTTATTTTGTTCATAAGGGAAATATGGGGATGTAAGGATATAAGGATATGAGGATACAAGGATAAGGGAAGTCTAACCAAAATAGTAATTCTCTACGGTATGTATTCTATAAACAATGTGAATTAGTTTAAGTAATTTCTAAAGTACTTACCTTACCTTACCCGTGCCAGTAGGACAGGATGGTTGGTAATTGGTTTTTTATTATCCGTTCCGTGTAAAAATATTACGACTTTGATGCGGCGATGGCCTGGCGTGCGGTTGTAATGAAATTATTCTTCGCTCGCGGCCAATTATGTATTCATGAAGCAGGTGAAATTTTAGATTAATGTGGATAGTATAATTGACACTTAATTTGAAATTTTCAAGTTGCTTACTGTCATTAGGCGTCTTCTACAGTTTTTACGGTTAGTCTCCCAACTTAAAGATTAGATAGAAATTCGTCGTTAACTTCGGAGAAAGGTTATCGCCACGAAATAAAAATGATGCCGAATGCTGGATGCCGAATAGCAAAATAAATGGAAAATAAATTCAGATTTGATTTGAGAGAAATTTTTTGCAAGACGATTGAGCGAGTGAACGCAAAAAGGCAGACAAAACATTGGATAAACATTCAGATATTTTGGCAAATTGCTTTTTGCCTTTAGTCGGGTTTATTTGGAAGCTTTTCAGTCTACCTCCTTTTTTTTAGTTCTATCTGTACGATTCGTCTTTGAGCAAACAATAAAATTATGCAAATTGCCAATAGATTGCAAAGAAATTGGGAATGGAATTTGTTGAGAAAATACTTCGATTGTAGATAAAGGCCATAATACGGGGCTTTGATTTGTCAATTCGATTTTACTTGGGACAGTGACTTAGGAGATGTTTAACGTTCAAAGCAGGTGTACGTGGGAACGTATTTTGAATGTGTTAAATTCTCTTTTGATACTTAATGGGCAATTTATATGTATTAGAATAAGAAAATCAATTGGTCAATGATTTAAAAAAAAAAAAAAAAAAAAAACTTTATATTTTGGTCCACTAGTCATCGTTCTAATATTTAAGTGCAAGACGAAATCAGGCTTATTTTTCATGGATTTAAGATATACTCTCCACTTTATTTATCTGATCAGCAATACCATGAAATCTAGAACAGAAACAAGAATAGAGACTTTGATTTATTAACAAAGAGAATATATACGGTCTATAACAAACAATTCAATTTACCGAAATTTCTGTAAGTTAAGAATCACATTATTCATAATTCGATTTCGATTTGAAATTAGAGTTGATGTTGTCTGGTTGACTGCCCGCATAGAGTATCCTGGTTAACACTATCCTACTTGCGAAAGTGACTTTGGCAATATTTTCAAGCCTAATGTATTAAACAAATCTTAATACAAAGGATTTTCTTAACAACATCTCCCCTCACATTTAAGATAGGCTCTACGTTACCTGGGTATCGTAAAATGGTTCATATATTTATATGAACGAAAGTGGAATAGAACAGACTAATCTGAGCTAAAAACATAACTAATTGCTAGTGACAAAAGGCTAAGTGACAAAAAGCATATCCTTCCATTATACTTGAGTTAAAATGTAAATGAGTCACGCGAGCTGTTCTTATTTTCTTACCCTATCGTATTCACTTGGGAATTAAACAGATAAATTAATAAAAAAGATCAGCACCCAGAAAAGAAACAGTAGAAAAGCCGAAAGACAAAAAAAAAAAAAAAAAACGATCGAAAATGTACAGATGTTTAAAATATATTTAATACTACTTATTTGCATGAGAGTTCTTATCCAAGTGAACGAGTAAAAGAATTTACTCGTAATTTACAACAATGAGTAAAGTTTTCAACCATAATACAATGCACACTGTATTAAATTTGAGTGCAATGAATTCGCTGTTAAAAAAAAAAAAATCAACTTTTTTTGTGTAACATGCATAAAACATAGTGTTTCTTAAGCAAATTTACACTAGAAAACAAAAAATGACCTCAGATTTTCTCTACCACATATAAAAATTTTGCTGTAAAGTATTGTGTTTTATACTGAATCTAAATCGATATCAATGTGTTTGTTTTTGCGAATGTTTTACGGCGATATTTTTTCCCTGTGGCATCTCGGAGTAATGTCTAGCAGTATTCAGCAAGTATAGTAGAACTCCATTTGCCTTGGTATCACTTCTTCTTTGTTGCGACGTCCTGGTAGAACCTTTCTCCATGATCGTTGCTTACTGAACTCAAATTCTCCAGAAAGTAAAGTTAAAGTGACATGTTACATCCTATTTCCTTGTAAGCACGCAACAATTCAGTTAAAATATCTCTGTACTTTTCGGGTCTCACATTTCCCAGAAAATCTGTCGCAATACATAGTTATAAAAGCTCTCCATGCTCTTAATTCAACATTAGTTAGCATGTTGTCAAATTCATTATTTTCTAAAAGTATTCGTATTTGTGGTTCAACAAACTTTCACTAACTTTCAAAAATTTCTCTTTTAGATACAAGAACAGTTTACCGGTCCGATCTAGAGCTTTAACGGAATTTTTCGTTAAGCTCAATTAAAGATAGAGCTGTGGTGAAAATACGTGTTTAAGATCAACCAGGGATTCATTTGTAATATTTTTTCCACCTGGAGTTAGTGATCGACGTAGTGGCTATTCTTTCTGTATATAATGACGTGTTCGCGCACGGCTTTCCCATTCACAGAAAACAGCAGTGTTTCGTATACACCAGCTGCAGTCCAACAAGAAGCGCTTTAACTTTTAAATCTCAACATATCGCATATTCTCCTATGTGAATTCGTGTTCCCGCTGTGAAGTAAAATTGCCTTTAAGCTAATTTTACTGCAATCAATACATAGATTCTAATTGCTTGGTTCATGTTTCCGTCCTAACGCATCAAATAAGTTGTCAACAATCATGCAGTATACCGAAGTTACTTCTTGAGCGAAACAATGGGCAAGTCCTTTTATATACAAGGTGACTGACTCGAACTACAACTTTTTAAAATGCTTTGATATTATAAATTTTATTGTGCCAAAACAAAAAATGTTGGAAAATACATCAATTTTCAAATTGTATCAGTAGTTTTCAATATGTCCACCTTTGGTGCGAATAATGGCCTTGAGACGGCCGAAGAAAGCATCGCACGCTGCACGCAAGTAGTTTTGCGGTATTTTGGCCCATTCCCGGCGAAGAGCTTGTCTGAGGTGGTCCAAACTTTGGTATTTTTTAGTGCTATCCTTCGCCTTCAAAATACCACAGACAGAGAAATCCAACGGATTTGCATCCGGAGAATTTGCAATCCATTGTATCGAAGAAATGAAGCGTGAAACATTGTTTTCTAACCAGTCTTGGTTGACGCGCGCTTTGTAAGACGGTGCCGAGTCTTTTTGAAATGTCCACGATCTCCGACCGAAATGATTGTTTGCCCAAGGCTTCAATAATGTCTCTAAGACAGTTTCACGGTATACGATCGCATTAATTTTGCCGCCATGGTCCAAAAATATGAGCGAAGAGCGACCATCGGCGGTTATGGCGGCCCAAACCACCACCGTCGGTGCTGCCTGCTTTCTGGTGGCCGTCCGAAGGTGAAACTTTTCGACGGACCTCTCTGCCAAGTAAGCTCGGTCATTTTGTTTGTTGACATATTGCTCTATAACAAATGGCGACTCATAGGAAAAAACCAAATTCGGTAACTCACCACTTCGCTCTTTCGACTGTAACTTTTTTCTGTTGCGGTGTAGGATCGTGTGTTTCTTGGAACTTCATTGGCTTAAGCCCAAGCTCATTTTTCAGTATGTGCTGCATCCGTTCCAACGATATTTTGAGCTCACGAGCCATTTTTCTTCCACTTCGACGCGGATTTCGCTAAATTCCAGCCTTCACTTTCCGAACCATTTCTGCCGATGTTTCTGTTTTTTTCTGACGTTTTGCGTTTGACGTTTTGCAACGCTGCCAGTATCACGGTAACGAGCTCTGGTTCGAGACACAAATGATTTATTCACGTTGAGGTGCTGGAAGCTCTAACGATAGCTACTTGTGGTTTTATAGCCAAATATAAAGCAATCACACTATCACGTTTAATAGTAGATAAAGATTTTTCAACACAACTGAGACGCAAATCGTTTAAAACAAATAATGTCGTCGCAATATCATTTGATTTTTCCAAATCAAAATCTTCATTTTGAAGAGTATATTAGTAATCTTGATTTTCGGACCTGATCTGAACGCAATCTAGTCATCCTCGTATATTATGGCATGGTGAATTAATCTAACAAGATCACCTGTGTAGATTTTACGTACGATTGGCGAATTAACCGGATCTTATTTAAGACTGGTGTAAATGTCAAATATTCGAGCAGAAGCCACATCGGCATTCTTCACGGTGAACTATTTACTGTGGAGAAAGTTTAAAAGAATGTACAGCGTGGGTTTGCTTATGCCCTGCCAATTTAACTCTAAGCTTTCCAGTCGGTCTTTTAGTTTATTGTTTGAACAGGATAGTTACAAATGGTATATCCTCCATTTTCGTTCTGGTATTCGAAAACACTACCACTTCTCACGTGCGTCTAGTTGAAGGTTATAAACTTTAAGTTTTGCGTTTTCAACTATTAAACGTTATATAAAGACATCTTCTATGTCAACCAATCCAATTATATAACTAAATATAACAAATAATAAAATTATCTGTCATGTGTCAAAGCTCACAGTAATGAACGGTTTGGAAATATATCAGTCTGAAGTTGGTTGCAGTTCGAGTCAGTCAGGGTGTGTACGTCACTTTCGAGGAGATTCCGTTCTCTTAATCTGGATGCTAAGAGTTTTGATTGTGAGTTCGCTTGTTTTAAATCTCTAACCAAATGATGCAGTTCAGCGTTTGAAATTAAATGCGGCTTCGTTGAAAATTCTAGTGTTTGAAAGTCTGGATCATTGTCGATTTCTGGTTCGAATTGCATATCTTCATTAGTTATATTACTGGCACTTTCAGGTTTCATCCAAACTCCACGATTCTGGTGGTTTTCAAATAGGAAATTCTTCACTTTATTCGACAGACCGTAAAGCTGATACTAAATTGGGATGCTGCACAGTTCGTCTGAAATTCAGGGGGATGACAGAAGTAACAATCTGTGGCATGACCTTTTAGTTCTCTCCACACCATGTGTTGGTTCCCAACAAACTTATCACAATAACGATAACTAACATAGTCCAAGCAACAAACAAAAATTAAAATCACAGCCACTTTGCCAATAATAAATAAACAAAATAAAACATCAACTGTTAAGTGGCTATGAGATGAGATCGATGAGGTGTCCCTCTCTCTCCTGAGGTGGAAGAATGGGGCATTAATAAGCACGTCCAACAAATATGTACGTGCTATGTGTATACTACTTATACATATGTTATTATGTAATGAAATTAGTATTAGACACATCGGTTTATTCAGTGCTAAGTTTAAAGAGTATAAATGTATTAGAGCAGACCATGAACAATCTAAAAGAACAGCTGATAGGTTTTCTCTTAAAAACCAACAGGCTGTTCTTCAGATTTGTATATCACCTCAACTGAGACAGGGCAATCAAATTAAAAGAGCGTTTTTAATTGCTTTTCCAATCACTATATATTAATCTAACAGACATCTAACAAGAATACCAGTAACGGCCATCAACCTCTGCAGCACGAAGCAACAACAAGAAAGTAACGCTCACTCAACAAGCTGTGCACAAAGGTGAGAAATTTCCTCCTTTTATCCTTTTTTTACATTTAAACATACAACATCTAATCAAACATATTTTACAAATCACTGTAATAAAAAAAAATAAATCCAAAGAAAACCCTAAAGGATCTTAATAAATAGCAAATTAAAACAAAAATATCCATTTAATCAATTGTGCCAATACATATCGAATATCTAAGTCCATACAAAACTAAAAGTGAATGTGAACATTTTTAAATGTGTCTAAGTTGGCTCAATCTATCGAAGCCCAGGAAGTTCTTCTTAAAGAACTCCAAAAAGACCACGAAAAATTCCAAAAAGATACCGCGGCGCGAAAGTTCAAGGGTTACATAAACGCTGTAAAGGAAATGTTCAAACGCGTGAAGAAGAAACATTCCTCGATCATAAACATTACCACAGAGCATTTAAAGGACAAGTATCAATCGGACGAAACATATTTAAAAATAAAACGTACTTATTTTAGTTTTATTAGACAATTGCACGACGAAAAAGAAAGGTTCGTTGAATCGGGTAACTCCAACTTTGACGCATCTCGTCTTAATTGCTCTAAATACTCGTTTTTTTTAATATACGGCATCCCCGCATTCATATAAAATCATTCTAGGAAGAATTTGAAGAATGGAACGTATTCCATAACCTCTCTCAGTGCATGATAGATTAAAACGTTGATCTTCCCGATATACAAAAGCTGCAGTACCTTAAAACCTCGGTCACAGATGGCAAAAATTATTCCTCGGCTTGGGAAATTTTAAAATAAAGATTCCAGAACAAACGGAAACTGGTCAACACACAGTTGAGAATACTGATTAATCAGGATAAATAAGGACGAGAATCCGCTGTATTCTTAAAATCGTTACACGACACAACCACCGAATGCATTCATGCATTAGCAAACTTAGGGGTAGCAGTCGACACTTGGGACTGTATCCTTAAATAATACATGGGCTGAAAAGTCCTTTCTAAAAGAGGGCACCACTTGAATTAAATCAGTTCAGTTCAGTTAGTACCAACCTTCAAAAGATAAGTGTATAAATTTGACAGCTGTTGGACGATTAGTTCTCGAGATATAACGTTGTGAGTGAAGCAACTTTTGTTATTGTGAAAAAAATGGATTCTAAGATATTTCGTGTGTTGATTTATCATTGCTTTTTGAGGGGAAAAAATGCAGACGATGCAAAGAAATGGCTTGATAAGTGTTACCCGGACCCTGCCCCAGCCGAACGAACCATTCGCAAGTGGATTGAAAAATTGAAAAGTGGTCATACAAGAACCGAAGGTGATGCACGCAGTGGACGTCAAAAAGAGGCTATTTCAGATAAAAACATCAAAAAAGTCCACAAAATGATTACGAATTACGAAAGTTGATCGAGATAGCTGAGGCTCTGAAGATATCAAAAAAGCGTGTTGGATATATCTTACACGAATATTTGGACATGCGAAAGCTCTGTTCAAAGTGGGTGCCGCGTTTGCTCACAGTCGACCAAAAACAACAACGTGTTGATGCTTCAGAGGAGTGTTTAAAGCTGTTCAACCGCAATAAAGCCGAATTCTTACATCAATATGTGACAATGGATGAAACTTGGCTCCATCACTTCACACCGGAGTCAAGTCGGCAGTCAGCTGAGTGGCGAGCAGGCGACGAACCTCGTCCAAAACTACCAAAAACTCAAGAGTAGGCTGACAAGGTTATGGCATCCGTATTTTGGGATACACATGGAATAATTTTCATCGACTAACATCGACTAACAGCGACTATTACATTACGTTGTTGGAGCATTTGAAGGACGAAATCGCAGAAAAACGGCCGTATTTGAAGAAAAAGAAAGTGCTGTTTCATCAAGACAATGCACCGTGTCACAAGTCGATGAAAACGATGGCAAAATTGAATGAATTCGGCTATAAATTGCTTCCCCAACCACCGTATTCTCCAGATTTGGCCCCCAGCGACAATTTCCTGTTCACAGACCTCAAAAGAATGCTCGCCGGAAAGAGATTTAAGACCGATGAAGAAGTAATCGCCGAAACAGAGGCCTATTTTGAGGCAAAACCGAAATCGTACTACAAAACTGGTATTGAAAGATTGAAAAATCGTTTCAATTAGTGTATCGCCCTCGAAGGCAACTGTATTGATAAATAAAGTTGAATTTTGCAAAAATTCAGCCCATGGACTCTATAGCTCATATGTTATGTACATCATTTCTCATCAGCTTCCGCCCCAAACACAAAAGGACTAAGACGATAAGTTAGGCACCTCAAAGTCTATTTTGGATTGGGAAACCTTTTCATCCTTTATTGAGGGCTTGGCTAACTTATTGGAAAACATTAATGAATTGAATAGGTCTCAAAAATAACCAACTCAGGGAAGTTCCTTTAGGAAAGCCAACAATTTTCATGATAATCTTGAACTGACCAACAAACACTTTCCTTGTCTCATGGAATTCGAAAGCATAAAAAATTCCTAAGTATGGATGTTAAGAGTCACACGGAAGTAACAAAAAAAAGGCATATGTAAAAATTGCCTTGGCTACGATCACTATGGTTCAACATGCAGCAGAAGCAATAGGTTTTTGAAATGTAGTTTGAAACATCATACGCTTCTACACTTTGGTGTACAAGACCCGAATGATACCAACAACAATCACAACCATCCTCAACCTGAGACTTGAAACAATACAAGAAATCACCTTGTCCAAAATTCCTCCCGACCAACTTCGAGTCAAACAAATTGTAATGTTTGAAATTTTAACACGCATTTCAACCAAATGCAATTAAATATGTTGCTTGTAACGGCAGCATTGACGTCCAATGAGATTAAGAGCTCTGATAGACCCTGGATCACAAAATTCTTTTAAAACGGAAAACGCTACATAACTTTTTAGTCTTAAGCAGCAAAAAACATTGACCTGCTTGACTGGTCTAGGCTAGTCTACTGGCACATCGCACTCGGAGGTCTATCACCTTACGTCCATGCTACTAACTCAACAGATTAAAAGGGACAATAAGTCGCACTGGTCAAATCTGCCGTTAACACATTCTTCGTACAACAAACCTGGGAAGATTGATCTTTTAATAGCTGCTGACGCCAATGCATCCATTATATTTGAAGGTTAAGGGTGCACACGGATCACCGGTGGCACAGAAAGCCACCACCTCCCAATCCCGGACCTTAAAAATAAAAAAATAAAAAAAGCACTTTAATTCTCTAGATGCGCAACTAAGGCAATTTTGGGAATTGTAAAAAAAACTTATAACATACGAAAGAAAACTTACGGTAGAAGGAGAAAAATGTCAACAACATTTTACAAGAACCGTGAAACGTAGAAGCAGCAATGGCAAGATTTCTCCCAATTAGAAAAACGTTTCGATGAAACCCCAAAGTTAAAAGAGTCCTATTACAAATGCATGAACGAATATGCTAACTTGGGACACATGAAAGAGGTCAAATCAAACACACAACTAGCAATTGGAGAACACTATTTTTTGGCACACCATGTGGTTTTTAAGGCGACGAGTACAACAACTTAACTTCGTGTTGTCTTTGATGTCTCGTGTAAAACCACCAACTTAAAATCGCTAAATGACTATTTAATGATTGGGCCACGTGAAATTGTGAAAACCTATAGATATTTTGGGGTGACAAAAGCTAGTAATCTCAGTATGGAACCTCATCTAAAGGAAAGACTAATAAAAGCGAAAAGTGCCATATGGGCTACATGGAAAAAATGTTTTTCAAATCAACTAATTGACCACAGCGTAAAGTACAAGGTTTTTTAAGCTATATCAGAATCTGTTATGACGTACGCAACGCAATTTTGGGGATACTGCCAATATGAAACGATAGAGAAACTCCTTAGATACTACATAGAACGATGCTTTAGCTTACCAAGTACAACACCAAACTATATGATCGAAACAGGACTGTCACCGCTTTTCATTAAATCATTAAAACTGCATGTAGATTATGTAAGTTTTAGAACTGTCGGACAATAAACTTCCAAAAATCATTGCGAAGAAGGTAGTCGAAAGGAATACGCTCTGGTATAAAAAAAACTCGTAGAACTAGCAACGTACTGCAGATTCGAATGCAATTTAGCTTATGGAAACGAAAGATACCGAGAGGATGTGCTTGGCAATCTTATTTCCAACGTAGATGAACAATACAGAGCTGATTGCGTAAATTTTGCTTCATCGTTCGTTCACCGAGCTACATAGAGCGTTTTAAAACACAATCTGTCGGAAAAAAAATTATTTCCACAATGACAACAGCAAGGAACTAATTTTGGCTGCTTCTAAGATGAGAGGCGAACTAATACGCCGTAATTATATCCCACATCGTCCAGATCTACCAATTTATTGTAGTCTTTTCAACTTATCTGAGAGAGAAAATGTTATACATTTCATCGGAAGATGCCCCATCCTTAAAGATATAAGAAGATATTTTCTAGGAAACTACCCAATATCTGAGGAAGAAGTTATAGCCTATCTTACCTGCGAAAGCGATGTAAAACAACTCTTTTTACTTCTATAAAGTAGCAAAATCAATTACCGTAGTAAAATTATTACTGAGAACTTTTAACTTTGTTAAAAGAAAAAAAGCAAATTAGTATACTATTTTTTATTTTTTGCTTTTTTAACATATCTTTAAATCTTTTTAAATTCAAGAACTGAATATACGTTAAAACAAACTTGTTATTAAATGTTTAATTCCATGTCAATCAGGCAGACGGCAAAGCCATGCTTAATGATTTTTGTAACATAAATTTGTATTATAAGCAAGAAAACAAACAGTAGTCTAATCTATTATAAAAAGAAAGACCCAATAAAGACTTTCGCCTTAAACACCGTCACATTTGGCATGGCACGGCTAAATGGAGAAAGCTCAAAAAAGAATTTTCGCCCGATATCAGCATGATGTATAGACAAATATGGATAGCGCAAGAAGACATCAAATATCAAATCATATTATGGAGAAATCACGTTTGACACGGCATCAGCACCATACCTGGCTGTTCGCTTATTACATCAGCTTGCTTCAAACGTCTCAAGAAGCTATCCACACGTTGCCAAGCCATTGACTGAATGGTTCTATGTTGACGATCTTTTTTATTGGTCCTACAGCGAGGAATAGCAATAGCCATATTATCCACTCTCCATTCAGCAGGATTCCCGCTTCGCAAGTGGTAAGTAGCAACTCGAGTAGAGTTCTAGAACAAATATCTGAAAAGGAAATAGAACTTGTCATTAAATTTCGATTCTCTAGATGCAATCAAAGCTTTAGGCATTCAATGACATCCTGCAAACGACTTCTTCAAGGTCCATCCTCGCAGACATCGCTTGCCCATTCGACCCGCTTTGTTAGGTGTCTCCACGTGTCCTTAAGGCAAAACTTATTCTTCAACAACTTTGGCTAGAGAAAGCCACCTGGGACATGCCAGTTTCACAGGAAATAGAAAGGCGATGGCTCGACTTGCAGGTCGAGGTTGCAGGAACTCCTAATTCCACGCTGGATTGGATACGAAAACGCTTGTGACGCTTCTGAAAGGGCATATGCAGCAGCCGTATGTTCAGAGGTTGTCAAAGGTTCTAGTGAGAGCATACACCTAGTAGCATCAATTATCAGAGCTCTGCGCTGCTCTTATTTTAGCAAAACTTCTGCGAAAAATCGTAAACGACACGTCAGCACAAAAAATAGACTAGCAGACATCGGATCAAGAGGGCCTGAGGAGCTCATCAATAGTAAAATGTGTAGGCATGACCCAGCATTTCTCAAAACCTTCGCCACACAAGAGCATACACAGGGTATTCCAGAAACAGATGTGGAATCTAAACGGGATAATATAAGAGATACATAAAGATATAAACGACATACTTTCTGAGCACAAAATGCCGCTAAACACACATCCAATCATATCCGATGAGGTCATGGCAGCTCAACTTGAATCTCTTTTTAGAGTCTGAGGAAATATTACACATAAGAGGTCGCCTAGACAAGGCTCCTCTTCCCATTAACCAACAACATCCCATCATTCTGAAGGATTCAAACCACTTCTCTAAACTGATTCTGAATGAGTCTCATCTGACACCTTACATGGCGGTCAGCAGATGATGATGGCCGAAATTCAAAGAACGTATTGGATAGCGAATCTTAAAAGGATGATCAAGGCCACCATATAAAACATGGGCTGAAAAGTCAGTGCCGTTTCTAAGAGGGGTGATATATCCAACACGCTCTTTTGATATTTTCAGAGCCTCAGCTATCTCGATCAACTTCACTTTACGGTCATTCGTAATCATTTTGTGAACTTTTTGGATGTTTTCATCTGAAACAGCCTCTTTTGGACGTCCACTGCGTGCATCATCTTTGGTGCTTGTATGACCACTTTTAAATTTTTGAATCCACTTGCGAATGGTTTGTTCGGCTGGTACAGAGTCCGGGTAACACTTATCAAGCCATTTCTTTGCATCGGCTGCATTTTTTCCCATCAAAAAGCAATGATAAATCAACACACGAAATTGCTTTGAATCCATTTTTTTTTTTTTTTTTTTTTTCACAATAAGAAAAGTTACTTCACTCACAACGCTATACATATATCTTTTGAAGGTTGGTACTAACTGAAAATGGTATGGATTTAATTCAAGTGGTGCCCTCTCTTAGAAACGGCTTTTTCTGGACTTTTCAGCCCATGTATTATATAGCAGTATTTGTGTGTCTTTCGACAAAGTATCCACATCGAGTAAGTCAGCGATCTAACAGCAGAAGCATTGAAAGCAGCATACAGACGATTTGTCTCAAGACGAAGATATTGCGGAAACATGTTCAGTGATTGCGTAACCAACTTTAAGGTTGCAAAAAACGAGCTTAGGGAAGACAGCAAATTTATTGCAGAATGGTCAGCGGCAGTGTCAAAAATCTTGTCCTCACTAAACATATCGTGGCACTTTAACCCGCCATCATCAGCACACTTCGGAGGCCTGTGAAAGGCAGGAGTCAAATAAGTAATACACCATTTTAAGAGAACAATTGGCTCATCAAAACTAACGTTCGAGGAATATGCGACTGTCCTCGCACAAATCGAGGCGTGCCTAAACTCCAGGCCGTTGTGTCCTATGACATCTGACCCAGAAGATCTGGCAGTTTTAACACCTGGTCATTTTCTCATCGGAACCACTCTCAGTGCACTTAAGGAAAGAAACCTTATCGACAAAAAAACAAATCACTTTGACCCCACCCAGACCCGACAAAGAATTCCCATTTCGTTAAAAAACAAAACTTTTTTCCACGAACACACTTTTCTTTATGAACCTTTTAAGCCTATGAACTTTAAGCTTTATGAACTACTTAAACAAAAATTAACAGTATTAACTAAATGACTTCTTTAAAACAATAGAATAATAACATACAACAGAAGGCAAACAACAACACGTAATTAAACAACAAATTATTAATTAATAATAACAAAACTTAAGGCAAAGGAGGAACATACATATATACATATATACTCATATAAAAACATCTTAAGCCACGGCTGACAGATGAAATCCAGCATCTTGCAGCTATGTTTAATATCACATTATTTTATTAAATACATAATTTTGTTGTGTAATATCTAATACTTTTCTTCTCTTTGCATGACCGGAGCTATCCATCCCTAAGATCGAGGTAGCCGAATTGATGAAGACAGCCAGAACACAAGGCTTCAATGACGCACACAGCTCATCCAGCACGCAGTTCGTCAGTCACCACATCACGTCAGCTGGAGGCGGGGGATTGTATGGACAATCTAAAAGAACAGCTCATAGGTTTCCTCTTAAAGAGCAACAGACTGTTCTTCAGATTTGTATATCACCTCAGCCAAGGCAGACCAATAAAATTATAACGATTTAAAGGTTTTTAATTGCTTTTCAAACCACAATATATTCCTGACGGCAACTCAATCAGAAACACCATTGGTACTGCAAAGCGCATATTTTGCACATTCAACCAACTTCAACCAACTTCAACTGAGCAGCCCATGATTTATCTTGATCTCCTACTTTAACTCCAAAATAAAGTTCGTGGGCTTTTCAAACAAGTTGGGTGAAATTACGTTTTTGGGATTTAAAAACTTATCCCCCAAACACAGAACAAAAACTGTTGACGGCAATAGAAGATGTAGACCACTAACACGATAGTAACAATTTTTGCCGCGGCACAACATCGAAAATAACTCCGTACCTTGTTGAATGTTTGGCAATGCACACTATTGAGTTACAATAGATGCGTATTTAATATAGCAAACGGTCAGGAATGAACTTGTCTAAACACGATATGTGTGTCAAATCACTGAGTAGTGTTATAAGGGATGAATTATCGTGAGGTTTGATTTTCAATAGGCTTTTTTTGACAGATCACGCGTGACTTTTATCAAATTGCTTTATCATTTCTGTATCGTTTGAAAAGTTATCATGGAAAGACTCACACCACAAGAGCGTCTTCAAATTGTTCAGCTGGATTACGAAAATCAGCTTCTGTGAGAAATGTTTTTCGTGCGATTTGAGGAACTTAACTTAAAAGCGTACAAAATTCAACTTGTGCCAGGCGACTTGAATTTGCGTCATATTTTCAGTGAATGGGATCTGGAAAAACTCAATGAAAGTTCGATGTTTTATCGTGAAGACGGCGCTAAGAGCCATACAGCACGTGAAACAATGAACTTGTTGAGAAATCATTTTGGTGAGCACTTAATTTTACTTTTTTGCTACAGTAAATTGGCCGCCTAGGTCGTGCGATATCACACCTTTGGATTATTTTTTCTGGGGATATGTAAAATATCAGGTCTTCAGGCATATGCCAGCTGCAATTAACGCCTTGGGAGACAACATTACTTGTGTTATCCGCGAGATACCGGTCGCTACCGACTACCTCAGACGTAGTCGTGGCATATATTTACATGATATCATTCTTGAAAAATAAATGCCATGAATTGTTCTTTTAACCAATAATAACAATTTTAGGTTGAATTTTTAATTTATGTGTTTTATTTTACATTATAAATCAAACTTTACGATGAATCACATTTTACTAATCTACCACAAGCACCAAATCATCAAAAGATCCTATAACGACCACATAGCAATTTTCAATCTTTCTCATCAAAATTTTAGAGCTACTAAACAATAAATATTTATAATGTTTCTCTTTTTTAACTCTTTTAGCCACCGCACAGTGTGACGAATCGCTGATTTAGCGGAATTAAATTAATAGCGCTCACAAATAAATGTTTTTGTTCAGGTTTTTTGTTTTTTTCTTTTTTTAATTGAAATTGTTCACAAAATAGAATATAAGAAATTTTTTTAACTTATGACTACAAATTTCATAAAAAAACAATACATAAAAAGCAGGTTATTTTAACTTTTTTAATTATTTGGTACATCTAAAAGTTGCAAGACTTCTTGTTCCATGACACTTTTCTTTATTCTCGGAAAGCATCTTAGACAAGTATACAAGTAGAAATTATTTGTTTTCCATGAAACAAGACCTTATGCACAAATACTGGCATAAAATACCAATCATAATTTTTAAGATATACATCCCTTGTTTCCTTTGCTTACTTCTCAAAAGCATCTGCATCTATTGGGAACCCAGACCCAATATGAAACTTTTTGATAATTTCTTAATTTATCCCTGTAATTTGGGCAGTCTTTTCCTCATCTTTAAAAAATCTTCTAGCCGTTTTTCTGTCATTAGTATTGTCAGACTGTTGAGTTGGCATATGTACCAATAACCCTGTTTCTCTTCTAAATTTTTCTTGGAATTGTTTTTTCTGGCTTTGACTTTTTCTTAACTGCCTTGGTCTCTTACCTGCCATACCTTGACATCTAATCTAAACGCTATGTGAAGGATGCATTCCATAAATCGTATCCATGAGTTAAGGGGGCTTAATCCTGGTTCACATGCCTAGTTCAAAGATTAGTTAAATTCTTTACTTTGGAGGGTTTGGCACCGCAACTGTAATACATTTGTGATGAAGATGTTGTAGATAATAGTTAACAGAAAGACCGGTTTAATTATGATATGCAAACTGTCAATTTTGAATTCTATAGAAAGTAGGGTTTGGATTTGTTCTTGAATTGACTCTACCTCTGACTTGATCAGTTCTGTTGTTTCCTTAGCAAAATTTAATTTTATTGGTTGACAATATCGGGTTGATGATGGGGCAGGGTTTTGCCAAAGTACTTGCTTAATTTCATCCTTAAATAAATACATCTGGATTGGAATCATTGAGATACAAAAAAGATTTTCATCCGAATTATCACCAGCAGACAATTTTTGTTTGTATCACAGCCCCTTTTTATTACTAAGGATAGTTCTTTTAGGACAACAACGGAACTTAAAACGTCTTGTTGAGCTAAACATAAACGCTCAACGCTGTGATTTACTAAACTTTGCAATCCACATTCTGCAGTTTTATCATTTGGGTAGCATTTCGTCTTAGCTTCTTTAATTTTGTGGTATGAAGGGAATTGGGAACTTATTTGTTAATTTTTAGGCGAAGTAATTCGTTCTGTTGAGTTGAAAGCTGAATGTCCGTGATTAATGTTAGAGCATCATCTGAATATATTAGTAAAAACCTAGGAGCAGGTGTTTTTAGCGTTTTCCTCACAATAGAACCTTAATAAAAAAAATTTAACCTAGAAAAATATTAAAAAAATATTTCAGATAGTTTTTTCACTGCAATAGCAGTATTTCTTTTTTCGTCTTGTCCAAGCCATTTTTCATGAGCCATTGCAATTTCTTCAGCGCTAAAAGAATCTCAAATGGTTTTAACTCTCCTCTTCTTGCTTTTCTCACAGCACTCATCAAGCTTTTCCTCGGTCTTTCTACTCTAGATGAAGAAGGTATTTCATCAGAACACTGAACAACTATACTTTTCGTCTAATGAATACAAAAACACATATTTTATCTATAAATTTTACTTTCATTTACCCCTTATATTAAACAAAATCTGTAATTATTTAAGAAAAACCTACTTTTATATCAATAGACTATACTTATTGAGAAAAAATAAAAATAAAAAACTATAAAATGTACGCGAACCAATTAAACACTTGCTCTTCAAATTGACCTTTCTATAAAAAAATTATACAAAATTTTTTTTGTTGCACTAAGCTACTATACAACAAAAAAAAAATTGCATAGTAATTTTTTTTTTTCCTAATTAAATCAAGCTAAATCAGGGACTCGTCACACTTTGCACCGTAAGCAAAGCCCAAGTATAATTCGTGAAATAGTCATTAATGAAAATACGTTTCCTGTTTCCATCTTCAAATCAATGAGAATTAAAATTTATCTGTGCACTTTTTTTTCTCATAATCTTCTGCTCCAAATCGTTTGAAGGTAAATATACACGAACAATATTTATTTTTGTCTCATTAGATTTGGAAGTAAAATTTTCAGGAACAGCTGAGTATGATTCACCTAATATGAAATGAGATGGCGCTATTGGATTTAAATCGTTTCCAGAGCTTGAATATATAGGACTTCTTGGATTCTGTTTAACACATTTAAACTTCGCTTGCCAAAAACCATCAAAGTATGGTACGGAAGGAGGGTTGAAGTGAAAGAAAATGGCATCGCGAGCAAAGGTACTCTTAAAATAGATGGTTATGGTATTTAGCCAATGTCAGTTTGTGCGTATCAGATAACACTATTGAAATTAGTACGATTATACGGATTCATATGTGATAGTTTCCAATATCCCGCAATACAACCACGGAGTGCTGCGAGAAATGCATTGGTAGTTAAATCGACGACGGGCTCGAAATAAATAGCTTTAGTCAGAAAGCAAATGAACAAAGAAATATAGCCCTTGAATGTTTGAGTTTGTGAATCAATTTTTGTTTTGAGGAAAATAAGCTAAGCATGGTCAGATCTTTGCGTTACCGTTAATTTCCGTTGTCGAAAACATTTTTCATAATCATGCGTTATCTTGCGCCACCTAAGTAGACGAGATAATAAGAAATCAAAGATCGATTTTGAAGGGTAGAAACGAATGTTAATAATGTTTTTTCTGCTTGCCCTTAAAATCTGGATATTCTTCAAATTAAATAGAGCAGTCATTTTCATTTTGCCGTAACCAATAGGTCCTGTCTATCAGATGGGGTGTTGAACTAAGACAGATGGTGCTATACCGCGCCAAGCAAAGTTTGCAGGATCCGACCTAAAGTGAAACCATCTGCTCCTTGGTATGGTACTCGTATTTAGAATGTTCGATTTCTCATGAAAATATCTCAATGAGAAGAAGGAGACGAAAGCCAGAAAAGAACAACCTGCAAGTCACATCAAGCAAATACGCTCGAACAGGTCATATTTAGGGATTTTTGTATGAGAAAGAGTGCACCACAACATTGCTTTATAGAAGCAAAAAGTGCTACGAGGATTGAAAAAAGCGTTGGCATAAGTGTGTTATATCTGAGGTGGATTACTTTGAAAGGGAACAACATTAATGTTGTTGAACAAATATTAATATATATAAAAAATATTTTATAATTTCTTTATAAAAAAAAAATAAAAACCTTATCACTTGTACAGGAAAACAAACGAATCATTCAATTTGTCCAGCTGATGACAGTAGACTTCAGAATTGATTGTTGTATTGTCCGATAGAAGCCAAAAACAAAAGTGATTACTTTTAAATCTCACCAAACCGATAGCAACATCTGTTTTTGATGAATATCGACTTTTGAAGGCCTTTGAGCCGGTTCAACTTTTTTACTCCATGATCTCATGCGTTTAATATTATTTTATATAAACCACTTCTCGTCTTCAGTGATGATGCGTTTCGAAAATAGATCATTGTAGTGACATTTGAGAAGCAAATTACAGCCATCAATGCGACGGTACAATATATTCTTTTTTTTTTCGTAAGATCATGAGGAACCCATATGTTGAGCTTTCAGATGAAACCTAGGCATTTCAAAGGACCATAAACGATAAATTTAATCTCTTACGATTTCACGAGATGTTATTCCCCATTTTGTACCAATTAATGCCTTTATTGTATCTTTATCATCTTCAGCTGGCCTTCCAAAATGCGGTGCATCTTTAACATCAAAATTGCCGGATCGAAATTTTGCAAATCAGTTTTGGTACTGGCGCTGCGTTCTGTCAATACACTTTTTCCATATCCAACAGATAATATTTTTCTTTCTTCAACATCATTACGGTGGGGTGAAAAGTAACCTCCTTGACCGTCAGAATGCGCTGCTACTGCAAAAAAGGTTATGGTGCCTTAAGTACTTTCATATTTAGCAGACAAGCCAAATTTCAGTGCGATACTGTCTTTAGTTTTGTTTTGACAGCTGATTGCTGTTGACGTGTTTGGCATCATGTTGAGTATGGACAAAAACGATTTTCGTTCTCTCATAAAACATTATTTTTTGAGAGGCAAAACGGCGAAGGAAACAAAAGAAAAGTTGGACAATAATATGGGACTCCGTCAGATTACACCGTCAAATATTGGTTTCGAGGGTTTCGTAGTGGTCGCAACTCCACAACTCCTCCGATGCGGTTACAGAGGACAATGTCATGGTATTGGCTGACCGAAAAGTGAAAATGCGCGAGCTAGCAGATACCACAAAGATTAGTACTGAGCGCACACGCTATATTTTGGGCAATATTCTGCATATGAAAAAGTTATCCTGCCGCTGGTTGCCGCGCATACTCACTCCTGACCAAAAACACGAACGCGAGAGCATTTCGAAAGAGTTTTTGGACTTGCTGGTGCGGAATCGGGCGGACTTTTGGCGTCGATTGGTAACTGTTGATGAAACTTGGATCCACTATTATACACCAAAGAACAGAATGAGTGCCCGGTAATGGACTGAAGCCGGCACAAATGTTTCGAAGAGGCCGAGGGAGGTTCGATGGGTCGGAAAGGTTATGACGTCGGTTTTCTGGGATTGTCATGGCATACTCTTCGTGGACTAACTCAAAAAAGGAAAAAACAGCAAGTATTACTGTGCATTATTAAAACGACTGAAGGCCGAAATCGCTGAAAAACGGCCTCACATGAGGCGAAAAAAAAAAGCATCGCATTACATACACCGTATTCGCCCGATTTGGCTCCTTCGGACTATTATCTCTTCCCAAGCCTCAAAAGATGGCTTATCAATAAAAAATTTGGCTCACGCGAGGAAATCATCGACGCCACGGAGGAGTATTTTGAAGAGCTTCCGAAAAATTACTTTTTGGACGGGATCAAGAAGTTGTAAAATCGCTGGAATAAGTGTATCAAACTAAAAGGGGACATATTGAATAAAATAAATTTTTCTTCTTCCCAAGGAGGTTACTTTTCACCCCACTACTTTTTCAATGGTAAAAAATAATTTACCACCTTGATCAAAGAGTTCCCGGTAGCGTTACTCTGTGGCGCTCCCATTATTCCGATGGAGTTCTGTTTTTTTTTTATCTTAAGTTGGTATATCTGTTGTTGACATTCCCTCTTAATCTTAAAATCAGAGCTTGACATTTGCAAAAGTTACGTAGCCAAGCGTATATCTATCTCTGTGTGTGTGTTGGCGATTTTTTACTGTTTCAGAAATGAATTTAAATTTGCAACAACGAACTTGTATAAAATGTTGCGTAAAAAAACGTATTTAAAGGTGCGCTAACGTTTGAAAAAAGTTTTTCGGAAACGATTCTTTAAAGAAAACGGTCGTTTACCGCACGAGCGGTTCAAAAGTGGTCGTGAGTCAATCGAAGATGGTGAATGCAGTGGCAGACAATCGACATCGAAAACTGACGAAAGCATTGATGAGGTAAAAGAAATGTTGGTTAACCAAATTAACCATCAGAGAGATAGCGGAGGACTCCAACATTGCCTATGGATCCGTCCAAAATATTTTGGTTAATGATTTAAGTTTCCGTCGTGTAGCAGCAAAATTGGTGCCAAAAGACCTCAATTTCATGCAAAAAAGAGACCGTGATGACGTCGTAAAAGAGATGATTTGAGAGACTGAATCAAATCCCACATCAAGCGCTGGCTTAAGTGTGTTGCAGTCGATGGGGATTACTTTAAAGGGGACAATATAGATTTAGATGAATAAAACTGTATTTTTAATTTTCTGAATAAATTCCGGAAACTTTTTGGTATGGTAAGATGGTATGCCGAAAATGTTGCTTTTCACTTTTCATTCATTTCCTTTAACTTTTGCACAAGAAAGCCTTTCTTTATCAGTTTGTCAAAATACATATATTATATCTAATGATTATGCGACTTAAGTTCTAAACCAATGATCGAGAAAAAAAAGTAATTTACATTAATGAGTAAAGTTTTCAACTGTTATACCATATGTACATACAATGCACAGTGTACACGATTCGTGTGAAATATATTAATTACCAGTGAGAGCAAGAACAGTAATACTGCAAATGTTTAATATTGAAAAAGCAAAAGAGGATAATGTTTGTTAGTTTTTAACTTTTAGATCAAGTGAAATTAGAATTAAATTATTGAGAAACTGTTTCTAAACAGTGTTGTTTGCCTGTGATGAAAAGAACGACCCGATTTGCTTTTGGGTCGAATACCCTGAAACAGCGATTTCGTCTTTGCAGAAAGTCAAAAGGCAGAGGAAGTGGTTTGTAGTAGTAGTAATAGTATAAATTTAAAAATTTAGGCTCTGTGATGAAGGCATTGCTTAATGAGTTAGTAAAGGATGGTGTAAATGGCGCGAAAACTCCAAAGTATCACACTGTAACAGAAAGATTCTTCTTAAATTTAAAATTTTTTTACCAACTGTGTTAGTTGCCGAGTACGTATGTTACATATGCGTCCCAGAGTTCGACAGAGGAAAAATGACACTGACGGAAATTATAATGTTGTGAAAATCAATAAGTTATAGAAGTGGTTCCGTACTGAACATCGTTGCGCCAAGTGAACAAAAGTTGAGTTTTTAGAAATCAAAACTGCCAACACGTAAGTGGCTCTTAGTAATTAGAGTCCGCTGATGGGAGTTATTCATATCACTGTGTTACAGGTATTATAACTGTTATTATCCAATAAATCTCCATGGTTTGTACTACGTTATGGAGTGGTTGGTTTTTTTATTTCAACGTCTCTCCACTCAATTTAATGATAACTACTTAGCAGATTTTTCGAAGAGCAAAAGAAAACACTGTTAAATAAAATTCTCAAGTAACATAAACCTATTTATTAAATTTTCTTTTACTTTTCTCTATAATAGCTCGAAATCTGATAGTTCGGTTTGTGCTCATCAAAGACACTTGGGATCCGTTCCCAGATGATATAATATTTTTTACACTTCCGCCTTCTTGAACACCACCACCTTCAGGACATCTGTCATACGACTCCCAGGCACTATAAAATTTACCTCGGTAAGCTGCGACGCTATAGATATGCATAATTCTGACTTACATAGATTTCGGTAATTCTGTTATTATTTCCATAACACGACGAAAACCTTCCCAATGCCTTATGCCTTTGAAACAATTGGCAGCCTGAACTCAGGTTGTTTACTTGAGGTAAACCCCAATCTCTTGTATAAGAACGGGTGACCAGATAGAAATGATAGTTATGTTTCAGCAGCTGTCAAAGTTACCAATGACATCCACCTGTCAAAATATTCAGTAAGGTTTGTCATTTCACCACGCATCGTTTTACGCTTGTCGAACGTGCGAAAATTATTAAAAAATATTAACGAAATACCGGCTTACTTGTAAATACGCAACGTGAATTTCATCATAAGGTCGTTCGTCATCATGACTTCAGTGTGCAGACAATTCGTTGCACCGTGAAAAAATTGAGAGTGAGTACACTCTTTTGGATCTTGTTGCAAAATCTGGGGTGGAAGGTTTTAACTTAAAAGTTAAAGGACGATCTGAAAATACCGGGCTGCCGGCAAAACACAACAAACTTTGAAATGCAAAACACGAACCGCAACCACACAAGTGGTGGTTGACGAACGAATGGCGAGGTTAAATCATTTAAAACAGTGGGGTACAAGGTGTACCGAAAAAAAAAAACAAGAAATCTTTTCTTTAAAATACCAATTACTTTCTACTTGAATTGACTTCGGCCAACGGGAGGCCCACAATTTCGCGTTGTTGGAAACGGTCAACTTGAACAGGTCGCACACTTTAACAAACTAACCGTCTCACGTACGTTAAAATAAAAAAAACGGGAAGAAGGTTTACGGAACTTTAAAATGAGGAACTCGGGATACAAATACGTATGTTTATTAATTTTAAAAATGCAAAGGGGTACTTAGCTATTTTATAGTTTTTTTTTTGTCTATACGGGGTCGCTCTTTCAAAGGGTTGAAAGAAAGGCGGTTGACCGCCTCCGCCGCAATCACTGTTCCGTTCGTCCTGGGTTCATTAATTTGGTTTTTGTTTTCCTTTTTTTTGTTCACTGGTGTGTTTCTCGTCCTCAGTTTGTTTGTTTGTTTTTTTTTTTTTTTTTGTCTTCATTTTGTTGTTCGTGTTCTGTTCTTGTTTTCGTTCTTGTTGTTATTTTTTTCCCCTTTTTGTACAATTTTTTTTTTTTTGTCTTTTTTACTTTTGGTTTTATTTTATTTTTTTGGCCTTGTATTTTTTTTTTTCTGTGGATAAGCTGTTGAATTATCTTACCGCGCTTTTTGGCCATCACCCCCGCTCACACATGAACATTCCCACATGCTGTTCTGCCAATTCAGCTGTTAGAACAAAGGGAATCACATCCAGAGCTCTAACAGCCTCTCCTCAAATCCCCAGCCAATCACATTTGTCGATGTTTGTGGGTAACGTTTGTAAGTTATGTTTGCTTTGTCATCTAAGTGCTTGCTTTGGTTCGAGCCAAACCTCTGACCCGAAAGCGTTGAGAGTTAAAATTTGAGACTGCCGAATAGGTAGAAAAACTATTTCAGAAACCCATTAGTGGTACGTGAGGGGGTCCGTAAGCCTTCTTGCTGATATAGGGGTAGAAAACGACCTCGGGGAATTGTGGGCTTTCATTTACAAGTGGTTTATGTTTTTTTTCCTTTGTAGGGGTAGGGGATTCTTACAGATCTTCTTTTCTTTTTAGCAAACAATCAGTGTTTAGGTTAGACTTAGACTTAGTATCGAAGAAATGTCGATTCGGCTGAATTGGGTATCGCCAGTTTATTTTGCGGTTGGATTTGGGCCTGCATTCGTATAAGATTGTGCTGACGGAAAAATTAAAGACAGACGACCATAGAGTTCGCCAATTGGGCACTGTAAATGTTGGCCGGAGATACGGATTTTGGTCAAAAATCATCTTCTCAGACGGGGACCATTATTGCCCAGCGGCTATGTCAACAAATAAAATTGCCGTTATTGGAGTGAACATAATCCACAAGTGTTCGGCTAAACTTCATTGCATTCACAAAATTTGACTGTTTGGTGTGGCTTATAGCGGCATCATCGGACCTTTTTTTTAATGAAAAAGGAGATACCTTTACTGTCAATGGCTTCAGGTAAAGAGCGATGATAACCAACTTTCTGCAGTCAGAACTCTACAACATCGATACATTCGAGCTGTAGTTTCAACAAGGCGGCGCTACATACCATACATACATGCCAGACACAACACTCAAAGTTTAAAAAGAGAAATTTTTCGACTGAGTCATCTCACCTAGTACCACCACTAGATTATCTTCTCTAGGGCTACGTCAAGTCCTTAGTCTACGCTAACAAGCCGACCACTTTGGATGAGCTCAACATTCATTCGACATGCTAATGCTGGAATAATACCATATAATTCTGATTTAGTCAACAAAAATTGGACTGACCGCTTGAAGCACTGCCAGAGAAGTCAAGGTGGCCATTTGAATGATGTGTTATTCGACACATAATGGCATGACACTGTAGTGTGCAGATTGAAGCAAGAAAACTCACAATTCTTTACACATGACCTTAAAGGTGCTAGTGCATTCAAAGTCATACTTTATGGCATGGATGATATGGACAGTGAATTAATTAAAAATGAGTTGGTGAAACTTGGCTTGAAGTGCACTGATTTAAAAAAAGTTAAAAAAAAAACCTATGAACACTACAGTGACACTATTTACATTGTGTTTTTAGAAAATGGTTCCATTAAATTGGCCGACGTAAAAAGGCGTTATGGTTCCATTTCCCACATGGAAATTAATTGGAGTCACTGAAAGGTAAGCCCACCCAATGCCGCAATTGCCAAATATTCAGTCATGGGGAAAAGAACTGTAAAATAAAAACATATTGTGTTGTATGCGCCGGTTCACATAAAACTGCGGAGTGTGATAATGCAGCTTCACTGAGATGCGCTAATTGCAGAGGTGCTCACAAATCCACCGATCAAACGTGTGTTAGCAGAACCAAATACTTAGAGTTGAAAGAGAAATCTACAAAGCTCAAAAGCTCTTTTCGACTCAAAGCTCCTCATACATCACGTGTTTCTGCAATCCCCGCTTGCACACAAGTTTCATTTTCGTCAATGTCTGATTTTCCTGCACTGCCGCAGCCACGTCAACAATTCTCATCTGGCAGAGAAATAAGCAACATCTCCGACAAAATACCTGGTAACAGTTCCAACACATTGCTTACAGCAGAAAAGATTAATAAATTATGTATGAAAATGATTTCAAAGTTAGCTGGTTGCAAAACTAAATTAGACCAATTTAACGTCATCGCACATTTAGCTACTAAGTTTTTATACCCTAATGTTAAATAATATGGTAGATAGAAACCTAAGAATAATAACTTGGAATGCGAGAGGTATTCGCGGCAAGATTATTGAGTTTATCTATTTCTTAAACAGTAGTAACATTGATATTGCTTTGGTTACTGAAACCATGTTACACAATGATTTTGATTTTAATTTATCCACACCTAACTATAAATGCTATCGGAATGATAGAATGGATAGAGAAGGTGGAGGGGTTGCAATATTAATTTAAAGATCAATTGAACATTCGCCTTTACATGTGTTAAGTTATGTAGAAAATAAATTATAAAGGTATTTTGTATATATTTTCCCGCGGAGAGCGCTTCTAAAACAAAAGAATTGCCGTGAAAAATGACTTCCATAGGTTATTTGCTTTGAATGGTCAAGTTCTGGTTGGAGGTGACTTCAATTGCAGGCATCGTGATTGGGGTTGTGTAAAAGCTAACTCATGGGGTAAAATATTGTCATGTCTATGTGTTACCTTGCCAGTGACTGATGTGTTCCCCACTAGTTCCGCCTACTTCCCGTGTGGTTCACGTGGTCATCCATCTGTGCTTTATTTTTTCGTTACTAATACTCCTAACCTAATAACCCAACCAATTGTTGCAAACGTGCTTAGTTGCGATCATATGCCTATTTTTTGTAAACTTCGTAGCTCAGGGGAAAACCAGCGCAATACATAGAGGATTTAAAAAATGCAAACTGGTCACGTTTTTGTTCAGAAATTAATTATATGCTCCAAAATGAACCGACAAACTTAGATAGCGTTTGCACTAAAGGAACTGTTGACACCGTTTTAAATCAGCTTTCGTCGGTCATATTGAACGCTGCTCAAAACAGTGTTCCTAAAAAACCGATAAATTAAGTATACATTAAGCTTCCTCCCTACATTTTCGGGCTTTTAAAATTAAAGAACCGATATCGGAAAAACTGGCAGAGATATCGGGACCCCTTTTACAAATATGAGGTATCGAATCTCAACAAACTTATATCCTCAAAAATACTGCACGTTCGCAATAAACTATGGAATAATAAATTAAGGCACTAGAAAAAAATGCCAGACCTTTTTGGAACATAGTTAAGGTAATAAAAAATAAAAGAAAGCAATTGCCTTTCCTAAAAACCTCTAATAACACATTTTTCGGATGTTGAAAAAGCAAATGCTCTTGCTTCGAGCTTTGTAAAAAACCATAACCTAGCAACAAATTTAGGTGATATAGAAACCGAAAATATTGTAAATACCACAATACAAAGATTTTTTTCTGATAGAGTCTTCCAAAGTACTTCAGTAGGTTTTGTTTCACATGAAGATATTCAATGTATAGTAAAAGATCTAAAAATAAGAAACTCACTATATTAAAAACATATACATCAAAAATTTGCCCAAGTCCGGAATGAAATATCTAGCATTCCTTATTAATACTTGTTTAAAAATGGGGTATTTTCCTATCGCTTGGAAGTTAGCCAAAATTGTACCGGTGTTCAAAGCCGGCAAGCCACTTGAAAGTCCTGAAAGTTACAGGCCAATAAGTTTGCTTAGTAGCCTCAGCAAAATACTGGAAAAAGTTCTGAAGTATCAAATTCTCAAACATATCTGTGATAATAATATATTTACTAATGAACAATTTGGTTTTAGGCAATATCATAAAACCTCGCATCAAGTTCTTAGAATTTGTAAATTTGTGAAAGCAAATCGCTCCGCAGGTAAATCTACTAGAATGGTGCTATTAGACATCGAAAAGGCATTCGATACTTTGTGGCATAACGACCTAATATTTAAAATGATAAATTATAACTTTCCGTCATATATTTGTGGAATGGTCCAAAGTTTCCTATCTGGCCGTTGTTTTAAAGTTCATGTTAACTGTGGTGTCTCAAATTTAATATGGTTCGATTCTGGTGTTCCCCAAGATTCAGTTCTATGTCCTGTTTTATATAACCTCTACACCTCTGATTTTCCTTACTTGCTCAATTGTGAAGCAGCCATTTTTGCTGATGACACAGCAATATATTCTTCACATGAGCTCGCTTCCAATATTGAAAGCAGCCTCAAGAATGCGATAGAAGTATTAAGGAAATATTATTCAAAGTGGAAAATTAAATTGAATGATAATAAAATGCAAGCTATCTTTTTTACCAGAAAAAGGAAGTGTTGCTTTTTACCTTCCACTCAATTACGAGTTAATGGAGTAAACATTCCTTGGGTGACTTGTGTTAGATATTTAGGTATTCATCTAGATACAAAACTAACATTTAACGAACACATAAACAGAACTGTAAAGAAAATAGGTATTGCCATCAAAATGTTGTATCCATTCATAAATAGAAAATCATCCTCTTCCACAAAAAACAAGGTTATAATCTATAAAGTAATTTTTCAAGCGATTCTGTTATATGGAAGCCAAGTCTGGGGTGATTGTGCAAAATTCCACATAATAAAAACTACAATGATGCCAAAACAAAGTTTTAAAAATGATGCTTAAATTACCCTGGCATCATTCTACCCTAGATTTGCACATTGAAGCGAATGTTGAACTGATTTATGAAAGAATTAGAAAACTAAAATCTAATTTTGTCTCACAAGCTCTTTAGATCGAAATCACCATCAGTTTGAATGGTCACGTTGAAGGGGTGAACAACTGTACCACCGCACGGTCCTCGCAAATGTGCATTACCATTGAGACGAGTTTTGCCACCACGATATTGTATTTTCAAGTGATATTGCTGTACTTGCTTTAACCAATGTGCAAACTGACCTTCAGGTTTTTTTATAAGAGAGCACCAATTGCATCTGGAAATGTTTGACAGATTTGAAAATTGCAATTAGCTTTTTACGTGTATTACAATAATTTCGTTCATATTTACTTAAAACTTTACCAGTATATGCAATGATCCTTTCAGATCCGTTTAAGACCTAAGACAGTACTACTACTACTCCATGAACACAAGCATCGGTATCCAAAATATCCAGTCGAATAAGAGCCAGAATCGATGGTATTTGTTTTAGTTGGGTGTAATTTCAAGACAATCCTTATAAAATGTTATTACAAATTTAGTGCTTGAAATAAGAACCACTTTTCACACTTCACTGTAAAGCATTATAAAGTATATTTAAGTTTTAAGTAGCTGTTTTCAATGTACTGCATGTTTTTGTGTATAAAATGTTGCTTTTGCCTTGTATATGTTGCTAAGCATTACAATATATGTATTTTGACAGTTGTGAGGTCTTGTTTGTTTAGGTATGTATATAGGTTAACTAAGCTAAATATTTATGATTAAATACATTGTTTCATAAGTGTAAAGATGTAATAAAACACCCGGTTGACTTAGCTTTATTGCTAGGAAGCTCAATCACGACTGACTTACTTATAGTTTATGATTCGATAACGAACAGATCACGTAAAAAAAAAAGGAACCTCGAATAATACACAAAACAAACACTTGATTACCACGTTATAATTTTAATTTATTCAATTTACCCATCTGCTCCCGCCCAATCCAAGTGAACGAGAACGTTAACATATGCATTGAGAATCATGAGGACGAACCACTACACACACGCAACTATATATTATACACACTACCTTAATACACACACACAATTGAAGATCATGCGTTAATTGTCCTTGTTGGTGTGCATCGAATTCGGATGGTGTGCAGATCGTATGATCGATGCTGATGCACATGGATCGGGTTGACATGTGTGGGTGGCGGATCGTCTGATTTTTGTTGTATTAGTGCATACCATATGTGAAGTACAGTGAGTAAGGCAAACAATGAATAACAATAATTATCAAAAAACATACAAATATACTGAATTGATTTGATAGCAATTCTAAACATCTCAGCCCCTCTGGAACAATTTTCAGGACAATGGAAAAGCCGCAAGTTTTGTTATTGGACGAACAAATAGTCCACGGTATGTTTTTCTGTTGCTTCTTTGACAATACCATCTAAGCCTGTGTAGCAAACCATAGGAGAGAAAGTGATAAGAATGTAAGAAATATAAAGTGGCAACACTAACTAGTGATTGTAAAGTGGCCACACTAGGAAAAGAGTCTGCCGGTAGGTAGGAGATGAGTCGTAAGTCAAACACTCTAGAATACAGACGCCTATAAGTAATCAAATAAAGAGTGTAAATTATTTTTTTTAAAGAATTGCGTTTGTTTTATTCGCGATAAAACTAACGGCTAAACCTGGAGGTTTAGCCAGTGGGAGGCTTGGTTCCTTGATCAACATGATGTTCCCCAAATTTTCCTTTTTTACTTTTCCTTTATGTAACTTTGTGCGATCTTGAAGAGTTGTTAGATAATCCTTGTGCCACCTTTTCCAAAATCCCTGCACCATACTTTGGAAGTGGTTCCAATGAGAAAAACGATCCTATGGCACATTTAAGATGCTAGATTCTGAAACAGCTGTGTACGAAAACGGTTTACTTATAAGGAAATAACCAGTTGTTAATGGATTTACTATAAGTTGTCATCGGATACAACGCAAAGAGGTCGAGAATTCAGAATAGCTTTAATCGGACTCTTCAAAGGTTAGTACGGTGGATCCAACCACCTACTGGAGAAGAAGCTTTACCGATCTGATGCCATCCTCCCATAATCCGCCAAAGTTTGGAGCTTAAGGTGATATAAAATGCCATGCAATGGCATCCTTAGCAACAGCAGCTGCAATTTCATTGTTAAAAGTATGCGATAGTACAAGTCTCCACATTTCGTTGAGACAACGGCGTTCTCCTTGAAAATTCGTGCCATTGTCGCTGCATATATTGGAGCACCTTCCGCGATGTGATATGAAGCGACGAAAAGCAGCTAAAAATGCTTCAGTGGTTAAGTCACTTACTTATTTCAAATGGATTACCTTTGTGCTCAAACAGACGAAGAGTTCAAGATAAAATAAAGGCTCTACAAAGCTCAAGACGTGGAATAGATACCGGTTTTAAAGGCACCACGTTTGTTTTAGCTGTAATTAAAACGACCTGATATTGGTTTCACCTATTCTAGAACGCGCGTACATTACAGCCGCGTAAACTGGGGATGAAGCGTCAGAAAACCCATGGAGTTTAACTTACTCTTGTGAAGAGAATGCATGTCGCTACACATGTATCTGTTCAAGGCACTCAAGTTGACTTTGATAGAGTATCCATTGGTCAGCTAACCCCAAAGGTAAGGGATCAGCCCAGCTAAGGTTAAGTTTAGATGACCACAATTCCTGAAACAACATCTTGAATAATATTACGGAGGGCTAAAAATCCTAACTGTACAAAGATACGATAAATCTCAGATAATAATGCCCGTCGATGAAGTGCATTGAGGATAATTGGAGATTTTAAAGCAAAACTTATCTGATTTTGGATTCTACCTCATTCCAAGTACCTTCGTCATCGAACACTCCGTATCAAACCACGAGAAATCATACTTTGGTAAACGAGCGAGCAATTTGAGTTCCACTTACGTAATTCCAGTTTTGCGTTCGCCAATTATTCAACTAATTCTGATTGCAAGCTGATAAGTTTGTCGATTGACTTTACTACTGTCATTATGTCGTCGACGTAGGCATCGTTCACTAAAACCCGCGCTGCATTTGGGTATTATTCGTAGTAGTCGATAGCAATCTGTTTCATGATTTTAACAGATAAAAATTGAGCCGAAGTATTTCCGTAGGTACGTACGTAGGCGAAAATAACAAATTCCCTCGGAAGGTGTTTCACACAACACGATGCCTTGAAAGTTCGTATGTTGATCATCAACTCAAATTTGGCGAAACATCTTAACCACATGCGCTGTAAACACATACTTATGCCGACAGAATCGTATTCTAACTCTAACTAAATCTCTTTGAACGGGAGGACATGTAAGCAGCCTACTGTTTAGCGAATTCCCATACAAATCTTTAGCAGAACCATCAAACAGTACTTGTAATGAGGTTTTAGAACGGTATTATGTGGAAGATAAAATGTCTGTCCCATCCCTTTTCCTATTTCTGCTGGCGGTAATAGATTGATTGTAGGCGACTAATAGCTGATTTAAGTGAATTACCTAAGTGGGGCGACGGGCTTTTAAAAGGCAATTGAATATTTACAATATCTACCACCGGAGGCTCGTGAGAATGTACGTCGGAAATGCTGTTCTGCTGCATCATCATTAAATGATTGGTGATGCCACCTCATCCAGTTCCCAAAAACGCTGTTGTAATAGATCGACATCCAGTGCAGAATGAAGTGATGAAATAGACACGAGATTTGAAGGGTTGATATTAGGCAACTTCCCAGTTACCAGCCAGCAGAACGTTGTATTTTGGGCTATTGAAAGTCCAACTGGACCTTAAACTTGGTTTCCCTTGTAGAGTTTATCTCCACCGAGCAGAACATCAATTGTACTAGGAACATTAAATGATGGAAATGCTAGGTCAAAATTTTGAATATGCGACCAATTGAATGCATCAAATGGTTGTGACGGTAAATTGGAAGTTAACTTACTTAATACAAAGGCATCAATGAGTAAATGATTTTGGGTTTGACGAGAACAAAATTTCAAGGAGATGCAACCTCGTGTGACCTGCTTCAGTGAATGATACCCCTAGGATTGGAAACAAGCGTGCCTTCGAGGAAAACCTAATTTTTGAGAAAAAGACGGTGATACAATAACTAAAGTCCCACTTTTAGTTTTATGGCCCATTACAATAACTTCCCCCTATATATCTTGAAGTTTGTAAATAAAATTAGGTATTTTTGTTTTTTAAGATATGTTTTACTAATTTTTTTTTAAATGCTCCTTCATCTTCCTCTAAGACTCTTGACGTTTCTTCAAAAGGTTTTAAAATTTTAGTTAAAGCGGATATATGGTTTAAATTTATGTTAAGAATACTTTGTAATTCGTTCTTTTCCTGTAGCATATTTAAAATGCTTGATTTTTTGAAATATTTTACAAGTTTTGTGCACAGATTACACAAATCAAATATTTGCCGACATTCCTTAATTGTTTTTTCGATGACGTCGTGTATTAAGTCATTTATACAAAATATGTTTTCATATGAACGGAAAGCGGCGATCTTGTTTGCACATCTGTCTGTTCATACAGTTGCATTCAAATTCATTCCGGAGTTTATTAATTTTGGACTTTATGATATTTTGAGCTAAAAATTTAACAAGGCATTTACTAAACACTTAAAGAAAAAAATGATTCGCCTTTCATTGACTTAAGGCCCAGAAGTCTCGTTTTAAGTTTTCCCTCCTTAACGTAGGGAATTGTTAAAAGTAAGTACACATCTCTTCAAAAGCTATCGGTCCAAATATCAGACGCAAGTCCATATCCATTTCTTTGTACACTTATTTTTCCTTTATTTCTTTATTATAGTATATCAAAATATTTATTACTTAAACTTTTGATGTTTCGTGAAACTGTTGTGGGGTGCGGTAACAGTTCTTCAATATCAACGTTTTACCCATATGACACGAATACTTTTTTCTTGTCTTCAATGTCCACATCTTTTTTTTCTACTGTGTTTTCCCTTTGAAAATTTTTTTAAACCAAAGCACTAATGCCAACACACACAAACAATTTCTGTACGCTACTAAATTCTCAATTTTCTCAATTTTTGATCATTTCCTTTTTCAATCACATCAAACATATCCCAAACCTAACTTCTGGCACTTTTATTGTATATTTTTAAATCACCACTCATTAATTTTGCATTAATTACCGGATTACTAAACAAACCAGATGCATTTATAGGGTTTTCTAATAACGACTTGACAACTTTTTTTTTTAAATAAAAGGCAAACCATTTGAGATATTTCAAAAACTTCATTATTGGCTTGAAGTACAATCAAAACACTTATGAATGGAACTCGACTTCGTTCATATGGCCGCCGCGGGCACGTTTGCAGCGGTCGATTCGTTGGACCCAATTTTCAACGACTCAGCGACACATTTCGGCCGCAATAGCCGCTATTTCGCGTTCAATGTTAGTTTTGAGCTCTTCCAACGTCGTCGGCGGGTTAACATAAACCAATGACTTAACGAAGCCCAACAGAAAATAGTCAAGCAGCCTTAGATCTCACTAATGAGGCGGCCAATCGACTGGCACATGTCTTGAGATAACACGCTCACCGTACTTACTCTTCAATAATTCGATTGTAGCGTGTGCTGTGTGGCTTGTGGCACCATCCTATTGAAACCACATGTCGTCCAAGTCGATATCTTCCAATTCGGGCTAAAAATAATCGGTGATCATGGCGCGATAACGCTGACCATTCACAGTAACGTGGCGATCGTTATCGTCGGCGAAAAAATATGACCCAATAACGCCGCCGGCATGCAAACCGCACCAAACAGTTATTTTTTGTGGATGAAGTAGTGATTCATGAAGCACATGTGGGTTTTCACCCGATCAAAAACGCATATTTTGCTTATTGACGAACCCATTGAGCTGAAGATGATTTTGCGATGAAATTCATCATCTTGGCGCATATTCTCCAGAGCCCAATAGAAGAACGTAGCTCGTTAGTGTACTTTGCCGTGATGAAAATGTTGACTTTACTGAATAAATTGACAGTGACAGTTTGATTATTAGTGAAAGAGTGCGTTCACAAATTAAATTCAAAGTTATCAAGTTCCTATTGGAAAACCATATACCATTGAAAAATCTGAAACGTTTGTTGAATCCTAAAATAAATTTATTTGTTTATTTATTTAAATTTGTGCAGAATAACGACGGAGAAATTTTGATGCTACTTAAAATCGAAAGCAATTTACTAAGCTTTTAAATGTCAAAAAATTACTTAAACAAGGTAATGCATTATCCTGTTATATAACTTCTTAAAATTACGCTCTTAAATATTTTGCGAAAGTAACGAAACAACAACAAAGAAAACGTTTCCCAAAATTATTTGTAACTATTTGCACCCGTTAATGACATTGATCTCAATGGGAGCACGATCTATAACTGCTACGTACAAATACAGAAACAGAAGCGGCAAAAATAGGTTTACCGAATTGTGAATAAGGTCGAAAGTAAGTGTATCTCGAACAAAAGAAGGGAGGCACAAAATGAGTAAGAGTAACAAAGTAAGAGTTATCTCGGCCCGCAGCAATGTGTATTGATCACCAAGATCATGCGATCTGAAGGCGTTGGATTTCTTTTTTTAAGTTTTGTGAAAAAAAAAGGTATATGTCAATAAACGAAGAAGCATTCCCGAAATAAAAGAAGAGATTCAACGCGTCATTGATGAAATTGAGTCGTTTCTATGCCAAAATTTCATTGAAAATTTCGTCAAAAGGACAAACGTGTGCCATCAGTCAGGAAAAAGCAATTTATCGTTCCATACATAACCTTCATGTATACACTGTTAGATTCGAATAAAAACATCAAATTTTTTTCAAAATTTCATAAAAGGCGATCTTAATGTGACACCCTCTATATGCTATCAACAAGAAGGAACACACATCATTTGGACAAAATGGCTAAATAGACAGCTTAACATTGAGGTAATCAGGGGTTTTATATACATCGGCTCTATTATTAAATCTGTTAAAGACATCTCTTCTGATACTAGAAAGGAATCCAGTTGCGCACTTAAATTCGGTTAAGGTCTCCTTTGTACTTGATCTCACCAGTTAGGGCGAGGTCTTCTTCTGGTGCGTTGTCCCCCCATTTAAGTTTAAGGACTCTGCAGGCCTGAGCATTGGTACCCATTCGCTCTACTTGTCCTAGCCACGTTAGCAGACTATTGCTTACTTTTTCTCCTACGTAAGTCCGTAAATCCGTGGCGCCGTATCTTCTGCTCACAAGCCCGTTAAGCAATCGAGTGTGAATATTATTAGAAAAATCCATATCCTTATTTGTTCTTTAAATGGATTTTCGTGTCCCATCATATCTTGTTATAGTGCTATTAAGTTAAAAGGCATCCAGAAAAGGTAAGAATAAATATAAGATTATAAAGCATGCGCTTTGAAGAATTTATGACCTTCATAATATTCCAGAAAATAGTGTTTGGAGTCAAACGATATATATATATTTTCTTGTGACAGTGAATGCGTTCATATTGTTTTTCCCGCATTCTCTTTTTTGTTAAATGTTTATGCAGTTTATAGTCAAAATAATCACATAACTAATACTATGAATACAAATTACAAAATACACATAAGCAGCGAAAATTTAAAATATTTCAAACGGCCCCAATTAAATGAAGCAAGTATGAAAAAAAAAAACAGATTTTCAGGTATGCAAGTAATCTCTTCAGCAGCTTCACTTCCATCTTACGAGCAACGACAAGTATAGGGTTTTCCAATAGGGACTTGACAACTTTGAATTTAATTTGTGAACGCATTTTTTCACTAATCATCAAACTGTCACTGTCAAATTATTCAGTAAACTCAACATTGTCATTATGGTAAAGTACACTAACGAGCAACGTCTGTAAACGTTCTCCGATTAGGTTCTGGAGAAGATGCGCCAAGATGATGAATTTCTTCGCAAAATCATCATCAGTGACGACGCTCACTTTGGAGCTTGAAAACCCACATGTGAATCATGAATCACCACTTCATCCACAAAAAATAACTGTTTGGTGCGGTTTGCATGCCGGCGGCGTTATTGGGCCATATTTTTTTGTCGACGATAACGATGGTCACGTTACTGTGAATGGTCAGCGTTATCGCGCCATGATCACCGATTATTTTTGGCTCCAATTGGAAGATATGGACTTGGACGACATGTGGTTTCAACAGGATGGTGTCACAAGCCACACAGCACACGCTACAATCGATTTATTGAAGAGTAAGCATGGTGAGCGTGTTATCTCAAGACATAAGCCAGTCGATTGGCCGCCTCGTTCGTGCGATTTAACGCCGGTTGACTATTTTCTGTAGGGCTACGTTAAGTCATTGGTTTATGCCAACACGCCGACGACGTTGGAAGAGCTCAGAGCCAACATTGAAAGTGAAATAGCAGCCGTTTCGGCCGAAATGTGTGGCCTAGTCGGGTCCAACGAATCGACCGCTGGAAACGTGCCCGCGGTGGCCATATGAACGAAGTCGAATTCTATTCATAAATGTTTTGATTGTACTTCAAGCCAATAATAAAGGTTTTGAAATATCTAAAATAGTTTGCCCTTTGTTTAAAAAAAAAGTAGTCATGTCGTTATTAGAAAACCCCATATTTAACTCTTCACTTTGCTCTAGTAGAAAATGTTAATAAGCAGAACAAAGCCTTGAAGAATAGAAAGCTTCCCGAAAATGATTTTTTTCTTTTTGTGTTTGCGAGACGTGCATGACGGTGAAAAACAAAAAAATCGGTGTGTGAATCTGGATGTGTGTTATAATGAATACATACAGCACGAGCATAATTAACTGCAATATATCTTTGTAAGATAAACCACTGTTTTTTTTTCTCACTTACACTCATCTTCGTATATGGTTGAAAAATGTATGAATTTGTGTCGAGTTACAAATGATAATGTTCCAGCAGAAAACAAGGACAATATTTCATATTTACTCGAAAATAATTTTCAATCAAAAGTAATAACGTTCTGAAATACTTAGGTTCATTCTTCAAACACTGACAGACGTAGGGGCACTTTCTTTTTGTATAGCAATTGAGATACATTTTCTTCATTTATTTATTTTTTATTTTTTTTTTTCACCCTATTTCTGAAACATTTGTTGCTTTCTATGGTAACTTAATAATCGATTTTTTGCTGCAACTTGTGCATAACTGCGATTTAACTCTTCGGAATTTTAAAATTTAAACTTTAAAATCACTTTTCAACTATGGTAGTTTTATGTTCAAAGAAAACCCATTCAGAATTCACTGCACATTGTATTTATGTTAAAAAAGTAGTATCTTAGGTCAAAACTAGGTCCAAACTTAGTTGCTATAAATTTGTCTCATAATCGATTCCATTATTTTCTCCTTTAGAAAAGTTTTAAATAATTTTCCATCCCGTTTATGCTGCAGCAAAGAGTTTAACTATGTAAAACTTTGTGGTGTCCTGCCACTGCAGTTTCTTTTGTTCTCCTTAGGCGATGAGAATAAAGTGCTTTAACCAGCCCCAGGTATCTGCAGTAACTTGATGCCATTAGCTTGATATTTTCAGACCATAAAGCAGATCGTAATAACGTATTGATCACTTGGGAACGAGTTATTTTTCATGTGAAAACTAAGAAGCAAGTGCGGGAGTGTAAGCTGTAGATAGTCGTATCACAATCGGTATTTTGCCCATCCATGGTGTAATCTTATGTGAAACCGGAGCAGTTGTTTATGCTGTTTCTCTGTCGTTAAACAAAGATTTTTATGTGCCTTCACTGCGGGATTCAGGTTCATATGAACGATAGGCCAAAGAAAGAAATTGGGGAAGCATATGTGTATGAGCCACCGCAAATTGTACGACGTAAGGGTAGTACATTAATAATGAAGCTTATCTTTTACATGCATATGATAGTTATATGGAAACTTTTGGAAGATTGATGCTTTTCGGGTTATAGTTTGCGATGGCTCTCCGAAGATGTGGGTATTTTTGGAAAGATGAATAAATAAATTCGCATAGGCCAGATAGAGATTTGATAGATATTTTGACAAGAAATTTGAAACATCGTATCATCATTGCTCTACTTTCAGCCGTATTTGTAGTGGTGGTAAATACAGGTAAAGCTAGAATGTGAACTTCAGTTTTGTTTTCGAATTTAGTGGTGTAAGTATGTTAAAAGTATTCATATTAAATTCATTCAAATTAATTTTTTTTTTCTGACAAAAAGTTTTAATTTAAATCCGTTGTCTCGAAAAATATGATGATGGAAATAAAATGCTCTACCTACACATTCAGTTCAAATTACTTATGTTTCAGCTGTTAAACCGCGACCAAACACATACCAATGTTCGAATCAGGTTTTTGCTATTTATTTCGTAAATCTAATTAAATAGTTTCCATTCAATGAATAATTTCGATTAATACAGGTACGTAAGGCTCTGCTTATGCACAGACACGCTGTCCTTTGGACTTTACTTAATTTGCTTGAGTTGGCTCCGTTTTCAAAAGCCGTTTACCAGACAACCACCCCGTAGGTGAGTATCGGTCTTATATCTGTGATGTATAGTGTGGTGTTAGGCGGGGTTGAAATCCCCATTTGTTCCCAATGGCTTTTTCGCATTGGAATAAAACTACTGTAGCTTTCTTGAATAATAAATTTCCAGTTTAGTTTCTTGTCTGAAATAAGACTTAGATATTTCGCTGTACCGGAAAAGACGAAGCTGGTATCGTTGATTGAGGACCGGTTTACGATAGGAATTTTATATTTAATGGAAAAGAGGACAATCTCAATTTTGTGGGGGCTTACTTCCAATCTATAGCGATCCGCCTAACGGACTTAATTTGTTAAGGTTTTGCTGTAAGAGTTAATTAAGATGCTTTTCTGCGACGGCAGTTTATTACCATTTAACTCGAGAGAAGTAGTGAAAGTCCACCGCTTTGCGGTTGCGGAGTACCTTTGCTGAAAACCCAGCTTGGAGTTGATAATCCTGCTATTAAACATAAGACCGATCGACTCTCCTAGTTAGTTATATTCCTTCGGATTTGACAGTGCAACTGTGATTGCGGATGTATTGACCATATTAAAGTCACCTTCCATGTCCAGAAACGCGATCATTGTATACTTTCTATCATATAATGTAGTGATTGCTCAATGTGTCTAGCCAAACTATGAAGAGCTGTTTCTACCGACTTTATTTTACAGTAGGCATGGTGAGCCGTAGACTAAAGTCGTGGATCAATTGAATCGGTGAGTGGAAGAACAGTGTTTGGAAAATATATGACTTTTGAGAAAAACAGAAAAAATCATTTCACAGGAAAATTAATATTATTTTTCTGTATAATAATGACATATCTTTTTAAAACGTTTGGTAGCTGTAAGTGTAATCAAGAATCTCAACATTGTATTCCCATCTGAGAATATGTGTAACTGTTTTTCCTCTCCAGGTAAAAACGTACAAACTTCGTCTAGACTAGAGGTCCTATTACACGGGTACACTTATGCACGTATAATTATCTTCACGTGTGTAAACACGTTTATTTGGTGTAGAACGTGTATTTATGAGTACACGTGTATATAAATATGTAGTATGTATGTATGTTACACTTTTAATTTTTATGGAATTCTTTTGATACCAATTTTGGATATTTAGAAATAAAACACAAAGCTCATTTTATTTGGTAGTTTGTGACAAATTATTTTATTTTATAAATCAAACAAAAAATTTAATTCATTCTTAAGTAAAGTATGTGTATGGTCTTATTTTAGAAACACTTGCTATTTTGATAAAGAAATACCAACAAATCTACATTATCAGGTTTGAAGATCTTTTAGATGTGACAATATTTCCAGCCGTGGAAAAACAGCGTTCAGAGCTAACAGATGTAGCTGGTATAGACAAATATTTTCTCGCTAAAATTATGATAGCCGGAAAATTATCATGTCCATTTTTACACCATTCATATAGATCAAGGTCAAACTTCAATTGAGGTTCAGCTAAATAAGTGTCCAGTTGATGTTGGATAGTCTTTCGCTTAGTTCTATGTGTGTTATAAAGAAACTCTAAGTTACTTGTAAAATTCATAGTAGACCCAGTTTCTGTTTCCGAATTATTCTCGGAAGGTAAATATGCTGTCATGAGCTGCTTGACTTTATTTCTTATAAACATTTTTTTAATCAAAACTCTCATGCTCTAGGTCTTTATATCGTAGGTCAAGAAAAGATGCTAATTGCCTTGCAGAAACATCAGTTGTGTTACTCTGATTTAAATCAATTCTATTTCGTATATCATTACGTAAACTGATTTTGAACGATGTAATCATGTCTGAGTCGTTGCGGAAAAATTCATATGTTGCTCCAGCATTTTTAGCATAAGAAGTCGCACCATGGATGTAGATGAAATTTTCATTGCTGAGAATCTTTGTAAGCGCTTGAATAGGCCACAAAATTTTTCCACATTCTTCCATCATGCCCATTCTTGTTCTAAAATTTCCAACTTTGTAGCGATAGCTGAGGAAGTGACTGTACGATCTGTCAATACATTTATCACTGGACTCCGGTTTTGTGTTAGACGCTGAAGTATAAAAAAGATTGAGTTCCACCGAGTGTTGCATGATTGTAAAAGGTATTGTGCTGGTAGACCCAACTGTTTCTGCTTTTCTTGCAAAGCATATTTCGCAACGTTGGAATATTTAAAACGGCAAACTAGTTTACTGGCTTTCTCAATTATTTTTTTTATATTTCAGAAGACATGGATGTCCTTACTGCCAACTTAAGACTGTGTACTGCGCATGTCAAACCGACAATCTGCTCTACTTGCGTCATAGATTCCACAGCTTTAACCATATTTGCAGCGTTGTCTGTGACTACTGCTGTGACTTTTTCTTTACGTCCCTAATCGAAAAAAATGCCTTCCATCTTATTCATGAGATTTTCTGCATTGTGACGAGTATCAATTTCACTTGTCTCAAGTGTAAAAGACTGAGGTACCCAATCGTCATCTATGAAATGTGCCGTCATTGTCATATATGATTCTTGCGCGGCAGACGTCCAACAATCAGACGTGCAAGAAACTTCATTAACGCTACCAATTTTGTCCTTTATTACTGTTTCAACTTCCTATTTAAGCGATTGCAGTCGTTTTTTTATTGCCTCTTCTCTCAACGGTTTATAGTTCGGTTCAACAACAGTCATGAATTGGAGAAAACCCGGGCTTGAACAGAAAGAAATTGGAATTTGGTTTAACGCAATCATTTTAGCTAGGGCCTGGTGGATCTCTTCCATCCTATCCGGCGAAAATGGCCGGGCATTGCTAACTTCTTGGGCTTCTTCTTTCCATTTGTGTATTCTGCGTTTTTTGAAAGAGGACGGTCCAGGACTGCTATCATCGTTGGTTTCAGATCTTGACGAATCTCTATCAATTATGCTGTAATTTGTTAATCTATTTTTATTCACTTGATTTGAGTAGAAACCGGATTTTCTCTATTTATGTTTGTTTGAATTGCATGAATTCCTTGCAAATGCCGTCCTAATGACCCTGTCGTACCACCACGACAGGAGAAAGAATTGTTCCTGTCCTCACTGCACAAATCACAGAAGGCTATATCACCTTCTCGATGTGCATATTGCCATACCCAACTCTTTGGTTTCATTTTATCACTTTAACAATTTGAGTTAGCAAAAGATATACTTATCAGCCTTTCGAGATCAACACTCAACTAAAACTGATAAGAAGCTCTTCGTCATCAATAAAACGTAGAAAAATAAACTATGCCTTGAACAGAAACAACTGTTTCGGCTAGTACTCGTAACATGCAATAATCGAAAAAACGTCGTCTTGTAATTACATGTGTTATTGTATTTTATTTACAAGCATATTAAAAAAGATCATGTGTATTTAAATGTTCACGTGTAAAAGTTTCTTACTAACCGTGTAGACGTGACACGAATACACGTGTAATTACATACACGCTTTAAATCGAGAGCCCTAGTCTAGACCCTTGTGTGCTTGTCCCTCATGATATGTGTAAAAATGGCCAGTACCGTCTTTTAAGTTGTGAATTTCAAAAGCATATACCCACAATTGGCGGTAATAAAACATTTCTTGAACTGGTATTTTGGGCAGAGGCAGATTTTGCATAAAATCAAAAGTTATACCAAACACATCGTCTCTCTTAGAACAAATTATTATCATTAGTTCGATTTCAGTTTCTTTTTTTGCATTACCGCAAAGATTTGAATTTCTTAATTTTGTACATAATCGTTTATATCCTTGTGGCCTACCAAATCTCAATGAATAGTTTTCATTGAAGTATTTTAAATAGTACTCATATTTGAATTTACTTATAAGATAAGGTAACCTTTTTAAAAATAGTTCGTACCTACTTTTAACACTAAGCTTAGCATCCAAATATTGCACTTCTTTAGAGCTACTGTAATGGGATATTTTTCTGGGAAACAAATCTTTGTGTTCGATTTTTGTGCTAACCTCTTGAATCAAAAGCGTTTTCCCTGCCTTTAAAAGTCGGTTTAATCGTTGCAATCGGTAGTTGGAGATACAATGCAAGGTGAGGCACGTTTTTTTACATACCATTAGTCTACACGCTCCCTTTCTGACAAAGTATGAAAAAACTTGTAGTTCTGATAAAATTTTGAACAGTTTTTCGACGCCTTGATATGGGCTTGGCTTCCATAAATTCCATTAGATAAATATCCTGTTCATTTTTAGTTTCCATTTGCACAAATTTTATAGCATGATTTCTCTTTCAACTTGCGTAAATTTGCCTGCACATCCGTCATTACACCTGTCGGACTTAGCAAAAATCCAAAATTATGTAAAACAAGGAATGACGCTTCTATGCAAGTCGCAACATTTGAGTGCAAAAACGGTATAAGCACGTGATTTGTATTGTTCTAATACACAATCAGCAAACAGCGTATCTATTTTTGTACACATTCGGTTTTCAAATGTACTGTTATTTTACCAGTTAGTGAGTTTACATATCTAGAGCATTTTGACTGTTTCAGCACAAAAACGAACTTTTGGCGCTTGTACTGTTCTTCCACTCACCGATTCAATTGTACTATAGATCGTATATGGAAATCAATTAGTCCTACAGAGGGAAAAATTATTGACTTAAGGATCTGAGGTATTTTGGGAAAACTTGAGATCATTTCTCAGCTTTGGGAATGAAAACTACTTTATGTAACTAACAGTGGACCATTTCTATGCAGCTCCACATAATACTCTCTAGAGTTTGCAGGATGATATCTGAGGACGTCTGTAGGTAGCATTTATTATACCGTCTGGCTCAGCCGACTTATATGGTTCCAAGCAGCGCCAATAGCAGGCTGTTCCTCCTCAGGAATATGGAGCTACTTTGAAAGTAGGTGCCCAGTAGCAGGTTAAGCAGCGCTTGAGGTCATCCAAGGGTTATTGGTTCTTTTTTTTCAAACGTGAGCGCATCGGTACCTTATGATTGGGTGAAGAAGAACAGGCACTGGTGATGCCCAGTGTTGTAACTTTTCTACACATCACTTGTGATTATTCTACCCCCACGTCTTAACTGGACGATGTCCATCCTGACAAGACTTTCCAAACTTATAAGCGTGAGTGCTGACCAGCAAACAAATATAGGAGGGCTATAAGCGGGACAGCTTTTCAATTCCCCAGATTGGAATCAACGGTGAAGTAAAATCCCAAAAGAAAACAAATAAGATCTTATTCCAATCCAACATATTTCAAGCTCATGCCGGTAAGGATTTCCAAGAATAACCCAGGGTCTTGGAAATGAAATGATGGCGGGTGAGTCCTCAATTGACCAACGACAGCGCTCACATCCCCGAACGAGTTACTGGCTACTGACTAACCCTCGTCCTAGGTCTATCTATTACGGAACTGGCCCCTTCAAGTTAGAGGTTGTGCTGTAGTGGTAACTATCTGAACTGAACTGTTGTGAACTGTTGCCTCCGACCAAGACATGCGGTGGGACGTATATTATTAATCTTAGCTTTCATTATAGAATATTTCACGATTGTCTCAAATCCACATGACTTATTAATAGAAAAACTCAATAACGTTGGTTTTAGGGCCAATATATACAAAATCTTTGAGTCCTACTTGTTTAACCAAAAACAGCGTGTTAAGATAAATGGGTTTGTAACCAGGTCCAAATACTGGTGTACCATATGGCATACTTCTTGAACCAATGCTTTTCCTTTTTTTACATAAAGTCAATATTTAATCTATCTAACAATGGCAAGTTAATTTGCTACGCCAGTTAATTTATCCATGTATATTATCCATGTCTACTTAAAGTTTAATTTGGATTTACTTAGTATTGTCATCAACTTGTACTCAGCATTAAATCTAAATTCACTAAATTCTTTTGCCTGTGTAATTCTAACCCATCATTAATTGAAGGCATTACCTTTCAAGATATTATTTGCGACAAACTGAAATTGCACAAGCTATTGCTTTGTTTTTGACTTCGTAAAGGAGTCTAAAGGTAAAAAAAGATAATAAGTGTGTCTGGAAGTCACAAATAATATTTCTATCTACTATATATATATTACTGAGCAAAATGTACCGCTTTGGTAAGCTTGTTCCACATAAGTTACTTTAAACTATTTACTATACAATGGTACTATAACGCTTTCAGCATGGCCTTGCATGTTGGGACTGTGCCTACAGTAGTACCCTTAGCTCTATTAATGGAGCACAGAAAAAAATGCAAAAACAGATTTACCACTTCGTTACCTATTTATTGTTTTATTAGAAGTCGTTATACCACCTTGCTCAAAAATTAGTTTACAAAATTAAAAATACAAGTTTATTTACCTAAATCTATATTGTCCCCTTCGAAGTAATCTCCATCGACTGCAACACACTTATACCAGCGCATATCGAAACATTTTTTATATTCGGTTTTCGGTATGTACATCAGTGCTTCCTGTGATTTTTCATTACATCCTCTCGGCTGCTGTAACGCGTAGTGGTTTTTTAACTCGATTGAACAGAAAGAAGTCAAAGGGAGTCAAATCAGGTGAATTCGATGGCTGTTGGATGGTATTTGTTGCATTTTTCGTCAAAAAATTACGAATAATGATATGATGGCACTGTGCGACAGTGCACTATCATGGTGCAAAATCCACAAGTGCTCTTCCTACAATTCTGGTCTCTTTTGGCGAATTGCTTCACATAAACGTCTCATAATGCCCAAGTAATGCACTACACCGTTGTAATCGATGAAACCGTGAGCATTGCCTTCTTTTTTGACTGGAAACGACGTGGTTTTTGGTCTCGCCTCATTTGGTGAACATCACTTGTCTTATGTCTGAATTGCGTCTCGTACTCATAAACCCACGTCTCGTGTCCAGTGATGATCCTTTTGATGAATGTGGATTCGGATTCAGCCTCGCAAATAATCTCTTTTGTGACGTGAACACGTTCTCTTTTTTGCATGAAATTGAGGTCTTTTGGCACCAACTTTGCTGCTACATGACGGAAACCCAAATCATTAACCAAAATGTCTTGGACGGATTCATAGGCAATGTTCAAGTCCTCCGCTATCTCTCTGATGGTTAATTTGCGGTTATTTTTATTTCTTTAACTTCATCAATGTTTTCGTCGGTTTTCGATGTCGATGGTCCGCCACTGCGTTCATCATTTTCGATTGACTCACGACCACTTTTGAACCGCTCGTGCCACTGGTAAATGACCGTTTTCTTAAGAGAATCATTGCCGAAACACTTTTTCAACAATTCCAACGTTAGCGCACCATTAAATCCGTTGTTTACGCAAAATTTTATATAAGTTCGTTGTTGCAAATTTAAACCCATTTCTAAAATTACAAAAAATCGCCAACACACACAGAGATAGATGTACTCTTGGCTACATAACTTTTGCAAATGTCAAGCTATGACGCTTGTTGACAAATGTCAAGAACAGATGTACTAACTTAACAAAAAATACAGAACTCAAATCGGAACATTTGATCAACATCAATATTTGATAATTAAATGGGCCGGACAAAAGGAGAATGAAAAACTGTGCCATTTACTATGGCAATTGTTATTGACGGCACAGTCAACGGGTTCGTTGTTAGAGGCAGACTTATACAAGAAGTCTTGAGTTTTCGCCAAGTTAACGAGCGCCTCGTAAGCATCTGTCAACTATAGCCTTATATTTGCACATTTACATGCACAGAGTAGAAATGTGACGACACCAAAGATAGCTCTTAGAAGCTCTTGGACAAGACCTACAGTGCCCTAGCTATGACATTAAAATTGTTCTCGGAGATTTTAATGCAAAGCTAAGAAGATATGGCATCTTTGGTATCACTATTGGAAACTATAGTCTGCACGACACCACCTCCGCTAGTGCTACGGTAACAATGTAAGGTATCTCTCTAGTAATATGAATGTCCGGCCGTTACAAGGGACTAACATCAGCTCGGCCCATTACAGTATTGTATGCAAGGTACGGTTGCGGATATCCCGAACATTGCAAAAGTAAGCAAATACTGTGAGGAAATTTAACGTAGGACGGCTAAAATAGCCGATGGAGTCTCCCTTAATGTCCTCTGCCACCAGCATCAAGTATTGAAGATCAGTAGCAACATTGACAAAAAGTTATCAGAGATTGTGGAAATGCATACACTCACTCATCTTTTAAATATGTTCGGACATATTTGATGAATGGAACCTAAGACAGACACCATCTCTTCATCGGATTGAAAGCCGCGTTTGACAGCATCTATAGAAATGAGCTGTATAGAGCAATGTCTAGTTTTATAGGATGACGATAGAGAATGCGCGCTGTTTCATCAAAGTCAGCAGTAAAATCACTAAGACTTTGATGTGAAAAAAGGCTATAGATAAGGTGATGCGCTATCATGAAAGAAGTAGCGTGATGTCAATGGCGCTTTTGCGAGTAATGAGACGGAAGCGGCAAAAGTGGATTTAATGGTCAATGAGGGCAAGACCAAATTTATGCTGTGAAAAAGAAAGGATACTCAACCCAGACGTCTCGAAAAGAACTCCACCCTCGACAGATATAACTTTAAGGAAATTAAGGGCTTTGTCTACCTAGACTCCGCAACCAAAATCCGACTACGACACAAGCGTTAAGATCAAACAAAGAATGACTCTTGCCTGAGTCTTTAGACTCAGAAGGCAGTTCACTAGCAAAGCTCTTTGTTAAAAAACAAAAGTTCTAGTTCTGTCCTATGACGCAAAGGCATAGAGGCAATTTATCAAAAATAGATGATGGTGCTCTTGGCTGCCTTGAGAGGAGATAAAACGATGAACTGAACGGTTTGTAATGACATCGACTTAGCCAGAAGAGTGATGGTCGAACGACTGGAATGGCTATGTCATATAGAGCGGATGAACACCAATAATCCGGTCTGAAAAATCTCCAAATCCGTCCCAGAGGGAGAGGGTAGTAGAGGAATACCGCGACTCAAGTGGGCGCACTCACTTGAGAGGGGATCTCAACCAACTTAGCTTGCGAGACTGAAGGCAACTACCTAAAGGTCCAGTTGGCTGGAGACGATTGTTGCCTGAGGTCCAGGTCCACCTCGAACTGTGGCGCCACCTTATATAAATATGCACTTGAAACCGACGTCAATTCGGCTTACCATCCTGTTTTTTTAAAAATTTGAATAGTCTTTGTTCAGCCACTTCAAAACTCTATCTAACATTTTACTTTCCATACTTAATTTATTAGAAAAGTAATATAGTATTAAACAATCACTCACTGCGATATTGTATACTAGTGTAATTGGTGGATGCGTTCGTGTCTCTTTGATTACTGTGTTGAATATTTTTAGATGTGTTTAGCTAATTGTCCTGAATTTAGCAAATTTTTTTTAAACTACAGCCGGTATTGTATAGTAAATACGATGCAGTACAAAATCAAAAAAAAATTCTACGGGAACAATAATAGGTTTTTTTTATAATCCCGCGCTCGCACCAAGTTGATATGGATACCCTCTTACTGGCTTTTCTCCAGGGCGCGGGCGGGTGGTGTAGTAGTTTGAAACTCAGGTCTCAGGTGTAATAGGTTTCGATATTTTTCCCAGAGGTGGTTGTCAAACTAGACGGGACGAGCCAGTGCATCCTCAACCAGTTGGTCTAAGTACGTGCTAGTTGTTAGTTCGTTACACTTAGCCCAGCCAGCAACCACTCCAACATCAGTATTATGCCTTCATGCCAGTGTATGCTTAAGAGATTTTCATATAACTACATACAAATTCTATGAAAAGCCTTTTTCAGAAAATTGCCTCGCACGGGATTCGAACCCGCGACCCCCTGCTTGAGGAGTCTATGCATATACCATTACACCACGGCCACCTCCCCAGAAGGTAAATGGGGAAAAATGACGCTCTGTCAAATAAAACATTTAAATTATTTTGGTTTAACCGCAAGCCATTGATAAAATTACCGTTAAGTACCAGAACACCACTGTTCCTTCAAGAAAAATTTAAATTAAATGAACGCAAATTTTCATAATCTTAATCCGAAACAGAATCTTTAAAATACAATTTTTAGTTTCTAAAACCCAATTGTAAAACAAGTTTTTAATTAAAACTCCTCAAAACCTACTCGAAACTGTGAGTTTGTTGACGTAGGCACACATTTTCAAACATTCAGCATATACAGCAAACCAGTTGACAAAATAGTTTCCAAAACAATATTTTAAAACTTCAAATTTGAAAAAATATTGATCGTTGTTTGTGTTAAGTTTTCTATGCTTTTATCAATAAGGCATTTCATATTTTCATATTTCATTCAAAGTAAAAAAGGAGATCCATATTTCTGCTTATGTATGCTTATGCATACATATCTCTCTTTATTACAACATTAGATATATATGTTATTCTGAACATTTTTTTTATTCTTCGCCCTCCTCCCCTTCTATCTTCCGCATATGTTTATTTAAAAATCTTAATTCCAATACTTAGAACTACAATTATTTACAGAGTAAACCTTAAGTACACCCACTCATAAACAAATACACTTGTAATTTCAAATGAATTCCAAAATCCATTCAGATAATCTTTGGCTTCGAATAAAATATGTCCACTTTGCATCCTTACATTTTGGATGCATTTATTTGGCACTATGCTCGTATTCTATCACTCACTGAATAATTTTGAAAAGTCTCTCTTCACAGGTATTTGAGATGCAAATATTTTAAGCTGGGACCATAGTTGAATTTCGCATAAATTTACCGCCGGGCTAAGCGGCTTACTAACAGTCTGAAGCATCATAATTTCCATGTCCATAAACAGAGATAACATTTTTTTCTGTTTTGTTTTTTGGCATGAAACAGTCTCGAAAGGATTTATTTGAGCTTTAAGGACAGCCAGTATCCACCCTTGAGTTTTTATGGTTGTTTTTACTTATACCAGGAAAACTTTTGTCGGATAGTGCTAAAGTTGACACGAATTTAAAATCTGATTAAGAACACTTAAAAGTGGTTTAAAAGGGATCAATGCTCGTACTTAATCGTTCACAGAACTTCATGATGTGTGCAACTGATTTGACTTTTGTACCGTTGTAAAGTGAAATTGAATGAAATACATTTTTAACGACACTAAGAAGAGAAAGAGCCACAGTAAGAAATACAGCAACTATAACAATGCCCACAACAACGTCAACAAAAACATGAACCAGAAAAACTTATTACATAAGAACTTCAACCCATTAACACTTATAACATGTAATTAAGGAATACAATAGAATTATAAAAGTCGGTCGTAGCCAACAAATTTATACAAAAAGAATAGCAGTAGGTAGGCACGCGATCACTAGCACGCATGACACTGTTACACAGTGTATCGACAGTGCGCAATATGAAGTATGTAGTTCTTTTTTTTTTCTTACCATTCATCATTCTTTTCATACATCTGAAAACGATACTGCAAATTACCAACACCGTTACGGTGACAGACAGATAAAAAAGATACAAGTTAAGAAGAAAAAAAAAATAAAAATAACTTCAACCATCAGAAATTTCTCATCCTCCTCAAATGACATTCTACCGGACTCCAACATCCGAAAATTAAAATGCACTATTGCAGCAATCAAGCAGTAGCATCGTCGTTCATAAATGTAGAGAATTGTTTTGACGTAAGCTTAAGTAACATATCTGTCAGATTTGTTATTGTTTTTATTTCTGCATCCTTTATACTGCGAATGGAAAAATATGTCTGAAAAAGAGATAATTTTAAGTGCAATAATTAATCTTTTAAATGAAATATAGATTTTTCTAATAACGACTTGACAACTTTTTTTTTAAATAAAAGGCAAACCATTTAAGATATTTCAAAAACTTTATTATTGGCTTGAAGTACAATCAAAACATTTATGAATGGAACTCGACTTCGTTCATATGGCCACCGTGGGCACGTTTGAATCGGTCGATTCGTTGGACCCAATTTTTAACGACTCGGCCACACATTTCGGCCGAAACGGCCACTATTTCGCGTTTAATGTTGGCTCTGAGCTCTTCCAACGTCGTCAGCGTGTTGGCATAAACCAATAACTTAACGTAGCCCAACAGAAAATAGTCAAGCGGCGTTAAATCGCACAAGCGAGGCGGCCAATCTACTCGCCCATGTCTTGAGATAACACGCTCACCATACTTACTCTTCAATAAATCGATTGTAGCGTGTGCTGTGTGGCTTGTGGCACCATCCTGTTAAAACCACATGTCGTCCAAGTCCATATTTTCCAATTCGGGCCAAAAATAATCGGTGATCATAGCGCGATAACGCTGACCATTTACGGTAACGTGACGATCGTTATCGTCGACGAAAAAATATGGCCCAAAAACGCCGCCGGCATGCAAACCGCACCAAACATTTATTTTTTGTAGATGAAGTGGTGATTCATGAAGCACATATGGGTTTTCAGCCGACCAATAACGCACATTTTGCTTATTGTCGAACCCATTAAGCAAAAAATGAGCTTCGTCACTGAAGATGATTTTGTGCTGAAGTTTATCATCTTGGCGCATTTTCGCATCTTCTCCAGAACCCAATCGGAGAACTTACGTGGCTTCAAAAGGTCCATTGGCTTCAATTCTTGAGTCAGCTTGATCTTGTATGGGTGCTAACCAAGATAATGCGGTCTGAGCGATGCCCAATTCTTGAGAACGCCGTGGAATTGATTGATTTGGCTCGTTTGCCACGGACGTCTGAACGGCAGCGATATTTTCGACACTTCGACCAACCCGTTGTCTCACTGACACGGCAACATCACACAACGATTATGTAGACTCAAATTTTTGCACTAAAGTTGTTATTGCCTGTCTACTAAGGCGAGAATTAATTGGAGTTAACGCTCTTAAAGTTGCAGTCACCGACTCCGAATGTCTGTAGAAAATTTTTATAATTTGCAGACAATGCTCGTTAGTGCACTTTACTATGATGAAAATGTTGAGCTTAGTGAATAAACTGACTGGTGGCAGTTTGATGATTCGTGAAAGAGTGCGTTCACAAATTTAATTCAAAGTTGTCAAGTTCATATTGGAAAACATTATACCTTTGGATAATACGCATACGCGCTTATCCAAAACAAGAGCGGGCAAAATAAAACGAAAGAGAAAAGTTCCGCTCCAGATTATGAAAAAGCGAGAAAAATTCCAAAAAGTATAGATCTTTTACGAACTATTGACAAATATCAAGATGATGTTTTCAAAAGCCATTTCCGTATAATTAGGCAAACTTTTCAAGTAGGTACGCAATTTCCTTCAATACTTAAAGTTAATTTCATATCTATTTTTGATTATTGAAAATATTCTTTAAACCCATTAAACCCATTAGCACTATCCTTATCCCTTTGGAAGATCGCTAACAATTGCTCATTTAGACAGATAGGTAATTTATTCAACGTTGCAAAATGTTCTGTTTTTAAGTATTTCATAAAAGTCATTACATTATTGTTTACGCTGAGACAGAATTACATAAAATGGCCCAAACCTACGATACTTACAAAATTAGTAGAGTTGTGGATTGATTTGCAAGCTTGCGAAACAATCCATTTCCTCATGTTCTAGGCTGTGTAGACGGGACTCATATAACCATCATAGCACCAAAAGTAAATAAAATTAGCTTTTTCAACCGTAAGGGTATCTTTTCAATAAATTTGCAGGAAGTTACTTAAAGGTGTTTAATAGAAATACTTAATATCGGTTTTACTTTTATTAAGGCTATTTGCGAGCACAATCAGAAGTTCACATTACCGCTGTCAATGACGTTCGTAGAAGCATCTTTTAATGACTTTCCAATTGAATTATTTTGGGCGACTCTGCCTATCCATTGTGTAATTACCTAATGGTACGTTATCGCGATCATGGACATTTAACCACTTCTCAAAGAACATTTAATTACATACAAAGCTCAACCATAGTATATGTTGAGTAAGCTTTCCGAAGGCTTAAGTTAATGTTCCGGATTTTTAAGGGAATCGACCTAAAAAATATTACTTTCACTTTCAAATTCTGTTCTTGAGGAAGCTAAGGTAAAAAGAGACAATATAGTGTAAGCGTTTTCTTTGCACAAAAAAAAGAACACATAATGAAACACTTAACTTTGTTTTCTTTATTGAATTACTTCTTTAATCCCGTCTTCGTCGCTGGCTCTGAAAGAATCGAGCTCCGCGCGCTTTGTTTAAGATAGATCTTATAATTTTAGCAACAAATTAAAGATATTCGAAAGTTAGAGAGAGAGAGAGAGAGAGAGAGAAACCCAACTCGGCCATTCTGACCCGTAATCGACCCGATTATCTCTGTGAGCTACCGACACATCGCTCTGTACCACAGTTTCATGTTTGCCCCTTCTCACTCCCCCTATACGGAATCTGACTTATCTAAAACCCCTCAACAACGAGTACTCTTTTTATTTTATAAGGCCCCTTAAATTTAAAAAAGTTAAAAAAGTTTCTGATCATGACATAGTCTCCAACCTTGTACTTTCTCGTCGCTCTCCTGTTCTCATCAACTATTTTCTTATTAAATTCTGTGATATTGTCTGTTTTTCTACCGCCCTTGACCTCAGATTACATAAATCATTTTCAGCTTCGCGCTCCTTGCTGCTCAAGCATTCACTGACAAAATCGACGACACTACCCCTTTGCCTCACCACAAATAGGAGCTGACTGGTTATGGTTCCTATGCTACGATGCAACATATTGCTCATCGAGAACTTATTACTCGGCATCACATCGTCTAAGCTCGCAATGGACCCAGGCTTTTATTTACTCTTTCCACTTGGCCGTTAGCTTGTGGGGAACCCGTGGCGATTTTAAAGTGCTGCACATTGTTGGCCTCCAGAAATTCTTGGAAATCTTTCGACGTAAGACTACTCCCTCTGTCGGATATCAAAATTCTTGGTTGAATATAAATCTGGTAGTACGCTTTAAGGTGTCATATTATTTCCCTGGTGCACGTAAAACGCGTGAAAAACAGCTTCACGAACTTCGTAAATGCATCGATTACTAGGAGTACGTACTTCTTCTTAGCGTTGAGTATGGAAATTGGACCGTAGTAATCTATGTGAATTGTGTCAAAAGGCAAGTTACCTTTCGGAGTATTATTCAGCAACCCATCCCGCTTACCGAATTTGGGAGAGAACGCTATATACCTTAAGCAGTTGTCTATGTATGTTCTGTATATGCTCACTTTCTTCTTCATTTCTGTGAACCAGTATGTTTTGCTTATTGCCTCAAGGACCTTGTCGCTGCCAATATGGCCCAAATCATCATGATATTTGCGTAATACCTGACAATCCATGTCCGTTGGGACATAAAAGAGGGTATTATCTTTGGTCTTTCTATACACTTACCCATTATACATTTCATAAAATTTACTTTCTGAAACTTGCAATTGTTTGCGAATATCGTGGATAGCGCCATCCCTGTATTGGCAAATAGAGAGGTTTTGCTCCAGCGTCAACATGTTGCAACCTGGTACCGTTTCGATGCTCTAATGTGTAGTCGTTATTTTGCAATTGTTTGTTTGGAGAAATAGAACACCGGGTGGAATTTTCCATCTGATTTTTTTTGCATCAATATATCACCGAACCCTATCGCGCTGGCATCACAATACAATTCAGTCTCATTGGGAGGGTCATAAATGGATAGGATTGGAGCCTCTACTAATTTTTGTTTCAAAAGCTTGAAACAATCTAATTCCCTTTCACCAAACTGAAACTTAGCATCTTTCTTTATAAGATCAGTGGCTTTTCGATAACCGAAAAATCTTTAACAAACCTCGTAAAATAAGAACATTAACCTAGGAAACTGTGGAGCGCTTTGATATTGTGATGTACGGGGAAATTGGACATCGATCGAATACCCCCTTCATTTGGGCGTAGGATATGCATTCCTTGACAATGCATATCCTAAATATTTTACCTTAGTCTGCAAGAATTTGCATTAATCCATCCTTAACTCAAGATTATTCCTAACTGACCTCTTTAATATTTCCTCTAAAATACGTAAATGCTCCTCTACAGTACAAGTCGCGATCATTATGTCATCTAGGTAGATACAAGTACCTACCTTCCGTAATGAGGTCGGCAAAGATTTTGTAAATAAATCGTTGAAATGCTGATGATGGATTTTTTAAGCCGAAAGGCATTCTAAGGAATTGAATATAATCGAACTCTTTTTCATTTCATTTCTTTTTCTTTTCCAGTAGCGTTAAAATACTTTTGCTGTCAACATCTAGAAGATCGTCGATCAGTGATATAGGGTAATTATCCCGGACTGTTACTTTGTTCAACACGCGATAGTCGATACAAAATCGTAATTCCCTTGTCTTCTTTTTTACAAACACAACCGGCGAGGCATACTCCGAATAGTTAGGCTTAATAATCTTCCTTTCTAGTATGTCATTAATATATAGTTTCGAGTAGCTTGTCTTTTCGAAGTAAGATAACCTCCTAGGGCTGCAGTGGAAGGGTTTTTCATCGGTTAAGGATATTGTCATCTCGTATTTCACGTCTGGCAAATCGGGAAGCCTACATATTAGTTATCTCTTCTTTTGTTCTAAAATCCCAGTTCCCGCCCATCTCTATCTCTAGTTTATCGCATTCAACTTCCATCAAATCGAGTTTACACATTTCACTTTCCCATAGATTAACATTCTGACAAATATTTTCATTATCTACATTTAACTTTATATCATTTCCCATTTAATTTTTATTAATTTTAAATTCATCTCTCTTTTGTAACCTTTCTTATCTAGCTTTGGATATGAAATCCCTGAAATCCGATACGACAAACATATTTAACACTTATGCTATTTTTCCAAAAGATATTATCATTATATCTTTATTTATAACTTCAAAAGAATCAGGGACATGCTTCGAACGGATGAAACTAATAGGGCTTCCCGTGTTAATCAGGCAATCTAATTAAATACGGTATTACAGTGATTATTTATAAATTTATAGATAATTATCGTACTTATTCATTTTCTTCCCCATAGTGTACGTGGTGAGCCATACCTTTCTTTTGTTTTTTGCAAATCTGCAGCATAGTGTCCATGCAGTCCGCATACGTGGCAGGATCCGATCTCTCTTCGTGACTTTCGGCACTCCACTGTGACATGTCCGAATGCATTGCAATTGTAGCACCGCCTGGTGGCTCTCAAATCTTTGTTTTCGATGGCGGATGAGATAATTTCTCTTGGCAGTGAGACATCACGAAACGCAGCTGATTTTTGTGAATGAAGCCATGCATTTTGGCTTGTGCCCGTAGTTACGAGTTGGTTGTTCCATCGATTATGTACTCCACAAGCTCGTCGTTCCCGAACTCTATTTTATTAGAGAGTACGAGCTAATCGTGGAAGTAACTTTGGAACGTTTCACTTGCCCACCATTTCCGTGCTACAAACTCCCGGTGGAGAGCCACCTTGCTGCTACAACCCATGAACAGAAGTTTCATGTCGCTTATAAGGAACTCGATCGAGACTGTCGCGACGTCTGTCCTTCATAACAGCCACCTTAGGGCTCGTCCCTTTAATTTTAACGCGCTCAAGGTACTTGTTTTTTTTCGCCCAAATTAAAGCAGCTTTGCACGCTCCTAATTTGGGATTCCCATAGATCGAAGTTGTCTCCTTCACCAAAATATTCAGAGACCAACTCCTTCGCCATGGATATCTTGTTGGTGTAACACAAATTTTGTTTTCACGTTTCATTTTCTTTGTTTTAGTTACCCTTACATCTTTTTCTCTCATACTCCTTTTCTCTCTTCAATGATTGTATTTCCCTTCGTTTTAACTCCATATCTTTCTTCATAAGCTCCATTTCCTTTTTCATTAATTTTAAGCTCATCGCTCGTTTTCCTCTCCTTTGAACTTCTTCATTTTCTACCGCATCCTCGTATTCATCTCATTCGTCTTCATTTCGTTTGTCTTCATCTCTTTTGTCTTCATCTTTTTCGTCTTCGTCTCTTTCGCCCTCATATTTTTCGTCATCCTCTCTTTCATTGGTATCGCTGCCTTCGTCATTGTCGTTGCCTGCATCACACTTTTCATTGTCTGCACAGTTCGCCGTTCAAATCCTTTCGAGGCTAGGCACTTTTCTTTTTCAGCAAACGGGATTCTGCCAAGGCGTAAAGTGCAAAAAACAAAAGGAACACAGAATGGAACACTAAACTTTGTTTTCTTTATTGAATTACTTCTTTATTGCTGTCTTCGTCGTTGGCTCCGAAAGAACTGAGCTCCGCGCGCTTTGTTTAAGATAGATCATATAATTTTAGCAACAAATCGATAATTTTCGAAAGAGGGAGAGAGAGAGAGAGACAGAGAAAAATCCTTTTAGCAGGATTGTCACAATAGCAATGTTGTTCTCTCCATAAATACGATATGCAGTGTCAATACTTCACCAAAAACCTTGCCAATTCAAAATAAAACAAAAGCACTGAATTAAAAACGTGTATCATTTATTTAAAGTAACACAAGTGAGTCTAAATAATACATAAAGAAAATAAAAAAGGATGCACAGCTCTGATAATAAATTAAATAAAAATGTTATTAGGCTGCGGAGTCTAATCGGACAGCTTTTAAAATCCGTCTTTAAGAGAGATTAATACCTCCAATCTTTGTTTCTCCACTTGAATCTTTTCTCGTTCTAACAGCAACACTTCCCTATGACGCCGTTCATCTTTCTCAGCTTTGGATTTTTTTTTTTTGTAGGCTCGACTAGTTAAACTTTCTTCGTCAATCCCAAATATATCGCACACAAGATCAGCCGATGGGTTGATACTGTGGCAAGTGACGTAAACCTCATCAAATTCGTTTAAAAAAAATCCTATGTGGAAACATCCCTTCCGCTTTCTTTATTGCGCCTTTTAATTCCTTTATAGGACACCATCAAGTTCAAAATTTTTTTTTTGTAATATCTGCTCTGTCGTGAGGGAAAATCGGGGAAATTTTTAAAATATCCGCCAAAACTTTTTCCCACAGAACAGATTTCTTCTTTTTTTCCGCCGAAAAATCTGGCTCCATAGCCAGCCGAACCGTCACCACCAGTTTGGTGTCTTTGCTTGCTCAATTTTTCATTTCGCAATTTTCCCACACATTTATTAGAATTATTAACAAATCATTTGTAACTACGTTACATTTTATTTTATAAAAGACTGCTTATAACTCACAATTTAATGTTTTTATATTGCTTTTGTTTGAATTATTTATTATTGATAAACAATTCTGTAAATTGTATATGTATATGGGAAATGAATTATAATTCAATTCAATGTACATTTAACATATGTTGCCTCCTTGCTACGGTAGAGGAGCAACTATGTAAACAATTTTAGAGGGAAATATGAGAGAAGTTTGATTTCCATTATGTTAAAAGATATGTATGTACGTCGGCAATGTGATTAAACCGTTAACAGTAACTAAAATTTGCCTATCAATTACTTTGAATAACAAGATCCTGTATCAAATTACAATATAAAATTAATGTTCTTAGTATTTTTTGTTGTTTTTGTAAGAGCAGTGTATAAGTATAAGTGTCAGCAACGACTGCTTATAAAAAAAAAGATTTTTTAGTTTAAATGTATCTTTTTGAAAATAAAGCATCTAACATCGTTAGATAGGAATATTTTTCTTATGACGACCGCTCGCTATTATCATACTCTAAGGCAATGAGATGTAAATAAAAGGATGGATAATATTAACACACGGACTGAAAAGTCAGTGCCGTTTTAAAGTAAAACACAGAATTTTTCCAAAATTTAACTTTATTTATCAATATAGTTGCCTTCGAGAGCGATACACTGATTGAAACGATTTCGATACCAGTTTTGTAGTAAGATTTCGATTAAGCCTCAAAATAGGCCTCTGTTTCGGCGATTTCTTCTTCATCGGTCTTAAATCTCTTTCCGGCGAGCATCCTTTTAAGGTCTGCCAACAGGAAATAGTTGCTGGGGGCCAAATCTGGAGAATACGGTAAGTAGGGAAGCAATTCGTAGCCGAGTTCATTCAATTTTGCCATCGTTTTCATCGACTTGTGACACGGTGCACTTTCTTTTTCTTCAAATGCGGCCGTTTTTCTGCGATTTCGTCCTTCAAACGCTCCAACAACGCAATGTAATAGTCGCTGTTGATAGTCTGCCCCTTTTGGAGATAGTCGATGAAAATTATTCCATGTGTATCCTAAAATACGGATGCCATAACCTTGCCAGCCGACTGTTGAGTTTTTGGTCGTTTTGGACGAGGTTCGTCGCCTGTCCGCCACTCAGCTGACTGCCGACTTGACTCTGGTGTGAAGTGATGGAGCCAAGTTTCATCCATTGTCACATACCGATGCAAAAATTCGGCTTTATTGCAGTTGAACAGCTTTAAACACTCCTCTGAATCATCAACATGGTGTTGTTTTTGGTCGACTGTGAGCAAACGCATCATCCACTTTGAACAGAGCTTTCGCATGTCCAAATATTCGTGTATGATATATCCAACACGCCTTTTTGATATCTTCAGTGCCTCAGCTATCTCGATCAACTTCACTTTACGGTCATTCGTAATAATTTTGTGGACTTTTTTGATGTTTTCATTTGAAACAGCCTCTTTTGAACGTCCACTGCGTGCATCATCTTCGGTGCTTGTATGACCACTTTTATTGTAAATTTTTCAATCCACTTGAAAATGATTCGTTCGGCTGGTGCAAAGTCCGGGTAACACTTATCAAGACATTTCTTTGCATCGGCTGCATTTTTCCCCATCAAAAAGCAATGATAAATCAACACACGAAATTGTTTTGAATCCATTTTTTTTCACAATAACAAAGGTTGCTTCACTCACAACGCTATATCTCGAGAACTAATCGTCCGACAGCTGTCAAATTGATAGACGTATCTTTTGAAGGTTGGTACTAACTATGTAGTATAGGTATGAATTTAAGTCAGCAATTAAGCCAGCAGTTAAATACAACCATTCAAGTGTTTCGATAATACTTGAATTTTTAAGCAACTAACTGTCGGAGAAATTCTTTAGAAAGGATCACCGGTGCCACCAAGAAACTGTGAATTTTTAAGCTATATTGGCTCATATGAACTTCAAGCAACAAAATATCAAAATTCACCAGAAGCATATCTCAGCGGAAAATGCGACCAATACCTACACAAATCTGGCAAAAGCAAAATACGTATGTATTGCATCCTATTTTGCTTAGCTTTTCATATTCTGTTCCGACTTACATCTTCTGTCGTTAAACGGGTGATATCAGCATTAAGATCTTAACATACCAATAATAATAACACCTTAGTCAATAGCAGGGCAGTCGAATAGATTTTAATGCTTTGAATATTTTACTTCAGAGTAAAAACAACAGCCGGCGTACAAAGTACCCGAAATTTCAAAGCGAGTTGTACCAATGAAAAGCCTCTTTATAAACAAAAAATATCCTTAAGATTGAACGTGCTGGGGAGTAGGTTTATTAGTACATATAGGTCAGAGCCTGGTGTGGTAGATAAAGCGGCAAGCTCAGTTTTGAGAGAATTACTTCAGGGCTCATTTTGGGTGTACCAATCTTTGATTAGATTTATTTCATTGACCAATAAGCAAAATAGTAGTGGAAACACAAGCTACCTTCCGGTCAACCCATATCAGATGGACGATTTGGCTGTCATAAGGTAGAAAGTAAGCTGGTAGTGACTTCCAGCTATAGCATAGTTGTATATAACTTCATATCCCCGATTACCGTTCAATATGTTTATAAGCTCATTGAAGTCCAGCGAAATTTTTCTCAAATAAAATGGGGCATCTTCTAATGAAATTTTGTACATCCTCCTTCTCCTTAAGGCTGCACACGTTACATAAAATTGAAAATTCGGGTAGATGTGGAATAAAATCAAGTTAATTCCACTGTGATTATTATGTGAAAAGTATAACGGTTGCGGAAGTACGAAGAATTGTTTTCAATGCAGTAGCAGTTCAGCCTGCACTTTAGCTAAAAATTTATCATACATGAAAATTTGGGGCCTTTTTAAAATATTGATAAACATAGTTTTTATCATTCCAGATTAAAATTTACCGCCAACTCCTCCCAATTTTGAATTAACCCTCTTGTCGAGATTATATGCTTCAGGACAATCTTCGGCAGTCTTCCTTCTTGCATCAACATTTCTTTTATAATGAAACCTGTACGCAACTTTAGGGTACATAGAAAAAGTGAAGGAACTCCAGTTTCTATATGAATCATATAATTCAGTAACATTAACAATGAAGATTCGCTTCAGAAAATATCTAATCTATCTATCTACTTCCTCGGAACGACAATAATCCCGCACAGCTGAATAAAAGCCGCTACTGCACGAAATAGTTTATAGTTCGATAAATGTTCCATATGCTTATTGTCGATGCAACATCCCGAAACTGATAATCTAATTGTTTTTTTTTTTACACCAAGGTTTGATATCATTACCATGTCTAAATATTTATACTTTTTCACTTTTTCAATGCCCTTCCCCCTGAGAGTATCATCACTTCTCCCTTCGAGAGTATCTTCGACCGCCTTTTTTGAAAATCAACATATTGAATTTCGCTAAATTAACTTTTTATATCCATTGTTTATAGTTATTTTCAAGAAAATTCATAATAAACTGTATCTCTTCAACTGTCTCCGACAGAAACACTTTATCGTCCACAAATTTTACTTTAGTGGTATCCGCACATCGCCAAACTTGCACCGTCCTTCTACTTCTTCTTCTATATCTCTTAAGATATGCATTCTTGCTTGGACCCCATTTGCGTTTCAAATTCTTCCGATACAAAATCTCGGTTCCATACGTAGGCCACACTGTACTTATACACCCCTTTTAGCACATTTATTACCTTGCTTGACAAATCAATTTTGGTATAGCTTAAAAAAAAAGAGCTTCACATGCTATGGAATCAAAAGCTGCACGGAATCAACAAAGAAAGTGTAGTTCTGTTTAAAAATTTCTGAAAGGTTGGTAAAAGTAAAAATATGATCCAGTGTTGAGTAATGTTTCCTGAACTCCGCTTGGCATCCGCTTAAGATCTTGTTGTTTGCTAACCATTGCCTAAGCCTAATAAAATCATAGGACTAAATAGTTTCGCCGAAGTATTCAGAAAAAAAAGCCTCTGTAGTTACACTTACGGTTATTAGAACCGCACCACCTAATGAGTTCTCAAAAAATGCCTAATTACATCAGATCGTAAGGGTTTTTCCCATACTAATGAAGGGTATTTCCCATAGCGAAGTTTTGCCTCGTATTCAGTGCAAAAAAAAAATCTGTTTGAATTGAGTTGTGACGGTGACAAGTAAAAAAAAGTGAAATGTCTGGTAAATGTCATTAACTGGCTATCGTGAGATTGCGGTTAAAATAGGATGCTGTCATTCAATTATCGTACGACTGATGAAGAAAAAAGAAAATTTGGATCCACTGGAAAGGAAAAAAGACTCGGGACGAAAACGTAAAACAACCCAAAAGACGGACAATGTATTTCAACGAATTAGCATGAAAGATCGCTTTAAATTTGCTGTCCGTATAAGGGCAGAGCTGAGTGAATTTCATCAAGTTGATCTAAGCGACGAAACCATACGCCGACGGCTACGGGACATAGGTTTATATTTAAGACGACCAGCGAAAAAACCTCTCCTAACCATAAAAATGAAAAAAGATCGCTTGACGTGGGCAAGAAAGAACGAAGATTGGAGGCAGGATGATTGGCGATGTGTGATATGGTCCGATGTAAGTAAATTTAATTTGTTGTGTGCCGACAATTTGCCATACGTACGAGGGTCAGCAGGTAAAAGGTTCAAGGAAGAGGGCATAATCAAAACAGTGAAGTTTCCTCAAAGCCAGATGGTTTGGGGATGTTTTTCTTTTTACGTTTTGGGCCCTTTGCACTTTGTTAATGGAACTTTGAACGCTCAAAAGTATGGAGAAGTAGTAAGGGAGTTTTTGGTACCAGTAATTGAACAGCATCATTCGTATACTGACAAGTGCATTTTTCAAGATGATTCTGCACCTTGCCACCGCGCCAAATCCGTAAGTAAAGTGTTATAAATCAACTTCTAGATGTCTACTTAATAAATAATAAACAGACAAGTAACTAGAGTCTTTCAATAGTTTTCAGCTCAAGACTACGTTTGATGACCTCGGAATTACCAGACTAGACTGGCCAGCTAATTCGCCCGATTTAAACCCAATCGAACACTTGTGGCATGTAATGGAACGTAAGGTGGCTGATCATAAACCAGAGAGTAAAAAAAAGCTAAATGAAGTTCTGGAACATGTATGGAATACTGAAATTTCAAGGGATATTACTGAACTCCTACTAAACTTGATGCCTTCTAGAGTAAAAGCGGTTATAACCGCCAAAGGAGGAGCAACTCGGTATTGATAATTTTTTGGTAAAAGTGGCATGTCTAAACATCTTATATACACATACATAAAAAATGTATCGTTTGATTTTGTTAACCAATGAATGTATTAAAATATTTTAAAAAAATAAGAAAATTAACTGGTTTTTCTTTCTTTGTTAATATCTTTTTTCAAACATTAAATAAACAGATGGAAATTAGATAGAAAAACTTATTATCTACTGCGGAGTACTCAACAAAAGTTTCATTTCATTATGAAAATTATTATCGTAGTTATTAACAATTTTTCAATCATTTTGATATGGTGCGGTTTTTATGACCACAAGTGTAACTGAATTATTACCTTTTTTGTGTACTGAGAACATTACCGCTCTTTAGCTGTGTCAAAAATTAAATAAAACTCCATTTAAAGAGCAGTGAGAAATTTAGTAAAGCTGTGTTTTTGTAAAACTTGAAAGGAATCCTATCATCACACGGGCCTTTCCTCACTTTAATCGAATCGACTGCTCTTTTAAGCTCTAAAACGTAAATGGTAAATGGCTAATTTAAGTGCTCTTGAGTGTGTTGAGTGTGGGATGGGACAGCTTGAGAATTGAGAATTCAAATTGAGAAATTATTTGAAATACTCCCTCAGCTCTGATACTTGTAAAGTCGAGGAAATCATATTAGCTCTTTTATTTATCGTTTAAGCCGTTTTCCAAAAGTCTAACGATGATCTAGAGGAGTTAAGAGCTGAAATGATCTGATGGTTAAAAAGCTTGGTTTTTCTGTACAAAAGCGTTTGAAATATCTTTAAACTTCAGCATACAGTTCCTTTAAACGGATAGCAGTATGTGTCCCTAACCACTTTTGTGGTGCAAATAATCAATTTCCCGCCTTTAGAGAATTAAAATCGAAACATTTCTTCTTGCTGACAATAATACGACTTCCATTGACGTTAAACGGAACAGATCTTTTAATAATTTGAGTTAGGTTGCCCATATGTGGAGCGGTATTATATTCATTCAAACTCGAAAGCATGGTGTTCAAATTATTTTGATAAGAGACACCAAAACTGTGCTTCAAAATTAATAACTTCGGAAGAAGAGCTGGTTGTTTTAAGTTCTCCGCAGCCCATGTTTTCGAAATAGCCCAAGAAGTTTCTAGTGGTCGAAAAATATTTGCGGATGAAAGTGAACTTACCTACTAGCTATTTCTCATCTTTTAACACTTTCCATCAAGTATTTTGTCTTTGGAACTCCAAATTTAATTTATATTTAAAGACGTAAGCACACTTAAAAAAGTATTTTCCAATATTCTTTTTCTCGCGTTGAGAATAGATTCGCCGATCTTAAGATCCGCAACACATCAGAGAGTCTGTCATAATCTTGCATCCTGTGACTGCAGATCAAATAAATATGTACTGTACAAAGGGTTCCGCCATTGAACTTTACATTGAGAACAGACGTTTCTTCCACTATCTTAAAATTATATCTACTTCCTTAGAATTCCATTTCTTTTCGAAGTCCATACAAATATTCTTAAATCTAGCTTCTAAATTTTCTAAGACATGTATTTCATAAAGCATGGAAACATCAAAATTCTTAATATATTTAAAAAAGTTTGAAAAAAATTATTTATTTCTTAGACCTGCAACATTATAGCTTATTATTTTTAATAATTAGAATTTTGCTTATTACTATTATTTAAATAAAATTCTATCTTCGGTTTCATTTCGGCAAACGGCATTAATATTAAATAATAGGATGAGAATCCAAGATAAAGAACTGCTTCTTGCGTTTCCACACCTTGCTATACCACCTTTAACATTCACTTTTCTGACATCTGTCTCCGCAGGACTGACATCGACCAGCAGCTGGAGAACCGACATCCCACATTCGCTGTCATAGCCCTCATATCGAAAGTTGTTTCTAGACTCAAAATAAAACATTTTACCACTAATTTTTAGTTTTTGTCCGCTATGGCTTGCGTATTTTTATTTTTGTTCATAATGAATGAATGACTTAGCATGCGTTTCCTTCGATTGAGTAAAGCTTCAGTGTAATCTCTGTGAAAAATAACATCGATGCCCTTAAATGCTGATGTGTAGATTAGAACGCGTCCGACGTTATCCTATTTTTGCATTTTTTACAATGACGTTAGCAATGCTATTATATAGTATGATCTCAGGATCCGAACATCAGATATTAGTGATGAATCGCTGCTCACTAGGAGTTGCAGACATAGGCTTTTTGCTTTTTTCCCTGTACAACACCTGTCTCCCCGGAATACAACATAGCTTTCTATCGTATTTCTTTCTATCATCTCCACTTTGTGTTCCAATGAAGATTAACAGACTTCCATTACCCGCAATTTGTGATGTAGTGTTGTGTTGTCCTTTTGCGGTACTTGGATCTACGACTACACTTTCAACATTAGCTTTGCAACACCCTTTAGTTTATCACAGAGCGAAGCCGTCATGGAATCTTCTAGAAGAAATTTTTGATTCAGAATTGACATACTGCCTTTTGGTTCAAGGTAGCGGGCGTAACAATGATTCCCTCTTCTGGTGATGTTTCGAAAATGCGCCGTTTGCCGCTGTTCGTTTTGATGAGTTGAGATTTCGCCATTACGATTGGATAATCGATTTTGGGAGCACATACATCCGTTTAGATCACCTTTTTATGACTAAACAATCAAGAGTCTAGTCGGGAAGTCTTAAGTATTGTGTACAAATGGCAAGGGATTACCACAATGGATGTTGTGTTGCAAATGTTAAACCTTCACGAAACTTAGCAAGAAATACTTTACTATACACATTGTTTCTCTTTTTCTCCAAAACTTTTAATCTGAGACTAAATCTGCTCGGGTGCTCAGCTCTCTGCTGTCTGCTGGCTGCTTATTTTTTTTTTTTTTTAAATTTCCATCATGTTTTTTAAATGTTATCCATTGTCGGTTTTTTTTTTTCAAAATTTGAACGTTTATTTAAGAAAAACATGTACAATAGTATTATTTGAAGCTATGACTTTTTCCCATCTTTCTGGCAATTTGTAGATCCCATCCCAAAAGAACTGCGCCGGCTTGGCAGCCAAGAATGAATCAAGCCAATTTTTAATATTCTGCTCTGATGTGAACCGTATTTCAGTGAGGGCGTTCTACATCGACCGGAACAAATGGTAGTCAGAAGGGGCAAGGTCTGGGCTATAAGGCGCGTTTGGTAAGAATTATCATCCACTGTTTTCCAAATAGTTCTTAACCGGAATAGCAACGTGGGCCCGAGCGTTGTCATGATGGAAAATTATTGCCTCGTGTCTGGTCGCATATTCAGGGCGTTTTTCGGCTACTGCTCTCTTCAAACGGATTAATTGTGGTAGCGTTGTCCATTGATGGTTTCATCCGATTTTAGCAGCTCATAATACATCACACCCATCTGATCCCACTAAATTCAAAGCATTGCCTTCGCGCCATTGATATTCGGCTTTGCCGTTGATTTGGCTGGGTGGCCGGGTTTCACATATGATTTTTTGCGCTTGGGGTTGTCGTAATGGATCCATTTTTCAGCACTAGTAACAATCCGATGCAAAAATGACTTCCTTTTGTGGCGTTCCAGCAGCATTTCGGACATGCAAAACCGCCTTTCGACGTCTCTGGGCTTGAGTTCATGGGGAACCCAATTTCCTTGCTTTTGAATATATCCAGCTGCTTTTAAACGTTTTGAAATGGCTGCTTGAGTGACACCCAAAGATTCTGCGAACTCTTCTTGTGTTTGGCAACAATCTTCATAGAGTAATGCTTCCAGTTCTTCATCTTCAAACTTTTTTGGCTGCCTAGGACGTTCATCGTCTTCCAAGCCAAAATCACCAATTTTAAATCGTGCAAACTACTTTTGGCACGTTCGCTCATCTAGCGCATGTTCACTATAAACTTACACCAAAATACGACGACTTTCGGCAGCAGTTTTCTTCATATTAGAGTAATGAAGAAGAACTCCCCGCAAAAACACTTTTTCAGGCACAAAGTTCGACATATTTGTTGAAAAAAAAAAAAAATGTTGTTTAAGCTTCAAATGGATGACATATACTGAAATAACGTAGAATGACAGTAGCTTTCCAACGCATGTTCCAATGGAATAATACAAGTTACGCCATATCTTCGCAAACCGCACGTTATAATTAAGTTATAGACCCAATATATTATAATTATTTCGTTTCATCATGCAATCACGTAATAATGTTGTTTAATGGATTTCGCTGCAATTTTCTAGCTCACAAAACGTAAAAAAATAAGTGTGCGGAATAACTTCTACTGAAGAAATGAATGGATTGATGTAACCAAAATAAAGTGTAAATTCACTAGATAAAGGGGCTTGAAAACATGTTCGTACCGTACACTTGTAATCCGTATTTGTCTACATACCTACAAAATTTCGCAAAATGTGGAAAAAAATGTCTGTTGATGACTAAATTGCTGAACTTGTTAAATATATACCGGTATGTTTATTTTACAAAAACTTTCAAAACCTTGTTATCAATTTGTAAGGATGAAGCAAACTCTCATAAATGAAAACTAAGGGACATTTAGAAGGTTTTCCATAAGGTTAAAATAAAATATCGAGTGTAATTAAACATAACCGCAACTGAAAAACTGATTTGGACACTACATGACACTACGTAATATGTTAAATTGAAGCATACAAAGCCACAGCATTTTGAGCAAAATTTTAATCAAAACTTCTCACCACTTTGCTTCTCTGTCATTCATGACACTACTCAAGGATTTTGCTAAAATCACTATGCAAACTCAAAAAAAACTTTTTTTACACTCACCCGTGTGTACGAGTATCAGAATAATATACATTTAAGTTATATGAACCTTCACATCTATGGATATACACGAATATAAAAGCCGAGAATAGGAGTGTTACCAATAATCTTTTATTTTTCCACATCAACGAGTATACGATTATTAGTAAACATTTGATTTGCTTTCATAAATTTTTCTTAACTTGTCTTCAAGGTGAAATTAACTTTGGATGGATTGTATTGGCCTGTTTTTTTTATCTCGTCAAAAAAATTGGTGCTTGATGATAGTGTACAGTTCATGGCACTATTTGGATTGGTGCGATCAGTATTTAAAATTTATCCGGCAAGTTCCATAAATTGGCAACTCAGAAGTGATGCACCGACGATTGCGCCACAATTTAGTCTTCATCCTCAAATTTACCAGGTATATGCATAATTTATTTCTGGTTTAACCCATATTAGGCTATTGTTCGAGTTTTCGAACAGTAAATTTTGCCTGATTGCAAAGAGGAATTTTATTAGGCTGAATGACAGTTATGATAAAATTTAAGATGCAATATTATAGTTCGTTTTGTTGGCATTTAGGAAAAATAATTGCGATTGGCACCTTTCCTTAATTTGAGCTCCGGGTGGTACTGTAAAAATACCTTATATTTATACCTTTTTTCTAATTAGAAATTTAGTAAGATCTGCGAATAAATTAAGTCTAAATATCGATCAAAACTATTCACGATGTTCAAAAATAGTTAATTATGAACTACAATGTTGAATTAAGTTTCGTTAGGATGTTTGAAAAGATAAGCGAAGTTAACCGTTCGCAAAGTCGAACAGTGGCCGTTCGCTACAACTTAACACAATTTTAAATTTAACCGCTAGCAAACTTATTGCTATATCTTAGTGTAAGCAATTTTCAGATTTTGCTTTGTTTTTTTCATTTTCTTGTGAAATCCATTTAAGTACGGTTGTGCACTGTATGCAGAAGCATCTAAAATTTCGAATTCTCGTGATCATTTGCAGAATAATTCGTATAACAAAATGGGTTTTTTTTTAAGTGTTGTGATAGCTTCTGTGCCTTAATTCTTATGTTTAAGTCGGAAATGGATATTTGCTTGGATGAATCCAACCCCAGCGATAGCACTGTTTTTCAAAGTCATAATTTTTTTTTTTGTGATATTGTTTATTAGAAGAATTATTGGACAGCGATGATGAAGTTGAAAAAGTTGCTGCTATTTCACCAGAGGCGTTCGATAAAATTATCGATGAAAAAAATATTGACGATGAATTTTTAAATAACGAGAAATCTTTGGAAAAAGATATAGCCGGCATATTCGAAGTAGAAATACGTAAAGATCGCAAAAAATCGTCTAACTTCATTGATGATACTTCTGCAATAACACAAATAACTCGGTGATCTGCCCGCAATACTGATTCTGCCTTCTCAGCTCCATAATGAAAAAAAGGATTTTCCTAGATTTTAAAATTTCAAATAATCCGGAGTCGCTGGAGTTTCTGAAACTTTCCATTCAGCATAAGTTGCAGAACAAATTACCGCCCGATTTATTTTTCTGTTTCTTTGATAATGCGATGTGCGAACTGTCACGGAAACAAAACAATACACCATGCAACTCAATGATGCGCAATTCGCCCAATCATTCAACACTGTTCTTTAAAAAAGATTTATTGGCATATTAATGTTTTTTACCACAAGTAAACAACTATTGGTCAAAAAATCTAACACTTGGATTGGCAATCGTGAAACAGATCATGTCACGTGCAATGTTTCGAAAAATAAGACAATATCTACTTTTCGTTGATAATACATATAGTAATAATCGAAACTAAAACGATAAGTACACCAAAGCTCGTATTCTTTTTGATTTGATGAAGAAAAATTTTTTGTATTGGGTCTATAACTTAATTCGTGCGGTTTGCTAAGAGATGGCGTAACTTGTATTATTTCATTGCTATTATTCCATTGGAACATCCGTTGGAAAGCTACTGTCATTGTACGTCATTTCAGTATATGTAATTCATTTGAAGCGTAAACAGCAATAATTTTTTTTCACTCAGATATGTCGAACTTTGTGCCTGAAAAAGTGTTTTTGCGGGGAGTTCTTCTTCATTACTGAAAACTGCTCCCGAAAGTCATCGGATTTTGGTGGAAGTTTATGCTGAACATGCGCTAGCTGAGCGAACTTGCCAAAAGTGGTTTGCACGATTTAAAAGTGATGATTTTGGCTTGGAAGACGATAAACGTACTGGGCAGCCAAAAAAGTTTGAAAATGAAGAACTGGAAGCATTACTCTATGAAGTTTCTTGCCAAACACAAGAAGAGCTCGCAGAATCTTTGGGTGTCACTCAAGCAGCCATTTTAAAACGTTTAAAAGCAGCTGGATATATTCAAAAGCAAGGAAATTGGGTTCCACATGAACTCAAGCCGAGAGACGTCGGAAGGCGGTTTTGCATGTCCGAAATGCTGCTGGAACGCTACAAAAGGAAGTCATTTTTGCATCGGATTGTTACTGGTGATGAAAAATGAATCTATTACGATAACCCCAAGCGCAAAAAATCATATGTGAAACCCGGCCAACCAACTAAATCAACCTAAAAAAATTTGGAAAACAGTGGATGGGAAGTCTTACCCCAACTGCTTTATAGCACAGACCTTGCCCCTTCTGATTACCATTTGTTCCGGTTGATGCAGAACGCTCTCACTGAAATACGGTTCACATCAAAGCAGAATATCAAAAATTAGCTGGATTCATTCTTGGTTGCCAAGCCGGCGTAGTTGTTTTGGGATGGGATCCAAAAATTGCCAGAAAGATAGGAAAAAGTCATAGCTTCAGATGGGCAATACTCTGAATAAAACTATTGTACATTTTTTCTTAAATAAACGTTCAAATTTTGAAAAAAAACCGCACGAATTAAACTACACACCCAATAATTTGGCGTTTTTGAACATCTTTCTATTGACGAGCAAATGCTTCCCTATTTTGGACGTTATAAATGCAAAATATATTTAAAAAATAAACCTATAAAATTTAGATACAAGATTTGGTGAATGGTTGCTTTGACCGGTTATGTTTTTCAATTGATACCATATAGTGGAGCTTCCGATCAATATGACAATAATCTCGGACTAGGGTCTCCTATTGTAATGCATATGGCCAGTCCTTTGGAGTTTTCTCAATAACATGAGTTATATTTTGATAACTTTTTCACATCGGACTACCTGATGTGTCTATTGAGGTATCAACTGATTTGTGCCTCCGGAATCAACTGAATGTGCCCAGTAATCGCTTGGGAAAGCCTGCTCCAGACTTGAAAATAGGTAAAGCATTGCCGAAAGGTAATTTAAGCTTCCATGACTATGCAATATATGTTACATAATCTTGTCTTAAATGTATTTCTAGGTGAAGTTGATGCTAGATTCGATAAGCAAATAAGATTGCCTGTTGTCGTTGGCAAGACAAACGTGAGGTGACATTGCTATGAAATTCTAATGTTAATTACCCGTTGACTCCTAAGACAACGTGACGCACAGCCGGGCTAAATTATTATGAAGCAATCGTTTATAATAAAAAAAGAAAACTACAATTCAATGGAGTAGAACTGCACGACAACGCAGTTTCCAATTATCACGTTTCGATAAGATCAAAAAAATGGTCGTGGCTATTCTTGAGACTTGTCAATGCCTGGAAACTAAATTGTTTAATTAATAAAATGCTCGTGCGGCCAAAGATTTCGCAGCTGGATTTCCAAGTTGACCTCGTGACAAATTTATTGCTAACATCAGATGAATCGGATACGAAGGATATTCCAATTGCACCTTGCACCTTAGCCTTATCTTTTAGTATTTCTCGTATCTCTGGCCAGCATCATCTTATAGACCAACATCTCGTTGCTGCAAGGTTTGCCACAAACCCACAATGAGAATGTGCGAAAAGTGCCAAGTGCACTTGCATCTAAAAACTGTTTTGCTGTACACCATAAATGGAACAAAAATATCTGTTAAATTACAATTTTGTATTACTTAACTGACTTATCAAAAAAAAATTTAATTTTCGAACAGTCTCACCTGGCGAAAGTATCAAGTATCTCAACGGATTCGGATTCCTTGGGTGCCAATTACTCTAGAAAAGTGACTTTGCTCTTTGGAATTTTTTTTATTTTTTTGGCGCGGACTTTGTTTTATCGCTCAGTGATCATGTCGAGTTTTGGGCTTGAAAAAGAATATTTGCGACACGCATTGCTTTTCTAATTTAATCAAAAGAAATAATTGAAAGGCATTGTTTGCTGGTAGAAACATATGGTGAAATCGCTGTGAGATATGGTTTTGACAATTAAAAAGTGGTGATTTCAATATGAAAGACAGTGAGAGCTCTGTTAGACCAAAAAAATGTGAAGACGAGCAATTGCAGGAGTTATTGGATGATGACCCGACTCAAACTTAACGGCTATTAGCAGAAGCATTACTTGTTTCACAAGAAACAATCAAGAGGCATTTACGAGCAATGGGGAAAATCAATAAACTCGGTAAATTGGTCCCATATAATTTGAATGAATGTCAAATGGAAGGCCGTAAGGTCGCTTGTGAAATGCTGCTTCAACGCCATGAAAGGAAATAATTTTTGAATCGAATTATGAATTGTGACGAAAAATGCTTTCACCTGGCGAAGCCGGTCCTTCAACACCAATGCCAAATTACTTCGGCAAGAAGACTAACTCTGTGTCTGGTGAGATCAGAGCGGTATTGTGTATTATGAACTCTTGAAATCTTGTTGTTAAATATAAATATACTTCAGTCATTAATATTCTTTAGTATATAGTACCCAATCGACAAAACTGTAGTACATGATTCTTTATGTTGGCACAACATATGCCTCATAATGCTTAAACCGACCAAGTTTTCATTTCTGATAATCTTTATTTAAGTCGACTTGAAAAATCCCTAAACAAGGGCTTGTGAAGCAGATGTAAACATATAACCCAGTATAAGATCAAAATCATTTCCAAAGCTAGTGGCTGAAAACTTATTTGGAAACAAACTTGTTAATTCTTACTAAAAATTAATATGTTCGTTATATCATATTATAGATATGAGCCTTGAAGAAAAAGTACGGGATCAACAGAAAAATAGATAGGTTCATACGGAGGTAAAAAAAAACAGGATCTGTTGTATTTCTAGCGAAAATTATGCGCACTTTCGTATAAGTGGATTCTTTCTTTTTTGGAACCCGATCATTCAAACATGAAACTGGACTATTGTGTTTCATGTATTCTGAATGACAAGAGCATGCAAGATTATTACGAATATGTATGTATTTCCTTATCATTTCTAATGGTAGTAACGTCATTGGGTCAAATTCTGTTCTCTACATAATACTGTATGTCACACGGAATGAAATAACAATTTTACTCATTTTAGGCAACAAGCGCTTTCCTTACCGGATTGATATCATTGCAAATCTCGCATCAAAGCCCGGTAATTGCATAACATGGCATCATATTTTGTAAGCTCCTTGTTAGCATTGTTAATATAAAAGATCAATTCCTGTCTTTATTTTACAGTAAAACTTCCGTTGTCTTCTGAACAATTTGGCGGCGATGACAAAATTAAACATATCTTTTAAAGCTTGTTTCTATGAGTGCTGTCATATGCAGTCACCGTAGTATATGTCATAGTTTTGCATTCTCCCTTATCCATTCCATCACATCCATGGTAAGGAAGATGTCCCCTTTATAGTAGTTTTCCGACTGCATATATGAACATTCAACATACAGATCCGAACGTCGTTATTGTTAAATCTTTATATGGGGCTATAATGACTCCGTCATAAATCGGCGTTCTTGTATTTCACAACCATAAGGTTTTTATGTGTTCCCAAACCTGGACGACCTGGCACTTGATCTTTATGGTACGTTTCGCTGATATGAGTGCTTCCGTTGATCTATTTAGGGTGCAATCTCCATTTTAGCGCCCTGAATAATCCTAAGAAACCCTTCTTAAAGGAGCTCCTATATCATAAGTAGATCGACATTTGGTTCCTGTGCGATTTGTTGGATCATATAGGATATATCCTATATATATATAATAGGATATAGGAGTAATCGCTAAAACATAACACTAAGTCAAACCACACTTATAATTTAGTCTTCCCATTAAGTATAAGATGCTGGATTGGCGCTGCTCAGTGCCTTTCCTAACCATTTAATATCCAGGCATGATGATAACACGTATCATTTAATTTTTTTCAACACCTAGTCAATCCTAACACAAATGTTAGTAATTTCGGAATCCTTACTTAAATTTCTCCTTCATTCAGATTCAAGGAGTTTTGAGAACTGCTGTACGTGCTATTTTCATTTCAGAATATTACGCGAAAACTGATCAATTTCCAAAATTAAAATTAAAAAAATACACATAGATAGATAGAACTGCAACACGTCAGCTTTTATTACAAAGCCAGCTAGACATTAGTGACTAAATTATTTGATGTCAGTAGTTTCGCTTTTTATAAGTATCATAGATTGCGTTATGTCAATGCTATGATTTTTTCCTTTTTCACATTTGATAGCTGCCACTTCAAACTTGCTAGCGATTTGACATATTTTGTTTTTCATGTATTCAAAAAGCAATGAAATGCAATCCTTTTTGTAAACGAATCATCACTGGTTATGAAAAATGGATCGTCTACACAGCAACATCAATGGAAAGCGATCATGGCCTAAGCGTGATGAACCAGCATAACCCCCGTCTAAAACTGGTTGCATCAAAGGAATAAATTTAGTGGGATGTCAGTAAGGATGTCGCGTATTTGGTGCTAGCAAGGAGCTCGACAATAAATTCAGATGTTTACTGTCAACATCTAATGAAGCTGGAGGAAGTTATAAAAGAAAAACAGCCTTAATTGGCAAATCGTAAAGAAATCGTGTTACACATTGAAACCGCTGGACCAAACACATCTTTGGTCATTCGTGAAAAATTATTGAATCATACGGCCTCGACCCTGCACCTCCAGATTTATATTTTATTCAATGTTTGTAAAATTGTTTGAATGATAAAATTTTCACCGGTTGATGTTGGATGGTATTTCTGATTGATAGGATATACATTGTTCGTTTTTTTTTTTTTTTTTTAACAACAAAACTACAAAATCGTGTCCACTTTAGTTTGAATAGCTGTAAACAAAGAAGTGACACCCAGCTGATTTATTGTCATGTGCTAGTGTTGTTTGGGTATCCGAACAGATGTGGAGACTTTTAAGATACTGTGCATCTAACGAGTTTGTGCAGTTTTCGAGTTTCGCAAAATACTTTCTAGGTTTTTATGAAACATTGTCACTAGACGAAGGCCAGAGATTCTACAATTATAATTGGTTTTATATACGAGCACATGTGTACCTTGTCTCGTAAATTATGGGTGGTGATGAGTTTTCGGTATGGATGTTCAAACGACCTTCTTTAAATTTATATTAACAAAAGGATTTTCATCTCGTTCAATGAAGCATTTCCTATATAGCATTTTACTTGTGTATCGTATAACAGTTTGTTCCGTTTTGATGAAGTTGAACCGGAACTCTTATGTAAGTTTAAGCCAAGGTTTCGCGAAGTGCCAAGTAGTATAACCAAAAAACGGAGACATTCGTGAAGGAATATGAAAAGCAAAGGGTACTGTCTGCTATAATAATACATTGATTATAGGTGGCAGATACAATATCACTTAAGAAAATTAAAAAGTTTGTGGGAGACGGTATGGAACCAATGTTGATTTTGTGGATATCAGACTGGACCCATCCAACATAATTTGAATTGAACATTCAGTGATAATCCATTGAAAAAGAAATTCGCCTATCCCAAGCAAACGTGTTTTTGACAAAAGTTGCTGATACAAAATTTTGTCAAATGCCTTTGAAACATCAAGTGCAACATTCTTGCTTTCATCAGATTGTGCAGTTGTTATCATGTACTGCGGGTCACTGAGAAATTTTCATGTTTCGTAATACTTAATGTACTGACACTTTTTCAGCACTTCCATTACCATGGAAAAATAGCCAAGAAGGGGACAAATATCTGGTAAAAGGATTTGTGTGTATTTAGATCTTTACTAAATTATTGCAAATGTGAAGACATAACTCAGTTTGGAAGACGTGGACGGAAAGCCGTCTGGCGTTGTCCAAGGTCCTGATAACTGGAATGTCATTACATATGAGTGTTGGGATAGTGGATGAGTCAGAATTCCGAAATGAGTTGTTGTTGTTGTTGTTGTCTGTCCAGAATATCGAAGCCACTCAGAATTGTGTATATTGAAATTGTCCGAGGATAGAGTCAGTATACAACACTTTGTATGAAGTCAGCTGAATATAAAATTCTGGTTTGAAATGTTTTTAGGTTTAGTAAGCTACGTCACAATGCACGGAAAAGGGTGACCGCAGTGAGAAGAGAATAACAGCCCATTCAATAGACATGGGCAGATGAACTGTTACTGGAGAACATGTGGTTTCAACAGGATGGAGAACAGTGAATACTGCACGAGCCACAACGGAAATTCTGAGGGCTACATTCCCGGGTCGCCTAATCTCTCGTTTGGGCGATTTGCACTCGCCTGATCCGTTGAAGACTTATTTTTGTGAGGGTTTCGGAAGTCACGAGTCTATGTCAACAAGTCTCAGACTCTTGAAGCCCTCAAGAAGAATATCCGTTAAGAATGCGAGAACCTATCGCGGGAAATTCTGGCAAGAAAGATGAAAAAGGTCAAAAATCTGGGGCGGATCGTCATTCAGTAGCTCGAAAGACCGTCTACCATATAAATGTCACCCATACAAAAAAGGTTTTTTTAAAGTTACTTGCCCAAAAATTGTGTGATCTACAAAGAAGCATGGACTAATATTAAAGAAAAAATAAATAAATAAATAAAAATAAAAAAAAAAATAACTGTACATGGTGGATCGTAAAGCAAATGTTTTATTTTGTTTTATTTTATTTATTTATTAATAAAATTATGTATATGTTTATGTTTCCCACGAAGCCTTTTTGGTTTTTTTTCAGGGTGGACTTTTAGCTCTGATGTATCCTAGAGCCGCATTTTGCAACATTTGAAGTCTCAGTATACGTGTGGTAGATACATTCCGTATCTGAGCTTTGACTAATTTTCAACTATTTCGATGGGTTGGTTAAAAAGTGAATTTGGATATGAAGTATTTTATAGGAGTATATTGTTCCTTGTGATTGATTGATGGGTACCACGAACGTGCATCTTCTTAGTTTTAGATGCGTTGATTACTAATGCATTATCATGACACCATTATTAAACTCAGTTTGTACTATCGATGTGATCATATGTAAAGATCTATGCAGAACGACAATGCCTGTGCCATCTGGGTAGGCGAAAGGCATAGTGTTCTTGAATACTTCGTGTGGGTTAAGAATAAATAGAAATGATCCCAATTGGATCTCTGTAGAACTTTGCATTTGCACTAAAATTGTTGCCTATTTTGAAACATAAGTTTTTCGAGTTCAGGTAATCAGGAAGTTCATATTAACTTTCTGTGGTCTAATAGTCTAATTTAATGTATCGAACACTTTACTGAACTCCATAAATAGGACTAGAACGTGATTACTTTTGTTTAAATTTTCATAAACTCTATTGGTATTAATGAATTCAACTAGAAGTTTTATTGTAGTTCTGTGTTTTTGGAATCAGTATTGTTTTTTGTGAGATAACGAATTATTTTCAATGAAGTTGATCAGCTTTCTTAAAATGATTTTTTCTAAGCATTTTTCTATTACTGGATATTTTTCTGGAGTGATTTGTTTATTTTTCCAATTATTATGTGTTTGTAAACCACAAGCTTTAATGTAGTCGATTCATGACTTACTATAAATTAAGTTATTATACATATCTTATAATTTTTAGAATACCTTTATCTCAGGATATCCAACTTTTTAATAATATATGGATTGAAAAGTCCATAAAAAATTAAATCCATTTTCAGTTAGTATTAACCTTCAAAAGATACGTGTATAAATTTGACAGCTGTCGGACAATTAGTTCTTGAGATATAGCGTTGTGAGTGAAGCAACTTTTGTTATTGTGAAAAAAAAAATTGATTCAAAGCAATTTCGTGTGCTGATTTATCATTGCTTTTCGATGAAAAAAAAAATTCAGCCGATGCAAAGAAATGGCTTGATAAGTGTTACGCGGACTCTGCACCAGCCGAACGAACCATTCGCAAGTGGATAGAAAAATTTAAAAGTGGTCATACAATCACCGAAGATGATGCACGCAGTGGACGTCCGAAAGAGGCTGTTTCAGATGAAAACATAAAAAAATTCCACAAAATGATTACGAATGACCGTAAAGTGAAGTTGATCGAGATAGCTGAGGCTCTGAAGATATCAAAAGAGCGTGTTGGATATATCATATACGAAAATTTGGACATGCGAAAGCTCTATTCAAAGTGGGTGCCGCGTTTGCTAACAGTCGACCAAAAACAACTTGTTGATGATTCAAATGAGTGTTTAAAGCTGTTCAACCGCAATAAAGCCGAATTTTTGCGTCAGTATGTGACAATGGATGAAACTTGGCTCCATTATTTCACACCAGAGTCAAGTCGGCGACGAACCTCGTCCAAAACGACCAAAAACTCAACAGTCGGCTGGCAAGGTTATGGCATCCGTATTTAAAGATACACATTGAATAATTTCCATCGACTATCTCCAACATTGCGTTGTTGGAGCGTTTGAAGGACGAAATCGCAGAAAAACGGCCGCATTTGAAGAGAAAGAAAGTGCTGTTTCATCAAGACAATGCACCGTGTCACAAGTCGATGAAAACTATGGCAAAATCGAATGAACTCGGCTACGAATTGCTTCCCCACCCACCGTATTCTCCAGATTTGGCCCCCAGTGAAAGAGATTTAAGACCGATGAAGAAGTAATCGCCGAAACATAGGCCTATTTTGAGGCTAAACCGAAATCGTACTACAAAACTGGTATCGAGAGATTGAAAAATCGTTTCAATCAGTGTATCGCCCTCGAAGTCAACTATATTGATAAATAAAGTTGAATTTTGCAAAAATTTTGTGTTTTACTATAAAACGGCACTTTTCAGCCCATGTGTTATATTCGTACGACATCAATGCAAATGCTTCGTATTTAGAAGATCCTTTGTTCTGGCAACACCTGCTTAAAACAACGACTAGAGCAGGCCAACGCAATAATTTCTTTTATACTATGTATGTATATAATACACATATAGGTATACATCCTTCGGCTGTTAAATACAAAATGAATTCTACAAAATCACATGCGAATTCGTATGATTTTCCGTTTTCATTTCATTTGATATTCGCTTCGTTTCTTTTTCCAATAACAAGGAATTGTAGTCATAACAAAAATGCAAATGTTCCATCACACTGTGTGTATTTGGTAAATCAGCAAAAAAGAAAAACACTTCGAAACGTTTGGAAAGCCTTTTATGCTAACGTTTATACAATACATACGTGCATGCCGTAGTATACATACTCATACATATTTTTCTCGACAAAAATGTGAGCTAATTTTAATTCAATTCCTTTAGAGTGAAATGAGCGTGGGTAGCAAGTACAAAAAAAAAAAAAAAAAAAAACAAATTTGCGAATAAATATACTTGAAGATGGGTTGATTGTTTTTAAGCACAAGCATACGAACATACCCGTCCTCGTAATCGTAATCCAATGACAGTGGGTGGCCTGCGGAAAGATAGAAATTACGGATATTCAGATCTTCCTCAAGCATTTTCAGAGCAATGCAATGGTATTCATTTAAGATGAAAAATACACATTGAAATGATCGACAAGAAAAGGAATATAGTTGGCAACATATGTATGTGAATACAAGCTGTCAAAGGATGAAGACATCGTGAAATGGATGAAATCTGGCTCTGAAATGAAACAGCTGAAATCACAATGACGGAAAATTGTGAGAATATTATTGAAGATTGTATCATTCGAAATGTTAGGTTCCTGACTCCCTCTTTAATCTTATTTAATTTGATTTTTTGATTCCTTCATTTCTCTTTTCATTTTCAATTCAAGGGAAGTAATTTGCCAGTGTGTGCCTTATTAATCTTAACCAGAAAAAGGGATTTTGTTTTATAATACAATATGTACGAATTAAATTTGTTCATTTTCTTAAAAGATACTAACCTCATATTTGTATAAATAAACGTATGTTAAACTCGTAAAAATCTGTTAGATCGTCATCCAGTCAAAACAGGAAAGAAGTAGGTAGATTTGGGCATTGATGCTTGATTGCATTCACATATCTTAAGAATAAAACAAGAGCTAGGTCGACATTAGAATTTTTTAAAATGCATCATAAAGAAATATGCGGTATTGAAAATGGTACTGTATATGGTGAATCAGAATGGGCTGCGCAATATAAAGATTACTTCTACCTCTTATTATGTATGGAATATTTTGTTTTATGCATTGAATTCAGTGACTTGTGTCGGAAATAATTTTACTTCTACCGCCCTCCAAAAAGGGAAAGTGCAGTAGAGAAGAACCCAATGGGCAAGTGGACTTCAAGTAACTTCTTGTGCGTAATGGGGGGTAGTTGGCAAAAACCGCGCTAGCTGGAGAGGCATGTTAGCTGAGACCCTGGTACAGCCCGGACTTTACCGCCATCTAAGTTAGTTGGGCTACTTTTTATTTATTTTTTATAGCAGGCTTCTTGGGCTTACACCACCCCTCCTTCCTTGTTAACGTGCGTTTTCTTCGATTGTTCTACGGTGTACGTCTTGATTAACCCTTTTTTTATCCTGGGCTTACGGATGCTATAAAGTAGCATAACAAATGATACAGGTGACATGTTTATCAAATTAAAATCTTCATATTGTAGCTACCAGTTGTGAATATGATTTGGTTATTTGTAAAATGTTTTGGAGATATACATATACAAAAAGTTTTTGCAGCAATTGTGATATTGGTAAGTATTTTTGCAGTGCTGCAGCTTATTAAGCAGGAAATCAACATTTGACTGAAAGTAATACCATTGCTTCGCAATATTTTGAATGAATGGTTTGCCTTATCTATTCTGTTGATTATTTTTAGTCAGATGATGCTTGAAAAGTATTGGAAATACTTTACCTTTTCTACTGGTTGTCTTGTAGTTGAATTAAGCGTGGTGGGAAGACTTCAATAATACTTTCTCACTTCATGTTTGTTGTCATTCAATGTAGGTAGTTTTCTACACACATGGGATTTTCGTGTATTCTTCATGTGTTTTTTTCTTTTTTTTTTAAATTAAAATAGACAAGAATCTTACTCTTATAATTCTATTTTACGGAAAAATGTGAAAATAAATTAAAATTAGTTTTCTTGAATACATTTTATACAAACATTTCGAATATTTTTGTTTTTACGAGCAGTTTTTGTGCAAAAACAATTGTATCATGCATCATATACCTAGTTCTGCCATAAGTTCTGTTACGCAATTTCCAGAGCTTATCGTTCAAAACTTCTTGCGGGAATAAAACCATTAACTTTTCTGTACTGGTCAGTGAATAATACTAGTCAGTTTGGTTTCAGTTTGCAAATTATTAACATGAAGTAAGTCGTTAAAGAGAATTAAGCCGCGGTAATAGCGTTGCATAAGAGCGTAAGAAGTGCTGGCCAAATTGCTCGAGTTGCTAAAATCAATTGGAATATCGAGAATATTTGTTCATCGGGCTATTACTCGCTTCGGCGAATTATCTGGAGTAGAGGACAGGCTAAGAAGTGGTCGCCGCGCGTCGTCCGTACGATTGCAGTAGCAAAGGCAGTGCGTGAGAAATTCGGAGAAATCCCCTTAGGAAGCGGAAGATCATGTCCCAGGAATTGGATATATCAACCAGATTCACGTCTAGGCTGATGTCATCTTCTAACTGCTCAACTCAAATAAATTGGATTAAAAGATGCAAGCTACTTTTGCAGTGGCATGCGGGCAATTGGCATGAAAACATTCTGTTTACGGATGAGAAATTTTTACTGTGTAAGAAGTTTTCAACAAACAAAATGACAAAATATATGCCTCTTCTTTTAAGGAAGCGAAAAAAGTTGTTCCAAGGGTTCAACGTGGACACCATCCCGCTTCAGTAATGGTTTGGTGAGGGGTCTCTCACCATGACGTCACATTCCTCCATTTCTGTGAAAAATTCGTAAAAACTGGGGCAAAGGCTTACCAAGAATGCGTGCTAGATGGTGTTGTGAATGCTTTGACCAATACTTTTTCAATAGATATAGACAGATCTTCCAACAGGACTCTGCTCTGGCGCATAAAGCCAAAACCACGGAGGAGTGGCTCAGAGCCAATATTCCTGGCTTTATAGCAGCAGAAGATTGGGCTTCGGGGAGTCCCGAGGATTTGTGGTCAGAATAGCAGAACATGGCCTGGAAGACTCCCCACAGAAAATTGGAAAGCCTTAAACCAGCTTTAACCAGCAGCGTCAACGATTTCCTTGGGAATCATACGTGCCGCTTTAGCCCAATGGCCACAAAGTTTGGATGCTAATGTTAAAGCAAAACGCAGTCATTTCGAGTAAATCAAATTTTTTTTAATAATCAAAATCATGGTCTAATAAATGAAACAATTTGGAATACAATATGTTTATTGCTTTTGTTTTTATTGCGTATGGCAAAACTAGGTATTATTTTTGGTGAGGACTTTTTTTAATAGCAAACATCTGACATCTTGCTCTGCCTAATATATATAAGAACAACCAGAGTTTTCTTCCATATTTTACTGGTTTCGACGGCATGTATTGACGAAATTAACACCGTCCACGAAAACCAAATAATTACTCGTCAACTAATAAACATTCATGCGGATTAAAGTAATCTTCCAATAAATTAGACCATTTATCGAATATCTCTGGAAATGATGCAAATTTAACTGAAGATCTTTGCTGTCTTCCACTAAGGACATCATCAAAATGATTAACTTGGTTAAGGTATTAAAACGTTTTCATCGACATTATTGCTTAACCACTGGACGACCTCTTTCACCATCAAATAAATCGATGGTAGTATCGTTTCTGAACTAAAAACAAGTATATCAAAAATCATTTGAGATGAAATAGAAAGCTATAACGACTTACCTATAAACGCCAGCTAAAATGCAAACACCAATATATACCTTGAACATATTCGAATCGATTTGAAAAATTTAAATCTTTACCGTATTTAGATTGTGAATACGTATTAGAATATTTTAAAATAATGCTTTCAATGTGTAGTGGAAAGAAAAGTAAAAAAAAAACATCTTTGATGTCACTAACACAAACTTTTGCATATCTTGTCACTCCCGGACAAAGAGAAATCACAGATTTTGAAATCTGCCACTTTGATGCTGAAATGGTTGTGTTTGCCACATATTACCATATTTTTAAACAAAAAATTAATTCGTACTTTTACCTTCAACAACTGACTCGCTTGTTTCTCTTGATTCATTCGCTTTAACCTCAGAATCGCTATCATCTGAGTATAAATTTTTTTTCTTCTGCCAAAACTTGGTCATCGTTGTCTCCAGGAATATTAGATATTGCTTCCAATTTTTCAATTGTAGGATATCTTGGTCTAGACATGGTTTTCTTCTTATTATTATTAAATTCATATATATACACACGACGCTCACATGCGAAAAGACTGAATGCAAATGACATTATATATGAAATACACTATTTATCCATATATGTAGAAAACTACAAAAGAATGTACACAACGTAATATTCGCAATAACAACCGTCATAAACTTTTTCTATGCAGAAAATTCTTCTTTTTTGTAAAGAAGGATTACGATATAATGGTTTTTGGAAAAATAAAAAAAAGAGGATGTTTTTGTGTAGTTTTCTTCACAAGAGCAGGATAAAGGTAAAGTAATTAAATTATTCCATGTTTTCGTTTCGCATCAATATAGCTGTGAGTAGGCCATCGCTTATCATCAAAATGACTAATATTGAAGAAAGGGCACATCCTTGTCGTACAAAACTCCAGATTTCAAATTTCTCCTACAACGAAAACTCGGATACTCAGCATGAGACTAGTAGTTATCATTTGCTATGAGAATAAAGTTCAAGGCGCAAAAGGGTCATCTTCTTGTAGGGGTTAAGCTTCAGACACCTTTGTGAGAGGGTTAAAAGGTGACTCCCCTAGGTTGTTGCGTATTAGAGAACCGATTGATTTTCCCCATACATCTTTGACAAAAGCTCGAAAATTAAAAATTCAATTCCAGCAAAGAAAACTATCCGCAGTCTTCACTCGCATACTTTCTGCAACCACGAATGCATTCCCCTCTGAGACCAGATGCTCAATATTATCAGCATCATTACCGTCAACCGAGTTTCCAACAGAATTTGAGACCAAACCACAAACGTCTCGGACTTACGCCATCGGCACTGTACTTCCTCAAGAAAATAATAATAAATTATATCTCGTACACTCACAAAAACCGAAGAACACTATGACATAAACGAGAAAGAATTGTTGGCTCTAGAGTATTGAGACTACGAAATTACCTTTACGGTCCAGCAGCTCTGGAAACTTTCACAAATCATTAACCTCTGACATACGCACATAGCTGGATGGCTATACCTGAAGAATATAACTAAAGTATAAACCGGACGGATAAAATGTTGTTGCAGATGTTTTTTCAAGGCCACTAAAAATTAGTAAAGTCAGTTCTCTTACAGCAACCCAACACAGTGATGAAAGTTCCGGACAAACGCTCATGTAAATAGCAGATAAGCTGATTAATGTTTTTAGAAATTAAATAATCCTCAACTTTGGAAATACGAGTAAGTTATCTCAAAATTTCGAAATAATATTCCCTACTTACTATTGACGCTTAATAGTTAAAACCGAATTTACAAATGAAATTTGAATTGATATTTTAAAACCCTTGCATTACAAATGGCATTAAAACCATAAGAAAAAATCAAGAAATACATTTTATGCAATACAGAATACGTTTCGCTTGGAGATTCGTCACGTGTATCGTAATAGTCACGAAAACAAAATTAAAATATTGCAGACAATAAATAGATAGATAAATTACCAAAATTTTATCGAATATGTAAAGAGCAAAAGTATGATCGGCATCCGAATAAGACAATGCTGCAAATAACAAATTCTCTAAATACGCTTTAACGAGAATACTTAAATCTAAATCTGCAGAAGATATAATACAACCACTTAGAGCACTTATCCTTTCATTCGGTATACCAGAAACGATAATTGTTGATAACGAGAAATCCTTAAATTCTAGTTCTGTATTGGTTATGGTAGAAAACTTTGTCAATATCAAAATCTTTATAGCCCCACCTTATACAAGTTTTGTTAACAGACAAGTTTAGAGATTTAACTCAACGCTTTCAGAAGTTATTAGATATCTTATATCTCTTATAATATTTATAACACCTTTTCGGAATTATAAGACAGCTCAATATATGAGCACAACTCAAATCCATTGATCACCGGTCAGAAACCACTAGGCTCATTTTTCAGAAAACAATTACTCAATAACCCGGTAGAAGTCGAACACGTTAGACAGGTAAATATTAAAATAAGAAATTGATTTAATGTATCACAATAGGAAAAAATCACCCTTAAAAAATTGATCAGTTGTTGAAACAATATACGTCAGAACTAACAACAAGGGTTGCAACACAACCCTCAAGAAACTGTAAATGACACTGAGTTCAATCACCAAAACCAACCATGCCCTATACAATATCCTATCCAATGAAATCCTAAGAATTAGGATAATACCAAGATAGACTTAGAATAAGAAAAACAAAAACCTTCTATAGATCTCAAAGGTACCACGTGGAAATGCATGGCGGGTAATACGGACCACCATGACCTTGGTTATTATGCAAAAATTTAATAATGTATTACAAAAAAAAAAAAAATAATAATCAGTTGATAAAAAACAGAATGTCAATAAATAAAATAGTTCATTGATCATTCATCTAACGTTACAAATAAACCAATTAAAATATTTAAGAAAAATAAAATTAATAATAATGATTCCATATTAAAAATTAAATACAAGAAGAAATTATAAGTATTGCCTACGACATACGTCGACCAAAATTTAACATTTTTGTCACTTTGTCAATATTGACGAGACTGTGGAATTTTCAGATATACGTATAGCAACTAATAACTTAAATTTTATATATTCATATAGTAAGTCTTTATTAAAGCTGTTAAATTAAGTAAATGTTATTAATTAAATTGAATATGATTTTATTCTAGAATGTAATGAAAAAAACGATTGGTATAATAAATAAATGTAAAACATATAAGAGTATCACAATTTGTAACAATAATGATATCCTATATATATATATATATATATATATATATATATATATATATATTTTGCCTCTGAAAAGCAAAACGGATAAGTGTTCTCCAATTAACTACAAGCAAATCCCAGAGGTTGAAGAAGTGTCCCCTGGAATTGAACCAGTATGATAGCCCCATTAATATAAAGAAGGAAACGGCACCTAAGTACATAATTTTAACACCACGGTAGAAGTTGATGGGAAACTAATAACAGTAAGAGCCACTCCCTGTTTGCGATATTATAACTAACATCTGAAATGGATCGAATAGAATAAGAACCATCCCTTAACCTGATGAAGCAGCTCCACATCAATAGTACTAAAAAGTTGCTCTTTTGTGAAACAAATGAAAAATTAGCTTATCCTATGTCATTCTGATAAAATCGATAATCATCATTCTGATATTCATCCCTATCAGGATATTTGGATGCATGGTACAAAATCGCAAGACAAATAAGAAGAAGCAAAACAACATGTTGACCTTAGGAATAGAAGACTTTCCTCGCCATCTTACAACAACAACTTTTACAAACGTGGACGTTTACATCTACGGACGGAGGAGTTAACACACGGCACGCTGAATCATACAAAAGCAGCGTGAATAAATTCCATTTCCACGATTCAGTGCCTGACCCAACACCTATGTCAGTGGACGTGAAACAAACAACTGATCTGCTGACGATGCATCTGGAGCAACTATAGGACTCGGGATGAATAAAGTAGGTTTCTAGGTATTAGGAATAATGTTAGAGTTTAGTATTTAAGATACGCTCGTTGGAAGCGGGTAAATTATATTCATTAAATGGAACAACTTATTGGCAGTTTAATTGGTTTTTTATTACGACTTAATAACACCACAGCTCAACAACGACTGATTCTAGAGAGTGCACAATCCTAGAAAGAAACCAACGCTTGCACACTTTACGTTAATTATTTGCGTATGTACATACAGTATGTCCCAGTTTAGGTTTTCGCTCTGATAGCTGAAGATTCCTGAAGTTATGGCGAACAAAAAATTGTATTGCATGGTGGGTAGGGTCTATTTTCACCCCCCTCCAAGTTATAGGTCCTTAAAGTGAAGAACCTCTGATTTCGAGGTAAAACCTCTTAAAAGCCCGTAGCTTTTTAACGGTTCAGTGTGAATGAAATACTTAAGTTTCGTCGAGTGTGATGAACGCCAGCCAAAATTATGGCTTATTAAAGCTAACAATTTGAAAAATCGTTGTACCAATTTCATCATAAAAATGCGTTTATCTTGAAATTTTCAACTTTTAGTTTAACTTTTTTTATCAAAACTTTTATTCTGAGCCATAAAAGAATGGGTTTATTTGACTGAGGTTTCACGTCGGGAAGAGCTCCAAGAGGGAATAAATACAGTGACAGAGGAGCTAAGAGGCATTTTACCAAACATTAATTTGCAGTTAGAAATCATCAAACGTACTTGAACGTGCATCCAAAGACACGGGCAACATTTCCAAAATTAACTATAAAAGCGTTTTTAAATGTCAAAGCTTAACGGTAATTTTTAGGACTGTAAAAACTATTTAATTTTAAATTTATTTTGTGACCCATTTGCCTGAATAAAATAGTGGTTTGCAATAACTTTCGTTGTTCGTAGGTGGAAAAGTCATTCATTAAAATCGTAGATAATGAAGAGAAGTTTGGGTAAAAAAGTTAAACTAAAAGATATAAACGCAGTTTTCTGATGAAATTGGTCCAAGAATTTCTGAAATGTTAGTTTTAAAAAGTTATCATTTTGGCTGCCATTTATCGAACTCGACGAAATTTAGTATTATGTCCACCGAAATCCTCTTTCAAAAATGTGCACAATGGTTTCCTAAGCTGAATCCATTAAAAAGCTACGGCCTTTTAAGAAGTTTTACCTCGAAATCAGAGGTTCCTCACTTTAACGGCCTATAACTTGCAGTAGGGGGACGTGAAAATAGACCCCCCCCTGCAATACAATTTTTTACTCGCCATAACTTCAGGAATCTTCAGACATCAGGACGAAAACCTAAACTGGGACACCCTGTATATATACTCGTATACATTTCAGTGCTTATAAAATTTATATTTATATAAAATTAATATTATTATTATTATTTTTGTTTTTTTTTTTTTTATTAATCACTAGTTCATTTTTGCTAATGTAAAAATTATTAAATGGAAATTCAAATTTTTTATCATACTCGTATCATATTCAAAATCTAGATTATTTACCGGTATGAGCATTTTTTTGTTAAAATAGAACACTAATTATTGATGAGAAAGTAAAAAACATTTTATTCAAAGTATTGACCATTGCTAACTACATATTTTTCCCATCTTTCATGCAATTTATGGATTTCAAGACAGTAAAACTGTTCGTTTGAAGCAAACCAAAAAGTCACCCAATTTTCGACTTTCTCGTAGGATTCGAAGTGCTGCTCAGCTAATGTGTGTCCCATCGATGAAAACAAATGGTAGTCGAAAGGACCCAAGTGTGGTGAATCGAAGGGTGGGGTAGCAGCTCCCAGCCACGTGCTTCGGTTGTATCCTGAACCAGTTTTGCTTTGTGTGTAGGTACAATGTCATGGAGGAAGATTACCTTGCCGTGTCTTCTCCCATCCTGGTCGTTTTTCCATCAATGCATGGTTCAAATTGATCACTTGTTGTCGATAGCTATCTGTATTAACGGTTTCACATGATTTTAGGAGCTCGTTTTATACCACACCTTTCTGGTCCCACCAGACACACAGCATTGTCTTTTTTCCGAATCGATCTGGTTTTGCAGTCGAAGTTGATGGTTGTCCCGGATTAACCCATAATTTTTTCCGTTTAACATTCTGAAAATAAACCAATTTTTCATCGCCAGTAACAATTCGATGCAAACTTATTTTTTGTCGTGTCCTTGCAGCAAAATTTCAAAAGTGGCTTTTCGGTTTTCCATCTGTCTTCCCGTTTTCCAGACTTTTGGATCTTTCCCATAGCTTTTAAACAGTAAAAAATTGTTTGTTGTGCAACATTTTACATTTTTGCCATTTGTTTCTGACTCAAAGTGTCATCTTCATCCAATATTGTTTGCAATTCGGCGTCTTCAAACTTTTTTGGTGGTCTTCCACGTTCTTCATTTCTCTCATCAAAATCGTTATCTCTGAAAAGTTGAAACCATCTTTTGCATGTTGCTTCTGATAGAGCATGATCACCATATGCCTCGACAAGCATTCGATGCGACTCTGCAGCACTTTTCTTCAAATGAAAACAAAAATTTAATGCTTGACTTGCGGACAACATTTTTTGATACAAAATTCGACATTTTTAACACGATGAAAAAATATGATGTTATTTGCTCAATGACTTGTTGTATACTAAATATGTTTGACAGGTGTTATAGCAACTAAACACAAAAAACATTAAGGCCCATTCACAATAAATGTTCCCTATCGAGACATTTGTATCTTGACGCTACACCTGGTACAGTGCAAAATTTATTGGTTTTTTAAAAATGCGAACATAGCGAATTTGGTAGTGACCGTTTTGTTCAGTATGCTCAGCAGGTTGTTGCTTGGCTCATAGACTATACTACCTGTTCTCCTTCTTCTCCTTCGCTTTTAAATTGCGGTGCGTTGTGTGATCTGCGTATGTGTTCAGTATTTTTCCGAATGATGATACCGTTTTCTGTGTGTAACATGTAAAACTGTCTCGTCCAACAACTTGTCTCTAATCTTGCTAGTTCCCAATTATTATACTTTTTGTATACTACATAGTCCCATTCTTCCAGTTTTAGCTCCTTTCTGTTACCTAATTTGTCAAAGATAGATAGATACAGTATATTTTTTATTTTGCATAATATAACTTACATTTGGTATTGCACATTTTACATTTAGCGATTTGGTACAATACAAAAGGAAATGAATAAGCAGGTTTTTGTAGCAATTTTCTTCCGCTTGTACTCTTTACAAGGGGAAGAAAATTGCTACAAAAACCTCCATGCAAAAAAAAAATAAAAATATATATATACATAGCATGTATTTATGTATATATATAATATATATTTATATATCGTATCATTATATACTAAAAAATTTTTGAACAAGTGTGTATAGATGCATAATCACAGAAACGTACATAATTATATTAATATACACAATACACAAAAAAAAAGAGAAATAAAAAAATTAACAAATAAATTAATAACAAAAAAGAAAAAAAGATTGTTAAGTAACTACATATATATACATATATACATAGGGCTTTCTAATAACGGCTTGATAACTTTTTTTTTAAATAAAAGTTTCAAAAACTTTATTATTGGCTTGAAGTACAATCAGAACATTTTTGAGTGGAACTTGACTTCGTTCATATAGCCACCGCGGGCATTCCTTGGACGCATTTCGGGCGAAACGGCCACTGTTTCGCGTTCAATGTTGGCTCTAAGCTCTTCCAACGTCGTCGGCGTGTTGGCATTAACCAATGACTTAACGTAACCCCACAGAAAATAGTCAAGCGGCGTTAAATCGTACGAACGAGGCGGCCAATCGACTGGCCCATGTCTTGAGATAACACGCTCACCATACTTACTCTTCAATAAGTCGATTGTAGCGTGTGCTGTGGCTTTTGGCACCATCCACAAGCCACCACCCAATTCGGCCAAAAATAATTGGTTATCGGCGCGATAACGCTGACCATTCACAGAAACGTGACGATCGTTGTCATCGACGAAAAAATATGGCACAATAACGCCGCCGGCATGCAAACCGTACCAAACAGTTATTTTTTTGTGGATGAAATGGTGATTCATGAAGCACATGTGAGTTTTCACCAAACCAATAACGCATATTTTGCTTATTAACGAACCCATTAAGCCAAAAATGAGCTTCGTCACTCAAGATAATTTGCGATAGAATTCATCATCTTGGCGCATCTTCTCCAGAACCCAATCGGGAACGTACGTCGCTTTAAATGGTTCATCGGCTTCAATTCTTGAGTCAGCTTGAGTAAGCCAAGATCCTTACGCAAAATACGCCATAATGTGGTCTGAGCGATGCCCACTTCTTGAGAACGCCGTGGAATTGACTGATTTGGATCGTTTGCTACGGACGTCTGAACGGTAGCGATATTTTCGAAACTTCGACCAACCTGTTGTCTCACTGACACGGCAACATCACACAACGAATATGTAGACTCAAATTTTGCACTTAACTTGTTATTGCCTGTCTACTAGGGCGAGAATTACGACCGAAAATTGGAGTTAACGCTCTTAAAGTTGCAGTCACCGACTCCGAATATCTGTATAAAACTTTTATAATTTGCAGACGTTGCTCCTAAGTGTACTTTACCACGATGAAAGTGTTGAGTTTACTGAATAAATTGACAGTGACAGTTTGATGATTAGTGAAAGAGTGCGTTCACAAATTAAATTCAAAGTTGTCAAGTCCCTACTGGAAAACCCTATACATATACATGTATAAATGTATAAATAGATTATTAAATAAATAAATATAAATAAATAATTATTTAAATGAAGTATAAATAAATAAATAAAGAAAGCAATAGACGTGTTCCATATATAAATAAATATGTGAACAAATAAAAAGAGCAGTTATATTACCTTTATTTTTAAATATAGAGACTGTTTACGAGAGGATTGTCAGCAAAAGAACATCGAATGATAAATTTTTCGTTTAGCTTTTAAATACGCTCACTTATCAGTTCAACATCCGCCCTTAATCGTAAGTGCATATCTCAAGTTGAAAAACGCTAAGGTAAGTTAAGAATCATTTTCAAAGATTTGTTTTGTGACACTTGCAGCCTTATTAGGTGAGCTGCGCCACCTCAGACAGGACAACCGTAGGTCAATATCGCTTGGAAAATAACTTTGAAAATAATTATTTTACTAACGCTAGTATATAGCTAGAGTATAGTAAGGCAGTCGCAATATTTATTTTTCTCAAAGTTTGTGTGACTTGGTCACTAAATGTCAGTTTTGAGTCTAAGTCTATGACAAGATATTTCACTGAAAGATCCCAACTTATTTCATTTCTATAAATAAGAATCGGATGTTGTGGAAGAAAGCAAGTTTTTCTTTTTCTACCGAAAAAGATGGCTTGGGTTTTCTCACTATTATTTTTATTTTCTATTTACTGCAAAACATTCTTACTATCTCTCGATGTTAGGAGCGAACGTATACGATGTGTATATTGCAGTATTGCAGCTTGACAATCTGGTAGACTAGGAAAGTCAGATGTAAATATATTATATAAGGTAGGACCCAGTACTGAAACTTGTGGGACGCCCATCTTTTAATTAATGGTCTAAGACAAACAGGTATTAACATGGAATAGAAAACTGCGAGTTGACAGAAAACTTTGGACAATTTTAATTAGATACGATGGATAGCTAAAGTTAATAATTTTATATATTAGGCCGTTATACCAGACAGTGTCGAGCGCATTAAGTAGGATCATACCAGTTGATTTCCCTTGTGACCGATTTGATTTAACATGGTTACATATTCTAAGAGCTTGATGCAATGTACTATGAATTTGCCAAAATCCAAACTGAATGTAAGGGAATACTACATTATTATCATAACTAAACTGAAGAATATGATTTTTTATTACCTTTTCTAAGATTTTGCTTAAGCTACTGAGTAAACGTATTGGTCTATAACTGATGACAGACTCTGCAGGCTTTCCAGTTTTTAATATAGAAACAACTTTAGCCATTTTAGATTTTTGCGAAAAATATTGCAATTTTAAGCCCATTGACTAGAAAACTTAAATGTCTTCAACCCAAAAAGGCTAAATTCAGATAATTGTTTCTTATTCCATCTAACCCACTCGTTTTATTATCTTTAAGGGATTTTATAATATTTATAACCACTTTTACAAAAACAAAGGCGTTTGTTGGAGTATTACAAATATGGTTGTTAATAGTCGTACTTTTTTGTTCAACCAAGGAGTTCGTTTCATTATCTCCTAAATTCTGAAATAAAGAATGACTTTTAGAGAAAAATTCAGAGAGAGAATCTGCTTTCTCCTTGTCAGTAAAAATATAAGCACCATCATTTCTGAATGTTGCTATTAGTCTATTATATTCTTGATCACTTTGATTATATTCCAAAAAGGCTTAGAACTTTCGTCTAAAGATTCCTGTTTTTGATTCGATCCACATCAACTTTGCTTGAAACTGAATCCAAATTTTCAGTAATATTTCTAAGCCCCGAATTAATATTTGAACTCAATCTACGCCAGTTTGCATTTTTAAAATCATAGGACAAGAATTTTTTAATCTATTTTTAAAAATACAGCTTACAAAAAACAGGATAGTGATCAGAAAATAGATCATTGACAGCGACGGGTTAAAACAGTAAACTCACACGATTGGTAATAAAAACATCAAGAAGAGAAGGACTTTTACGCAGATCTGCAGGTATATAGGCAGGGTTTGGGGAAAAAAGAATGGAACACACTGAAACAGATAACATACTAGAAAGTATATTACCCTTGTATTTGCACGTATACATCCCCAATCACGATGACGACAGTTAAAATCATCAAAAAGAATGACATCATCGCCTGTTAATAGCAGGCAACGCAGGTCCTTTTTTATCTTTTATTTTTGGCCGATAAACTTGCGCCAGGAAAATACATGCAGAAGAATTTTACTGTTCTATTCATTCTGAGCTTTGATTAATAATGTAAAATAAAACACATAAATTTTAAAGCAAGCTTAAAATTTTTATTATTGGTTAAAATAACAATTCATGGCATTTACTTTTTAAAAATGATATCATGTAAATATTAGCCACGACTACATCTGAGATGGTCCATTCGGAAGGTCCAATTTTGACGACTCGTTCGAGCATAGCGACTGGTATCTCACGTATAACACGAGTTATGTTTGCTTCCAAAGCGTCAATCGTAGCTAGCTTATTCCTGAAGACCTGAGACTTTGCTTATATCTAGAGAAAATAGTCCAAAAGTGTGATATCGCACGATCTAGGCGGCCAATTTACAGTAGCAAAAATTAAAATAAATGCTCACCAAAATGATTTGTCAACAAGTCCATTGTTTCATGCGCTGTATTGCTCGTAGCGCCATCTTGTTGAAACCGGAGCACACCGAGACCATGTGCTTGAATTTCAGGAAGCACATAGTCCGTTAATATGGCGCGACAACGGTTAACATTCTGATTTGGCTCATTTTTGAAGAAATATGGTCAATGATTCCACCAGCCAATAAACCACACCATACCGTTGTTTTTAATGGATGTAAAGGTAGCTCTTGGTACTCTTCGGGTTGCTCATCAGTCCAAATACGGCAATTTTGTTTATTAACGCAGCCATTGAGCCAGAAATGAAAACAAAATTTCACGATAAAACACTAGATTTTCATTGAGTTTTTCTAGAGCCCATTCACTGAAAATATGACGCAAATTCAAGTCGCCTGGCTTCAATTCTTGCACAAGTTGAATTTTGTACGCTTTTGGTCCGAGATCCTCACGTAAAATACGAAAAGTTGTCGAATACGCCAAGCCAATCTGCTAAGAACGATGTCGAATCGATTCATCACAGTCTTCGCGTACACTCTCAGCTACAGCTGCTATGGTCTCTTCACTACCTTGCTGGATGTGATCTAACCGATCGAGTATTACCCACTAGTATAAGCTGGGACTCAAATTCGTGAATGATATTGGTAATAGTGATCTCAGGAGGTCGACTATGCGCGCCGTAAGTTCCTCGAATCGCACGAAAAACATTTCTCACAGAACGCTGAATTTCGTTACACAGCTGAACATTTTGGAGACACTGTTGTGGTGTGAGTCTTTCCATGATGACATGCCAAACGATACTAAACAAAAATACAAAAATGACAAGGCAGTTTGATAGAAGTCACGCATGATCTGTCAAAAAAAGGCTATTGAAAATCAAATCTTACGATCTTATTTGAGTTCTATATCCACATTTTTATAAGATGAGTTCGAATGACTGGTGACGAACAAGAATAGCAAATTCTTCTCAAATTCTATTAATTCTGTTAACACGATAACTTTTGTAAAGAGAGTTAGATAAATTATTACTATTTGATTTAGGGCCAGTTTCAGTAATAAGACCGAAATCAATATTATTAGATAAAAAGTTCAAAATTTAAATTCTTTTGCTGTTAATATCCATGTTAATTCCAATTAATAATTCTTAGATAAGTATTAGTCATATTATGTTACTTTACATAAGTAAAAAGATACTTAGAAGCTAAATGTACAATAACCCTGAATTGATCTGTTCTCGAAGTATATACATTTGGATAGATCAGGAAATAAGTCCATAACTTAATCGTTAATTTCCTCAAAAGAAAGATTGCTGCTGGAATCATTGATGAAGTTGCTGCTTACGACCGACGCCACTGTGAGTTTCTTTATAGGAACTGTCGTAGACAAAATTTGTTCATTTCACTCAATGCATCGTGCCATGGCAAGGGGGGAAACCTTATCATGGAACTTATTGAAACATTTGGCCCGTTAGTTTGAGCCGTGGGAGATGGGATTTTCGAAAAGCTTTTACGTGTGAACAATGTAGAAGTTTCTCGCTTAAGGGATTTTTCTCTAATTTCCATATATTTGGTCCTTGAAGAGCATCTTAGATCGGTAAATTTGGGATTTCCATTGCAGCTTGCACACTAATTGGAGAGTGAGATTTGACATTCACTAGTTTCGTGAGAGCCAGCGCAATCAGCGCAGTAGGTCTTAACCTGAAAATTTTTCTCACCGTGGCCAAACATTTGGCAGTTATTACATTGAGTAAGTTTACCTTTAAATTTTTTTTGGAAACTCCAACTTATCTGTGTATAGAACAATAATCGGTAGCTTTTCTTAAGTTCCTCTAATTCGACAGAACCATTTTCTAGTGACACCAGATAAATAGTATCAACGTAGTGATCGTATTTTTTAAAAAAATTTCTTAACTTCAACACATTTTAAACTGCGTATTCATTTTTAAGAGTATCAACTTTAATATTTTCTAACCCAAATAAGACCACTTTAAATAGTTTTACACTCTTAACGTCATGCGAAAAATATTGACAATTCCGTTGCTTTAAAGAGTTTAATACTTCTATATAACTATATAACTATATAACTTTAACGATTCACAGACAATTTTGATACCAATAGAAAGTTTTTGAATAGAGTAACCACTGATGTTAGATGATTTCATCAAATTATGCACTAACTCGGGATTTTTGTGTAATAGCTTGATGGTGAGAACATGAATTTTTTTAAAGGGTCATTATCCGGGTCGATAACAATATCACTCGAGTCAATGTCGTCCATATCACTGACAATATGAGGTTGACATTAAAGTGGACTCCAATAATTTGCTCGTGAATGCTTTTTAAATATAGGACTCCCAGAAGCAGTGTCGGCGATGGGTTCCTTGATTGAGGACATTTGATGTCTTCAGGGTCGAGAGATTTAACGCGTTTAATAATCCTAAGATAATGCTCGAGACCGTCGACTTTGAAAGCTCGCAGAGAACTGTCAAAGAGTTCTTTGTTTTTACTTTCTAACAACTTCTGGTCGAGAGTTTGTCGACTAACTATTTTTGGTTGGAGCAAATCTTTGGCAATTGGGAGTATAGCTCTTAATATTATACTCATGAGAAACTGTGACAGTTTTTAAATGCGAAAGCATTTCTCTAGAAAAGTTTAATTTAAATCACGACCACTGTCTATGCATTTGAGGTCCCGGACAGATTGAACACCTACTTTTCAGCAAATTCCTTAAATTCAAACGAATTAAAATACTACTCTCATTTCTTGTCGGCAAGCAACTAACTTGTGCTTTACCAAAATTATTTATAGCAACAAACTTACTAAATCTTACGATCTAAATAGCAAAATAACAGAGCAAGAGAAAGAGAAATGATGTACTCAGGTGGAGTAGCTACATCACTCCCCATTCGTTTAATGTTATGAAATGCAAAAAGATATTTTTGGTTTTAATATTGAACGAATCATAACTGTAATTTTATTTAATCTATCGATATTTTCTCCTTTCTTAACCGTAAAGAATTTTTCGGTTTTTCCGATCAGTTGAAAAGGTACTCGATAAGGACAATTTAAACTAATTTCTCACGAATAAGAACAAATCTAAAGTTTTTAGACACATAAAAGTAAGTCAATGGGTGCTTCGAATATCTTGAGCTAATGGAGAATATAGAAGAAGGGATTTGTTAGACGCATTACAAATAAGATCGCCTCGGCAGCCAAAATCGCTAATGATGGTAGAACGAATGCCTAAAAGTACCCACGAAATATTTTGGTACTAATTGGCCTTGCTGTCATAACATGGCAAAGATTCTTTTAACTCAGTGTGGAATCGCTGTATTAACCCGTTTAACTGAGGGTGATAGGAAGTTGTCCTAATTCTTTTTAGCCCAAGTATTTTGGAGCTTGAGTTCCTTGATCGTTTGTAATAGTTTGAGGCACTCCGGGACCAGAGACCCAGATATAAATAAACGCCAAAACTATTGAACAAGTGCTTATGCTCTTAGATGGGGAGGCTTCAGGCCAGATGTTAAGCGGTCCTTTATAGTTAATAGGTAGGCAATAGGTATATCCATTAAATGATGACAAGGGACCTACAATACCAATGTGAATATGGTTAAATCTTTCTTCTGGTATGGGAAATTTGACGTGTATCGACTTGGTATTTTGTACTACTTTTGATATTTGGCATGAAACGCAGTTTTGTGTCCACCTGTTGGTATCTGCATTCATATTCGGCCATAAGAACTTTGATGCAATAATTTTACGTATAGCCCTGATGCTTTAATGACCATCACGGCGGTGGCTAAAAACAATGCGTTTGAATAGTCCTGGAATATAAAGGCGATTAATATGAGTGGTTATTTCACATGAGATCTCTACGTTTTCAATTAGAATCAAAACCTTCTTTAATATAAAGATAGATTTTTGTTTGGAATCCAGTGCTTTTAATTCCTTATCATTTTTTGCTCTTGCGAGAGAATTTATTTATTTATTTAATAGCATATCAATATCAATATCAATGAAAATTGTTATTACTATAATATAAAACTGTAAGAGCAATTAGGGGCAAGGGCTTTCGGCTCTTGGAATTGTAAATATTACAATACTTTGAGTTTTACAAATATGCTTTTAATTATTTCAATATTGCTTTGAGTTGGAATCTTGTGGAGTTCCAGTAGATTTTGACTTTGGCTAAAGGTGTTTTTCAGTGATGCCTGGGTGGATTTGAAGCATGAGCTCAATAAATGTGTTACGGTTAGTGTGCTGGAGCAAGTGGAGTAGATGGGAGGGCACCTCTTCTGATCAGGTACTGGTGAGTATATATGGTATGGCCGAGGCAGAGTCGGATAAACATTGTTATGCTAATTTCAGATTTGCGAATGTTTGTTGGGTACCATATTTTGGTGGAACTCTATTCGGGTTAACTGTACTATAGTTTATAATGTTCCCATTTTAATAGTTGTTGGTTACAGCATTTCTGATTTATCTGTCACTTTGCGTCCAGACGAGATAGGGGATTGTAGGTGAAGGTGGGAGCCTTAAGCACGAAGTTTACAACAGCGTCTGCGAACTTATTTCCTTTTATTACTACATGACTTGGTGTTCACATGAGTTTTATCTTTAACCCAGATTTAATTATTGGTTCTATAACTTAATTCGTGCGGTTTGCTAAGAGATGGCGTAACTTGTATTATTCCATTGCTGTTATTCCATTGGATCATGCTTTGGAAAGCTTCTGTCATTGTACGTCATTTTAGTATATGTCATTCATTTGAGGCGTAAATAACAATAATTTTTTTTTTCACTCAAATATGTCGAACTTTGAGCCTGAAAAAGTGTTTTTGCGGGGAGTTCTTCTTCATTACTGAAAAATGCTCCCGAAAGTCATCGTATTTTTGTGGAAGTTTATGGTAAACATGCGCTAGCTGAACGAACGTGCCAAAAGTAGTTTGCACGATTTAAAAGTGGTGATTTTGGCTTGGAAGACGATGAACGTCCTGGGCAGCGAAATAAGTTTGAAGAACTGGAAGCATTACCCGTAGTCGAAAAACGCCCGGAATAAGCCACCTGACACGAGGCAATAATTTTCCATCATGACAACGCTCGGGCCCAAGTTGCTATTCCGGTTAAGAACTATTTAGAAAACAGTGGATGGGAAATCGCCTTACAGCCCAGACCTTGCCCCTTCTGACTCACTGAAATACGGTTCACATCAGAGCAGAATATCAAAAATTGGCTTGATTCACTCTTGGCTGCCAAGCCGGCGCAGTTCTTTTGCGATGGGATCCAAAAATTGCCAGAAAGATAGGAAAAAGCCATAGCTTCAGATGGGCAATACTTTGAATAATACTATTGTACATGTTTTACTTAAATAAACGTTCAAATTTTAGAAAAAAAACGCAGGAATTAAATTACATACCCAATATAATATCTCGAATTTTGGCTCCGCTAATAGTAGCATTGTAAGGATTCGCGACGACTTTTAGAACTGAAAGACTATCAGAGCATATAATCCAAAAAACTTAATAATATTAAGCCTTGATGCTAATGATTTCTTAAGACTAATACAGTGAGATTTCCAATTGTATCTATTGTTTATTAAAAGGCCCAGAACATTAAAGTTGAACACTATCTCTATTCTAGTATTGTCAATAACTTGTTCTATGTTTGTACAACTTTTTTTTTCTGTAGATGTACATTATTTTACTCCTTTCTAAAGATAGATTTGGGCCAAAAGAAATGGACCACTCACTAGTTTCTTCTATCAAGCGGGAGAGAACGCATTTTGTTTTATCTAGATCATTGTATTTACATAGCATATATGCATGGTCTGCATAGATACAGTGATCTAGATTTTTTGTTTAGATATTATATCATTCATTTAGTTAAAAGCGATTACAAAACATAAGGAAGATCATTGTGGGATACCATTATCGAGTGGCATAAGTTTTGAAAACTTGTTCCGAATTTTAATGTAGCATTTTGTACTGGTTAAAAATGCCAACCCAAAGTTAATTTGGGTAGGTTTTTTCTTGAAAGTCCTCCAAGTCATGAACTTTTCGGTTCTTAGCCTAGATACATCAGGCTTTCACCAGGTCACAATTTGCTTTAATGTTATTGAGGGATGGAATCATTTTTAGTGTTTCGAATCGTTTTAAGGAAAATGGCAGCTTCCCTGTAAAAATGAAGAAGGAGCAGAATTAGTTAAAAACTAACGGTTTAATTTAAGCTTTAAAGGAGAACCAATTAGGCAGATCTGTTTTGTATCTTGGAATATGGTAAAGAATGGTGGGTACCGGTTTCAATAGCAGGGAAATTGATATTGGGAAATGGTCGCTATTGTGCAAATCATCGGAAATATGCCAGGATATTTTTGGGAAGAGTATTGATAATCAACATGTAACATCAATATGGGTGAGCGTATTGTGAGCTGAAAACTGGGAACCGGCAGTACAAGTGTTGTTGGCTTGATCTTAGTTGTTGTTGCTTGAGACGCTTAGATAAGGGGAGATAGATAATTAATATTTTGCGTCCTGGTTGCAATTGTCTTTTTATTCGCTCCAAGAGAGAGAGTGGATTGGGAATGTGCTCTTTTTTGTATGCATTATGAGTGCGTCTAGCCTCTGCCGTACTGCACTTACTTTAAATTTTGATAGTTAAAATATCTTTGTTTTGTATAAATTTGGGATGGGAATCTTTTGAAGAGGATAGATGTTTTTCCAAACAATTAGCCCACATCACTCTTGTACAGGAATTAGACTCATGAAGAGGGAGACTGTAGTTGACACAGACTCTGCTTTTTGTGCACCTTTTAGTTGTATAATCGAGTAGCTGACAGTTATGGCATCTCATAGGCGAAGGAATATATTTTTTATATTAACTCTATGCCAATCAATTTCAACAGTATGTGGCATTTGATAAAGGTCAAAAGTGAGGACTACAAGGTCTGTAGGTTTTACTTTATCATTAATTTTTCTTGTGAATTTGTATACCTCGATTACACCTTAAGCTCTGAATTCTCGGATTCATGTACATTTTTTAGCCATGGTGCATAAACGATGCCCTTAAAGGCATTAAGTTATTTACAGAGGTTGACTTTTACAGAGAATTTATTAGCTAAGTAATTCGTTTTAGTGAATTTATCAACAATTTGTTGGCTTTTTGCTAACGCCAACTTCAATTCTTCAGTATTGATATACATATTGTCGTACTCAGTACTAGTAGCGTCAATTGGTTTTCTTAAGATGAAGATACTTACAGACGAGATGGGCTTGTCTTCGTATTTGGCTGATATTATAATAAAATTTTATGTTTTTGGTTTTGCGGACAACGGGTAGCGCGTTTATTTTTCTTTGCTCTGGGTTGTTTAATAAACATATCAGATATCGGCGGCCCATGTCGTATTTAGCCAAAAAAATTAAGGGAATAAATTTAACCGTAACCGTAATAAGAGTGAGAAGTGAGAGAATGAACTTTCTCAAAAGAGCTGAGTAACAAAGGAGAGCACAGCGGATAAGAAGTCGACGTTAACACAACGAAAGCTAGACGATGAGAATTTTAAGATCCAGATAGTGGCAATTTATTTAATCAATATATACTCTGAAAAGCGTATCTGCTATAATTAAGACGAGATAAAAACCGAATAAATAAAAACACAACATATTTTTTTTGTATTAGGAAAAGGAGACTTACTCAGAAAAAACCCAATTTTGTTTTACTATCCGATTTTATACTGAGTCACTTTCGTGCACGCAGTAGCACTACGAGCAAACCCAATACTAATACATATACTCTACATATACTCGTGTGCTTCGCATACGATACAGTGCCGACAAAAACGCATGTTTTCTAATCGTCCGCCTGCTGTAGACTCTTTACTGATGGCTGGATATCTGTTGACTCTCAGAATCGGCAGAATTCACTGGCAAAATAAAAAATTTCTGTACTGGTCTGGCTACCTGTACGGTATCGGTTTGTACTATCACTGACCTCACTATTCCATCCTTGCTCCTTATCAGCTGGCAAACTTTTCCCATAGACCACTGAGCTGGCGGAAAGTTCTCAGTTTTGATCAACACTAACCGGCCTACTTTCATGCTTTTCCTCTATCTTCGCCATTTCTTTCTCTCTTGCAAAGTCGCCAAGTGCTCTTCTTGCCATCTTTTCCAGAAATGGTTCAACATAAGCTGTCTCTGTTTCCATAACTTTACCCTTTTTGTCAAGGTTCGTCTCCTGTTCGCCACTCAGCTGACTGCCGACTTGACTCTGGTGTGAAGTGATGGAGCCAAGTTTCATCCATTGTCACATACCGACTCGAAAATTCGGCTTTATTGCGGTTGAACAGCTTTAAACACTCCTCTGAATCATCAACACGTTGCTGTTTTTGGTCGACTGTGAGCAAACGCGGCACCCACTTTGAACAGAGCTTTCGCATGTCCAGATATTCGTGTATGATATATCCAACACACTCTTTTGATATCTTCAGGGCCTCAGCTATCTCGATCAACTTCACTTTACAGTCATTTGTAATCATTTTGTGAACTTTTTTAATGTTTTCATCTTAAACAACGTCTTTTGGACGTCCACAGCGTGCATCATCTTCGGTGCTTTTATGACCACTTTTAAATTTTTGAATCCACTTGCGAATGGTTCCTTTGGCTGGTACAGAGTCCGGGTAACACTTATCAAGCCATTTCTTTGCATCGGCTGTATTTTTTTTCCCTCAAAAAGCAATGATACATCAACACACTAAATTGCTTTGAATCCATTTTTTTTTTTTCACAATAACAAAAGTTGCTTCACTCACAACGCTATATCTCGAGAACTAATCGTCCGACAGCTGTCAAATTTATAACGTATCTTTTGAAGGTTGGTACTAACTGAAAATGGTATGGATTTAATTCAAGTGGTGCCCTCTCTTAGAAACGACACTGTTCAGCCCATGTATTAAATGAATCATCGAATTTCATCTCTTGTGAATATTCGGACTTTCCGCTGTAATCACTATCCGCCATGTAACATGCGCATGTTAAAACGCTACAACTTGCCGTTGTGCTCATCCTGAAAACTCGCTTATCTGTTACCGGAATCGATTCAATCTTTTGCGTCGCTGTTCGTAAATAGCCAGCTGCACATTAACCAAAAGGCAAAACAACGGCGCCGCTGCATCGCAGTATCGTGGATCGTGTTCGCACATGCTCATACCGCTTAGGTATTTTTGTGAAATCTACCCCTAATTTTGTTGATAAAAATCAACATACCAAGATAAGGAGAACAAGCCTGAAAGGACACACACACACACCGCAATGCAGCCATCGTCACTTTTTTACTATCAGCTGTGTGAACGAATGAACACTTTCGCCAAAAATACTTTACGTTTGTTTGGTCGCCACTTTCGTTAAACTATACAGAGATAATCTAATCTTCACTTTCCACTAATTAATTTTACGCTATCCATTCTGGCACTGCTAAATATTGTGGAGTGTATTTACTCACTTGCAATATTGCTGTTATTTTGAAAGACAAAAAAGAAAAAGGAAAATAAAAAAAAACTCTATATATATCTGTATTGACACCTCAGGTACGTACGCACACTTCAACATTTAACACAAAAGTGACGAAAGTGAAATTGACTTCTCATCTATCTATCGGCTGTCTAACTGTTTTCGCTTGCATATTATTCTTCTATCTCTGGCCCGTTATTCGAGTAACTTGTGATTCAGTGAAGCTGTTTGAATGGATGTGTGACGCTGTCTACTGTCTACTGTCTATACTATTATCTTAATATGATGAAATAATTATACTTATACTTTTTCTTTCTGCTGTTTGCACTTCCTTCCTGATTCTCACTTTCGTTGACATGGACCAAATGTTCAAGACGAGATAAAAACCGAATAAATAAAAACACAGAACATATTTTTTTTGTGTTGAGAAAAAGAGACTTGCTCAGAAAAAACCCAACCGTTTATTCCACTATCCGATTTTATACTGAATACCCGAGTCACTTTCGTGCGCGCAGTAGCACTACGGTGCATACGATACAATAATATTTTCCACATCTTTTATGTAGCGAATATCTGTTGTGAGCTCTGCAATATACTCTAGTTTTCTTATCTGTCTTTTTTTCCGTTTTTGAGCAAATAGCATTGGTAAGAGGCTTGTGGTGGGCAAAAGCTGTGAATTGCTTTCCTTCCACAAAGTGACGAAAGTTCCTTATGGCCTCGATAGCTGCTAGAAGTTTCGTTCAGCGGTGGACAAGCGTCTAGAGTGAATGAATCGGATCGATTGAAATTATATTGTTACAGTACTGCACTAACTGTGTCATTCGAAGCATCTAACAAAATGCTGGTAAAAGAGGAGAACTTGTTAAGTCAAATCTTGTTTTATTTTACCGACATGTTTGGTATAAAACGATGGTAAAATTTGGCCATGCCAAGAAAGCGTTGAAGCTTTTTTTGCGAGTCAGGTCTGGGGAAGTCCTGAATTACTTTGGTTTGGAGATGGTTTAAGTCCACTCTTACTAATGGTGTATCAAAATAAATCTAGCTCTGCGACTCCAAGAATGCATTTTGAAACATTGACATTGACGCCGTAATGCAATCTGAAAAGGGCGATTGCAATCTTGATAATGTCTACCTGTGCGACCGGAATTTGATGAAAGGCACGAATTAAGTTGGTTTTGGAAAATATAGTGCAGCCCCAAAAATTTGCAGAGCACTCTTGAACTTTTGGTAAAGGTTATTTATTTGGCGTAGTCACAGCATTTTATTGTCGGTCTCCACATGGACTTCAATCACCAGAAACTTTTTTGGAAACCATGTGAAGAATTTCTGACTTAATCATTAGTTCGAACTCCTTTTAGGCGGTCAAAAACTTTTTTGCCCGTGCCGAAGGTAAGATCCAATTTGTAATTATCCTATGTTCACGCAATGTTTAACCGGCGACGAAAAACCTGGAGGCGCTTTAAGTGAAGGATACTCATCTATAATTCTACCAAATTCGTTTTTAATAGACAGAAGAAGTGGGGGTCAATTAAAATACAATCGACGTTTAGTGATATTATCTACAAGCCTTCAAGTGCTTAGATCAACTGCAAGAATAAACTTTTATAAAAAATTAGCGCCGATTATAGGGTGGTCGACCGTCTGAAATCAAAATCAACACCTCAAGATCCTCTTTGTGCTAAAGGTGGACATATTGGCTTCATTAGAGGTCAGATGGACAAAGTTGACTGGAAAACGAAGAGTTAGTTACCATTTTCGTGTGACGATCGAGATTTCAGCTCCAGTGTCTCTTAAAAAATATGATTAAGTGGTTTTGTCAAAAATAAAAAGGCGGCACGAAATATTTACTGCACCCGATGCCGCGTTCGAGGCTGAGCAAGTTAATTTTTTGAGTCTCTATTGGATCTTTAAGAATTTTAAAAGTTACAAGTATTAATGCAATTCCTCGCAACAGTCCCATACTTTTTACGGTATCAATATAATGAATGACGCTTGGGATAGGTGCTACTTTTCGATCGGTAAAATACCGATCATCGTCACACTTATTCTCTCTAATGGTAATTCACCTGTGGTATTTGTTGTTTGGTCATTGAATGGTGAATACGATCCGCTAGTTTAAATAATTTATCCTACGATTAGGAATTTTCAACTGCCTGTCAAACAGGTTCGAAGAGTAGAATTAAGTTTGCTTAGTCAGAGTTTTTTTTTTAGGAGAGATGGATTCACAAGATGATTTCCACCAGCCAAATTTTCCATTGCACGATAAAGTTCAGACACATTTTTGTCGCCTAACTCAAAGCGATGTTAGAGAGCATCTAGCCTTTTTTGTTCACTATCTTTATTTTTCTCTATTAGTGCGATGTTTAAGCTTTCAAATCTAGTCTGTGTGGGTGCGTTCAAAAGAATGTCGGGAACTGATTCCATTGATTGGTTATCAAGCGGGGCAACTATATAGTTGTACTTAGTGGTAGAAGACGTTACGCCCTTTATTTGAAATTGGTTTTCTATCTGAAGAAACCATAATTCTGGACGGTATTTCCAAAAAGGGGTTAATTTAAAGAATAGCAGAGATGCTTGTAAATTTAATGTATTATCTATTGTTTTATCTTGTGTTCGTTTAAGGTTATTAGGTGTTGTAGAATTCGTTTTCGTTTGCTCTGATGTCGTCTAGTTCATTTCATCCTTTATTCTTTTCATGCAAACTTATGTGATTCAAAAAGAAGTTATGTACTTAGAAAGGATATGAAAAAAAAAAAAAAAAATTAGGAAAGAAGGAAACGAAACTACATAGTACATATTACCGCGCTGTTAAATACAGGAATTTATACATTTTATGAAATAAATTGTTTGAAGAGAACTTGTGTTATTTATATCTAGTCTTTTCTATTGGATATGTAATTTAATTCGTGCAGTTTTTTTTTTTCAAAATTTGAACGTTTATTTAAAAAAAAACATGTACAATAGTATTATTCAAAGCATTGCCCATCTGAAGCTATGACTTTTTCCCATCTTTCTGGCAATTTGTGGATCCCATCCCAAAGAACTGCGCCGGCTTCACAGCCAAGAATGAATCAAGCCAATTTTTGATATTCTGCTCTGATATGAACCGTATTTCGGTGAGGGCGCTCTGCATCGACCGGAACAAATAATAGTCAGAAGGGGCAAGGTCTGAGCTATAAGGTGGGTGGGGTAAGACTTTCTATCCACTGTATTCCAAATAGTTCTTAACCGGAATAGCAACGTGGGGCCGAGCGTTTTCATGATGGAAAATTATTGCCTCGAGTCTGGTCGCATATTCCGGGCGTTTTTCGGCTACTGTTCTCTTCAAACGGATTAATTGTGTTCGGTAGCGTTGTCCATTGATGGTTTCACCCGTATTTAGCAGCTTATAATACAGCACACCCATCTGATCCCACTAAATCCAGAGCATTACCTTTGCGCAATTAATATTCGGCTTTGCCGTTGATTTGGCTGGTTGGCCGGGTTTCACATATGATTTTTTGCGCTTGTCGTAATGGATCCATTTTTCATCACCAGTAATAGTCCGATGCTAAAATGACTTCCTTTTGTGGCGTTCCAGCAGCATTTCGGACATGCAAAATCGCCTTTCGACGTCTCTCGGCTTGAGTTCATGTGGAACCCAATTTCCTTGCTTTTGAATATATCCAGCTGCTTTTAAACGTTTTGAAATGGCTGCTTGAGTGACACTTAAAGATTATGCGAGCTCTTCTTGTGTTTGGCAACAATCTTCACAAAGTAATACTTCCAGTTCTTCATCTTCAAACTTTTTTGGCTGCCTAGGACGTTCATCGTCTTCGAAGCCAAAATCACCAAATTTTAAATCGTGCAAACCACTTTTGGCACGTTCGCTCAGCTAGCACATGTTCACCATAAACTTCCACCAAAATACGATGACTTTCGGCAGCAATTTTCTTCATATTAAAGTAATGAAGAAGAACTCACCGCAAAAACACTTTTTCAGGCACAAAGATCGACATATTTGAGTGAAAAAAAATTATTGTTGTTTACGCTTCAAATGAATGATATATACTGAAATGGCGTACAATGACAGTAGCTTTCCAATGCATGTTCAAATGGAATAATAACAATGGAATAATGGAACGCCATCTCTTAGCAAACCGCACGCAATCAAATTATAGACCGAATATGTCAATAGGTAGACAGGTAAGAGTAGCAGTTGGAAAATACGATCTATTTATGTTCCTCTTGCTCATGGAACCAATTTCAATTTCAATTTCTGCTTAGTTTTTTGCAGTTGGCTGCAATGCTAAGGCCGTTCACCAAACAAACATATATCATCATCATCAGATATATAACCAGTAGTTATTCGAGGTTGAAGGCCCCATTTGTTTCGAATGACTTTTTTGTAAGAGATTAAAACTACTGTAGTTTTCTTGACTCTTTCTTGAGTGCTAAGTTTCCAGTTTAGTTTCCTGTCACGGATGAGACCCAGGTATTTTGCTGTATCGGAAAATACTTAACTGGTACCTTTTAATGAGTCACGTTCTATATTTGGAATTTTATATTTCCTGGATACGAAAACAAGATCATTTTAATGGGGGTTAACTCCCAATCCACAGCGATCCGCCCAACGGGATAATCTGTTAAGATTCAGCTGAAGGAGTTCTTTGATGGTATTAATGTGCTTACCTTAGACGGCCAAAGCAACATCGTCTGTATAGGCAATCACTCTGCTTCCTCTCGCTTCCAAGTATATCAGCATTTCATTCATGAGGTCTTTTGGGATATCATTAGAGCATTTTACGGCCTTGGGATGAAAATGCATTAACTTCTCTTTATGACAGTAGAACGTGGATCAATTCTACACGGCTTCTTATGATATTTTCTAGCGTGGGAAAGACAATATCAAAGGACCTTTGTAGTTCGGCCGGTATTATACCGTAGACTTGTACGCAAATAATGAGGTTAGTACTCAGTGACTCACCTCTATCTATCGTTGATGTGGGTACTGTTCCATACCGTGTGATGAACGTTAGCGTCGCACTCGACGATGATTCTAGTTATTTGCCTTCCAGCTTCCAGTACCACCCTTTCTGGGTTATTACCAGGGATAAAGGTCCACATGATCGTGGCCAAAATACGCCGATGCCAGCTAGTAGGAGCCTTTCTCAACTTTTCAGTTGTATACAAATTCTAATCTTACCTTTGTCTTTTGTATAGAGTGGACCGTTTAAAGGCGCCCCAAGCCCACGAACTATACCTTCCACGATCCGTGGTTCGTGGATTAGTTTTGATGCCTTCTGCGTTTTTGGAAAGACGCATATTAAGTGCGGCCGAAGCCTTTTTGGAGTGGTTGATATTAATCTGGAGAAACCGTATCATTACTACTTCCAGAGTGGCCTCCACCACGGTTTTGTTCGAGTCAACCGATTCTGAAATTGAGCACAAGAGCTCATTTTCTTCCTCTGATCGTGTAGGATCTCTTTTTATTTCGTCATCGGTTTCCATTTCCGAGAGAGTTTTAGGAAGGAGGCCGATGTATTTTCGGTTAAAGGAGGAGAATGTTGCTTATCAGCATCCAGCTCACCTTTTTTGTAGACTGTGTATTGCCTCATACACGAATCGGGTCATGCCTTTAGTCTGCGCTAGAAGGTTAAGGGATCCCTTACTAATCACAATCAATTCACATCTACAAGAGCCCCTTAGCTCCTCCAGTTTCGCGACTTTCTAGTCATGAGTCGGAAGGGTTGAGTTACTGAGCCTGATGATTTCCAGAATGCTGTCTGGAGAGCAGGGTTCGGCTGGAATCCAGGTGCGGGTTCTAAGTCTTCTAGGGATATACTCCCTATTCACGAATCCTGGCCAAATCTTTCCTAAACCACCTTTGGCTTTCGTGAAAAGATCGAGAAATGACGTGGCCTTGGTCTCAGCCAGCATCGCTTGTGATGGGAGATGGTCCGGGGTTTTCCCGCATAATGCCCAAGAAGTTGCCCGAAAGCTTCAACTTGACCAACTACCACCGTTCAGGTGTAATCGATCCATCGGTTTCGCTTTATCGATTAATGCGATCGTCATACCATCTTTTAAGACTTCGGTAAAGGACTTACCGACTTACCAAAAGGACTTTTGGTGCTTACGATTTTGAACCTTTTAGGATCCGGCACGGTCTTCTCCAACGGTCTCTGGTGATTAGAAGATTCTTTAGCATTTTGAGAGCAGAGGGAGCAGTGGGCAATCCGTCTTTTAGAATTTTGTTGGTCCACTTAAATTTGCTCGTGATGTCCGCACTGCTTTCCAGCTCCGGAATAGATCCGAAGGTTTTAATTCGGCGTCTTGAGTAGAGCGCCTTGGATGGGGCTTGCCGATGCGGCTGAGCTTCTGATTTCTCCTTAAGGGGAGGAGTTTTTGTAGCAGCGGCATGTCCGTGGCCTGACAAAAACTTGCTGCTGCTTGGGGTGGAGGAAGAGATAGGACCATGGCTTGCCACAGTTTTACCATGCCTTCAGGTTAATCATCGGTACGGGTCGTATAACACCTTAATCCTCCCCAGGAGGGCGGAGGGAAAAGGAGGGGGAGCATCCTTTGGTTTCAGGATTGATGTACAAACACATAACCTATTAAATATAATAAATAATATATATATATATAATATAATAAATAATATAAAACAAGTTATGAGAAAAGAATAACAAATTAAAAGAACTTAAAAGATAATTATGTACAGATTATACAGTATAAATTAGATTTTATAAAATGCGAAATTGTTAACGTTTTCTGCCCAAAAAAATTATATTGTAAATTTATTTATTTTACCCAATTCAGAAATAGAAATTGTTAAAGATAAATTTAAGGAAAATAATACACCCTTTATAAATTAATAAGAGGCACTTGAATCTGCCTATATAAAACTGGCATCTGATAAATCAATTTTACTGTATATTATAAGTATATATACTATAATACATGCAAAATGTTATATGAAAATTTGTTGATCAAATCAATTAAATACAATAGAAAAGCAATATGCCAACAATATGAAAACCTGTTAGTCTGTCAAAATGATATTCATGGAATTCAAAAAATTGTAAGAAATAAATAATAATAAAACTATTTTTACAATAATAAAAATGAAATCGTTAATATAAATCTTGAAAACTGCATTCCAAAACTACTTAAAACTAAGCCATCGGGTTGTGAAGAAATAAGCAATCAATGCATGCCAACTATTGAAGAGCTCTGCTGTTAAACCAATTTAACGGATCTATTATCCAATGTTATCAACTTAACCGGAACCTATATAATTCGCTACCATAACGAGTCAATATTTGTGAATACTCAAGTTTCCTTTTCCAAGCCATTGCCGACAATTCTATAAATTAATTTAAATGTCAAAACCTACAAAGAACTCCTGACATTAAAAATGCTAAAATAACTCCACTTAAATAAAACGGCTACTGTTGAGGAGTCGGGTGGCTAAGAGAACACTTATTTTCAGCGTTTTGTAAGAAGGAACTAAAATCTTTATTTAACAAAAATTACAAAGATAAATATAAATTATTAAATAATAACTATTTCTTACATTTGCGTTGGGTCCACCCGGCTACTCCAAACTTAAGAAAAAAGAACAATGAATGCGATGGGACAGATGGGACAAACACACATTATTATCAATTACAGCTTAACACGTCTCTTTGCACTAGTAGCTATAGTCATGCTAATCAAACAAATTATGAGCAAAAGAATAAAAATTACGAATAAAACTACAGCACCTATAATATCTGAGCTCCAACGTGAAGGTCAAGTCAAAGTGCAAAAACCAATACTGTGAGTGAGTGAGGACACTTGAATCTAAAAGTGGAGGAGTTAACACAAGAAAAGTTACGTATGATAAATAAATATCATCATCTAAAATTCCGCCATATGCTCCTAAAATTCACACGCTTGTACACCTACGATAATAATGGACGCGCAACCTCAAATCCCACGAAATAACCTGACACTACGTTTACCCATCCAAAATTACTTCCCACCGCACCATAAGGCCAGACTATTTTTCGAGTGATTTTCCTCGTGGAGCTATCCCATATATGGCTTCGTTGGAATAAACAGTTGGTTTCGAATAATTGTTTTCTCATATTTTTTTATGGTTATTCAAATAGTTTTATTTAAATTTTTCTCAGAGACCGATGCTTTACACTTTTATGGACGAATCTCAAATGTCAACTGTATCCCCGGAGATTCATACAAAAGTGATGTTGATGAAGTACCTGACCCTAAGGTGGAATTTGGACCGACACTAAACAACAGCGACTGCCTTACAGTGTCTCGACTTCAAAACAAAAAAGGCAGGCCTGAAGAAAAAAAAAAAACATATAATGGGGAAAAGGACGATTGGACCCGTACGATAAAAATAATACTGAATTTGCAGGTACTACTAAATTACCAGATTCGGTCATTGAGTTGAAAACACCATTTTTAGTTCTTTTTTATGGGGGAGCTAATTCATTTTGTCGTCGATCAGTCAAATTTAAAATTTATTCAATATAACGTAGCTACGCCGGCAAATATAACATCAACTGAAATAAAATAGTTCGTTGGAATGTCTTTTGTTCAACTCTCATCCTCTCGACATTATTGGAGCAAATCCGTTGATCAGAAAAATATTTTTGACACGATGAGATGCAACAGGTACTATCGTCTCAAACTGATATAGTATAAACCAGCCAAGTGCAGTTAGAACTAAGTTATAAGTGAAGTTTCCGGACACAGGGAAAAGAGTATAACCATCTTGGAAAATGCTAACATCTTCAGAGGTAAATCATATCAATGAGCAATTTTTCGCACAGTCCCAAATCGAAAAAACACCTAAATGAAAATATTTTACCCCCAATTCCAAAATGCCAACAGAGAAAAAACTAAACAAACAGGGTCGTGGAAATATGATTGAAAAAATGACTACACTTGATGGAGTTGAATTGGGATTGGTATCCTAGTTTGATTACAAGCCTGTAAACATTCTGTCACCATATGTTGGAAGCAAGCATATCATCAATACCCTTTGAAAAGAAACATAATATAAAGGTTTTCAACAAATATTAAAAATTTTAACAAAATTCCATCTTTGGGTTTTACAATATCCCTTTGTGTTCAAATAAGTGGTATAAAAAATATTTTTTCACATGCTCAATTTATGACCAGTAATCGCATGGATGGTTAAACGCCATCAGAATGACATCCGCTTGCCATTATATGGTATTTTGGTTTTTTAGTTTAGTTGCGCCAAAGGATGTGTAATCTTCATATATACCAGTAGGCCGGGCTACCACCAAGCACAATTCGCCAGCCTGATTACTCGATTGGAAGAATACCCCTACGTACTAAACCACACTCTACACACTTCAACAATTCTTCCCTCGGGACTGCTGTTAGGTATCCGCGGGACTGGTAAATTTGTGGCACACATATCAGTAATATTAAATGGACACATTGAAGAAATACATAACTCTTATTTATAAGTAAACTTTATTATTTTATGAATGACACTAATTGTTTGCAACAACATAAACCAACACTTGTAATGGCAACACCTTAAGTGACAGCCACATGTCTTGTCATTAAATATAATAAATTTTTTGTAACCCGCCTTTGCGTTAAGACCTAAAGAAATATAACTGTATAAATTATAACTTATAAATCCGCGTTTAAATCATTCTGTATAATTTTGTTTGGTAAATCAACCACAAATCTATGCTGTATCTAATATATTTTTTGATCCTTGGCAGCTCGTTTTGCACGTTTGTTATGAATGTAAAAATATCCATCCAATTTTATTTTAATCGAAACATTTTTTCAACTATTGTCTTTGGGATTGGTATGTCAGTTTTCCATCCCATGCTCTGTGTTTTCCTCCTGATTTGGGCAGTCTGGGCAAAAGGGTGAGCCCAAAGCGGTGTACAATAGATGCTTTCGATCCCCATCGTGACCAGATAAGGTGGTAGTTACAGTTTCCATGTATTCGGTTTGTCCAAACGTCTATTAACGGAATTAAACCATATGTTCATCTGCGCTTTGTAGTGGTATTCCACCGAATACGCCACCTTGATTCTTTTGACGACTACCGCCTCTTGGTTACTAGAAGTCTCTGCAACTCTTTCGCAAGGATATCGATGGCTGATTCACATCGGTTATAATAAAAGCGCTAAGTCGATGTGAAGGTAATAACTTTATTTTTGCTTCCTTTGTCTCTAGGGCCCACACCCAAAGTGGGGAAACATCTTACAGGACTGAGCTTACTACATTGGATATTAAGATTCTTCAAACATGTCCAGGTCCTCCAATGTTAAGCACTATTCCAGAAAGTTCTGGCTGGAACTTTGATCTTTTTTTGGCCGAGTAGTCAGTTGAGGCATAGAGCTTAATCTATTGTCAAGTATTATTTCTAGGTATTTTATATAGTCTTTTGATGCAATGATTTGACTTCTTACCCCTATATCCATGTATTCTACATTTTTCCAGCTGGTTATAAGGATAGCTTCCGTTTTGTGATCTGCTAATTCTAAGTCGGCGGATATTAGCCAGTCTTTGATAAGATTGGTTGAATCGTTCGTAGTTGATTTTATCCCGTAAATATTCTATGCAACGGTTACAATTGGGATGTCGTCAGTGAATCTGATTACTTTTACTCCTTGGTGGCAATGTTAATTGCAGAAATCCATTTTCTATGATATTCCCAAGTTGGGACCCCAGTACCTTCGTCATCATCCTTCATCGGTTTTATATCTGAAGGTAGAGATTATTGTATTACAATTTTAGTTATTTTGGCTATTTTCCCCAAAACAAATCCGGCAATTAATTAAAATTTACTACTTGGTAGCTGTTCCGCCGGCAGAAATCAAAAAAAAGTTTTTTTGGGATGCAGATTTGGGGGAAAACGGAATATCAGATAGCGTCCCACTCTTTTTACTGATTATGTGTTTCTTCTCATTGTACAATTTGTTATTGTCTTTTTATTGTTGTTTGTTAATTTCTGTCTGGTGTCCTTTTGTGGGTATGTTGTGTGGTATATGTTGCAGAGAGTTGCTAACAGTCCGCCTGTCACTAGGCAACTAGTGTGGGTTTTCGATATTTCATTTACATGGCTTCCAGACCATCCATCTGGCTCTAGGCGTATAGTACAAACAATGTGACCGTCCGCCATATATTCAGAGTGCTCCATGCCGTCCGTCTGGCTCTATTGTGTCTTGGCTCTACTACTTGAACCAGACAAGTTTGCCTTTGTATGAAAAAGCAAACAATGACTAATGTTGAGAAAGTAAAGTGGCAGTATGGTCAATAGAGACATTTAAAACGCTAAAAAATTCTTTTTTTTTATTCAGTTCGCAGCACTTGTTTCTTTTTAAAGTTGATTTAATTAATCGTGGTTCTGTCCGAATAAATATCGGCACCATTTCCATATCCTGGAAGTTATTACATAAAACATATACAAGCTTTTTCTTGAAATAAGAAAACTCCTTAGAAATTTAACATTAACATTAAACTAATTTAATAGTTTGAAAAAAATCGGTCCAGAATCGTCTGCGTTACTTAAGGAATAGCAAATATTTTAGACACCTCAATACAATACTAACTACAATTTCGTCAATAACATCTGATCGGTCAAACTTTTATGTGTGAAAGGTTTCCTAAATTATAATAGGATATGAAATATCAAAAACCATTGGGGAGTACTACTAGTTCTCTTTATCAGGAAGTTCTTGACCTGACCCAACGGGCGCAATCATTCTGGCTAGTTATTTATTAACTACTATGTATGACATACGTGGGCATAATTCTTAACTTAGTGTTTGATTTTTGTCAATATCATGGAAAAATTATTATTATTGTATTCTTTATTAAAATATCCTATTCGAACTTATTTCCGAAAAAAAACAAACTTTTTAGATTATTTAAGCTCCATTATGTTATGTTCATCAGAGCATGAGGGAAGAAATTGTTTAAAAGAATCTTAACAAAAGAACATATGAACACGTGACCCCTATTGTTGGAATAGAAACTATGCCTCCATGCGATACTTGGTCTTTATCCAGCTAAACTTTTATTTCGCAGAATTCCTCATTCTGGTAGGCAACACAATTGCTTATTTACATATCGCACATCCTTTCTATTCATAGGAAACTTTTGCACTTAATATTCATCTTGCAAACTATCAAGCAAGTATAAAAGTACTCGTTGTTAGTACCAACGTATTTCGTCAGGTGAAAATAACAGAGTAGAAAAAATAAACGATTCTTTGCCTAAATTCGTTCTTAGTCTCGTATTGGAACAAAGAAAAGCAAATACTCACCTTGAAACTTTTTAATTAGGAGCAAAGACAATACAAAAAGGCCCAAGAACAGCAATAAAATCTGCTGCGAAACAACACCAAGCAACGGATATTCCATACAGACGTTTTGGTCTCTAGAATTAAGAAATACCCTGAAGGGAAAGGATACCAAAGGAGCTAAAAAGAACAAATAAAAAAATACAACAAAAGGAACTTTCGCTCGTACCATTATCAACGTAATTATATCCGTTTCCGCATGCCCGATGGTTTCCTGGGCCAAAAACATCAGTATAAGGACCTACCATTGGCAAGGCGACGACAAGAAAAAAGACGACTACGACTACAAGGAGCACTAGAAGCTAACAAGCATTTTTGGGTTAATTAAAGTTTCCTCTGAGAATGTTTATGTGAGCAGCATTGAAATAGTAATTGCTGATGGTTGTGCACATCCTAACCGAAATAGTTCTTGTTGTTATTTTATTGTTTGGGTCTATGTTTTTGTCGGAAAGTTAAGTGATGAACGAGGGCCGCAAAAACCAGGATGTTAACTCTTGTTTGCGCTTCTGATTTCACTTGAGGAAAATATAAAGCGGGAAACTTTATTAAGTTTACCAACACGTACGTGTGTACATAAGTATGGAAGAGCGTTCGAATTTGCTGTATAGCATGTGCTTGTCTTACGATTGGGAATTAATACATAAGTGGCCGATTCAACTTCGAAGTCATACTATTAGATTACCGTACTTAAAATTTCCGTTTGGATATGTTAAAATATTTAACACATGTGAGCAATAACTGAGTCAAAATTGTTTAATCCACAAACCGTTTATACACTTGTAAATAAAGGAATCCGCTCGCTAATCTGAAAAGAGAAACAAATTATCTCAGATTCAGATGTTTGCCTGTCTGGATATTTTTATGGAGATACCATACAGGAGTTTCCCTATGTTGTGCAAATCTTTATTCAGCAGAATGTATATCTGATCTTAAATTTTAATGGTAGACCTACAGTGGTGATCGTTACATACCTTATAATAAATTCTGAATAAAAAACGACTGCTAAAATGGAATTTCCTTGTATTTTATTGTACTAACTTTTTTATCTTTTGTACTATTGTTAGACTGTTGTTACACGTTTCGGACATGGGCAGAAGCGTTTAATATTGTCAAGTGTGCGAAGATTATGACATAATTGTCAAACGTCTTTATTTTAATACTTTTGCTGCTGCGCGCTGCTATTTCGGATTAGAATATTTGCGGTGAAGATGAACAAAATTAAGATAGGGAGTTACATGGATTATAAAAATAACGACGAAGTAGATCCCACATTTCGCTCGATCGACGTTCAACTACTTTCGTAGTCGCCAATATACTTTCAATTTGCGAAAAACCGAAAACTGAAACAAAAGTGCTATAAAAAGGAAAATGAGTGTCGGAAATATGGTCTCTCGAAAGTACTCTCAAATTAACCATAACAAATGAGGTACGAGGTGATTTTGGGGATATTGGATGCGCAGGATTCAAATTACGCAAGAAAACAATATGGCAGGAATTTTTTGAATTTGGTGGGGGCTAATGCCCCCATTTATTTCGCTTAATACAAGCTTAAACTAACTTAAAAAACTAGGACTTAAAAAGCTAACTTAAAAACTAAAACTAACTTAAGGGTTAGGGAAAAAGGGAGTGGTGGAGGAGATCCAGTTTAGGGCGAGAAGTGCTCAGGTTAAAATCAAAAAGGGGGAGGTTTGAGTTGACCTTACGGAGCATGCGTAAATGGATACGGAGCAGAGTTTGATAATCCTCTCAAGATCATTTATAGTTAGAATGAAAAGGAGGGGACCAAGATGGCTGCCTTGTGGGACACCAGAAGTGGCTAAAAACGACGTTGAGAAGGCTGACCTAAAGCGAACGCTATAGTAACGGTTCTCCAGATAAGAAGATATCCATTTTAACAAAATGGGGTCAAAGCCGAGGGAAGACAATTTGAAAAGGATCATTTGATGTGACATTTTATCGAAGTTTCGTTTGGCAAGTCATCATCGACAGACGACACACTGAAACCACTATTGCCAATACCATTCGCAAATTTGAATCCCAGTTTACATTAGTGGGTAGCAAGTAGTGAAGAGGCTATAGCAGCTGTAGCTGAGAGTGTACGCGAAGATCGTGACGTATCGATTCGTCTTCGTTCTTAGCAGATTGGCTTGGCGTATTTTACGTGAGGATCTCGGACTAAAAGCGTACAAAATTCAACTTGTTTGAAGAATTGAAGTCAGGCGACTTGAATTCGCGTCATATTTTCAGTGAATGGGCTCTGGAAAAACTCAATGAAAATCCGGTGTTTCATCGTGAAATTTTGTTCACTGATGAAATCCATTTCTGGCTCAATGGCTACGTCAACAAACAAAATTGCCATATTTGGACTGATGAGCAACCCGAACAGTACCAAGAGCTACCTTTACATCCATTGAAACAAAAGGTATGGTGTTGTTTATGGGCTGGTGGTATCATTGGTTAATATTTCTTCAAAAATGAGCCAAATCAGAATGTTACCGTCAATGGTAACCATTATCGCGGAATGTTAATGGACTATGTGCTTCCTGAAATTCAAGTACATGGTTTCGGTGAGCTCCAGTTTAAACAAGACGGCGGTACGAGCAATACAGCGCATGAAACAATGTACTTGTTGACAAATTATTTTGGTGAACACTTAATTTCACGTTTTGTTACGGTTAATTGGCCACCGAGATCGTGCTATATCACACCTTTGGACTATTTTCTCTGGGGATATGTAAAGTATCAGGTCTTTAGGAATAAGATACGACTGGCGCTTTGGAAACCAACATTACTCGTGTTATCCGGAGATACCAGTCGCTATGCTCGAAAATTGTTCCTTCCGAATAGATCACATCAGACGTAGTCGTGACCAATATTTACATGAAATCATTTTTAAAAAGTAAATGCCGTGAATTGTTCTTTCAATCGATAATAAAAATGTTAAGTTCATTTTCAAATTTATGTTTTTTATTTTATATTAATAATCCCAATATATAACACGATTTTTCAATTCTATTTTATTTTACCTTCTATTGTAATATTTTATTTATATTTTCTTCATTGAACAACGCCTTTACAATCTCTATTACCGGCTTAAGTTAATGTAGGTGAAATGAATGACAAGAAGTCATCAGAAATGCCACAATCGATGTGTTGGGGCTCATCTGATGATTCACATGAAACCGCTGGTTTAGTGACTAGTGCGAAATAATTCCTTTATAAAGCGGTGCTACATAGAAGAGCTAGAGCGGCAGAATTAGCAAAGCAAAGGAACGAAACATCAGCTTCTGTAGGGCATGGAAAATAAACCGTTGGGGAAATGCACCTACGAAAATAAAAAAATTAAATTTTTAAGTCAATAAGACCCGAAGAGTTAGTTACAACAAGTGAGTTGGAGTCAGAGAGCGATAGTGACGAGAAAAATATTATAAATAGGCGTCCAGAGCAGAAAGAGAGTTTTATCGACATCTGAAAATGAGACAAATATAAAGGATTAATGCATCAAAACTTTGCTTGATGGAACAGTTTGGGAACAAGTAGACGGAAGTCCAAAGCCTGACAGGATACCAGTGCATAATATTTTTAGGTATATGCCAACAGAATATGCTATATTACATATAATGAACGAACAAATAAAGATGCAATTTTCTTTTATCATTGATCAGCGTATAATGCACTATTTTATAATATTCAGAGAAGAAGAAGCATTTAGTGTGTTGGTGAATAAGTGGGAGCTAAATGCTACAACACTACATGCATTCAAAGTTCTGGTTGGCGTGTGACGTCAATAGCAAGTATATAATTAATAGGTTTCCCTATTTGGGAAAGGATGATAAAAGAGAATGTCCAATTCCACTTGTTGTTGTTGTTCTAAAGCTGATAGAACCATTCAAGAATGCGGAAGGAACGTAACAACAGATAATTTTTTCACGAGTGTATCATTAGCCAGGAAGTTACCTCCAAAAAAACTACAATTGTTGGAAGAATCCATGAAAACAAAAGAGAATTGCCAAAATAATTTAAAGAAAGAATATAAAAATTATCATATATAATAATATAATTATAGAAAATAATTATATAAATCAAATCATATTGATCTTACAGTGTATAAAAATAAGCCAAAAAGAAAAGTGATTGTCCTAAGGTACAAACAAAAATCAATAAAAAATTTGGTGTAGATGTAACAAGGAACTACAGTGTGAAGACGAAAATTTGTAGGTGGCCACTTTAGATATTTTTGCAAAATTCTGGACCTAGCTGGAATAGATGCCAGGGTTTTGTATAAAGAAACGATGGGTGAAAACATTTCGAGGCAGGCATTTTTATTCCAATTAGCTGCAGAGCTCGTACAAAAAACTTGTCAAATAAAATTTTGTTAAGATTATAAAACAAAAAAAGTCTTTTCAAAGTGATGAGCGCGGCAAATAAACATTTCAGACCAAAATACAATAATTTATAAACATTGTATGGAATAAGGTATATGTACCACAATATGCATACCACTGTATACAAAAAAATTAAATTTTATTGGTTTTTTTCATAAATAAATTAGATAAAAATTATGTTAAGTTTGATTTCTCATGTGGGAAAAATTAAATTTTAGTTTTTTGAGTTTATAATTAAAATTTTATAAAAATAAATTTGAACGGAATTTCATGAAAATTCTTCATTTTATACCAGGTGTACCGGTATGTTTGTACCGTTTTTTTTTTTTTTTTGTGAAAATAAAACACTAATTCGTAATGGGAAAGTAAAAAGCATTTTATTCAAAATATTGGCCGTTGCTAGCTACATATTTTTCCCATCTTTCAGGCAATTTATGTGTTCCAAGCTAATACAACTGTTCGTCTTTTGAAGCAAACCAAAAAGTCACCCAAATTTCGACTTCCTCGTAAGTATCAAAGTGCTGCTCAGTTAATGCGTGTCCCATCGATGAAAACAAATGGTAGTCAGAAGGAGCCAAGTCTGGTGAATACGGCCTGTGGGGTAGCAGCTCCCAGCCAAGTGCTTTAGTTGTATCCTGAAACAGTTTTGCTTTGTGTGCAGGTGAATTGTCATTGAGCAAAATTACTTTGCCGTGTCTTCTGGCCCATTCTGGTCGTTTTTAGATCAATGCATAGCTCAAATTGATCATTGGTTGTTTGTAGCGATCTGTTTTAACAGTTTCAATAGGTTTTAGGAGCTCGTAGTATAGCACACTTTTCTGGTCCCACCAAACACACATCATTGTCTTCTTGCCGAATCGATCTGGTTTTGCAGTCGAAATTGATGGTTTTCCCGGATTAACCCAAGATTTTTTCCGTTTAGAATTCTGAAAATAAATCTATTTTTCATCCCAAGTAACAATTCGATGCAAAACTGATTTTTTATCGTGTCTTTGAAGCAAAATTTCACAAGTGGTTTTTCGGTATTCCATCTGTCTTTCATTCAATTCATGTGGCACTCATTTTCCAGACTTTTGGATCTCTCCCATAGCTTTTAAACGGTCAGAAATTGTTTGTTGTGCAACTTTTAAGATTTCTGTCATTTGTTTCTCACTCAAAGTGTCATCTTCATCCAATATTGTTTGCGATTCGACGTATTAAAACTTTTTTGGTGGTCTTCCACGTTCTTCATTTCTCACGTCAAAATCGTTATCTCTGAACCTTGCCAGATCCTCGGAAGTGAGTCCCATTGTTTTAGTAGATGTGAGAAGGTTTTCCACGACGCGCAATAAAGCGATATAGAGCTGCCAAAGAAGCTTCGATTGTTAGGTCGTTGACAAGCTCTTAGTGAATAGCTTTTATAATAAGGTTAACGAATAAAAAAATATAGCCTTTTGTTGTCTGACTCTTCCGACCGAGTTTTGTTTTGATGAAAATGGGGCTCAGTCACATACACAGTTCATGAAGTGTCTAATTACCCGGATTCTCTGAGCTGGTAAATTGGCATCAATTTGTGTCGACTTTGGTTTAAGAATACATATATTGTTGAAAATATCTGAGCAGAAAATTTCTGTTTCCAATAATCCAGAACACCTGTCCAATTAAGGGAAAGAGTATTGATACACCATGGATGAAAAAACCGTACACTGGCTTCTACGGCGATAAGTTTTGTAACTGTGTGTCTCTTGGGAATGATGGTTCGACTTTTTAAGTTGAATAAAGCATCCGCTTCTTGAGTCCTTCCTCCCACATGAAGAATTCCTTCATAAAAAAAAAAAATGTAATTAAGTTAGCTATTTCACAATTTTTACCGTAGCGACCATGTTTTTTGTAATAGGTAATATAATCATTGAAGTGAAGATTTTGTAGCCATTTTATTATACAGAGTGTCCCCTAATTCGTCAACGATAATCAAATTAATGAGTTTTGAGTATATTCTAAGGAAAAATCGTTCTACAGTAAGGGTCTATCTTCAATGTAGACATGAATAATGTTATCGTTCGAAAGCCGAACCTTCTGATTTGGAAACCAGTCACTTCCACTTGAGCTACGGCCACCCATAACTTAAGATATGTGGTTATGAAGAAAATTTAATATAAGTAGGGGGCAATATAAGCTCGACGATGCCATGAGGAAATGCGAGATGCAAGTAAGTCGAATGGGTGTGCTGATCTGATAGAAATGCAAGTTTGTTGAAACGTCTTCTTCTCCTCTTAGACACTCTTCGAAGAAATGAGGAATACAATACATAGATTAAAAATCCTCATTTTTCCTGTGACTCGGTCCACCATATGGGATATTCTACTAAAGTTGATGGTGCTAATCCGAACGAGACCCAATCTGAAGATTTTGATTCGACCTGATATGGAACTACCTGCTTCTTGGAATGGTATTTATAATTTCGGCAGTCCTGTTGCGGACGAATATATCCCACCGTCGTGAAGGTGGGCGAATTGCTGTTGATGTTGCAATCGGATGAATATGAAAACTTCGCACACCACCAAACGTGGGATTGTCAGTTGCGTGATCGCAGCAAGACGAGTCTTTGTCACAAAAATGTTTGTTTGAATTGTTTTCTTTGGTAAGGAATATCGCGGATAAATGACAGTCCATTACGCGGAAGCAGAATCATAGAGTTTTAGAATATACCGACTGTCACCCAGAAATTAATTTCGCTGTCTACATCTTCACGTTGTCAGTGCTCTCCTCCCCGAAAATTTCTAGGCAGTTGCTTCGATGCACTCTAAGCTTGCATTTGCAAGAAGTTCAATTAGCTTTTCTTATATAAAACGTGTATCTGCGATGGGTTCTCCACCCGACACGATATTGTCAACAAAAGCGTTCTTAACAATTACATCTGCAGCGACAGGTATTTTTCGTGATAATCGAAGCCGATTTGCTACAAAACACATACCGCCCCGTAAAAAGCTCACGCCATATCGTATGTTACCCAACATACGCAGTAAAGATTTGGTGATGGCGTAATTGAATATGTACAGAAAAGATTTTTCGTTGAGGTTTTTTTGGTTTTCTGGTTGCGTAAACTCCCGTTTTAGCGATCTGGCATGGACAGCAAGATCGCCCGATTTAACCATCCCAGACTTCTTTCTTTCTTTGAATAATCACACATGCACTCTAGTTTTTTTTTTTTTTTTTTTTTAACAGTCCGGTTTGGTATGCCATCTTATTTTTGGAATATAAGGTTTTATTGGGAAAAATTTTTTTTTGTCTTCTCAATTTATCAAAGCATAATCTTAAAATTTCCTTTTAAAAATCTGGTGCTACAATGAGCGCTATTGTGAGCAAAGTATAGACCTTATACGTTATTATTATCCTTATAAAAGTACAAAAAGTTTATTTGCTGATCTCATTTGAGTTCTCCAAATGGGAAATAGGTTATGCGGTATGTATGTTTTTTTTTTTTATTTTTTTTTTTTTAAATAAAAGCCCTTCGACTTCAACTTCTTGCAGTTTATTTCCTTTGTTGCGAACTTAAGCAGTAGTTCAACCTGTCACAGTTTTCATAAAATTAGATATGCTGGTTCTTATATATGAAAAAAAGATTGTAGGAACATGTAGTTGATTAATTTGCTATCAGCCTACCACGTAATTTATTCACCTGTTTGCACAAGTGCACCAGCTATAGCATAAGAACTTGCGTTTCTGACAGTATAAAAGCGGTTGACCCAGCTCAAACTGTACAAATTGACAATGTGGCGGTTAGTCGGATTTTTTTGCATTTTGTGTTTTACGATATACAATTTCGCGACCGCTGAAGAATATTTTGAAAACTACTATGACGAAATCGATTCGGATAGTGAAGACGACAATACAGCAGCCCGTAACGCTATGCGCTGGGACATTCAAAAATGGCCAGCTAATGTAATTCCATACACTTACGCAGATGAATATACAGAAAGTGAACGAGAAATTATCGATCGCGCTTTGAGATACTTTAACGAAAATACTTGTGTTAGATTTGAAAGACGAAACACAACAGGACTTTTAAATGGACAACGAATCGTCATATTCACTTCCAAAGGCAAACGATGTGGAACTAGAGTAGGATATCAGCCAGTCCCCGCAACTGCTCATAATGTTTATTTGAGCCCGCTCTGTCGTACGATTCCAGGGGCAGTCCAGCATGAATCAATGCATGTTATGGGAATCTTTCATGAGCAATCCCGCTCAGATCGCGATCAGTATATTGATATTGATTGGAATAACATAGACCTTAGAAATTATCACAACTTTATTAAAGTTCCAACTGAATATGCAAAATCTTATGACACTCCCTACGATTATGGTAGCATTATGCACTATTCGGAATATGCATTTGCAAAGGATCCACGAAGGCCATCTATCAGACTTCGAGAAGGTAAGGAGAATCCCTATTCTAAATTTGGTCAATTAGATAAACCATCATCAGGAGATATTCAAAAAATTAAGCGAATGTATCGATGCCCCTAATGTATGCGTATTGAAGATAGATTGGATATAATAAATAAATAGACAAATAAATATATAACTTTATAGGATGATAGGTATTTCTCTAGAGTTTTGAATTAAGATCTAATATTTCTGTAAATATTGGGCTATGAAGTTTTCACTTATTGTACTTTATTCAGTTGTTATTTCTTGTCTCCTTTCAACTAGATAACCACCTGGAACCTCCCACTTTTTTCAACAATAATCATATTTCTCATTTTGAATCACATAAAATAGCTATGATAATTTCAGTAAGGAAAACGAAGAACAGGAGCATCGCATACCCAATCGGTTTCTTGGGCCTCAGTATTCTTCAATCAATTAACTTATGTATATTTCGACATATGGATGTGTTTACAAATTGAAAGAGTATCTCCGATTTATTATTTAACAGGTTTAAAATAGGATTTGCTAAGAGATGGCGTAACTTGTATTGTTATTATTCCATTGAAACATGCGTTGGAAAGCTACTGTCATTGTACGTCATTTCAGTGTATGTTATTCATTTGAAGCGTAAACAAAAATAATTTTTTTTCACTCAAATATGTCGAACTTTGTGCCTGAAAAAGTGTTTTTGCGTTGAGCTCTTCTTCATTACTTTAATATGAAGAAAACTGCTGCCGAAAGTCATCGTATTTTGGTGGAAGTTTATGGTGAACATGTGCTAGCTGAGCGAACGTGCCAAAAGTGGTTTGCGCGATTTAAAATTGGTGATTTTGGCTTGGAAGACGATGAACGTCCTAGGCAGCCAAAAAAGTTTGAAGATCAAGAACTGGAAGTATTACTTTGTGAAGATTGTTGCCAAACACAAGAAGAGCTCGCATAATCTTTGAGTGTCACTCAAGCAGCCATTTCAAAACGTTTAAAAGCAACTGGATATATTCAAAAGCAAGGAAATTGGGTTCCACTTGAACTCAAGCCGAGAGACGTCGAAAGGCGGTTTTGCATGTCCGAAATGCTGCTGGAACACCACAAAAGGAAGTCATTTTTGCATCGGATTGTTACTGGTGATGAAAAATGGATCCATTACGACAACCCCAAGCGCAAAAAATCATATGTGAAACCCGGTCAACCAGCCAAATCAACGGCAAAGCCGAATATCCATGGCGCGAAGGTAATGCTTTGTATTTGTTGGGATCAGATGGGTGTGCTATATTATAAGCTGCTAAAACCAGATGAAACCATCAATGGACAACGCTACCGAACACAATTAATCCGTTTGAAGAGAGCAGTAGCCGAAAAACGCTCGGAATATGCGACCAGACACGAGGCAATAATTTTTCATCATGACAACGCTCGGCCCCACGTTGCTATTCCGGTTAAGAACTATTAAGAAAACAGTGGATGGGAAGTCTTACCCCACCCGCCTTATCGCTCAGACCTTGCCCCTTCTGACTACCATTTGATCCGGTCGATGCAGAACGCCCTCACTGAAATACGACTCACATCAGAGCATAATATCAAAAATAGGCTGCCAAGCCGGCGCAGTTTTTTTTGGGATGGGATCCACAAATTGCCAGAAAGATGGGAAAAAGTCATAGCTTCAGATGGGCAATACTTTTAATAATACTATTGTACATGTTTTTCTTAAATAAACGTTCAAATTTTGCAAAAAAAATAATCACCAAGAAACAAGCAATATTAGTTTAAAATATTAATATTTAGAGTTTATCATCCAGCGCTTCTATTTTCTTCCTCAAAAAAAGGAATATTAATTGTATGTGGTATTAGCTGATTTCGACAAGAATCGTCAAGGCTTTTAGAGAATCGTTATTTATGGAAGACCACGGTTTTATTATCTCTTGCCGAGCTTCGGTATTGTTAGGTTCTTCATGCTCCTTTGACAGTAATAATATGATACAGTCCTGTGAATTTGGATCGAATTTTCTGACAAACGAATTAAACTTTTTCGACTACCACTAGATTTACTACATCGTATTTTATAGCCTCCTTTCTGCGTTTATCTAAATTCCAGTTGCTCTCTGCCTTTTGAATTTCTGCCCTTGCTGTTCTCTACTCTCCGATCGAAGGCGCTCAACTTACTCGATTCCTTATGGTACTCCTGCCGTGGTAAATATACGTTAATTAAGCGATCCTTATAGTAATCTTTAAAACAATTCCACGTGAGTGCTCCTCCCTTATCTCCTACTATGTATTCTTATGATCTAAAGTTTCTGAATTCCTTCATCTCTAGTTATTGTATTCGTGGGAAAAAGTTATAAAAATTTGGTGAATATCTAATCAATAACTGATAAGATATATCGGTATTTTCTTCTCGTGGAATGTTTCAAATAGACGATCTCCCTTCGGCATAAGTTGTTTCAGACACTCCGATTTTCCATCCCTTCTCTCTGCTAAAATACAATGTACGCAATTATGGTTGATATGTGATTTGTTAGCCCTAGTAAAAAAAGTTCATTTTCAATGGTTTCTTGCGCTTTTCTGTGTTGAAAATGGGCTTTGTCGTAGATTTCTTTTATTATGCTGTTTAACATACTATCTGGAACGACAAAAATAATCCATCTATTTAGATTTGTACAAAGTGGGTGGGAGTGGATCAAGTGGTAGCGTATTGGCTTAAAAATCAGAGGGTTCGAGGCTTAGTACCAGCCGCGGCCGAAAGACTTTTTTTTCAAGCAACAAAAATTTTGTGAAATGAATGGTTGTCTAAATACAACATCAAGTCAACTTACATCACTAATTTAGTCTTCCTATTAATGTAGGATGCCACCAATAGAGCAAAATAGCCACTGAGCCCAAACATCTTTCTTTCTCTTTCTGTCCCATTTTCCGAAAACTTATGCTTTCGCATCAGAAGTGTAGTCGTAAGCACTTGAGTCTTAAGTTCTTAAAAAAAAAGAAAAAAAATATTTATATATATATATATATTTTATTTTACGTAAGTTGGTTTGTGTTTTAAATCTCTGTTACAGGGTTAAACCGATCATCTTTACACTGAGATTCGGTTAGTTTCCATTACAATTCACTGGAGCTTTTAAAGCAAAATACAACTGGTTTAGGACTTAAACCATTGACGTGTTTCATCTCTGTTGGAGCTCTGTGTTCGGTTGCGTATTCAAATTTTCCAAGTAGGAGTTCCCATCCTGCGTCTCGGGTATTTAAATCCTTATTTCGCACTGTACACTCGACTGCTTTGCAATCAGTGACGAGCTTAAATTGTTTCCCTTGGAAGTGAACTTTTTAAGTGCTTCATTTAAATTTTTGAAAAACTTGCGATGAGCCGAAGAGCACTAAGCAGAATTCAAATTGACCGCAATGAGTCACGAATGACATCTGTTTTCTATTTGGCACTTCAGCTGTAAACGTGAAAAAAAACCGTTTTCCAAGTCCAGCGCATAAAAGTATCTTCAGCTTGTAAATTATTTTAGTTGCTCCTCGATGTTAGGCAGGGGATACTTTTTCTTGAACATTTTTCAGTTTACACCTCGGAAATCGACACAAAGTCTGTCTGATCAATTCTTCTTCTTCACCAACACAACTTGGCTTGCGTAGTCTGAATAACCTTCCGTAAGAACACCAACCTCATATACACTGCCTTATTTTGGCTTTAATAATATTTTGTTCTAAATGTGGAAATCTTCTTAGTCATAAGCGATTTATCTGTAAATTGATTGCTCTTGATTCTAACTCTTTTATCTTACTTTTTACGATTGTAATTTTACCAGCTGCTTTTTCAACATAAGCCCATTTCATCGAATTCATCCCAATTGTCATATCTGACTAGAAACAACTATGGTCAACTGAATGGATTTTAGTATGGCCACTGATTTCATCACCAATATCCAATTTCGATCACGAACCAGATATTAAAATAGGAGAATTTTTAAAATTTATCTTCAGTCTTTCATGGCACATATTTCACTGCAGGCAGTCTATGGATAAACCAGTAGGATACCAGGATATATAAGCAGTCATTACTTGTAGATTTTCTTTTGATTTGACTCAGTACTTAAGTTCGTCTCTCTACTAATTGCCATCACCGTTGGTTAAGATTCCAGAATTTCCTCTTTGCACTCATGTTTCTGTGTCTATATTTGTTGCATTTAAAACACTTAAGCTTCTTATCCTTTTGAGGACAATTATGATGCTCGTGTTCGTTTGACTCACAATTGGAACAATGTCGCTGGCCACTAGTGTGGGGTTTGTTTATGGCCATTTTTCTTCACCGCCACATGTTTTGTGGTTCTTCTAAATTTGCTCGCACACCAGTAGTTTTTTTTATAAACTCCTTAATGTCTCTAGCACCATAAAAAAACATTTTATTACTAGAAACATCATAAATAACACTAAAAATGTGAGTAATAGTAGAAACATTATCAATATCATCTCAAGGTATACGACCTCGAAGGACTGTATACGAGTATCTTTGTAAAAGCTGGCGAAATGGATGTTATTAACTTAAAACTGAATACACTGGATGTAGTTTTAGTACCAATCTACTTAAACTGTAATCATTGGCAGCGTGAGTTCGATAAACTATGCGACTCACTGCACTCCTTGGACTGTACGGATATAATGCTTATTTTGGATTTTAATGGTCGTGTAGGACTCGCACAAAATAATTTCGCATCGGGATACAACAGTACTCTCACAAATCTAAAGACCTAATTTGTGATAACAAAGGAACAAAAATAATTGAACTTGCTTGCAACAGAAAGATTTAAAAACTCATAAAATATATAAACAAAAATGGTATGATTCTGATTGCATGAAAGCTAGAACCAAATCTTTTAAATTTCTCAAACTTCTAAGGTCGAATAACTCCAATATCTTTAAAACACTCTATCAAGATGCCAGCAAGGAATACAAACACATCTGTTACATCAAAAAAGTAGCCTTTGATCAACAAAACATTGCGATTATAAATAATTCAAAATCTTCTGCTCAGTTCGGGAAAGCTGTCAAACTCCTAAACGGACGCACGTCTAACATCTCTGTAACCCCAAAAGCCCGGCAACTCAGGACTCATTTCGATAAACTTCTTAATGCCCCATTAACCTCGCCTCTACTTCAATATGCAGCCCCTCTGCTCTTAGACGAAAAACTAGACTCTGCATTTAACCTGGAAGAAGTCAATGAAGTAATATGCAAATCGAAATCAAATAAAGCACCTGGTATTGATCGCATCCCGTTTGAGTTCTATAAAAATTGCACATATGAGCTTATGAATTCTCTCACAATTGAATTTAATCGAATATTCGACTCTGCTAATATCTCCGACGTATTCAGAAAAGCAGTAATTTTTCCCCTACACAAAAAAGGCGATTACAGGGACCCGAAGAACTACAGATTAATCACATTTTTAAACACTTCAGCCGAATTGTTTGCTTCATTAATTTACAAAAGATTGTTTGAATAAGTACAAGAACATAACATCCTTAAAGAATTCCAAGCTGGATTCAGGAAGGTTATTCTACCAGATATTCTGCTTAACAAACATTGCTGAAACATACAAGAGCAAGAAAAAAAAGTTTTACGCCTTTTTTGTAGATTTTCGAGCAGCGTTTCAAGCTTTTCAAAATCGGTGCATCAAGTAAAATTATTCGAATTCTGAGAGCCTTGTATGAGAATAATATTGCATATGTATGGGATGGAGACCTAATTTCAATGAGTGTTAAACAAGGCTGTATTTTATGTGCTCTAGTTTTTATATTATACATCAATGATATAACAGATGATGTCAAAGGTGGAATAAGATTCAACGGTGTATCGATTCCTGCGCTGATGTATGCTGGTGATATAGTCTTTCTGGGTGACACAACCCAAGGTATGCAGTTAATGATAAATAGGCTTAATGCTTTCTGTAAAAGTTGGAATCTCACTGTAAATCTTGATAAATCAAATATGATGATATTCAGAAATACAGGAGGACGCCTCACACACTTGGAAAAGTGGAAGTTAGACGAGGAAGAGATTGAGGTAGTATCCAGACACAGATACCTAGGTGTCCTTATATCGTCCTCCTTAAATTTCAAACCACACTTTAAGGAAAAAATAGCTGTTGCTAAAAGAGCTATCTGTTCGATTTGGGAACGTTGCTTCAAAAATAAATATGTATCGCAAAGCGCAAAACAAACTTTGTTCCACTCAACCGCAGCGTCGATAATGCTTTACGAAGCTCAGTTATGGGGTTATAAAGGCTACGATGCTGTGGAAAAATTTCTTCGCTACTTTTTGAAGAAGATTTTCCGATTACCAAAAAATACCCCGAACTATATGCTACATCTTGAAACGGGAACTCCTCCTTTGCTCTTGTACACGCTCAAAATGCACTTCAACTATATCTTAAAAATACTAGAAATGAATGAATGCAGAATACCAAACGTAGTTTTAAGAAGCATAATTAGAACAAACGGAGGCATGTGCGAGGAATGGAAGAAAACAGCTTCTGAATGCGGATTAAATCTGTCTATTCAAGTGAACGAGCATCCTCATCTTTTAAGAGAAAAATTTAACTTGGTTTTGGAGAATTTTGACAGACATACATATGACCAATATGTCGAAGAAGCTGAATCGTCACTATTTAGGACTTATTACAGCAAACTAAACCATTTTCTAAATGAAAAAAAATACTTTCTAGATAGTCACGCAGTTGACAAAATAAGTACTATTTTCAAACTGAGAGGGGAACTCGTTCAACTAAACTTTATACCCTATAGACCAGATTTACTAATACCTCATGTTGTGACCTCTGCAACATTAAGAAGAGAGAAGAACTCTTACATTTTCTTGGTGTTTGTCCGATTTTAAAAGAATTTCGACTATCAATGTTCGGAAAACATGATTTAATGAGCATTTTAAATGGAGAAAAAGGATGGAAAGTCTTATATGATTACTCAGTTGCAGCACTTTGTTATAGAAAACGTATCATAGATAAAATTTTTAATGTAAAATTTAAGTATGTACTTTGTCAACCTGGTAGACGGCCACAGACCAAACCATTAAATACTTAGGTTAATCGTGACATTATAAAACATTTATTGAAAATAAAAATCGACTAACTAACTCCTTACGAAAAGATTCTTCCTTCCAATCCTTTGCATTCGTAAGTTTAACCGGAAACTCTTGAACTTTTAAAGGTTATTCCAGTGAAACACATAATCTGGGTACTTTTCAAATCATTTATCCCTTTTTTCACGCATATTACATACTATTACCATTAAAATTTCTGAACAAGTTTTACACATCAAAAAAAAGAAAAAAAACAAATTGTTTTTACAATTTTATCAATAGCATCAGTAGGTGAAGAAATGTTTGCTGAAACAATTCCGTCATCAAATTAAAAATCCCTTTGTAATTTATCCTGTTCAAAATTCCGTTTGATCAATTATTTAAGTTTTCGTTCGTTGTTCTTTTTTCGTCAACACTCTTTTTGACCTGTAGCTCTTGCCGAGCTTCGGTATTGTTAGGTTCTTCATGCTCCTTTGACAGTAATAATATGATACAGTCCTGTGAATTTGGATCGAATTTTCTGACAAACGAATTAAACTTTTTCGACTACCACTAGATTTACTACATCGTATTTTATAGCCTCCTTTCTGCGTTTATCTAAATTCCAGTTGCTCTCTGCCTTTTGAATTTCTGCCCTTGCTGTTCTCTACTCTCCGATCGAAGGCGCTCAACTTACTCGATTCCTTATGGTACTCCTGCCGTGGTAAATATACGTTAATTAAGCGATCCTTATAGTAATCTTTAAAACAATTCCACGTGAGTGCTCCTCCCTTATCTCCTACTATGTATTCTTATGATCTAAAGTTTCTGAATTCCTTCATCTCTAGTTATTGTATTCGTGGGAAAAAGTTATAAAAATTTGGTGAATATCTAATCAATAACTGATAAGATATATCGGTATTTTCTTCTCGTGGAATGTTTCAAATAGACGATCTCCCTTCGGCATAAGTTGTTTCAGACACTCCGATTTTCCATCCCTTCTCTCTGCTAAAATACAATGTACGCAATTATGGTTGATATGTGATTTGTTAGCCCTAGTAAAAAAAGTTCATTTTCAATGGTTTCTTGCGCTTTTCTGTGTTGAAAATGGGCTTTGTCGTAGATTTCTTTTATTATGCTGTTTAACATACTATCTGGAACGACAAAAATAATCCATCTATTTAGATTTGTACAAAGTGGGTGGGAGTGGATCAAGTGGTAGCGTATTGGCTTAAAAATCAGAGGGTTCGAGGCTTAGTACCAGCCGCGGCCGAAAGACTTTTTTTTCAAGCAACAAAAATTTTGTGAAATGAATGGTTGTCTAAATACAACATCAAGTCAACTTACATCACTAATTTAGTCTTCCTATTAATGTAGGATGCCACCAATAGAGCAAAATAGCCACTGAGCCCAAACATCTTTCTTTCTCTTTCTGTCCCATTTTCCGAAAACTTATGCTTTCGCATCAGAAGTGTAGTCGTAAGCACTTGAGTCTTAAGTTCTTAAAAAAAAAGAAAAAAAATATTTATATATATATATATATTTTATTTTACGTAAGTTGGTTTGTGTTTTAAATCTCTGTTACAGGGTTAAACCGATCATCTTTACACTGAGATTCGGTTAGTTTCCATTACAATTCACTGGAGCTTTTAAAGCAAAATACAACTGGTTTAGGACTTAAACCATTGACGTGTTTCATCTCTGTTGGAGCTCTGTGTTCGGTTGCGTATTCAAATTTTCCAAGTAGGAGTTCCCATCCTGCGTCTCGGGTATTTAAATCCTTATTTCGCACTGTACACTCGACTGCTTTGCAATCAGTGACGAGCTTAAATTGTTTCCCTTGGAAGTGAACTTTTTAAGTGCTTCATTTAAATTTTTGAAAAACTTGCGATGAGCCGAAGAGCACTAAGCAGAATTCAAATTGACCGCAATGAGTCACGAATGACATCTGTTTTCTATTTGGCACTTCAGCTGTAAACGTGAAAAAAAACCGTTTTCCAAGTCCAGCGCATAAAAGTATCTTCAGCTTGTAAATTATTTTAGTTGCTCCTCGATGTTAGGCAGGGGATACTTTTTCTTGAACATTTTTCAGTTTACACCTCGGAAATCGACACAAAGTCTGTCTGATCAATTCTTCTTCTTCACCAACACAACTTGGCTTGCGTAGTCTGAATAACCTTCCGTAAGAACACCAACCTCATATACACTGCCTTATTTTGGCTTTAATAATATTTTGTTCTAAATGTGGAAATCTTCTTAGTCATAAGCGATTTATCTGTAAATTGATTGCTCTTGATTCTAACTCTTTTATCTTACTTTTTACGATTGTAATTTTACCAGCTGCTTTTTCAACATAAGCCCATTTCATCGAATTCATCCCAATTGTCATATCTGACTAGAAACAACTATGGTCAACTGAATGGATTTTAGTATGGCCACTGATTTCATCACCAATATCCAATTTCGATCACGAACCAGATATTAAAATAGGAGAATTTTTAAAATTTATCTTCAGTCTTTCATGGCACATATTTCACTGCAGGCAGTCTATGGATAAACCAGTAGGATACCAGGATATATAAGCAGTCATTACTTGTAGATTTTCTTTTGATTTGACTCAGTACTTAAGTTCGTCTCTCTACTAATTGCCATCACCGTTGGTTAAGATTCCAGAATTTCCTCTTTGCACTCATGTTTCTGTGTCTATATTTGTTGCATTTAAAACACTTAAGCTTCTTATCCTTTTGAGGACAATTATGATGCTCGTGTTCGTTTGACTCACAATTGGAACAATGTCGCTGGCCACTAGTGTGGGGTTTGTTTATGGCCATTTTTCTTCACCGCCACATGTTTTGTGGTTCTTCTAAATTTGCTCGCACACCAGTAGTTTTTTTTATAAACTCCTTAATGTCTCTAGCACCATAAAAAAACATTTTATTACTAGAAACATCATAAATAACACTAAAAATGTGAGTAATAGTAGAAACATTATCAATATCATCTCAAGGTATACGACCTCGAAGGACTGTATACGAGTATCTTTGTAAAAGCTGGCGAAATGGATGTTATTAACTTAAAACTGAATACACTGGATGTAGTTTTAGTACCAATCTACTTAAACTGTAATCATTGGCAGCGTGAGTTCGATAAACTATGCGACTCACTGCACTCCTTGGACTGTACGGATATAATGCTTATTTTGGATTTTAATGGTCGTGTAGGACTCGCACAAAATAATTTCGCATCGGGATACAACAGTACTCTCACAAATCTAAAGACCTAATTTGTGATAACAAAGGAACAAAAATAATTGAACTTGCTTGCAACAGAAAGATTTAAAAACTCATAAAATATATAAACAAAAATGGTATGATTCTGATTGCATGAAAGCTAGAACCAAATCTTTTAAATTTCTCAAACTTCTAAGGTCGAATAACTCCAATATCTTTAAAACACTCTATCAAGATGCCAGCAAGGAATACAAACACATCTGTTACATCAAAAAAGTAGCCTTTGATCAACAAAACATTGCGATTATAAATAATTCAAAATCTTCTGCTCAGTTCGGGAAAGCTGTCAAACTCCTAAACGGACGCACGTCTAACATCTCTGTAACCCCAAAAGCCCGGCAACTCAGGACTCATTTCGATAAACTTCTTAATGCCCCATTAACCTCGCCTCTACTTCAATATGCAGCCCCTCTGCTCTTAGACGAAAAACTAGACTCTGCATTTAACCTGGAAGAAGTCAATGAAGTAATATGCAAATCGAAATCAAATAAAGCACCTGGTATTGATCGCATCCCGTTTGAGTTCTATAAAAATTGCACATATGAGCTTATGAATTCTCTCACAATTGAATTTAATCGAATATTCGACTCTGCTAATATCTCCGACGTATTCAGAAAAGCAGTAATTTTTCCCCTACACAAAAAAGGCGATTACAGGGACCCGAAGAACTACAGATTAATCACATTTTTAAACACTTCAGCCGAATTGTTTGCTTCATTAATTTACAAAAGATTGTTTGAATAAGTACAAGAACATAACATCCTTAAAGAATTCCAAGCTGGATTCAGGAAGGTTATTCTACCAGATATTCTGCTTAACAAACATTGCTGAAACATACAAGAGCAAGAAAAAAAAGTTTTACGCCTTTTTTGTAGATTTTCGAGCAGCGTTTCAAGCTTTTCAAAATCGGTGCATCAAGTAAAATTATTCGAATTCTGAGAGCCTTGTATGAGAATAATATTGCATATGTATGGGATGGAGACCTAATTTCAATGAGTGTTAAACAAGGCTGTATTTTATGTGCTCTAGTTTTTATATTATACATCAATGATATAACAGATGATGTCAAAGGTGGAATAAGATTCAACGGTGTATCGATTCCTGCGCTGATGTATGCTGGTGATATAGTCTTTCTGGGTGACACAACCCAAGGTATGCAGTTAATGATAAATAGGCTTAATGCTTTCTGTAAAAGTTGGAATCTCACTGTAAATCTTGATAAATCAAATATGATGATATTCAGAAATACAGGAGGACGCCTCACACACTTGGAAAAGTGGAAGTTAGACGAGGAAGAGATTGAGGTAGTATCCAGACACAGATACCTAGGTGTCCTTATATCGTCCTCCTTAAATTTCAAACCACACTTTAAGGAAAAAATAGCTGTTGCTAAAAGAGCTATCTGTTCGATTTGGGAACGTTGCTTCAAAAATAAATATGTATCGCAAAGCGCAAAACAAACTTTGTTCCACTCAACCGCAGCGTCGATAATGCTTTACGAAGCTCAGTTATGGGGTTATAAAGGCTACGATGCTGTGGAAAAATTTCTTCGCTACTTTTTGAAGAAGATTTTCCGATTACCAAAAAATACCCCGAACTATATGCTACATCTTGAAACGGGAACTCCTCCTTTGCTCTTGTACACGCTCAAAATGCACTTCAACTATATCTTAAAAATACTAGAAATGAATGAATGCAGAATACCAAACGTAGTTTTAAGAAGCATAATTAGAACAAACGGAGGCATGTGCGAGGAATGGAAGAAAACAGCTTCTGAATGCGGATTAAATCTGTCTATTCAAGTGAACGAGCATCCTCATCTTTTAAGAGAAAAATTTAACTTGGTTTTGGAGAATTTTGACAGACATACATATGACCAATATGTCGAAGAAGCTGAATCGTCACTATTTAGGACTTATTACAGCAAACTAAACCATTTTCTAAATGAAAAAAAATACTTTCTAGATAGTCACGCAGTTGACAAAATAAGTACTATTTTCAAACTGAGAGGGGAACTCGTTCAACTAAACTTTATACCCTATAGACCAGATTTACTAATACCTCATGTTGTGACCTCTGCAACATTAAGAAGAGAGAAGAACTCTTACATTTTCTTGGTGTTTGTCCGATTTTAAAAGAATTTCGACTATCAATGTTCGGAAAACATGATTTAATGAGCATTTTAAATGGAGAAAAAGGATGGAAAGTCTTATATGATTACTCAGTTGCAGCACTTTGTTATAGAAAACGTATCATAGATAAAATTTTTAATGTAAAATTTAAGTATGTACTTTGTCAACCTGGTAGACGGCCACAGACCAAACCATTAAATACTTAGGTTAATCGTGACATTATAAAACATTTATTGAAAATAAAAATCGACTAACTAACTCCTTACGAAAAGATTCTTCCTTCCAATCCTTTGCATTCGTAAGTTTAACCGGAAACTCTTGAACTTTTAAAGGTTATTCCAGTGAAACACATAATCTGGGTACTTTTCAAATCATTTATCCCTTTTTTCACGCATATTACATACTATTACCATTAAAATTTCTGAACAAGTTTTACACATCAAAAAAAAGAAAAAAAACAAATTGTTTTTACAATTTTATCAATAGCATCAGTAGGTGAAGAAATGTTTGCTGAAACAATTCCGTCATCAAATTAAAAATCCCTTTGTAATTTATCCTGTTCAAAATTCCGTTTGATCAATTATTTAAGTTTTCGTTCGTTGTTCTTTTTTCGTCAACACTCTTTTTGACCTGTAGCGCTGGAAACCCTTCCCAGGAATAACAACTTTTGAAGGGCTTAAGCAGGTTGAATATATGTTGATTGTCGACGTGTTTAAATATTCCGAATTTTGTATAGGGTAATTCATCGTGAGGTTTGATTTACAATGTAAAATAAAATACATAAATTTAAAAGAAAACTTAAAATTTGTATTATTGGTTAAAAGAACAATTCATGGCATTTACTTCTTGAAAATGATATTATGTAAATGTTGGCCATGGCTACGTCAGAGGAGGTCCAATCGGAAAGTCTGGTATCTAGCGGATAACATGCGCAATGTTGACTTCCAAAGCGTCAATCGTAGCTGGCTTATTGCTGAAGACCTGTGACTTTACATATTCCCAGAGAAAAAAAATCGAAGATGTGATATCGTACGATCTAGGCGGCCAATTAACCGTAGTAAAACGTGAAATTAAGTGCTCACTAAAATGATTTCTCAACAAGTCCATTGTTTCACGCACTGTATGGCTCGTTGCGCAGTCTTGTTGAAACCAGAGCTCACCGAGACCATGTGCTTGGATTTCAGGAAGCACTTTGTCCGTTAACATGGCGCAATGACGGTTACCATTGACATAACTTTCTGATTTGCTTCATTTTTGAGGAAATATGGACCAATGGTTCCACCAGCACAAAAACCACATCACGCCGTTGTTTTTAGTGGATGTTGTTGTAATTCTTGGTACTCTTCGGGTTGCTAATCAGCCCAAATGTGGCAATTTTGTTTATTAGCGTATCCATTGAGCGAAAAATGGGCTTCATTACTAACCAAAATTTCACGATAAAACACCGGATTTTCATTGAGTTTTTCCAGAGTCCATTCACTGAAGCTATGACGAAAATTCAAGTCGTCTGGCTTCAATTCTTGCAAAAGTTGAATTTTGTACGCTTTTAGGCCGAGATCATCACGTAAAATACGCCAAGCAAAGCTGCTGAAAACGACGACGAATCGATTCGTCACGGTCTTCGTGTACACTCTCAGCTACAGCTGCTATAGTGTCTTCACTACGTGCTGAATGTGGTCTAACCGGTCGAGTATCACTAATGTAAGCTGGGACTCAAATTTGCGAATGGTATTGGCAGTAGTGGTTTTAGTAGGTCAATTGTGCGCACCGTAAGTTCCCCGAATAGCAAAAAATAATACAGCTGAACAATTTGGAGACGCTGTTGTAGTGTGAGTCTTTCCATGATGACTTGCCAAACGATATTGAATAAAAATGACAAAACAGTTTGACACTATATTATATAGGTGGGGTGAAAAGTACCCTCCTTGGGAATGAAAAAAAATTCTTTTTTAAATGTTTTTTTTATTTTATTCAATAGAGTCCCCTTTTAGTTTGATACACTTATTTCATCGATTTTCTAACTTCTTGATCCCGTCCGAAAAGTAATTTTTCGAAAGGTCTGCAAAATACTTCTCCGTGGCGTCGATGATTTCCTCGCGTGAACTGAATTTTTTATTGATGAGCCAACTTTTGAGGTTTGGGAAGAGATAATAGTCCGAGGGAGCCAAATCTGGTGAACACGGTGGATGCGACAGCAATTGGAGCCGTAAGTCATTGAATTTAGCCGTGGTTGCGATGCTCTTGTGCGCCGGTGCATTGTCTTGAAAAAACAAAATTTTTCTTCGCTTCATGTGAGGCCGTTTTGCAGCGATTTTTGCCTTCAATCGCTCCAATAATGCACAGTAGCACTCACTGTTGATGTTTTTTCCTTTTTCGAGGTAGTCCACGAAGAGTATGCCATGACAATCCCAGAAAACCGACTCCATAACCCCTCCGACCCATCCAGCCTCCCTTGGCCGCTTCGGAGCACTCGTGGCGGCTTCAGTCCATTGTCCGGCACTAATTCTGTTCTCTGGTGTGTAATAGTGGATCAAAGTTACATCAATAGTTACCAATCGACGCCAAACTTCCGACCGTTTCCGCATAAGCAAGTCCAAACACTCTTTCGAAGTGCTCTTGCGTTCGTGTTTTTGGTCAGAAGTATGCGCGGAACCCAGTCCAAAATATGGCGTGTGCGCTCAGTACTAATCTTTGTGGTATCTGCTAACTCGCGCACCTTCACTTTCCGGTCAGCTGTAACCGCATCGGGGGCTATGCCGCTGCGGACTTGATCGGTAGTGGAATTGCGGCCATTACGAAACTCTCGAAACCAATATTTGACTGTGTAATCTGACGGAGCATTAGCAACATAATATTTATCCAACTTTTCTTTTGTTTCCTTCGCCGTTTTGCCTCTCAAAAAATAATGTTTTATGAGAGAACGAAAATCGTTTTTGTCCATACTCAACATGATGCCAAACACGTCAATAACAATCAGCTGTCAAAACAAAACTAAAGACAGTATCGCACTGAAATTGGCATGTCTGCCTAAATTTGAACGGACTTCAAGCACCATAACTTTTTTTGCAGTAGCAGCGCATTCTGGCGGTCAAGGAGGAAATTTTTCACCCCAGCTCACCTAACAATAAAGTGTTCAAATCTGATCATTTTATTTAAAAATTTTCAGTCAACTTGAATTTTACTACAATAAATTTAAAATACGAAATTTGTTTCTTTCATTTGCGACAAAATTTTTCTCCATAACAAAGCTTTTGATTTTTTCCCCAAATTAACCGCTTGGGGAGTTGAATCGGCCCAATTAATCAATTGTTTTTCCCTTCTTCAAATAGTCAACGTAAATCACACCTCGCCCGGCCAAAAGACGGTGGCTATCACCTTTCCGAGGGCACATTCCTCGCTTTCTTTGGAGCACGTTCACCGGGTACAAGTCATTGTTGTGTATGAATGAATCCATGTCTTATCGACGATCACGAAACGACGAAGAAACTCCTCCGGATTTTTCTTAAACAGGACCAAGCTCGTCTTTGAAGTGGTCTCATAATTGCTCTTGTTCTTCGTTGTGGGCAAACGATGCATTCATCGCGCGAACAGCTTTCTTCTGCCCAGAATCTCATGCAGGATATGGTTACGATATTGCAGGATATGCAAGATAATGGTTGAGATGCCTGCTATCTCAGTCAACTTGCGAATTTTAATTCGACGGTCCGCCAATACGAGATCATTGATTTTGTCGACGGTTTCCTCTGTGGTAACCGTTTTTGGGCCACCTGTGAACCATTGGTAAACGGTTGTACGGGAAGGTGAATGGGTCCCATACATACCATCGAGAATGGAATTGATTTCCTCGCAGGTTTTGCCACTCAAAAATAAGACCATGAAATGGGTGTCAAAACAAAACTAAGCGTTGGATTGTCACCTAAAGAGGTTTTACTAAAAGAAGTAGTACACTGATTTTGGCTCAGTAGCGCCACTTGTATTACAATCTGGGTACTCATTAAACAGCCTTCGTATATATAAAATAAGTTTTCTGAATCATTAATAATCGTTTTTAATTACTTCTTATTTATTGTCTAAAGCTTCAACAAAAAATCACGAATTTTGCTGATCTTTTTTCATTGACATTTGCGCATCAGTTTATCCACTGTGCAGTAATAGATATTTTAGGAAAGGAGTGATTCCAATTATCTATGTTAATGAACCTTTGGCAAGGCTGATTGAGTATCGTGAAAGCAGTGATGCGTTTCTGAATTTACCCTATATTACTGGAATTTTAACAATACTAATAATGTACAAGTAATAGTTGAAATCTATCATTAGTTGTAGTGAAGAACGAAATCATTAAATTCGCTATTGAAGAATTGGCCTGAAGTCGTCTGGTACTGATGATACTTGATGATACTCATCAAGAGCCTTAGACCTTTCAACCTGAATTTGTTTCTACTGAGGATCGTGGAAAGATTTATTAATCTTCATAAGCACGAAACTATACTATTCACTTTCTGATCAGATACAACGCGCATGCAACGCGCACAAGATTAAAAGTTTACTTAAAAAAAGAATGATTTTTATCGCCATTAAGGGTGCTTTCGACAACAACTTTTGACGGCATATTGTACAGACGAAATGTTGTAGACTAATTCCAAGACTTATGAATCAAAGCAATTCTCTTTTACGATTAGTGCTCTAGAAATGGGCTTCTCAGTGTATTCTCCCAAAACTGAGTCTGATGCATCCGTTTTTCCAACGAAGCTATATATGATACTTTAAGGTCATCCTGGACAATTTTTGGAGTAAACACTGAGCAAAACTACTATAACATAGTTCAATATTCTAAAAGTGGTAAAATTTGTTGGTCGTTCGTCAAAAATATTAGAAATTCTGCCTCATCCTCCATCCCAACGCTCATTTGTAATGATATTTCAGCTGTCAGCTATTCTGACAATTCCAATCTATCCGACGCACAGTTTGTGATCAGCTCAACACTTTCAGGTCGTGATTTGTCCCCGTTTAAATGTAAATACCTATGTCTAATCTTCAATTGGATTCTCTTCTGAAGAGCTGTTCTTCCACATTGGTAAAACCACTACATAATCTTTCTCATAGATCCTACTCTTTAGAACTCTTACCGAACAGACGGAAAACTGCATTTGACCAGCCCGTCCCTAAAAAAGACGAATCTATGCTATTACAGACTCATTGTACTTAGGTCCCTTCTTTACAAGGTTATGGAAACGCTGTTAAACCGTCGGCGGATGAAATATCTCGAAACACGAAAACCTCTCAATGACCGGTAGTGCAGTTTTCGTAGCACCAGGTTTATTTGATGGCATGTCTCAGCGGCCATTAACCGTGAATGGCATTTGCATCGTCGAAACAGAAAAATTGTCCATTCTCGGTATATGTGTCAATGACATTGGAATAAACACATTTTCGATGTCGCCAAAAATGCAACGAAATGTCTAGGTATCCTCAAGATATGTAAGGAATATTTCACCACCTTATATACGCTTATGGCATTTACCCACCCAAAATTGAAGAACAACGCCCACAGCTGATCAGGGACTCCTAAAACATGTGTACACCTGCTAGATAGGATTTAAAACCGTGCAATAAAAGTCATTCGTGATGCTAATATCACTTAGTCAATTGACACCTTCGAAAGCCGACGTAATGTCCCCTCTCTCGCTATTTTCACCACTAGTTCTTCATAGAAATGGCTAGTAAAATCCTTTCCCTTCATACCTTCAACCGTTACACCAATTTCGGGTGTTTCAATGCTCATCATTATATTCGCTAAAATAGAGTTATTCGTTTCTAAGCCCTACAACTCTCTTGTGGAAAGCACTGCCGAGCTCTCTATTTCCTAATCGTTATAACCTTCAAACATTTAAAACCAACTTTCACTGTATGTACGTCCAATATTCCCAAAACCATATATATATATCCAAATTATGTCGTAGGATTTCAACTTCTGATTATTTTTTCATCTGAAATTCCCAATTAAACTAAGTTAACCTTCCCCTGGGAAGATAATCTTTCTCCAAAAAAAAAAAAAAAAAAAAAACATCGAATATGTTATTTTCTCTTATAAAGCTTTTTCCTTTGTACGGATATTACTTTATTGGTTTTGTTTATTTTTTTTTTTTTTCTACTTCTCAATCGGAAGTAGCGGCGAGAATAAAACACAAATTGTATATCCAAAACAAAAACTTATGTACTAGAAAGTACTACAATTCTTCTTCTTTATGTATTGTTAAATGGGACGAACTAGGTTTGTTGGAAAATTTTTCTTATCCGCACTATGAACGCAAACCTTTTATAAGCTATGTAAACGTAAACACACATTTCAAGCGAAGTGGTAACTCGGCAAAAGTTGGAAGGGGGTGAAAAGTTAAAACCAGGAAAAAGTTGAATTGATTTTATCGTTCCTTTAACATAAAATACATAAACTTCCTGGAAAGATGAAGCCGTAAACCGAACTGCAAGCTAGTAAAACCAAACTCAGGTATGAACTGTGACTTTGTCGACATAAACAATTGCAATAAACTTGACAATAAATTCGTCAAACTCTGCAGGATTAACTTAATCAAATGCTGGTTGGGTGTTCTAATTTGATGTTAATCGGTTTTTGAGTACCACACTTGATCGAATAAATTTTTCTTTTATTCTCCAATCTATGTGGGAATTACAGAAAATTGTTACAGATGTTGTTATTTTAAGGATAAGCAAAACGATTTTATCGAGAAAAAGAAAACTACATCGTTATGTGAACTTGAAGTGATTATTTGAAAATAACAACTCTGAAGCTGAAGAACTGCCATCAATATCTTTAACTGTAGCGCCTAGTAAGTTTTGGTACCAGCATTTACATTTGTGGAAGCGTATTTAGAATTAAGGGTGACAAGGAGCAAAAAATGAAAGCATATCGAATGATAAGAAAATAGTTTCAACAATGAATTGAATGTAATGTTGTATCATTTTGTTTGTCGAAAAACTCTTCCCTATGACATTGGCTATCGCAGGAACTTATTTGACAGGTGACAGTTTTAAAACTCATGTTACTGCTCCACTACGCTCAAGTCCGAGTGTACCGCTCCAAGCAATTCAACTATTTACTGCTGCGTTTGTAGCTATTAAAGTGTACAAAAAACCGCCATTCTCCAAAAGTCGATGCTTACATTAGCGAAACTGACATAATTGACAAAACGCAGAATTTGGGGCATTTTCATCAATTGCAAAAATCGGTTAAACTTTGAATACGGGAAGAACCAAGTATAATATGCTAGGATTGTTATTTAGACTGCATGAATTCTTTACCATGATTGCAAAAACTCTGTGACAAAGAGTATAAATTGTTTGTAATTATCATCACTTTCTCATTGACATTAAGGAGCTATATTAAGAATTCCACAACAATAACGAACCTTATATATATAACATATGTCCATCGACAGGCGTATATATCAATGCTGTTCTAGATATGATACTTCTAAAATGCGAGGGTTGAGCAAAACGAAATGAAAAGACTAAAGCTCACTGTCAAAAATTACTGCACCTCAAAAAGAGAACTTTTAACAGATGCATTCACATCATTGACAACTATCAGTTTGGCAAATTTGTTATATGGGTTCTTCAACATATTCGAGGTTCTTCAACGATCAATGACGACTTTAGGACTAGTGTTAAAATAGAACTGGTGGCAAATGAATTGTAAAAAGGTCAAGGGCAGCTCGCATATCTCAGGGTAGGTTACTTACTCCGTGGCCCTCTGCTTTAGGAGTCTATGCATAGACCACTACACCGCAACCACGTCCAGGTTAGGGATGAACTACCCAAATATGTAAATAGCTGGAAAGGAGGCGAAAACCTCGGACAATAACGGATCTTCTGTTGATGATCAAACAAAACGAAAACAGGCAACTACTTTGTAATCTGCATATGGAATGTTCGAAACTTGAACAGACCGCTTGCAGCTGAACAACTAACAGAAACCCTCAACCACTGGAATGCAGATACTGCCACTCAGGGAGTACAGGATGGGAAAAAACTGTAACTTATACTATAGAGATTGCTACAGCGAAAACAAACCGCGTCCATTTGGGTACGGATGTGTTGTAAGCGGCCAATTTAGGTAAGAAGTTTTGAGTTTTCGAAAAATAAGCGGTCGCCTTATAACAAAAACCATCAAGGCTCTATCAGAAAACGGAATAAGGCTAATTGGCTTTGCTGCGAAGTGAAACACTACTGACACATAATTTTTCCGCCTTAATATACACAAAGGACATGGCGGTAACCACCTGATCATCAAGTAATCCAGCAAATTGATCAAGATGCGATCGGACCAAGACACTCCCAACTTTCCGAGCGGCGAACAATAATTTGGACCACACAAAAACGAAAAATTACTGAACGTTGGACGGCTGCAATCGCAGAGTCTTTGCAGGTCGCGTAACCCTCAAACCTCTCTAGGTGTCCTATGAAGTACTGAAGACCAATGGCGACGATCATCAGCGGAAAATGTGTGTGGAAGTGTGTTGGAAAAATAAACTACGGAAGTTTAAGTTTAAGAACAGACTTGATGGGCTTGGGGTAGATGTATCGAGGATGAAATAGGAGATAGTGAATGCGCAGCGGAAATTTAAGTGAAGTAGAGTTGAATGATTGGGATTTTGTGTTTGGAAATGATGATCATAGGACATAGGAGTGGACGTTGTGAAATAATTAAAGGGCAATGGATGTACATATAATATAGGTAGAGAGTTGTAAAGATCGCACTTTACAACACAATAGTTTATTCCTGTATATGTTAATAGCTTAGAAGGCCGAACACTTTGAGTAGGTAAATCATACTGAATTTTGTTTTGTTTCGCGTTTTGTTTGGTTTCTTCCATGTACTATTCAAAAATTACCTTTGGTGTAGGCAAGCGTTGCGTCATTGCCGCCATGAAGAATTGTTAAATGATCATCTTTGATAATCATTGATATAGAATTATGGAATTTTTAATACGTCCATTCAACTTAAGCATTTGTTCTTCGTTTATTTTTTATATTCTTTTATGACCTGGGCGCCGTCAAGGGAAGAAGGAAATGTAGGGAGGAAAGAAAAAGGGGTATCTATTTACGTTGATTTTAAATGTTTGAAGTTCGTCAGGGCATTCCATAATTGAGTTTTACGGCTTAAAAAAGAATTACAATATTTCAGAGTACGTTCGAAAGTGGGCTTACGGGTAAACTGACGCACGTTCGTACAATGTGGGGTATTACGGCTGAAGATGTGAAGGGGCGTTATGCGACTGGCGATTTTATTAGAGCACTGGTAGTGAAAATAACGATAGAACAAGGGAGGAGACAAAACGTCGATGTTCAAGGGTGTCAGTTGATTGTGCGTCAAGTATAAATTTTCTTGGATGCTATCTAGCAGGTGCAGAGATGTCTTAGGAGCACCTGACTGGATGTTGGCATTGTACTCCAATTTTCGGCAGATAAATACCTTATAAATTGATTCCAGATCAGATCAAGGTAAGATTTCTTACCTTGTTTGAGGAAACCTGGACATTTTGCGTTATTTTTGACGACATCAAATATATGATTGTACTAACGTATTGTTGATTGTCATTGACACGTATACCGAGAATGGAAAGGTTTTCAGATTCGATCACCCAATTGCCATTCAAAGATAGGAACCAAGAGAATGGTGGAAGAGATCAAAAACGAGCCATAAGAGATGCGGTGGACTGGTAGATAGAAGAAACGAGAGCAGTCAATGATTGAAAAGAATGTCCGCAATATTCCTAAGTTCTTTAAACGAATTCATATTGAGAAATTTAAGGCGGCCTTTAATAGGAGGCAAGATTAAAAGTTCGTTCCTGAGTAGAGCACGGAGAGCAAATCGTAGGAATCGAAGTTGAATACCCTGAATTCGTAGAGAAAGGAAGTTAATGTCACAGTCGAATAATATGCCAAGGTCTTTATAAGATTAAACTAGGAAAATTGATTGTTCATGGAAATAATAAAGTCGAGGAGGAGACGGGTTGCATTCACGTGAAAAGTTTAGGTATAGAGTGACATTTGGCTATATTATAGCCAAATATATTATAGAATTATATATATTCTAGGCAGACTGATCTTGGTCTTCTTTAAGAAAAGTTGAATCATGGGAAAAGAAATTTTTATGTCGTCAGGACGAATTTTTAATGACTCTCAAGATCGTTAATAGTAAAAATAAAGTTGATCTTCCTTTTAAAAACATGTTGTCTGCTTTCATGTTGTTCTGCTGCTTGGTTATATAAGGATAGTTTAGCATTGGGACAATTTACAATTAATTTACATTTATCTTTATTGAGACTTTAAAAAATCAATACAATTATTTATTGTACTTATGTTAGATTGTAGCCGACTTGTAGAATATATGCCTGGTTAAATAGATTTTAGGAATATAGGCTCGTAAGCTTTTCAATCAGTATACATACATGCATTATTAAGGACAAAGATTGATTTCCTGTATGCTTGCTCCCGGCATACTTTAAACAACTTTTAGTAATGATTTCATAAAAAGATACATCTAAACAAAAAGGAACAAAAAAGGCAAAAGAAGCAAGTGTCATGCGCAATCAATTTAAATATTATTTACTATATACATATATAAATATGTATCTCTCTACACTTTATATATTATAAATTTCAATTTAATCAGATAAATGAATAATATAATGCTCATTTTTTTTATATGAGTCGCATATTTTTATGTTTTTAAGGACAATTATCATCTTAAATTAGACCGTGACGCTTTTACATAAAAAGATAACATAAGGCTTCTACCAACATTTTATTTAATATAAAGAAGGGATCTTTTATTAAGGAGATTAAATGGTAAAAGATAGTCATTGTTGTCCAAAGCCTCACATTTGTTTGAGTCCAGTAAAGATTTAGTCAGTGCATTTGGATGGAAGTCTATGCGTTGAAGTTTTCTTAAGGTAGGTAAGATTAATGAGGTATGTCATAAAAGTTGTTAATTGGCATGTGTCATACAGCAGTTTATTTGGATATCAGTTTTTAACTGTTCTTCTATACTTTTAACAACAGAATCTAGGTATTCTTCTCTCAAATTGTCCCAGTTCTTTTGCTTCTCTGAGAGAGATAGTAAACCATGCACAGAATCCGTATGCCAATGTGGGTCTTATAAGCGTTTTATATATTGTATTAGTAACTTCGTATTTGACGGCAATGTCATATCACTAATATTTTTCTAGCACGTTTGTTAAAAATAAACCTGTTGTGGAAATACCATATACACCCAAATATTTCAATTCTGACCGAAGGGGAATAGTTACCGATTTACAAATTCAACGTTTTTCCTTCTTTCACACCTAAACGATCCCCTTATCCACTAGAATTACAAAAATAAGTTAAGCCACATTTCTCTGCAACACCGGGAATGATTCTGAGTACTCAAAATGTATAATTACGGAGGAAAAACGGTTTTGTAGGTAGCCATAAAGTAATCGAACGAGCCATGTGGGAATGGCTTTACCATGGCTTTACGCACTGAGTCGGATTTATCGTGTAGATAGGCGAGATATAGACGTATATTCTCGTATATCTTTTCATCCCTAAGCGTAAAGCGACATTCGGTGGTATCGCTAGTTTGCTGTGCGTTAATTTAAGAGTAGGTGGCGAAAAAGTGTTAAAAGAAGAGCGAGTGATTAAAAAAGAGGTGTTTGAAGGCGCAACAGATAGGATGGCAAAAGTGGGCTTTAAAATATGAGAACTTAAGATGTTAGGATACTTAGCTCTAGTTGGTTGGTCGAAATTAGGGAAAGGCGTGTGTGTTGAAAGTTGGGTGATGCCCCAGAGGTAGGAGTTAAATCAACAAAGATACGTTGTGGTGTTGACGTCTGGGCTTAATTTGGGTTGAAAAAGAGGGAGTTAGAGTACGGGTTAAAGGCTAAAAATTAGAAATAATGTTAGTTTTGGAACACTAATTAGAGCGGATTTTGTTATGGGAAGAGAAAGTGGGCCTTAGCAGTTTAGATTTACTTGCTAGCTTACATTCTGGTTAGCTTAATCCTGATCCTTCGTGGTATTTTCCAATCATTTTCAGACACGCATCTATCTAAGACTGAAATTGCTGCTAGCTGGGTTATGGAATAATAATATTTAGCCCGAAGATTGAGTTTGATTCCATACCTCTTTTTGAAGAGATTTGAAATCCAATCAACATTAGCGTTTTGGAGAGGCGCCATTGATATGAAGCGTATTGACCAATTGATTCTTCGAAGCAAGCTTGCCTAACCTACGTTGCCATTCGGAAGGTATCCTCGTTAATTTATAGTGACTGATAAGCTAAGTGGAACGTCGACTTTGTTGACAAGTTGTACGTAACTGCGCAGGAATCAGTAAGTTGGACCGTCCGTAGATGATTTTTTATGTAGATGACTTATGAGTGATGTTAATATAGTGGACCTTCAGGTAAGGCTTCGAGTAGTTTAGTGTGTCATCGATACTGTCGTAAGCAAAGGAATATATTGGATTTTTTATTGAAGCGGCCAAGCGACAATAAAGAAAATATACTATAAGACTGCCTTAAAATCAATCTCGTCGAAACAAATTCGAAGCTTGTAGAGCAATTACGTTCATAATTTAAGGCTTCTTGCGTTCAACATAATGTCGATGGATCGCTAACCAGAAAGGAGTAGTAAACAATGAACATTAAGAATACATAGCTCGAATGGGATCAGCCACTGAAAAAGCCACTATCCAGCTTCCATCCAGGTTACAAAACGTCTTTTACTGCAAAACGTCTATATCAATGTAGTTAAAATTTTACAAATTCATAGCTTGCAGGATTCTTTAGGTAGGTCAACCTAAATTATCAACTAATTTAAAAAAAAAACTAGTTACTTTACGCATCTAATTCAGAAATTTTACAACTATCATACGGAGTCAATATTCTTTACCGGTATTTGAATATAAATAATTTTTTTTTGGCTCATTCTTATTACATGCAAGGGCATGTGGCTGTAAAAACAGCCTGTAAAGTCTGGTATAGAAAATAAGTTAAAAAATACACATAAAGAAATAAGTATCGAAATTCATAATATCCTGAGTCCGTGTCCTTAAATGATCGAAATTTGATTGCTGATAAAAAAAATTCCTGTTGCATATACCATAGTGTGAATATTTTGTAATGGTGGACTTTCCTGGGCTAAAGCTACACTGATATAGATCAATTAGACTGTTAAAGAACGACTTCAGGCATTCATACAATACCGCACATGAACCTTAGCAGTTTATTTGGATATCAGTTTTTAACTGTTCTTCTATACTTTTAACAACAGAATCTAGGTATTCTTCTCTCAAATTGTCCCAGTTCTTTTGCTTCTCTGAGAGAGATAGTAAACCATGCACAGAATCCGTATGCCAATGTGGGTCTTATAAGCGTTTTATATATTGTATTAGTAACTTCGTATTTGACGGCAATGTCATATCACTAATATTTTTCTAGCACGTTTGTTAAAAATAAACCTGTTGTGGAAATACCATATACACCCAAATATTTCAATTCTGACCGAAGGGGAATAGTTACCGATTTACAAATTCAACGTTTTTCCTTCTTTCACACCTAAACGATCCCCTTATCCACTAGAATTACAAAAATAAGTTAAGCCACATTTCTCTGCAACACCGGGAATGATTCTGAGTACTCAAAATGTATAATTACGGAGGAAAAACGGTTTTGTAGGTAGCCATAAAGTAATCGAACGAGCCATGTGGGAATGGCTTTACCATGGCTTTACGCACTGAGTCGGATTTATCGTGTAGATAGGCGAGATATAGACGTATATTCTCGTATATCTTTTCATCCCTAAGCGTAAAGCGACATTCGGTGGTATCGCTAGTTTGCTGTGCGTTAATTTAAGAGTAGGTGGCGAAAAAGTGTTAAAAGAAGAGCGAGTGATTAAAAAAGAGGTGTTTGAAGGCGCAACAGATAGGATGGCAAAAGTGGGCTTTAAAATATGAGAACTTAAGATGTTAGGATACTTAGCTCTAGTTGGTTGGTCGAAATTAGGGAAAGGCGTGTGTGTTGAAAGTTGGGTGATGCCCCAGAGGTAGGAGTTAAATCAACAAAGATACGTTGTGGTGTTGACGTCTGGGCTTAATTTGGGTTGAAAAAGAGGGAGTTAGAGTACGGGTTAAAGGCTAAAAATTAGAAATAATGTTAGTTTTGGAACACTAATTAGAGCGGATTTTGTTATGGGAAGAGAAAGTGGGCCTTAGCAGTTTAGATTTACTTGCTAGCTTATATTCTGGTTAGCTTAATCCTGATCCTTCGTGGTATTTTCCAATCATTTTCAGACACGCATCTATCTAAGACTGAAATTGCTGCTAGCTGGGTTATGGAATAATAATATTTAGCCCGAAGATTGAGTTTGATTCCATACCTCTTTTTGAAGAGATTTGAAATCCAATCAACATTAGCGTTTTGGAGAGGCGCCATTGATATGAAGCGTATTGACCAATTGATTCTTCGAAGCAAGCTTGCCTAACCTACGTTGCCATTCGGAAGGTATCCTCGTTAATTTATAGTGACTGATAAGCTAAGTGGAACGTCGACTTTGTTGACAAGTTGTACGTAACTGCGCAGGAATCAGTAAGTTGGACCGTCCGTAGATGATTTTTTATGTAGATGACTTATGAGTGATGTTAATATAGTGGACCTTCAGGTAAGGCTTCGAGTAGTTTAGTGTGTCATCGATACTGTCGTAAGCAAAGGAATATATTGGATTTTTTATTGAAGCGGCCAAGCGACAATAAAGAAAATATACTATAAGACTGCCTTAAAATCAATCTCGTCGAAACAAATTCGAAGCTTGTAGAGCAATTACGTTCATAATTTAAGGCTTCTTGCGTTCAACATAATGTCGATGGATCGCTAACCAGAAAGGAGTAGTAAACAATGAACATTAAGAATACATAGCTCGAATGGGATCAGCCACTGAAAAAGCCACTATCCAGCTTCCATCCAGGTTACAAAACGTCTTTTACTGCAAAACGTCTATATCAATGTAGTTAAAATTTTACAAATTCATAGCTTGCAGGATTCTTTAGGTAGGTCAACCTAAATTATCAACTAATTTAAAAAAAAAACTAGTTACTTTACGCATCTAATTCAGAAATTTTACAACTATCATACGGAGTCAATATTCTTTACCGGTATTTGAATATAAATAATTTTTTTTTGGCTCATTCTTATTACATGCAAGGGCATGTGGCTGTAAAAACAGCCTGTAAAGTCTGGTATAGAAAATAAGTTAAAAAATACACATAAAGAAATAAGTATCGAAATTCATAATATCCTGAGTCCGTGTCCTTAAATGATCGAAATTTGATTGCTGATAAAAAAAATTCCTGTTGCATATACCATAGTGTGAATATTTTGTAATGGTGGACTTTCCTGGGCTAAAGCTACACTGATATAGATCAATTAGACTGTTAAAGAACGACTTCAGGCATTCATACAATACCGCACATGAACCTTATGTAAGCGATATTACGAGTAAGAAGACTGATGCCTCTAAAATTGGCGAAGTGCAGAGGGTCTCCTCTCTTGAAGATCGAATAAATAATCGGGCTTAATTTCGTCGAAAATGTTTTACAGATGAGTTGGTGTTTGCTCCTTACCAAGTCATCGTCTAAGTTGAAAGGTTATACAGTCTACAGGAATGCTCTTTCCAAATCCTCAGCAGTAACTGCGACTCTACTTGTTCGTTTGTACAGGCTTCGGTTCTTGGTTTGTTTTTTTCTTCCTCTCTGAACAGCCAATGTTCGTCTCTCCTCTTCTATTCGAAGAGCTCGTAAGCAGCTCTAGGCCTTCTATGCAACGCCGCTTTGCATGCATCTGGTAAAGCTGCATGTGCTTGCCGGCACTCGTCGTCAAACCAGGGGTTTCGTTGTCGTGCCCGAGTGCAACCCTACACATTAGAGACGACATCTCTAATGGCTTTTCGGGAATGTTGCGAATGGTTCCCGAAACTTGATGCTGGCGGCATAGGAACTCTTAAGAGATTAAAGGAAACTTGATTGGAAAAGATTTGGCAATCTGTTACGATTGTAACCGTTACAAATCAAACTTCCTCATAGTATTGACTTGCCTTTGCGATGTTTGGCATATCCGCAATCCGAGTCGATGTTAGCGCCTCAGAACGTTCGAACATCTATAATACAGGAATACCTTGCGTCAATTACATAATATTCATGCATATGAATATCATGATGCGGGAACCACGTGCTTGCTGCGACAATGTTTCGCACGCCACAACTTCGATTAGCCTGAATCCGTTATCAGAGGTGTTGCTGTGAGTTATACTTCCCGATAGTCCTACTAAGAGTGCCCTTTCTTTCTAGCTTTACATTAAAGTCACCGATGACAATTTTAATATCATTACTCGGGCTCTGCTTGAGCTCGAAAAAGCCATCTTTTGTTATCTTCTTTTTCCTCTATGGCGGTGCGCATTTAAATTAAGGCATATTGTTACAAGGCGTTCATTAACCTGCCGTAAGCTCAAGACTTCTTGGCGAAGTCTGCCTCTAGTAACAAATCCCCATTCAAAATTGCTTGCATACTTCAGTTTTCGAATGGTTCAAATGTTTGCAGCTCTGGTAAAATATCTGTTCCAGCTATTTATAAACACTATTTTCGGCAAACTTTTTAATGGACAGACTTAATTTTAACTGAGAAAAAATTTGATATTTCACACAATTTATTTGAAATCTTTGTCAACTTCTCGAAGAAAAAATAGTTCATGTGTCCAATCGTCCGACATTGAAAAAAATTATCACCAATTTATGTGTATTTTCAATCAAAATGGGTCGCAGCTTATAGATCGAGAAACAATTTCAAAAAGAACAACGAATGATTGGAAAATTATCTCCGATTGATACTGAAAAACATAAGAAACGTGTGATTTACCAAGTATATCAAAGCCATTAAGAAAAAGGACAATGAAAGCAATAACTCAGTGCTTGACGTTCACCAGAAAATAAATTCTAAAAAATGCTACCGAAAACATAACCACTTTCTAATAACTAAGCAATAAAGTATAATAAGAGTCATGAAAAGATGAAAGCTGATGTAGCCAAGACAGTTTCTGTTGGCAAAAACGAAGCAGTTGCTGTAAATTACAAAGTCACGGATATATCAACTAGAGTGAAACTTCCTGACATGATGGATACAGCCAGGTGGCTATTAGAAAGCAAAAGTGAAGAGAATTAAGATGGATCATTTAGGTGAGGTGCCGACATGCAAAAATAAATACACCAGATGGTATAATAAATGCATACATGTTTATGGCTTTAGTTATTCCATTGAGGCTTAACAGTTTAAATGGTCAACATTGAAGGGATCGTCGCACAGTGTGACGAATCGAATATTTAGCGGGATTTAATCAAAAAAATTACATGCACAAAGGTCAACAAAAATGAGTTTCTCTCACAGCTTAAACCTCCTACGTAATAACGGTGCACTTCATTGTTGTTAGAGCATAATGCAACAAAAAAAAAAAAAAAAATCGTTCAAATTATATTCAATGCTACCAAATAATAAAACTGTGAGCGAATCCTCTGCAGAATGTCGATTACAAAGTTTAGTAAATCACAGATGCTTTAACTTCTGTTGCTGATTTAAAAACGGGTCTAAAAGAACCATCCGTGATTATTAAATGGTAATGTGAAGGTGCTCAACAAAAATCTTATAAATAAAAATTTTCGCCTAGTGATCATTTCGATAAAAATATTTTTTTTGCATCTCTATGGTTTCGATCCAAATGTATTTCTTAAAGGATGAAACTAAAAGAGTACTTTGGCAAAACCCAGCCCCATCATTAACCAGATACTGTCGACCTTTTAAAATAAATTGAGCTAAAGAAACAACTGACAAAAAATCTGCCCAGATTACAGGAATAGATAAAGAAGTCATCAAAAAGTTTTATACCATTTTAGAGGCTCTTGGCTCTGGGTTTCCAATTGATACAGATGCATTTGAGAGTTATGCAAAAGAAACACGGGAACTGTATCTTTAAAATTATGTCTGGTATTATATGCCAGTAAGTGTGCACAAAGTCTTGCTTCATGGAAAAGAAATAATTTCTTCTTGTATACTTCCAATCGGACAACTTTTGGAAGAAGCCCAAAAAGCAAGAAACAAAGAAAATAGCAAGTTTAGAGAATTATTTACCAGGAAAATTTCGCGTGTAAATACTCGATTATTAAAAACCTCGGATAGCAAGCTTAAGATGTCTTCCGAATGAAAAATAAGTGTTTTTGAACATTAAGTTGTGCAACTTTAACATATACCAAATGAGTAAAAAAAATTTCCTGTTTTTATGTGTTAATGTGTAGACAATTGTGCTCCTATGCTTAAATAATTTATTTAAAAAAATTTTATGAACAATTCCAAAAAAAAAACCAACATACTTGAAAAAACACATTTATTTGTGAGCGCTATTAATTTAATTCCGCTAAATCGGCAATTCGTCACACTGTGCGACGTCTATCATCTGTTCATTTTTGGCGACCTACAATGTTCCAATATATAAAGAAAACTGGAGAACTCATACAGTCAACGATATAAAATGTCAAATTTCTAACCTTTATTCTACTGAATTAAAACTTTTTCACGAACTAGAGATACTTTTTAACTACATATGATAACAAGAAAGTTCTGAATGAAAGATAAATCAAATGATGAACATAACTATGAATACAGAAGCTCTCCATTTCATGCAAGAATCAGGTGCATGGAATTTATTTAAAAAAAGGGAGATAATATTAATGAATCTATTTGCATCAAGGGGGCAAATCAGAAATCGAGGGATCTAAAAACTTTTGCGCAATGAAATTGGGCTCGATGTGGATAGATCAAAACAAGGATATGAAAATACAAATCAGAGACAACAGGTCGTATAATTCGGGTCAACAACGGGGTAATAACGAGGCTTAAAGTAATGCTTAATGTTTTGAGTTAAAGTCAAAAGGTTAACACTGTCAAAATTGGGAAGTACGCCAAGAAAACAACTGAGTGATTAAAGAAAAAATATAGCGAAAAAAAAAATCGTACCTACTCTTTATATAATTTTTGCTTATAATCAAAACATAATGGAGTAACTATTGTTACCACTTAAAGAATTTTTAGAAGAAGCTCAGGAATACAAAAATAAAAACTGAAAGAAATAAAGATATTAAAATACGTGCAAGGTTTCAAGGATGCGGCAGAATTGAAACCATTTCAACATACTTGCAACCTAATCGGACCCACTCATTTCTTCGTTGAGGCATTTCAGAATCGAAAAAATTCTCAAAACACAATACTCTCCAGAAATGATAAGTTTATTAGACATACCCCTGGATACTGGCGAAAGTTTCCAAGAAGTCTAATTTTATTTTATTTAGATTTTTGGTGCCTTTACTTTTTTTTCACTATTTGACTTGAAATGAATAACTGAAATATTTTAGTATGTACTCTAATACGCCAAAAAATAAAAAAATCTCTTTTGACACCGCTAAAAAAAAAAAAAACATTTACCAAAAAAACAAACCACTGTTTTGCTTGAACTAGCTTTTAGAAAACCTGTTATTACTTCAATCATGGGCTTTTGAATATTTTTAAAGTCAAATATTTGTTTATTCCCTGTAGTGAAGAAGTCTTCTTTAAGCAGAAGATTCTAAAACACCCTGTAAAGAATTTTTCTTAACATTCACTAATTTCCTTTTAATCATTTAGCAGAAAAAAATCACTATGGTATATCGTTATTCGCTTAAGAGATTTTTTTTGTAAGCAAAACCGTAAACATGATTGTGCGTCGATAACAATTGTTGTACTTTTCACCACCTTTTTGTGCGGCGGGACAACATCAAGAGTCAGTTCTGTTATAGATACCCCTAGGACGAGAGGTCGGTTAGACCGAAGCCAGTAAGCCGTTTGGGGATGTGAACGCTATCGTTGGTCCATTAAGGGACTATCAACCACCATCTTTTTTTCAAGACCCACGGTTCTTAAATATCGTTTATACACCCTGACTGATTCGAACTGCAACCAACTTCAGGCTGCTATAATTTCCAAACTGTTCATTACTGTGAGCTCAAATTTTGACACATAACAGATAATTTTATTATTTACAAGCCTTTTAAATGATTTGCGTCTCAATTGTGTTGAAAAAATTTTATCCGCGATGGAATTCAAACGTGATAGTGTGATTGCTTTATATTTGGCTGGAAAACCACAAGTAGCTATGGTTAAAACCCTTTAGCACCTCAACGTGAATATATCAATTGTGTCTCGAACCATAGCTCGTTACCGTGATACTGGCAGCGTTGCAAAACGCCATGGAGGTGGTCATAAAAAAACAGCAGCATCGGCAGAAATGGTTCGGAAAGTGAAGGCTCAAATTGAGCGAAATCCGCGTCGAAATGGAAGGAAAATGGCTCGTGAGCTCAATATATCGTTGGAACGGATGCAACAGATACTGAAAAATGAGCTTGGGCTCAAGCCATTGAAGTTCCAAAAAGCACACGATCTTACACCATAACAGAAAAAAGTTAGAGTCGAAAGAGCAACGGAGTTGCTCCGCTTGTACGAAAGTGGTGAGTTGCCGAATTTGGTTTTTTCCGATGAGTCGCCATTTGTTATCGAGCAATATGTCAACAAACAAAATGACCGAGTTTACTTGCCAGTTACCACCTTCGGACGGCGACCAGAAAGCAGGCAGCACCGATTGTGATGGTTTGGGCCGCCGTAACGGCCAATGGTCTCTCTCCGCTCGTATTTTTGGACCGTGGCGTCCAAATTAATGCTATTAGACCGTGGACATCAAGACTCGGCACCGTCTCACAAAGCGCGCGTCAATCAAGATTGGTTAAAAAACAATGTTCCACATTTCATTTCTTCGACACAATGGATTGCAAATTCTCCGGATGCAAATCCGTTTTATTTCTCTGTCTGGGGTATTTTGAATGCCACCTCAAACAAGCACTTCGCCGGGAATGGGCCAAAATACCGCAGAGCCACTTCCGTGCAGCTTGCGATGCTTTCTTCTGCCGTCTCAAGGCCATTATTCGCGCCAAAGGTAGACATATTGAAAACTACTGATACAATTTGAAAATTGATGTATTTTCCAACATTTTTTGCTTTGGCACAATAAAATTTATCAAAAAGTAAAAAAAGTATAGCATTTTAAAAAGTTGCAGTTCGAGTCAGTCACCCTGTATATGGTAGCTACGAGTAGTTGATGTTAAAAGAAGAAGAAAGTTTTTTTATCTCAGCTACCATGCGGTCATGTAGTACATTCTCAAAAAGTCTTAATAGCAAGATGAAAAAATAAAATCTATTCTTAATTTTGAGTACACCAGTTGAATATATACCCAGTAGACGAAAATGGTATACAACAAAAAGTTATGACATTGCCCGTCGTCCCTAAAATATATCGCTTAAAAAATTTCGTAGAATTCAAATCAAATGCGCTATTAAGGTATATTCATATTTAGATTACTTAAGACCAGCACTTAGCATATATTTTCTGCAACATTTCGACCAACCTTTTCTGGCTCAAAATCAAAAAAATAAAAAAAAATATATAACAAATTACCTTTGTTAGTTCCTACCGACAACATTCCACAGCTGCACGAGAGATTTTTGTAAAAAGAATGACAGAACCAGCTCTTTAAAAAATTTCAATTATTGTTAAAAATTATTCCGCTCGCTAAGTAAATAGTCTGAAAGAAATTATGTATTTCCATTTGTGAAGCATACTTTGAATCGCATTTGATAAAATTTAAATCCATTTCCTAGACAATCAAAATGAAATTTCATTTTAAATTACGAAAGAACCGCTGTCAGTGCTATCTTCTGATGAAGGCCATATTAGAGGAAAAAAATTAAAAAGTAAAAACTGAACGAAGCCAAATGTATCCCAGAAGCAACATAGCAAGCAACTTGCCCGGACAAATCTATTCGCGCGCCCATTAGTAAAGGCAACGAAGAAACAGCATTAAGATTCGAAGTCGACTCAAGAGGACGACCAGTACCGGAACCACTCCTTTGTCATGTAAAATACTGTGACCAACTTCTGCTGTCAGCTTCCGTTTTAACAAGTGTAACAGGAAAAAGAAATATGTAACTCGGCTGACTATACAGCCACCACAGTGTAAACCGCATTTTGCGCCAGTCGTAGCAGTAGAATATAATATACTTACCAGTGCTTTCATTGCAGTCCAACCAATGTCGACTTCGTTGCTGATTTAGCAGGAATTTTCCTGACTCTCATGCACATCATTTCCGTCGGACAAGGGAAAATTAAATTTCAAATGAATTTTCAATTATTTTCCATTTCGGTAATGGCTTTTGGTACAAACACTAAAATATGTCTATGATGTCGAATGGATAGGTATAAATACACACATACCTTGAACTTTACAATTTTGGAATATTAACAAGTACTTAGAAAGATTCGGCTGTGATATTTTTTTGCTTAATAGGACAGCCTTTCAATTTTGACTTTTGTATACATAAAGCATAAGGATAACTATAAACCGTTAACATACTAATATAACGAAAATAAAGGAGAGATAAAAGACTTCAATACTAATTATCGTCTTTCTTATTTAAATTTTCTTAACTTAACTTTTTACAAGAATTGAAATTTACGAATGCGTTTTAAGCAAATCACGATTCATGAGCTGATCTTCTCGTAGTGGTGGACGTAAAAACATATGTGGAATGCTACATTTCGAATTCTACATATACATAGATGCTACATTCCAAGGCCTCACCCTTTCCAGCGAGCGCTTATGCGCTCAAACTAAGATGGGGACGTCCTCTATAGGGTTATCCCTCAAGTTTAGAGGGATTATTGTGAGCATTGATATTCATGCGTTCACAGAGGCCCAGCAATCTTAGCCGGATTATCTGATGTATATCCATACAGTTCGCTGTTAAAATGTCTCCTCCATTCTCCATTGATGAAAACCGGATTGAAAATTATCAGAAGTAGTTCTCGAAGCACTCGAGGGCTTTTCACTCGCTTTCGTTAGTAACTGAGAATTTGCACAGTAAAGAAAGATTTGCATGATCGGTTTTCGTTGCTCGAGAGAGGGCTATACTACTCAATTGCCTTCCATGCAAAAAAAATCAGTGATTAACCAGAGTCAATCTTTGCATGATTTTTTCTGGTGTCGTTGTCAGAGTTGATACCTCGAATTTGTTCTAGGCGTTGATTTTCTGTGTTCCTCTTTTTCGATATTTTCCCTAATAGGCCACTAAACACCTCCTTCCTGCTTTCTTTCAATTATGTCAATATCATCTGTAGATGCGAGAAACTGAAGAGGTTTTAGAAAATGGAGCCTTTGGAGTTGACTTGTGAGTTCTTTCTTTCTTTTTTCCTTTCTTTCTTTCTTTCTTTCTTTCTTTCTTTCTTTCTTTCTTTCTTTCCTTCTTTCTTTCTTTCTTTCTTTCTTTCTAACACTGAGTGCCTCAATTTTGTCGTTGCGAACCTTGAAGAAGCAGTATGAATTCTGCATTTGATGAGGAGGAGAAAATCATAGATCAGGTCCTTTCAAGAAAGCTCTTTAAAAAGGATATAAAACTAGGGTAAAGCCTTAAGCATGTCCAGCGAATGAAAATATAAAGTTAAATATCTGTGTTAGAAATTAAAAGCAATTCATAACCCAGAAACAACGACGTGGACGTAGCAGTATTTTGTTTCCTCCGGGTGATTAATTAGAGTGGGTCCCCTTGCCTCTCACTGTTGAATCATTAAATTCTTCCCATTTCTACGTTTAGTTCCCGAGACTATTTCAATAAATGCTGAAAGTGTGACCATTCAGTTCAATATAAGCTTCAGTTATTCGTCTTTTCATGTCCTCACGTGTGTTGGCTTTTTTCTGTAAACCTCACTTTTTAAGTAGCCCAACAAGAAAAAATCAAGTGACGTAAGATCAAGTGATCTAGCAGGCCATTGCCTCGGACACCCTCGTCCGATCCATCGTTGATGGTAAATATTGTTCAATACACCCCAGGCTACTTGGGAATAATCGGCTGGACAACCATCAGTTTGAAACTCAGGTGTATTAGGTTTCGATATTTTTGCCAGAGGTGGTTGTCAAACTTAACGGGACGTGCTAGTACATCCTCAACCAGTGGGTCTTAAGTACGTGCTAGTTGTTAGTTCGTTACATTTAGCCCAGCCAGCAACCACTCCAACATCAGTGTTATGCCTTCATGTCAGAGTTGACGCCGACGGGATTCTCATAAAACTACATGCAAATTCTACGAAAAGACTTTTTCAGAGAAGTGCCTCGCACGGGATTCGAACCCGCGACGCTCTGCTTGAGGATTGTATGCATATACCACTACACCACGGCCACCCAGTTCTTCTAGTAAAACTGGAAAATGGTCCCGCAAGAAGTTTTCATACTTTTCGCCATTCAAGTTGCCTTCAATAAAATATGGACCTATTAATTTATTCCGAATAATTCCCGCCCAAACATTAAAATTCCAAGGGTGCTGGCGTTCAACTTGTCGCAACCAAAAAGTGTTTTCGGTGGCCCAGTAATGCATATTATGTCGATTGACCGTACCGTGATTGGTGAAAGTCGACTCATCGGAGAATAACACCTTGGCAAAGAAAAGGGAGCCTCGTTCAATTTGCTGAAGTGCCCATTGACAAAAGGAAACGCGGTTGCGAAAATCCTCAATAGAAAGTTTTTGATGCATTGAAACATGATAAGGATGGTATTTATGCCGATGTAATATCTTACAGACAGTCGTTTGAGAAATTCCTGATTCACGACTTATTTGGCGAGCGCTAATGTGAGGATCGTGTGCAACGGCAGTTAACACTGCTATTTCATTGTCCTCAACAGCCACCCTATCTGACCGATTCGTTTTCTTTGGTTGTATACTTCCTTCAAAAGTGAATTGTTGTTGGTCTGGGAAACGTTGGGCGTGAAGAGCAACAGCACCATCGATGTTCCTTCCACTTTCTCCATAAATCAATATCATTTCAATTTTCCCTTGAATTGAAATAGCCTGCATTATTATTCTGGAAAACGTTACTAATAATAATCAGTTCCTCAAAACAACTTCTAAATGAAGTACAGTTCCGTTCAAGTAGAAAAAGAGGGCCTAGTGCACATCATACACTCACAGATAAGTTTAGGATAATTTGTTTCTAACTGAAATTTCTTTGAGTTTTAACTTCACTCGAGGCAATAATGACTTCCTCAAAACAAATCTCGAACTTATAGCACCCTAACAACGTTGGAAACCGATTATTGATTTAGGTGTGCCAGTGAATAATAAGATTAATAAGATTAATAAGATCTTTGGGACAAATTATCAAAATCAAATGAATTATCATTTGAAAAATCAAAAGTGACCTTCGTTTGACCTTGAAAATGGGGCTCAAGCTCAAATTCGTGGTCACCATCTTATGTCCTCTTCAGAACCTTGTGACTTTTGTCTGAAACATTTTTCGCGATATCGCGTATTTTTCGAGTAATTTGGATGTCTCAAGAAAAAAAAACTCACCCTGTATGTATCGATTACATAAATAGAAAAATAAAAAAAATTAAAATAGACTCACCAATCCTTGCCGAAAAATTGACACTCAGTGATGAAGTACACTTCCTCGCTGCTTCGATGTAAATTATTAGTTTTTATTTGTATGCTGTTTGGGTATTACTTCCCTCTTTTGGCGAATTTGTCAATAAATGCTATTAAAGCCATTAAAACCAAAATCAAATTTGTAAGAAACAGAGTCTGATATTAACGGTAAATGGTTAACATAACAACATTAAGTTCTTGTTGGGAGGATGGGATAAAAGCAAAAAGGGAAGAAGGAATAGATGTTTTAATCTCTGCTCGGTGATCCTGCATGGTGGCTTTGGGTATTCCGTTCGGGAGCACCCGAATGGCTTGTTTGAACTACGCTATTTTTCCTTTGAGTAATCATAGGCTTTCGGATTTTATGGCTCACGCTGAACGTGAAAATATAACGTTTTTCGTTTTATTTTACTCGAGACTGCTTGATGGTTCTCATTCTTTTTTCAAAGCTGGATTTCTTATGATCATTTTTATTTTATTTACTTTTTATTTTTCATATTTAAATACATATGTATGTATTGTAAAGTTCCTTTTAATGAAATCTTTCAGTCTAACGAAGAAAGATGAGAAAGCGCTTCAGTGACAAAGTGCCTACAGTACCAGCACCCACCACGTCAACGCCGAGTAACTGCAACCTGATGTGAGTGTAAGCCGAACATTCATTCCGCGGTTACATCATCTCTTTCACAGTAAGTATCGCAGGATTTTGTGTCACTAATGTCCAGCATATTTTATTCCTTTACAAAAGTGAAATACCCTGTCACGATGCTTGTAAACAACCTGCAGTCTTTCCTGCTGAGGCACAGCAGAAAGGCCACTGACTTCCTAGATACGTCGGGAAGCATTTTTTGGTCGGCCTGTATCCCGGGGAGCTCTGCCATTTGCAGTTGTACTCATATGAAACCAACTTTCAATGTAAGTTTGGGCCCTGAAAAAACTCTCCTTTGAACCTTGTCGAGCAAGTTCATCGGTGATTTCGTTTCACGTGATCCTATTGTGGTCTGGGATCTAGACAATGATCACTGAATTTAACCTTCCCAGTTCGTTCAGTTTTCTATTGCATTCTTGAACTAGCTTGGAAGTCATAAGAGGGTTAAGCAAGGCTCCAAGTGCAACTTGGCTGTTGCTGAAGATGAAAATGCTTCGCTCTCTCCACCGGTTTTCCGCAATATAGTTCATTGCCATCAGGAATGCTTAAATCTCCACTTGGAAGACAGATGCGAGCTTTCCTAACGTGAAGTGGAATCTAACGTCTTTATTGATTTTGGAGCCGACTGTGAAGACCCGACTTTCCTGACTCAGATTCTAGCCGAAACCGGTCCTGGGCACAGAGAAAGTCGATTTCGTAATTTTTCCGCAACAGGAGTTCTTGTATCATTGCATCGGACCAAAGTAATAAGACAGCCGGCGCGCAAGGTTATCAAAGCTACAGTGCGTGTCGTAAAAAAGACCCTTTCTCTTTGACGGAAGATGGCTTTGAGAGTGCAGCCAATGATATGAATATCAAGAGGAGAGAGATTCATCAATTAGAGCGAATCAGGGGAAAGTCCCAATGCTTTCGAGACAAACCGTTCTTTGAAGTCTAAGCTTCATATAGGATATAATTGGCCTTATCATAACCGTGTACGTCCAAAGGACACTTCTCGGTGACGGGCCAGAAGGCCGATAGCGCCTTAGATGTTTTCAACGTAATATGTTTAGTCCAAATTAGGTGGTGATGCCTTTAAGTACTAGATGAGTCAGACCAGGTAGCTTCCACCTTTCCGTAAATAGAACAACCTCAGCTTTAAGAAAATTGACTGAAAGCCTACTACTAGTGCACCAGTCATCAATCACGTCCAGTGCTACCTGCGCTGTTGAGCAGACAGTCGCTAGACACGATCCAACAGACAGTAAAGCTACGTCATCCACGTATGCTTGTGCATAGACGTTAGAACTATTGAGCGTGTTAAACAGTGACTCAACCAATATGCACCATGGCAATGGAGACAGAAACTGAGTAAAAGGCTTTTTCAAAATAAAGATTCAGGTAGATTTTGAACAAGAGATTAATATTCAGTTGTATGACCTTTCTTAAAACCATTCTAGTTCTTTGAGATAAAATTTGATTCCTCCAAAAATTTATTCAACTCATCAGTTAGTCCTTTCTCAAAAAAATTTCTAACGATTAAGATGTGGTTCAAAAAACCGGTTAATTATTGACGACATTTCGCTTCCTATAGAGGGTTCAAGTGGGGTCTTAATTTCAGAATATGTTGTATTTTGGAATAGAATTCTCTGAAAGTATTTGGTTTGGTTTAAATATTTACTAGTTGCTTACCGTTATGAAAGAGTATATCCCCCGAGATATTTGTTCCAAAGTATTTTCTTCTCGTAATCCTATCGATTTCTTTAAAAGTTTGTGGGGAATGACGCATTTCCTTAAGCCTTGACTTAAAATTGTTATTCAGACCAATCCAAACTATTCTTATGAATTTTAGAATAAAGTTCTCGGTATTCTTGATTAATTCTATTTAGACGTCGATGGAAAATTCTCGTCAGTTGTGTGCTAAGCTGGTTTATTTTTTTTTTTTGTGAAGTCAGAGATATTATTGTATCTTAGCTCTATACAGGATGTAATTTGCCCATTGATTTGAATAATCATCATATCTATATCGAAATTGGAGACATTTATGTTGATTGGAATAAGTGAAGACTAAGTCCAAAAGCTTCCCAATTGGTGTTTTTTAAACCAATGTGTGAAACATTCCAACATATTCCAAAATGTTCATTTAGAGAAGAAGATATGAGAAAAAAGTCCAGAACTGAACAGGGCCTTGGAAATGTTTGGCTTTTGGGAGATTCCAAGCATAAATTCATGAATAGTGCACTATAAAGCCAGTTGTAAAAGAGGTTTCCACTTCTATTTAGAGTGCTACCACCACATGGCATATGTCTTGAGTTAAATTCTCATCCTTTTATGACTGCATCATTTGTACTATTAGACTATAAAGCCTTTCGAGATCTCTTTGTAGAAGTCAACCAACATTAGAAGTAATGTTAATACAACTTAAAACCAAACGTTAGTTAAATTACTATGGTTGATGAAGCCAGGCTGATTGAAAACATATCGCTTTTAAAAGGCACCAACTTATATTTATACATTTCATCTAATACGATTGCTGTTCCCCTACCAGCATTTTCCGGTGTAAATTATAGCCATCGAATTATGGTTTACGTATGTCTGTTTTTTTTTTTTTTATTTTTTCGGAAACATATTTTCATGTGAGATGATTGAATTGACATTCATCGATATTAACCTACTACTATATGTATAGAAGCAACGAAATCGAGGTAGGCAAATAAGTTTTTGAATGAAGTGTTGAAGAGATTCTTCGATTCATGAACAAATTCTCTTCGCTCACTGCATTATTCTCTGAGTTGCTTATAGCAGCAACTGACCCCTTAACAATAATGGGCCGTACTTATATTCTAAAGTATTTGCTGATTGCTATAGTGCTTGCAGTTTCTGTCTTTTTTGGAAAAGAGACACTCGGGATTACAAGTCTAGAAATTTGACCTTCTACCTCTTTTTGGTTTTTGTAAGTAAGAGTAATTACCTTTTGTGTTAAGGATTTTTTTTTTTTTTTCTTGTACCTAAGGTATAAAGGATAACTACTATAACTAGCTGCATGTCCAGTTGAATTGCAATTTAGACATTTCGGTGGTGGTACAGATTGATTCGCTTCCTAAGAGGATTTAACAGAAGTCATACACACGTTAGAATCATGAGATTCGCGATTCGTTTGTGTTTTTTCCCCCAAAACATTCGCTGAAAGAGCACACGCTTCATAATAACAAAATCCTTATTAGACTCTTCTATTTCTAATTGAATTAAGAAAATATTTAATTTGATATTAAGTTCCTTAGTTTAAGAAGTAGAAAATGGAACTATTTTACTTATTTTGACGTTATTTGCAGCTTCTTGCAAAGTTTTTTTTATTGCTTCACAGAAGGTTTTTTTTTTGTTTTTTGTTTTTAAAAGAACTTAACACTCACGTGAGTGTGACAACTCTTAAAATGCCGGAACATGTGTTAACTTTTTTGGAAAATTGGATAGAGAGGAGACGAAAGATGTTTGGGCTCAGTGGCTATTTCGCTCCATGGGTGATATTCAACATTTAATGGGGGCACTAATTTATTAGAGTAAATTGACTTGATGTTGTATTTGGGCAACCATTTATCTCATGAGATTTTAGTTGGCTGAAAAAAAGTATTTCGGTTACGGCTGGTATTGAACCCCGAACCGCCCGATAAGGAAGCCAATATAACTTGAGCCACAGCCACCCGGTATCACTATCAATCACTATCACTTTTATCAACATTGAGACTTTTTTTGTTTCTTAAGGAGAGAAAGAATATTCTCCGATACTCGTACCGCGCAGTCTATCAATCGTCATTTTATGTACATTAACATTGCAAACATAGACTCTGGTTTTTCGATAACCCATGTAAATAAACTTACGTGCTAAATTAGATACTTTACACTCTTTTGAAGCAAGATCTATAACCTCAATAATAAGTTCACATTTCGCACCGAAAATGTATATGGGACGACAATAGTTAATTTTGTTTGTTGTTGTTGGCATATGATTATTATTTTGATTCGATGCAATTTGATTATTTTGCTTTCATGCTGCTACAATACTTGTTTGTAAAGACTCGCCCTTAGCTAGAAATATTACGCAGAGCGAATAGATACATCATTCACATGGTTTCTCTTACCTTTACTTGCGTTGGATTGAAAGTTGCTTGCTGCTCGCTTTAGGTTGTCGATTACTGTGGTTTAAATATTTGAATTGTCATCGCTATCAGTAATGTCATACTGGCTATCTATACCAGATGATTCGTTGCGAATGTAGTTCGCCGATGTCATTGGTGCTCGATGTCACTGACACGCTGTTTTTTTTTTGATGAATAATGCATTATTATAAAACGACTTTTAAGTTACGCGAACTTCACTCGAATTATCGCTAATAATATGTATGAGCACAAAAGCTACAAAGTTACATATGTATGAATTTGAATTTACTGGATTATTATTGGGTACATAATTATTTTCGTGCTTTTTTTTTTCAAAATTTGAACGTTTATTTAAGAAAAACATGTACAATAGTATTATTCAAAGTATTGCCCATTTGAAGCTATGACTTTTTCCCATCTTTCTGGCAATTTGTGGATCCCATCCCAAAAGAAATGCGCCGGCTTGGCAGCCAAGAATGAATCAAGCCAATTCTTGATATTCTGCTCTGATGTGAACCGTATTTAAGTGAGGGCGTTCTGCATCGACCGGAACAAATGGTAGTCAGAAGGGTAAGGTAAAGGGTAAGACTTCCCATCCACTATTTTCCAAATAGTTCTTAACCGGAATAGCAACGTGAGGCCGAGCGTTGTCATGATGGAAAATTATTGCCTCGTGTCTGATCGCATATTCCTGGCGTTTTTCGGCTACTGCTCTCTTCAAATGGATTAATTGTGTTCGGTAGCGTTGTCCATTGATGGTTTCACCCGGTTTTAGCAGCTCATAATACAGCGCACCCATCTGATCCCACCAAATACAGAGCATTACCTTCGCGCCATGGATATTCGGCTTTGCCGTTGATTTGGCTGGGTGGCCGGGTTTCACATATGATTCTTTGCACTTGGGGTTGTCGTAATAAATCCATTTATCATCACCATTAACAATCCGATGCAAAAATGACTTCCTTTTGTTGCGTTCCAGCAGCATTTTGGACATGCCTTTCGACGTCTCTCGACTTGAGGTAATTGGAACCCAATTTTCTTGCTCTTGAATATATCCAGCTACTTTTAAACGTTTTGAAATGGCTGCTTGAGTGACATCCAGACATTCTTCTAGCTCTACTTGTGTTTGGCAACAATCTTCATAAAGTAATGCTTCCAGTTCTTCATCTTCAAACTTTTTTGGCTGCCCAGGACGTTCATCGTCTTCCAAGCTAAAATCACCACTTTTAAATCGTGCAAACCACTTTTGTCACGTTCGCTCAGTTAGCGCATGTTCACTATAAACTTCCACCAAAATACGATGACTTTCGGCAGCAGTTTTCTTCATATTAAAGTAATGAAGAAGAACTCCCCGTAAAAACACTTTTTCAGGCACAAAGTTCGACATATTTGAGTGAAAAAAATTATTGTTGTTTACGCTTCAAATGAATGACATATACTGAAATGACGTACAATGACAGTAGCTTTTCAACGCATGTTCCAATGGAATAATAACAATGGAATAATACAAGTTACGCCATCTCTTGGAAAACCGCTAAATTAAGTTATAGACCCAATACATGTTACGGTTTTCGAATTGTATTTTTTTAATTAAGTTTGTTATTTATTTATTTTTTTTTATATAGTAATTCCCTTTTACTGCCTTTTCACCAGGGCGCGGGCGGTTGGTGTGGAAGTTTTTTGAAACATAGGTGTTAGGTTTCGATATTTTTCCAGAGGTGGCTGTCAAACTGGAGACAGTGCATCCTCAACCAGTGGGTCTTAGTACGTGCTAGTTGTTAGTTCGTTACATTTAGCCCAGCCAGCAACCACTCCAACATCAGCGTTATGCCTTCATGTCAGTGCTTTAAGCAGGATGGTTTACAACTTTCACTACCAGTCGTAGGTAGGTTAAAAATATAAATAATTCATTTTTACAGTTTGTTTGAGATTATCTGATAATTGTTGTTTTGTAATATGTATATTACTTATTTTTCGTTTGATTACCTCAAAGTTAGCATGATCGGGGATACCGGCAATGCACTTCCACGCACTGCCGATAAAACTAAGGGATCTTTTAATTTTTTTATTTTTTTTTTCTTTGTAAATAGCCTGTCATGTGATCGTTAATAAGCTGATTTTCGTATACAAGGAAAAGATAAAGAGAATAGTTGGTGTCGAACTATGAGTTGTGAGTTTGTGCAGTAAAATAGTTGCCTTCCGCGTTTGTGTAGTGTAGTAAAATCCTGTTACAAGTTCAAGTTAGTTTCGTTTTTCTGATTTATAGACAATTCAGATGATTTCTGTAGAAACAGTTGTATTCCTATTTTCCTAACTATTTCTACTTTAAATATATTGTTCATTTATTTTGTTTAACGTAAATGATATGTCCTAAGTATCTTAATTGATTACCTGTTTCTGAGTCTCTCTATTTTCGATAGTCTGTTTTTGTTCGTAGACGTAGGGACTAAATGTAACTATTCGTGCTAGTCCTTTCGCTGTAGAAGAATGGATACTGTGGTCGTTGGGTGTTGACTTAACTTCTATACAGAGGTACTTTATACACCTCGATATTTAGTTCATCTTTCATCATAAAGATTATGAAAGATGAATTTATAGCCCGTTCATTATACAGAAAAATAGCTTTGGAAACCTCAAAGAATAAAAAAAGAAATCTTGTAGAGGCCTTCTAAATTCCTCTATTGCTCTACTTTCCAAAATTATGACATGTGGGTATTTTCTAATGCCGTTACGGCCAATTTCTTCTCCGTATGAAAAAAGTCAATATGGTGTGAAATGGCTGGATATGTAGCGATTGGAGTTGCATTTAGCTTTGGTTGGTTGGGATGTCTCTCATAATTCTCTTAATTTATTTATCATGAATGGGAAGTAATATTTTTCGAGAATTTGGGAATGATTCTCCACGGCGCGCTGGGGGGGGATAAAGTTTTTAAACTTTTTTTATTTTTTCTATTATTTCATATGATTGTACAACATCGGAGCAAAATTAACTAAGCTATAAGACGTAAAGCGTTCGTTGCTTTTCGTGTTTAATATTGGATTTTCTAGTATGCAGAGCTTTAAATGAATTTTCTGATGAACGGTTTAAATCAAAATCTACTTAACCAATTATTTTGACATAAATGACCTGGTATCTCTTGGAGCTTTTTTAATTTTCATAATTATTAATTTTATAATAACAAATTGGATAATTTTTTAAGCGAAAATCGGTGTTTTCACTTCAAAAATTAAAAAATCAAAAAAAAAAAAAAATACCTTAGGAAAGCGATTATCTAATAAAAGCATTTTGATTGTTTGATTTCAGATTATCCAGTCATGAGTAATACGGTTTACCGGCAGACAACTTATTTTTGAGGCACCTCCGAAGATTTGCGGACAAAATTTGCTTTCAAATATTAAGAAAATATTGTTCAAATAGATATGTATTATCTGTATCGTTTAAAAAAATTCCTTAAAATGGGATTTTTCTTCGCCGAATTTTTTTCAGAATTCGTAATAGATTTTCGCTGGTGTATTGCGGTTCAGTGACTAAGTGGCGGTGGTATTGGTGGTACATATTTTTGAACTTATGACTGGATGTATTACTTATATCTAAATATTTGACTCTTATATGAGTAGACGTTAACGAGGGCTTCTACACTTGAAATGATGTTTTTAGAAGAACTCTCTTGACTATGTAATGTGGGGCTTATGGTATTCACGGAAGTATCGGTCTCTAGAATGACCGCATTCACCACTACACCGGGTTTGTAGTATGTCTGGTTGTAAAATTCTTATTGCAGGGTGAATAAGTTAACGGTTGATGGTCTGTATAAATGTTTACTCTGGCAGTCAATTCAGTACCCAAATTATCGCCAATACTTCTTTCTCATTCGTTACATAACGTTCTTCTGTTTGACTAAGTGTTCTCCAGCACCAGCACTGTATCAATTGCATAATTTGATTGGTCAGTTGTTAACTCGAAATCTTTCTTAAAGTCTGGGTGTGTAAGAATAATAGCGTTTGACACTACAACATTTTTGATTTTATTGAACGAATTTATTATTTTATTTACTTGTTCCTTCTTGGATACATTCAAGGAAATTAATCCGCCCTCGCTCCTTGAAAGGTTAGTGAAGAGTTTTGGCTATTTTAGAGGAATTTATGTCACATACCGGCGATAATAGCCAGATGGTCCAAGAAAAGCTCGAAAATCTTTTACAGTTTTAGGACAAGGGCATTTTACATTTATATCTTCTAATTTAACTGGATTCATTTGAACGCCATCAGCTTAGACTATAAAACTGGGAAATTTGATTTCCTTTTTGAAAAAGTCGCACTTGTCAAGTTTAACTTTCAGGTTCGATTGTTCAAGTGCTCGGAATATTATTTATATATATTTAAAATGCTCTGATTTACTTTTACTGAAAATTATGTTATGATGTATATACTCGTATACGAAGCATATCTTTCTGATATAATCGCCAAGAATATCGTCCATGGCCCTTTGGAATATTGAAGAGGATTTTTATAGGCCGAGTTGTAGCCAAGTAATCTCGTAATTTACATTATTGTTAGGAAATGAACTTAGTTTTTTCCTGAAGGCCGGGAAGATTGATAACGATGTGATGAAATGATGTGATGACCTTTTTCTTGCCACACACTGAATGAATGAACATATAATGAATTTCGTTTGAAATAGAAGTTCTTATTTAAAAAGATTGCATATAGTTCTTATTAGAGCCGGTGTCAATCAAAGATTTAAAAGTCTCATTTTTCTTCGCTCTGCATTTGATATTTGGCAATGAAAGGCTGATTAGCCTAAAATATTAATGTGAAAAAAGTCGGCGACTTCTCCTCGCTGGGAAGGATTCAATTGACACTGTTCTGTGATGGGCTATGATCTACGTTTTGTTTTCTCCATCATATTCATATACATATCCACTTTCTTGTTATGTTTATGTGTGTATACAGCTGCCTGTACGACGGTCTGTATATCTGTGTAAAAATTATTCGAAGATTTATTTTTGTCATATGATTTTCGGTTGTAAAAAGCCCGCTTTTGACTATGTGGATGTCTGGTTGAGGAAGATTTATACCCTTTCTGTTCAGATTTTATTTGTAGATTCTGAAAAAATTGTCTATTCAAATTATTCTTATTGTTCTGTTCGTGGCCAAAGTTTTATGGAACAATACGAGGAATTTGAGATACCCTAGAGTTAAAATTTTGTTTTTGTTTAACGTGAAAACTCGCTATTATTGTGGGGCGCTGAAATGTTGAATGTAGACATGTTGTCTAATTATCTATGGTTATGATTGATAAACTTGTCTTCTTTTGGAAGAAATATGAAAAAATTTGGTTCCTTTACTACATACTAGTTTGCTCGGAAGTGTTGGTTCTCCAATTAAGACATATATGAAGAGATTTTGGCAGGTCACCCCTAAGTCCCCTTGTATAAATATCTCAACCTTTGTCACGATACCTATATTTGTTTCGAAAGTGACATTAATTCTGCACTAATATCCATGCAGGACAACTTGTCAAGGATTAGAGAGAGATGCACGTAAGCATTTTGGTTAAATTCCTGTGCTGGTTCTTTTCTTTGTACTAAGGAGGGCATTTAGTATAAAGAATAACGATATCTCACTTGTCAACACAATGCTAGAAAAGGCATCGTGATATACACTTTTAATTCAGTGAAGCAATAAACAACTCGTGCGCTATGTCGGGGTTTGTTTCCGGCAACACTTAAAATTCCATAATACCCAGGGGTACAAATAATAGGTTCAATTATAATATTTCGTCAAAAGCTAAATTCTTCTGGACTAGTCCTAAGTCTACGGATAATGTCCTGAATTTCGTCTAAGCCAGATAGGTTGTTTATGTGTTCAGGGACGATTGTATGATCAGTAGCTTGCAAAGTTGTGGTTGTCTTGATTGTCTTAAAAATTTGCATTACTTAGGAAATACATACATAAAAATATAAATCTTCTTCCTGGCATTGTAATCAATTTTATTTGTTTTCGAAATGAAGGATGAACTTTGTTACTTCTTATTATGCAGAATTATAGTACTGAGCTTCAAACACATTCATCCTACTACTCACAAGGCGGACTTTCTTATTTGGTTGTTTTTCAAAGAAAGAGATATTACTTCTGCGTACCAAAATTTTGCTTTGGAAAATGTATTTATTACACAGTGATAATATTCACAAGTTTTAAATTTGGCATCCGTTTAAAAAGAAATCTGAAATCTCTTTAACATACGAAAGTATTCCCTTCCATTTGTTATATAAAAGTCATAGAATCCATATTTCTATTGTTTACATTGAGCAATGCTTTTTTACTTACCTGAAATTTCTGCGTCCTCTGAATATGAATGTATTCTTCAATGGTAAATACAGAGATTCTGGCTGCCGCACCTTCACCACGATTGTCTGCATTATTTAAAATCCCTCCATTCCAACCAGACCAAATCAACAATGTAAACAAGCAAATTGCATAAAAGATAGAAAAGCAAAGGAAGAAATTCTTCAGGGGTGAGTCTCCCCCCTTTTAAATAATGTCGGCAGAAGGACAGCCGCCAGAGTTTCATATTAATGCTATGAGATCCTTATTCACACTTTAAGTCTTTTCACTTATAGGAAGAGCTGTCAGGTCTATAGGCTGCGTCATTCATTATCCAGCCCGTTCGGCATATAAACAAATCCTGCTATCACGACTCTCAGGCTTATATATTTATGGTATATACGAGTTTGTGTATGATATATTTACATCCAAGTATATCTGTATATACATATACCATGTATATAAACATACATATTTACACGCACATCTATATGAAATTTTCGTCCTTCACAATCGGATACACATATGACAATGCTTTTATTTTGTGTTTCGTAGATGTTTACAGTTTCCATTTTTATTTTTATTTCTCCAATTTTTCTTTAATCAGTACAGAACCACAAGTGCAGAAAATTATATCCTGGAAATTTATTCAAACAAGGAAAAAAGTGTTTCCATGTGGACATCGATATGAAAGAATGGTTAGCTTGCATTTCCAGTGTCAGCAGAAATTTTTGTAATTAAATTGCGGAATTCGTTGAGTCCGTGCTGTGAATATGAGACACGCAAGAACGAAATTGTATAACTTTCAGTAGTATTGTCAGTTCAAAGGATTTTTTTTTTTTTTTAAATGAAACTGATGGTTTTAGTTTTATGCAGAAGCGATCATTCGCCCTATATTGAGTGAATCCTGAAACTTCGCAGAACCAATTCTATGAAATAAAGTAAAACATACCCTAAGTAGTTATTTTTCTTATAAACATATAAATAGACCCAAAAAAAATGTAATGTCCTGTCACATAATTCGAGAGAAACATATAACATAGACTTTCCTGCTCAGATTTCCTAGAATTGTTGAGAAAATTTGCTGCATTCAGAAGGATCATTCCACCTGGGAACTTGTTCAGTTCGGGTTATAAGAAACTCAATTCTGAACATCCTCTGTTGTGTCTTAGACTACTTTGTTCGTTTTGTTATGGAATGCAAGCAATCCTAAGAAAACTAAATCTTGAGACAAAGTTCAATGGAATTTTTGGTTTTGCGACCATTTAAGAATATCAGGGCAAATACTATACATCTTTCTGCAACTAAATTTAATTCCGGCCTTTGTCCAAAATAACAACATAGCGCTTAGACATAGAGTTGGCTTATATTATATTCATATCACTATTATCATTTGGCAGATAGATGCATTTCATGGACTTAGACGTATAACTTTTCATAAAAATCTCAGTATAAGATATATGTGTTATCAGTTTTGGATAAATTCTAAAACAATACTTCATTTCCCGCTATCTTACATGGTCAAGATCTCAGTAAACAAATTATTTATATCATATACTCAACTCAACTTGAAAAGCGTTGAGATTCTAATTATTGTATGAGTATTAAAAAACTTATTTTCAATCTTCATCTTTCGATTATATGATGTAATATTTACATACTCAGTTAAGTAAAACACATAGAGAAAAGACAGGTCTGATTTTCCTTTATTCTGTAATAATAAGTTGTTTGAGTTTTAGTGAAAGCTGCGATCATTTAGTTTTGTGGAACTTATTTTACCACTTATCTTTTACTACTCGTTTGCTTCCAGGGCTATACTGATAAGCCCTTGTTTCTTCGCCAATAACAAATCGATTGAAAATTCTCTTACAATCTTGAAAGAACCCTTCGAAACTTCTTCATAATTGGCATATCAGCCACTCATAGCCTTTTGCTTAATAATAATATAGGTTAATTAGCTCTCAGATGTTATTATTTAGTACTTAAAAAAATTAGTTTCATATATCATAATTTGCTAATAACTGCGGCACGGAAAATATGTTGAAAACATTGAGTATGAATTTAATATTTTGTTTAATTCAACAAAAAAAAACTTATCTGCCTTGATGGAATAATGAGTGAAGCCCTATATTTTCAATATCCACTACAACGCAAATTTTTCAAGTCATATGAGAATTGCCTTAAAGTTAACGAGTCTTCCACAAAATCAGTTAGGTATTTCCAGATCAGATCACCAGCCGATTATAAAGGGTTTCAATGTTTAAGCAAATCACTAATATATAATTGCTCACTTATATCTTTGCCTTGAAATACACAGAAAAATGTATTTGAATCCAATTCGTTAATTCTAGCAGTTAATAATATATATATATGTAGGTGTCTTGGTAGCTTAAAGAACATTTGTATTGGGTGATTCATCGTGAGGTTTGATTTATAATGTAAAATAAAACAAATAAATTTGAAAGTGAATTTAAAATTACTATCGGTTAAAAGAACAATTCATACCATTAACTTCTTGAAAATGATATTATGTAACTGTTGACCAAAACTACGTCTGAGGTGGTTCATTCGGAAGGTCCAATTTTGGGCTACTCGCTCGTGCATAGCGACTGGTATCTCGCGGACAACACGAAGCCAAAGCATCAATCGTATCTGGCTTATTCCTGAAGAGTTGAGAAAATAGTCCAAAAGTGTGATATCGCTCGATCTAGGCGGTCAATTTACCGAAGCAAAACGTGAAATTAAGTGCTCACCAAAATGATGATTGAGCCAGAAATGGACTTCATCACTGACAAAATTTCACGATAAAGCACCGAGTTGTTCCGGAGCGCATTCACTGAAAATATGACGCAAATTCAAGTCGCTTGGCTTCAATTCATGCGCAAGTTGTTTTATAAGCCAAGACAAGCTGATGAAGACGACAACGAATCGATTCGTCACGGTCTTCGTGTACACTCTCAGCTACAGCTGCTATAGTCTTCTTACTACGAGCTGGACGTTGTATAACCGGTTGAGTATTTTTCACTAATGTAAACTGGGACTCAAATTTGCAAATGTTATTGGCAATAGTGTTTTCAGTAGGTCGATTATGCGCACCGTAAGTTCCTCGAATAGCACGAAAAAAATTTCTCACAGAACGCTGATTTTCGTTATACAGCTGAACAATTTGGAGATTTTGTAGTAGTGTAAATCTTTTTATTATAATTTGCCAAATAATACTGAATAAAAATGACTAAACAGTTTGATAAGAGTCATGTATGATCTGTCAAAAAAGCCTATTAAAAATCAAACCTTGCGATGAATAACCTCTTCATTATCGAAAACAAATGTTAATTTTTTGTAACCTGCTTTCCCGGAGTCTTTCTCTTTCGAATTAAACCTTAGTGAGGTAAGAAGCAAAAAAAATTTCAATCGAGAAACAACGTACATCAAATGGTTATATTCTTATCCCAATATTTGGCCATTGGAGCCGGATATTTTATAAAAAAAAGTTTCTATTTTATCTGCAAAATAATTGTATTTCGCAATATAGGAAATAGTTATAATCACAAGGGGAATTTAGATCCCTCTTTTCTCAAATAGAAATATCGATAGCTGCACATACCTATCATCGAGAGTCCCTGTATAAAGCAGTACCATTTCGGAGCAGTATCACTGCTCTCTTTTTCATTGCAATATTTCTAAATCTTGTACCGTACGACGTCCCTGCATCGCTTTATACCACCACAACGTTATCACATTATCACTGCTCTCTTCTTCGCCGCAATATTTCTAAATCTTTTACAACTCTGGGTCATTATCACCTTCACAGTCATTATCACAGCCAAATTAAGATCTTCATCTCTAACCTTTATACGCTGACCCGAGCAGTGAAACAACTTGTATTGTAACTCCACTGTTCCATTTCAGTTATCAATCGTCTCATTGTACAGTCAACATCTTAGCCAGTGTCCAAAATTTATAGAAATCTATTGGGTCTATAACTTAATTCGTGCGGTTTGCTAAGAGATGGAGTACCTTGTATTATTCCATTGTTATTATTCCATTGGAACATGCATTGGAAAGCTACTGTCATTGTACGTCATTTCAGCATATGTCATTCATTTGAAGCGTAAACAATAATAATTTTTTTTTTTTCACTCAAATATGTCGAACTTTGTGCCTGAAAAAGTATTTTTGCGGGGAGTTCTTCTTCATGAAGAAAACTGCTACCGAAAGTCATCGTATTTTGGTGGAAGTTTATGGTGAACATGCATTAGCTCAGCGAACGTGCCAAAAGTCGTTTGCACAATTTAAAAGCGGTGATTTTGGCTTGGAAGACGATGAACGTCTTGAGCAGCCAAAAAAGTTTGAAGATGAAGAACTGGAAGCATTACTCTATGAAAATTGTTGCCAAAGACAAGAAGAGCTCGCAGAATCTTTGGGTGTCACTCAAGCAGCCATTTCAAAACGTTTAAAAGCAGCTGCATATATTCAAAAGCAAGGAAATTGGGTTCCACAAGAACTCAAGCCGAGAAACGTCGAAAGGCGGTTTTGCATTTCCAAAATGCTGCTAGAACGCCACAAAAGGAACTCATTTTTGCATCGGATTGTTACTGGTGATGAAAAATGGATCCATTACGACAACTCCTAGCACAAAAAATCATGTGTGAAACCCGGCCAACCAGCCAAGGCGCGAAGGTAATGCTCTGTATTTGGTGAGATCAGGTGGGTTTGCTGTATTACGAGCTACTAAAACCATGTGAAACCATCAATGGACAACGCTACCGAACACAATTAATCCGTTTGAAGAGAGCAATAGATGAAAAGCGCCCGGAATGTGTGACTAGACACGTGGCAATAATTTTCCATCATAACAACGCTCGACCCCACGTTGCTATTCCGGTTAAGAACTATTTGGAAAACAGTGGATTTTCCAGTGGAAGTTTTACCCCATCCGCCTTATAGCCCAGACCTTGCCCCTTCTGACTACCACTTGTTCCGGTCGATGCAGAACGCCCTCACTGAAACACGGTTCACATCAGAGCAGGATATCAAAAATTGGCTTGATTCATTCTTGGCTGCCAAGCCGGCGTAGTTCTTTTGGGATGGAGTCCCCAAATTGTCAGAAAGATGGGAAAAAGTCATAGTTTCAGATGGGCAATACTTTGAATAATACTATTGTTCATGTTTTTCTTAAATAAACGTTCAAATTTTGAAAAAAAAAACCGCACGAATTAAATTACATACCCAATAATTAATCAGGTGCTTGCATATTTTCTAAAGTTTAATAAAAAATTAATCATTATTCTATAAAACCATATTGGGAATTAATGATATTCCGTAATTGATACGAGTGAAATTGAAACGAGTATACATATTTTATTTCTGATATTGGTTCACGCGCTTCACCTTTCTGGTGTTTTGGAGTAAGGTTTTCTCACTGCGCTAGATGACTTAAGCTGCTGACCAGCTGATTCAGTTTTATCTGAACTTCCCAGAAGTTCCTGTTGTAAATTAATCTCTAACCTAAGTTAAAAGAACTGAAGTCGAATGTTAAATCATGCTATGAGTTGCCTCTGAAAGATACTGTTACAGATGATGTTGATTCAGTGAAACTTATAAGTATAAATAAACCTATGCATATTAATGCTTTAAGTTCTAAGTTGAAGATTTGATTCAACAGATAAATTTATTATTATTATGGAAGATGAAGCCGGTAAAAGCTCAAGTCTCATGGTTTCAAAGCTTTCACTTACCTACTACAAAATAATTTTAGTAAACAATTAACTAAAAAATCTTTTTAACTTGCAATACTTAAGGCTCATCAAATTTCGATCGAATCGTGGGATCATATTATGGTTTACCGCTATTCAAACCATTTTCCCGAAAAAACGTGGTCTCCGTGGGAGCAATTCATAAAATGTCCGCGCGAAATCCCAAACTGGAAAGATATGGATATACAATATTTTTAACTAGCCTTTTCCTATCTTTAATTTTCCGCCCGAACAAAACGTCAATCGAACAAAGGTCAGAGTTCTCAATTACAATCAAACCAAATAATAAACCCTTCCTAACGAACCTTTCAAGTGTTCTCATTCACTTCGACAATTTTTATAATTTCTGTACATGACTATTCCTGATAGAATTTCGAAAGTGAGTTCTCTACGTTTTTGTAAAAATTGTATAGCCTCTAATCATTTATAAAAGGATTGTAAAACTTTCAAGCACTTGCAAGCATTGCAAGAAGATATATCATACTCTTTTTCATTTTGCGAGTCCACTTCGTCTATTAATTATCATCAGATGAATTCTTATTTTTTTTTCTAAATAACAATCAAATTATATTATATTAACCATGGTGTTAGCTGATCCATATTTTTATGAAACTTCTAAAATGGATATCGTCACAGGTGCTGACCTATACCTCTCTATTATTAAGTCATGCACTTCTATAAACAAAATATTTTAGGTTCCCTTGTCGCACAAATCACCAAATTTAGATTTACAGTTTCAGGTCCCCTTCCAAACGAGAGTTTTAATTGTCATTCAACTATCTTATCGAAGTTTCTATCGATCAACAAATATCAAAGTTCGGATAAATAGAAAAACTTCCTAATTAAAAGTTGGTTTGCGATAAATAGCTTATATGTATAAGCTACAAGCAGTTGTATTCCCAAACAACAACCAGGAATTCTTATGGTCGATATAATGTCCACCTTCCATTTAAACATCCCATAACATCGCTTAGACACTCAAGAGATATCACTTGAAACCAATTCTTACGAATGAAAAGGATTTTGCAAAAAAAAAAAAGGAGACACTTTCGCCAAATGAAATCCTCCAAACAACATCTCCACTTATTATCTACCTCACAATTTGGTTATAAAACCGGATAGTATTACTACGAAATTTCGGTTTGTTTTAAACGCTTCTAATACATCGACTTAATGACCTTTTACACATAGGTCCGTTTTTAAAAACTAATTTAGCAACCTTGGCTCTAAAATGGAGGTTTTATCGTTTCGTTTTTAGTGCAAATATCGAAAAACTGGATCGTCGGATTTTAGTCTATCCTGTGCACTGCAAATATCAACATCAAAGGCAGATCACAGTCTTGAAGATATTGAGCTTACTTTTGTAGTCAATTGTGCACCTTATCTGGATACACGTACATTAAAATAACAACCCGATGAGTTACACGTACCCACTTGCATCTTCTTAATTGAAAGAGGAAATTAAGGTTGATGATGTTTTATCCGGGGTTCATAATGTAGCTTCAATTGCCTCAGGCCTTGAGGTCACCGGGTTTTGAGGTAAGGATTTTTTTCTTTAAGAAAATGTACCTCAAACTCTTCCGAACTTCTTCAAGAAGGGCTTTTTTCAGTTAGATGATAAAAGTATCTCAAAAACCTTGGAATCCAGTCGAAGGACTTACGGATCTAAATATTATAAAGATTTTTTTTTTTTAAATAAGCGCCAACTCAAGGGGTTAAGGTACCTTTAAAATAATTGCACACAGCGCAGGCAAAAAAAAGCTTGGGAAGAAAGAATGAGAGGTGCCGAAGTACGTTCATTTTTAATATTTAAAAGTTATAATGTATAGAAAATAAAGAGCTCGGCTCGGGTATTTCATAAACGAAATGTGCGGCTTAGGAAAGAATCACGAATATCAATGGAGCACTGGTGGTAAAAATAGCGATAGAGCAAGGTAAGAGAGAAGACATTTCGTCGGTGTTCGAGGCTGTCAATTGACTGGGTGATATTAGTATCACCCATGAGTCTTATCAAACGGTTTTGAATCCCATCTTGCAGGTAATAGACACAGGTCTAATAGACACAGGATCCTTGCCTATATTACTTGATAGAATAAAGGTCTAGCCCTACAAAATAATCACCTTAAAAACAAGCCCTTTTTCAGCACTCTCTCCGGAAAAACACTCATTGACACGGATATTATTAGAAGCCTATCAAGAGAAATTAACGAAAATGCCTTCATAAGTTGAAAACGAACTGACTTTAGCAATATTGGATAATGGTATTATTGGACAAAACATACTTAAACCAATGCAAGCTATCATAAATTTACATGAAATTATATAGAACTAATCAAACAAAAAATACATTTTTCCAATTCAGCTCCATTCTCGTATGACGATGTAAATACCCTTGAAGAATCAAACGATTCATTAGAATTTCTCTATAGAACAGATCTAAAGATCCTAATTCTGAAGAGTCAGATAAATTAAAAAGCCTTCTTAAAAATAATAATAATGTTGTGTTCTACAAAGATGGAAAACGATTTACCCACACTAATGAAGTCGAACACAAAATCGTAACGTTAACAAGTAAGTCAAATTTTTCAAAGATCCTTAGATATCCTCAAATCCATAAAGTGGAAATCAATACACAAATAAATGATATGTTGTGTCAGGGCAAAATAAATAATTTAATTCGTGCGTTTTTTTTTTTTTTTTTCAAAATTTGAACGTTTATTTAAGAAAAACATGTACAACAGTATTTCTCAAACTATGGCCCATCTGAAGCTATGACTTTTTTCCATCTTTCTGGCAATTTGTGGATCCCATCCCAAAAGAAATGCGCCGGCTTGGCAGCCAAGAATGAATCAAGCCAATTCTTGATATTCTGCTCTGATGTGAACCGTATTTAAGTGAGGGCGTTCTGAATCGACCGGAACAAATTTTAGTCAGAAGGGTAAGGTAAGGGGTAAGACTTCCCATCCACTGTTTTCCAAATAGTTCTTAACCGGAATAGCAACGTGAGGCCGAGCGTTGTCATGATGGAAAATTATTGCCTCGTGTCTGATCGCATATTCCGGGCGTTTTTCGGCTACTGCTCTCTTCAAATGGATTAATTGTGTTCGGTAGCGTTGTCCATTGATGGTTTCACCCGGTTTTAGCAGCTCATAATACAGCACACCCATCTGATCCCACCAAATACAGAGCATTACCTTCGCGCCATGGATATTCGACTTTGCCGTTGATTTGGCTGGTTTACCGGGATTCACATATGATTTTTTGCGCTTGGGGTTGTCGTAATGGATCCATTTTTCATCACCAGTAACAATCCGATGCAAAAATGACTTCCTTTTGTGGCGTTCCAGCAGCATTTCGGACATGCAAAACCGCCTTTCGACGTCTCTCGGCTTGAGTTCATGTGGAACCCAATTTCCTTGCTTTTGAATATATCCAGTTGCTTTTAAACGTTTTGAAATGACTGCTTGAGTGACACCCAAAGATTCTGTGAGCTCTTCTTGTGTTTGGCAACAATCTTCATAGAGTAATGCTTCCAGTTCTTCATCTTCAAACTTTTGGCTTCCCAGGACGTTCATCGTCTTCCAAGTAAAAATCACCACTTTGGCACGTTCGCTCAGTTAGCGTATGTTCACCATAAACTTCCACCAAAATACGATGACTTTCGGCAGCAGTTTTCTTCATATTAAAGTAATGAAGAAGAACTCCCGCAAAAACACTTTTTCAGGCACAAAGTTCGACATATTTAAGTGAAAAAAAATTGTTGTTGTTTACGCTTCAAATGAATGACATATACTGAAATGACGTACAATGACAGTAACTTTCCAACGCATGTTCCAATGGAATAATAACAATGGAATAATACAAGTTACGCCATCTGTTAGCAAACCGCACGAATGAATATAGACCCAATAATTCTCTTACAACAGTCCACTCTGGATTGTACCCAAAAGGTGGACGACTTCGGTATTAGGAAGTTTCGTAAGGTCATCGACTATAGAAAATTTAATGAAGTTACTTCTGACTGCAAATTTCCTATTCTCAATATAGACAGTATATTGGAGAAGCTGTGACTTCACAACCCTGGACCTCGCCAAAGGGTTCCATCAAATTTAAATTAAAAAGGCTGATGGAAATAAGACCGCTTTTTTCCTCTCTTCTAGAACACTACGAATACGTTAGAATCCTTCGGGCTAAAAAGTTGGAGTTTATTCTCCCTGACCAACAAGTCTTAAAATATCTAGACTTCTACAATAAAAAATTTTTTAATCACAGATGCTATCGATTTAGCAATTGGAGCAGTCTTAACGCAAAATTTGCTCCAGTAGATCTCTAAATAAAAACAAAAAAAAAATATTCTTTTGCAAATTATTCTTCTGCAATAGTCTGGGCAGTTAACTACCACAGAACATACATCTACGGTAGACATTTCGATCTCATGAAGGATCACCAACCTTTCAAATGGCTGGTAAAGAAAATATAGCAACTGACTTTTTTAGTAGAATTAACGCAGATACCAGCGAAATTAATGTTATTGAAACACCCTACAAAATATTAAAGAAAATGTTCTACCTCATGAAAAAAATGATAATGTCAGTTAAGCAAATACCATTCACCCACAAATAAAAGAACGAAACGATCATTTTGTAATTCTTGACACAGTCGTTAACAATTTTTTCCAATAGCAAATCCAGAGAAATTGAAATAATTAATAACAATAACAAATAATTGACCAAAAAAATCTTAATTATATATTCAGAATATTCATTAAAAATAGAGGAAAAATAGGAATTTTTTCAGACCTTACCGAACATGAGTACAACAAAGTACAGAAAAAGCTAATTGAATTATTCAGTGCTAACAGAAATATCCAGAGACCATTTTAACCTATTGACCTATTAAGGTCAATCAGATCAAATGTTGCCACCTTGAAGCCAAACGTGGAATTGAGTGAGAAACAATTTTCCTCGTCACCTAAAGCATTATATATTTGTTTGTTTTATCGTTCGGTATCTTCAACGAACGATTCCCCCTTTAGAACACACATTTTCTTATATGTTCAAAGAGTTTTATCCTGATCAAGTTTCAAATGCTAAATTTCGGATCATTCTTCTGGCTCTGTCGTTCCAATTTGAAGGTGAATGTGATAGTTTGCTGAGAAATTTTGCTATCCCAAAGAAAGTTCCTATTGTAAATTTTAATCCAATGATGGATGAAAATCAAAATTTTCGATCTTACATCTTCAACTTTTAAAAGAAGAGTTATTTATTCTTTTTTATTAAGCAACTTTCACGGTTCATTCATAACTTTTAGCTTTATGGTAGCAATAAATTTTTAGTTCGGTGGAATGGATACCAAAGCTTAGAATTTGATGAAAAAATATATCAATTCATGTACATTAAGTTTGTGTATTAAACAAAAGAAAACTACAAACTAAGATCGTAGGTGCCTTTCCACCGGACAGAACTCAAATTTCATTACCATCTACGATAACTGACCTACATTTTGATTCAGTCAATTTATTTCAAGACGTAGTTAAGCTAAAACTATATTTGCTGATAACGACACAAATTCTATTAAACTTATTTCAAAGATTCTTAAGTTCGCTGAACACAGAAAGATCCCAAAGATATAGCGACCACAACTTTGAGGGTAAATACATTCCACTTTGACCACCGTATATGAATGAGCTATTGTTTTATTTTTTTCACTTCGCATTTTGTTTTTCTTACAATTATTTCTGTTTACCTTGTAAAACCGTATTTTGTTTTTCTTTTACTTTGTTTTTCAATCATTTCGACCTACAAAAATTTCGCTTTTCTTTCTGTTAGGTCAATGTTAACTCATTAACGGTTTATTTCGAATTTTATTTTTATTAGAATCTATTGTTTTGGCGTGTTCTCGTTTTGACTTTAGTGTATGAATAAAGAACTGTGAAATTAAAGTTAATTTGAGTTCCGATTTTAAAATTTTAACTTTGAAAGTTTTACTCACGGCTAAGTCTGCGATAAGGGGGTTGAAATGTTTCGGGCCACCAACTCCTTTCTATTTTATTCAAAAAAAAATATGTTGTTTAATCTGAGGCGCTAAGAAATACTTTAGTCCAGTCACTTTTATCAATAAGGTACCTTGCACATAGGCGCCTGCCTGACATATGTTGACATACCCTCAGCGGAGCGAGGGCCCTTGAAGCGGACCACCCACCCCATCTACTTCATTCAACAACGAATAGCGGAAATTTGTTGATATACATAGGCCGTGTAACTGAATTATTACAAACAATTGTTTTGTGTTTCTGGATTAATAAGCTGTTCATATTAACTAATTTGTTGTAAAAATATAACATGTTTGGTACCGTTAAAAAGGCTTCAAAATGTACTTTCGTAATTGATTAACAAAAATGTACCCTGATACAATTGTTTTTGAAAAATATTGTATAAAACTTTTTTCTCTTAAAATATGAACACATTTTACAAATTTTGATTATATCTTGAAAAGTTTTAAATGGATTACAAAGCTTTTTATTTCAATTGGAGGTCCCAAATGGTAGCTTTAATTTGCGGTATCATTTTTATATATACGTGTTATCATTTTGAAGACACTTAATGTTTTTTTCCAGAATTTTCAAACTTTGTATGTCCTTTTAGTCCTTTCCAGTAGTTTGCATCAAAAATCACTTTTTTAAGAAAATCGGAGATGAGTACTTTTTGGAACTTTATCCAATTTTATTAATTGTTAAAAAAGTTTAGTAAAAACTTTAGCAGTCAGTGTAATTGAAAAAAAAAAACAAATAAATTCAATAACTTCGCCAAAGGACATTCAAATGCGAGGGATTTAAATCGAAATAAACAAAAATCGAAATAATCGAAAAACTAAACAATCAAATGCGAAATGAGCGTAAAACGAACTAAGTAAAAGACTAAGTTTTTTTTCCAAACAAATATGAACCAAATAACATAACATAATAAAAACATAAAAACATAATAAAAATTGTGAAACAACAAAAACACGAGATAAAAAAGACGAAGCAAACCATACCCGGGAGGCTGGAGTTAAAAACTTTAAGACCCATTTTCGAAAAGTAGTGGATTCCACAAATTTCGAAGTATGTCTTAACTCCAGAACTATATCTCCCCTCTTTGAAAATGTTTGCTTAGCTGCATTAAGCATTAGGAAAAAGTTAACATTGTACATCATCAATTTTGCCGTCGATAAAAGGACAAATATTTAAATGTTTGAATTAAACAAGAGATATATCATAAATGGAAATTTCCAATTCGAAACGTAGACCTAATTGGACTCATTGTTATTAAGGATGAAAATGTCTCCCCAAATAAATAACGTTTAGGTCGCATTATAAGAACGTTTGTGGGATCCGATAATCGAGTTCGCGTTGTGGTTATTGAAACTCAGAATAAGTCATAACACATCCAATTACTAAAGTTTGCGTCATAAAATATACCATCTAAATTTTCCAGATTTTAATTACAAATTTATTTCGCATGTCGTAATTACTTGCATTGAGTATTGAATTATTGTTCTCTATTATTCATATTCTCGTATTAATTTATATTTATATTTTTATGTGTGTCTTCTACTTTTCCTTGTTAATTAAACTGACTTAAGATTTGAAATGCCCATTATAAAAAAAATCTATGTATGAAAATGGTGCGAGGCGGTCGGCAATGTTCAAGTCGAAAAGTGTATTCGAATCCAATTTGTTAATTGTAGCAGTTAAGACATACTAACCACTTACTAATTTTTTGTAACTTGCATTTCCGGTTTCCTTCTTCTTTGAATTGAACGAGATAGGTAAGTAGCAATAAAGAATTTTCACTAAGTATTAAGATGTGTTTTATTCGAACAATTCATCCAGCTGCCAGTTGGGATATTTTTATCCCAACACTAATCAGTGCAATAATAATCTTGTAAAGTAAGACATAAAAACTAGAGTTAAAAGTTTTTTTTTGTAGAATGCAGGAAAGCGCCAGCATATGGCTATATATAGAATTGTGGTCACAAATTGAAGAAAAAGAATAAAAAAAGCTAAATAACGCCCAAAAAGGAGATGAAATCACGCGAAGATTTTTCCCTTGCAAAACACTCAAAAAAAAAGAAATTTTTTTATGCGGCACCTCTCAAACCAATCCTATAGGATTTAATTTAGTTGTTCAGACTCATGATTGCAGGCGTAAATTTGTTCTATTCCTCACTCTTCGGTTTGAGAAGAGCTCTACTGGTTCTTTTGGTAGTCCCCTTCTTACTGAAGGCTTAACAATGCTGTTTCTCTGATGTTAATTAATGTTATTCTTTTGTTGAAGTCGACAAATATCTCAAACCTAAATGAAAATACCTACGTACTATCATATTATTTAAAACATGTTTGTCAAAACAGGGCTAGGAGCCAAACAATTCCATTTAGGATCATAATGTATAAATTACAATAGATCTGCGTTAATTTCAAATATACATTTGTTTATATGTATGTATGTCATTCTTCTGCTATCCGTAAATAAAGAAGGCAAAATAAGATATACATAGGTCACGGCTTGCACCACGTGTACGAGTATTAAAAACTTGATCGAGAACATCCTTTAGGTAATGTAATGTTCAAGCTGGCTTTAAGAAATTGTTTTCGCTATAATTTATTTATAACAGAGTTTGAATTAATGCCCAATCAATATTATACATGGTGTTCCGGATAATGTGTGGAAGACTTCAAAGGCAGATTCTTTGACACATTCTGAGAAAAAAAATTTTACTTTTGAGCTTTTAACAGCTCTGTTTTGACTCATATTGAAAATAACATCTTTCAAATTTATGCATACATGTCAACAAATGAGGTATCGTTGAACTCGTCATTTTGAGTACTTTAGTTGTTTTGAAGTAAATATTGCCATAAAATAAATGTGTTAAACGTCTTAGAAGATCAAAATTGATTTTTTGTTTTAAAAAAATCGTTGAATTTGTCATAATTTTTGTATAGGATGTCTTATTAGCTCCCACTTTTTGCAACTTTGAAACATGTACCTAGTATTTACAAATAAAAAAAAATAACTCTGGCCATTTCACCTCAATTCAGTACTTGGTAAAACATTATTTTAAATTACCATATATTAAAAATTGCTAAAAATTTTTAGCATGGAAATACAAATATTAATTGCACATTTTTATTTTTATTTTAAGTTTTTTTTATATGATCTTATATGATGTCAATTGTTCAAAGTGCATAGTGTGTTTGTAAGAGTAAGTCTTTAAGAGGTAAATATTAACGTTTGACTTTATTGCACTTTGCGAAAGTGAAATTATAATAATTTATGGTTATTATTATTATTAAACGACTGTAATTCGAGGTAAGGTCTTATGTAACCTTGTAAAAGCGTCATAAACTTGGCACTATTAAAATATCGACGCCGTTGCGTTCAGTGTTGCACAAAGATCCTGACTTAGACTCCTAAAAGGTTCAGTTGCTGCAAGAATTAAGATCAGAAAATTATCGTTTATGTTGTGACTTTGCTTATTGGCTTAGTAAGGCTTACTTTTGTAATTTTCTTTTAACTCCCGAAAAGCCGACCTTAACAAATTTAAAAATCTTATCAACAATATTTACTTTGGCTGAGACTGAGACATTGATTTTACCTTGGCAATTTTTTATTCGTTAATTTTCTCCTGTATTGCCGAACTGTTTCCATATTCCTTTGGCAGAACAAGAAGTTACTCTCTCTTTGTAATAATACAAACAAGTTGTTACAACTTAATATTCTTAATAACCAGAACTAATTCCGATTGCAGTGACTATCGATGTTTTTTACAATCGTTTTTCAGAACATTGGATTCCGTTTGCCTTGAAGTAGAGCATGCTATTTAGTTAAATTTCGGATTTTACAAGCATTTTTATCAATTAACTTTTACCAAAAAGAACAAAAGAAAAAAGTCATAAGTTTCTCAATGATTCTTTCGCAAACCTATAGCAAGTTTCTTTGCATGTCATTTTAAAAAAACCTTTTTCAAAGTAAACACCTGAAGCCGATCCTAGTAACTTTAGTTATATGAATATGTATAAGTAACTCTCTCGACTGTAGACGAATTATTAACACAGATCAGCACGTTTTCATGAAAGGTAAATCAACCACCACTTATCTCTAACAATTCTCTAAAGCAGTTTCTACTTTAGAAAATGGTAAAGAAGTCGATGAAAGTCATATTGATTTCATCAAGGCGTTTGGCACAAGTTTTCGTTAACTTATCATTTTCAAAGAACGATATTATAATAAAGAAAAACCTTTTTGGTATGGATTAAATCCTATACAGAAGACCGACTATTATGTATACAACTTACTTTAAATTAAATTATTTTATTTCTAATTTTAAAAAATATATGTATATATAATAAAATAATAAAATGCAATATAATATGTATGTACAAGGTTTGTTTAAGTCCGGTTGATAGGAAAGTTGACAAAAGAATGGTCAATGTGTCGATTTTTTGATGATGACAGTTGTTGAATAACACACCTTCCATCTTAGATTGAACTGCTGATTTTCGTTCTGTCTTTTCAGGGTTAAGTAGTTGAGTAAGTTACTCTTCAGCTTCTTGCTGTTCCTCATGTCGTCTTTTAATCTCGTTAACACTTGGTAATCCTTTCTAAGTCGTGGCTTTCGGAATATCTAGAAGCCTAGTAAGCTGGTCTAGATGTCGTGTCATAGGGTTTTCGCATTCAGTAGTTACGGTGTATAAAATTGCTCTAGTTTGCTTTTCCACTTAGGCTGGAATCCACGTTGATCTACTGGAATAATTCCTAGCCCAGACTGGATCGTTGAGTTGCAGTTTTTTTATTATTCTTAGTAGATTGCTCCTTTTTAGTGAACCGAAGAGGTGTATAATCTGGCTGTATAGTATTTTGTCGAAGTAAGTCATTGGACATCGTCTCAAGAGCATTTCAGCTGGGGATCTTACCGTGACCGTTGACGGAATCGTATGTTGACTTTGTATATATCTAGCCAGCCGAAACTCCATTGGTCCAGAGAAATTTCGCCTTAAGCATTCTTTTATTGTGCGTACCATACGTTCAGTTTGGGATTGCTCGAAGGGTAAAAGGTAGCGGTAATTATAAGTGAAATCAGATTATTTTTACAAAACTTTTGAAATTCCTCGGATGCATTATCGGATACGACGGAGTCCGGTAAGCCATTAGTGGCAACTACGGAGCGTAAACTATTTATTGCACATGCTGAACTAGTTTCACCTCCAGCCATTTTGAATAAGAGTCTATTATAACCGGGAACGTCTAACCTTAAAATAGCTTGGCGAAATATACATGTAGGCGTGATCATGGTTTCGAGGTCTCTTTCTATGGATGAACAGCTGGACATTCCTTCTCCAGTCGTAATTGCTGACAAGTAATGCACTTCTTCATTGTTGCCTCAATATCACTGTCCACCATACATAGCTTCTGGCCTAGCTCTTCATTCTTACCACTCAAAAATGGCTAGCATGTAGAATTTCGAGGATGTCTTGTCGGGCAGCATCTGAAATGATAATACGATCACCATAAAGAAAATAATCTTTATTTACAAAAAGCTGGTCTCTGCGTTTATGCTATAATTTACTTTGACATCTTCATGCGGCTGCAAAATTGGTCACCCCTTCAACATCCAATATAAAACACCTTTCAAGGTTTTAACATTCGACGTCATCTTCGCGATGTCGGTTGATTGAAGAATGTGTGCACAGCAATTCTGGAACATGTTGATTCGATTTTCGTTGTTTAGAGATTTAGAGATTACCATTTTTAATGCCAGGTCTATGGAAAATTTTGATATTGTACCGATTTAAAAATATACTCCATCTCAACATCTTAGGGGAAAGTATAACCGGAGTTGATTTTCTATGGTCGGTGACGATCGTAAAACTCCTTCCGTAAAGGAAGTTGAAAACGTCTCCTTGTCGATTTGAGCATAATTTCGCTCTGTAGATGTCATCATTCGTAAAAAAAAAAGAAATTTGTAGTTCCTGACCATTAGGTAAGCTATGCGACAGGACTACAAAGTATCGCAAGCTAATGAAATCGGTAACCTAACATAGTAGTTTATAAGAATTGTTGCTTAAGTTTCTTGAACTCTGCAGAATGTTCGGTGTTCCACTTCCATTTTATATTTTTGTCCAGTAGTTTGTGGAGTGACTCAGCAATATTTGCCTTATCTTTAAAAATGAGTGGTAAAATTTTATTAAACCTAGGAAAGCTTGAAGTTGTTTTCTGTTGACTGGTGGCGGTGTTTCAATGATAACGCGTACTTTTTCATCAGATGAATGAATTCCAGTGCTGTCAAAAACGTATATGAAAAATAAGACTAATGGCAAGTCGAACTAGCATTTATCACGTCGAAGTCGTAGTCCAGCACTACTTAACCGTTCAAAAACTTCTTCGAGGGTTTCAAGCAATTACGGCAAATTTGCAACCAGGCCAGGTGCAACAGAGTTTTCGAAGAGAAACTTTTTAATACAAAATGCACCCTTGTGTGTCTACAATCAGCTGCAGAAATGCTTGTGCTAAGCCATTTTTAGCAAATTTCGTGCCCTAAGGCACTGCTGGTGTTTGTAAATAATGTGGTGACAACGCCTTGTTTACGGTGCAATTGTAGTCACCGCAGATACGCACTGTTGCGTTAGTTTTAATACAGGCACTATTTAGGTAAGCCAGTCGCTGTACTCAGTTGGTTCTGAAATTTCATGACGCATTTGTTTATCTATTTCTTCTTCTATCAGTGGTTTTAAAATGTACGGTGGTGATCTCGTTTGAATTTTTATTGGTTTCACCGTTTGGTCTAGTCTAAGCGTTATCTTTTCTCCCACATAAGTTCCTAATTCTTCGGAGAACAATTGTTTATATATTTCGAATGCCTTGCACAGCTATTCCCAAATAGTCGAACCAAACGCAGTCCAAGATGTTTGTACGAGACAATGTAGAAGGAAAGATTGTTTATCCTCTTGTTATTGCAGAACACATCAACGTAAATTAAACCTCTAACTGGAATGGGGTTTTTTTCGTAATCGAATAAATGTGTTAATAAGTTCTGCCAGATTGTTTCTCCGCAGTTTGCTCGCATTTTTCTCCAACATGATGGTGTAAATTGATCTAGTATCAACTTCGGACTCGCATTGGACTCTGTTTATGGCTGTTGCAATTTTCGTTAAATTTCCGAATAGTTCAATAGAATTCACTTGACGTTTGCTTGTTTTGTCGTTTGAATTTTGTCGATGTGTGAATGTGGCCTTACTCGCATAAGTTTAGGTAAATTGATGCTCGTTCTTGAACTGTTTGAAGTGAAATAGAATTTTCAGCTAAAAGTGATTGATGTAGGTTGGTATTCCGCAGCCCACAAACAAGTGGATCTCGCAACATTCTGTCTGCAATCTATTCGGTCAATGTTGCATTTGGTTGCTGATCACGTTTGAAGAATCGATAGAATGCAGCAATCTTCGATGGGGTTGAAATAAAAAAAACTTCGTTAGTGTTTCAATTATGGATTTATACGAAATTTATTCGATTTTATCGGGTGAAATAAGGAAACAAAATGCACAACAACGAGTAAAAAATGTTGCTTTTTGTATTTTCACGTCCTTAATGCTATTGGCTTATAAGAACACTTCGAAACTCTTCTTATATGAACTCCATGCTAAAATATTTGTAATGTCGTATTTTTTTTATTGATCCCAACTATGACATGCTGGAATTTATTGTGAAATTTTCGGAATTAACCTCTTTAATATCTTCTTTGGTATCTTCGTATTTGGGCATGTGGTTTCAGAGGGATTTTTTTATTTTAATTACTCCTTGTTTTTTGAATTCTCGTCGCCAGTATTATGTACACAACTCACTTTAAATTCAATTATTTTATTTCTATGATGATGACTTCAATAAATTTTTGCTATGGTTCAAAGAAAACATTTTGAATGATAATTTCAATTTTATATATACATAGATCTAAATTTAGTATAGGGTGACTAGATAGCAATGATAGTTTTCCGATTGTTATGTTTAAGCAGCTGTCATAATTTTCAGTAAGATTTGCGATTTCATCATGCGGAAATTATTGGAAAATAAAATATTATTGAAATTTCGTCTCAGTTGTACATGCGCAACGTGAATTTCATCGTGAAGTCGGTCTTCATCATGGCTTCAGTCTGCAAGCAATTCGTTGCACCGTGGAAAAGTTTGAGCGTAAATACACTCTTTTGGATCATAAGCCACCAACCAGACAGAAATTGGTGCGATATGAAGAAAACATAGCCGCCGTAGCGGCCAGTATCCAAGAAGACTCAGATATGGCGCCGATCAGCTGAATTGGGCATCGCCAGAGAATCAACCATTTTCTATTCCATTTCTTGAATCAGGAAAAACAGTTTAGGTCGTGAAACATTGTAAGGAGGTGTTTTTCATATGACAGTGATTCCTTCTTTGATTAAATACAATAATAATAAATTTCATAAAGTATAAAAAGGTATTTTTAAATTGCTGTTGAAATCATATGGGGAAGTTTCATAAAAAATCCTCTGATAGCACTAATTTACTGCTGCAAAGGAAACATTGAATTAACTTCACTAGACATACGATGCACATACAAATATATATATATATGTTATGTGTTTTGTGTAGTCGTTGGTAACTGTACGAAGCTTCTGATGGTGCGTGTTTATTGATGCGAAGCTCTGGGGGTATCCATATCCTTGCCACATTTCATTAACCTTGGCCAATGGTAAGGGGAAAAGGTGGTTTCGGTTTGTTCTTTTTTAATTTTTTTATGTATTATTTTTTTATTTCATCTGTTCATTTTTGTTATTGATCGCCCTCATGAGAATATTGGTAATTATTTGAACAACAAGATAGTTAGTGGTGGTCGTTAATTGCATTTGCAATTGGCCCTCGTTTTCGATTTCCACTCTAGCCGGAACCATCAATAAGCTCGACATGAATGCGATGATACAAGGTTACGGGACGAGCTGTATTTGAAGGAGTGAACATTACATATTTCGTATGATATTACTTTAAAATATCTACAATTTAAAAGTGTTTTATTCACACCATGTGACGCGGATTAGAGTATAGTTGGATGCATGCAATGATGCAGGTTAAATGTTATATTTCTACAATTATTGTATTGAAATAAATAGATTCATGGTAATAGCTTTAACATTTCAACTTTATTTCAAGCGATTTTTTAATTGTGTAGTGAAATTTGTTTTGTTGGATGCAGTCAATGGGATTCAAGAAATATATTTCTCATATAATGTAGCTCTTAGTCCAAGCTTATACACATAAAATAAGCTCTTTTTTGGCATACGTTAAGACGTTACGAAACAGATTTCTATACTTTTTATATTACTGGGTTATACGAGTATGTATGTGCTGGAAAATTTCGTTCTTCCTAAAATAAGGAATTCATTGGGAATAAGGATAATTTCAGTTCAAGGTACAAGGAAATAAGAAACAAGGTAAAGTCTAATAGTTGTCAGAGTTAAATCATTTACAGTTATCCTCTATGAGGTCGATGTTGATTCGCTTAATACAAGGGCTAAAGTGCATTGATCCATCCATTTAATATCCTTAGAAAGTGGTTCCACTTCATTGAAAGATGTACGTAAGGACCATCGCTCTATCTTTTACACACAGATTAGCTGTAGCTTCCAACGAAAACTAAAATGTTAGGTCACCCAATGTCATAACAGCCAAATGTTTGACCGCGTTAAAACATATTGCCCTATCTGCGCTCGTCCCCATATGACTGCCGAGTAATCCTACCATACTTAAATGCGCAAATTGCAATGAAACCCACAGAGCTTCTGACGCCACTTGTGTCAGCCGATCAAAATACCTGGAGATGAAAGCGAAGTCTAAGCAAAAAAGAAATCCAAGCTCTCGCTCAATTTTCACGAACCAAACCACTTCTACATCTCTCAACGCTGACAAATAAGTTTCATTTGCCTCTATGAAGGATTTTCCATTGCTTCCATAACGCCAGTTAGTTGTTACAACAATTCTACACTTTTTTCTTTGAAGAGCTTAATACTTTGGCTATGGAAATGGTAACAAAATTATCTGTATATAATACAAAAGATCCTTCTGGGAGAAAGTCTATCCATTTCTATACAGAAATACGTGAAATTAAGTGCTCACCAAAATGATTTCTCAACGAGTCCATTGTTTCACGCGCTGTATGGCTTGTAGCGCCGTCTTGTTTAAACCAGAGCTCACCCAGACCATGTGCTTGAATTTCAGGAAGCACAGGGTCTGTTAATATCGCGCGATAATGGTTACTATTGACGGTAACATTCTGATTTGCCTCATTTTTGAAGAAATATTGACCAATGATTCCACCAGCCCATAACCACAAAATACCGTTGTTTTTAATGGATGTTATGGTAGGTCTTGGTACTCTTCGGGTTGCTCATCAGCCCAAATATGGCAATTTGGTTTATTAACATATTCATTGAGCAAGAAATGGGCTTCATCACTGAATAAAATTTCACGATAAAACACCGGATGCTCATTAAGTTTTTCCAATTCCCATTCACTGAAAATATGACGCAAATTCAAGTCGCCTGGCTTCAATTCTTGCACAAGTTGAATTGTGTACGCTTTTAGGCCGAGATTTTTACGTAAAATACGCCAAGTTCTCGAATACGCCAAGCCAAGCTGCTGAGAACGACGGCGAATCGATTCGTCATGGTCTTCGCGTACACCCTTAGCTACAGCTGCTATAGTCTCTTCAGTACTTGCTGGATGTAGTCTAACCGGTCGAATATCATCCACTAATGTAAACTGGGACTCAAATTTGTGAATGATATTGGCAATAGTGGTTTCAGTAGGTCGATTATGCTCACCGTCACTTCCTCAAATCGCACGAAAAACATTTCTCACAGAACGCTGATTTTTGTAATACAGCCGAACAATTTGGAGACGATATTATGATTTGAGTCTTTTCATAATGACTTGCCAAACGATACTGAACAAAAATGACCAAGCAGTTTGATAAAAGTCACACGTAATTTTTTAAAAAAAAAGCCTATTGAAAATCAAACTTTACGATGAATCTACCCTTACAACGACCTAAACGATCTAAAAAATACAGATGTTAACACTCTCCGTAAGCTCAAACTGGTTTCATTAGTGAGGTTTCTAAGTTTTTATATATTTTACTAATTGTAAATTATATGGTAGACCATATAAAAATGATAACCTGGAATGTTGGAAGCATACGTAGCAAGAGCATTGAATTTTTAAATTTCATAAGCAGCAATAAAATTGATATTGCCTTGGTCACAGAGTCTTGGCTTAACCATGATGATAAATTATCAACCCCTGAATTTAAGTGCTATCGAGTGGATATAACATATAGAAGAAGTGGAGGTGTTGCTATACTCATTTGAAGATCAATTCAACATTCGCCTTTGCCAATTGTTCGATTGAGTTTAGTAGAAAATGTGAGAATTGAGGTTTATAAAATTAATAAGCAAAGCCTGAAAATTTATTGCGTCGAATTGAAAAGCTTACTGAAAATTTTAAAAACAGATGTGCTTTAGCTGACAATTGCCTAGTATCAAATTTATTTAACGAAAGTTATTAATTTACCATACTTATTTATTAATTGTTTATTTACTTCTTTATTTATTTATTTATTTTTTATTTTTCTATTTATTAACTTATTTATTTGTTCATTTATTTATTTACTTGATTATTTTGCTTATTTTTGGTTATTTATTTATTTATTTATTTATTCCTCTGTTCTTTCATGTACTTATTTATTGATTATATTTATTGGCAAGAGATGCTTGCCTTAGTGTGGGCCCTCGATAATTTAAGAAATTATCTGTATCGGGCCATGAAATAAAATTTTTACTGACTACCAGGCAAGAATAAGGGAGTACGACTGGTACACTCATGGTAAATCAAAATTTGTGCGTGACGCTCTTTCTAGACTAAGGATGAATATCCATCACTTGTCAGATACCAGTACCGAAACTGCTGATGAGTTCACGGACACTGCAACCGAAAGCCGACTTTCCAGGGTAAATCGAACTGAGACGGCTAAAGAAGGACTTTATGAATCCTGTACGGTGCACAATGCCAATCAGGATAACTCAGACCTCATTCTGCACGTGAAATCCCCGATCAATGCTTTCAGAAATCAATTGATCTTTAAGATTGGCAATGATTTACGCTGTCATGTGAAGCCATATTCCGGCTACCATCGCCATAACATATCCCTACCATTACTCTATGACAACCTTGTGGAAATATTGAGGGAAAAACTTAATCCAAACTTTATATATGGGCCAAAATCGTAAAGAATTATCTCGGAATGCTGTGAAGCGTTTATCTGGAAAATTTAGGAAGTTATAAGTTGCGGGTGGGACAAAGAACTGTTAAGGATGTCGCTAAGGAATAGCGCAGATTTGTAATTATAGAAAGAGAACACAGAAGAGCCCATCGTGCTTTTAGGGTAAGCAAGGAGCAAGACCGAGAGAAATATTGTTTTCGACATATGATGGTTAAAATTAGAAAATTCAATGCTTTATGCGAAATCTGTTTGGGGTGGTTAGTTTTCCAAATTCTTCAAATTTGGAAATAAAGAAAAATCAGCCATCTACATTAAGTTCAAATTAGTCAAAATTTTATCCTATTTTACTGTTCAACAAATGTTAGTTACAGACAATGGGAGAGGGTTTCTAAGCCTGATAGTTCTAAATTTCATAAAGAATTTAGGTATAAAGCTTTATATAACCCCATCCGGCAGAAGCGTGGTAAATGGACAGATAGAAAGAGTCCACTCCACTATATTGGCCTTAAGGTCGAAAATTCAAACCTTAAGGTAAAGGAACTTATCTCTATAGCGGTAGATCGCTATATCAACACCATACATTCGGTTATCAAACGAAAGCTCACTAATGTATTTTTCAATAGTTCTCAAAGGGTCAATTACCAAAAGCTCTTTATTCGATCAAAAATCAATCAGGACCAAAGAGGTAGTATTAAATGAATGCAAGAAATGCAAGGTTAAATTTAAAAAGAACTGCTCCCAAGACGTATTGCGTTGGTGATGTGGTGTATACCACAATGAAATGCCTAAAAGACAAAAACAACCCTTATACAAAAAAGAAATTATCACAAAAGACAATCACATCCCAAAAACGAGAGCGAGTGGCAAAAGATTCATAAAGCCCATTTAAAAAAACAATACTCGTAAAATCAAAAAAAATATAAAAAAAAACAATAAAAAAGAGGGGGGAGGTTTCCCTAACCAGCGTAAATTAGTTCCCGGAATTTATTCAGAGAAGTAAAAGCACAAGTTTATTCACCTAAATCTATATTTTCCCCTTCAAAGTAATCCCCATCGACCATCCACCGCTATCTCTCTGATGGTTAATTTGCGGTTATTGAACAACATTTCTTTTACTTCATTAATGTTTTCATCGGTTTTCGATTTTAATGTTCCGCCACTGCGTTCATCATCTTCGATTCACTCACGACCACTTTGGAACCGCTCGTGCCACTGGTAAACGACCGTTCTCTTTAGAAAATAGTTGCCGAGACACTTTTCCAACATTTCCAACGTTCGCGCACCATTTAATCCGTTTTTTACGCAAAATTTTATACAAGTTCGTTGTTGCAAATTTAAATTCATTTCAAAATTATAAAAAATCTTCAACACATACAGAGATAGATGTACTCTTGACTACGTAACTTTTGCAAATGTCAACCTATGACGCTAAGATTTAGAGGGAACGTTAACATCAGATGTACCAACTTATCAAAATGTAAAAGTAAATCACCAATTGTGACAGTTAGAGAAGGCAACGCTTGGGTAGTAAATGGCTATTTCAATCTAATCCATATGATAGACTTAGGACAATATAACACACTTATAGTAACTGTCGGGTCTTAAACTACCCTTTAAGCCCGACAAAAGAACAATTTAGGGAATTATGCGAACCAAGGACAAGACATACCCGTTGTATTGACCGAATAAAATGCTTTAAAATGACTGAAGGGCTCCCCTGGCTCAACTGACTGAAAAAAAAACTCTTACTGACTCAGGAAGACATTGTGAGCAACAATAACCATCAGTACAAAATTAATGAGAAGCTATTTGATGAGACAAACGTGGTTATGAGTAAAATTAACGAAAGAATAGAGAGATAAAAAAATGTAATACAGTAGAACGGAACGGAAAAAATAAAACATGACCTACTCAACAAAATTTTTATTCCGAAAGAAGGGGTAAGCGAAATAATTAGGGCTTGCCAAATGGCTAAGACTAAAATAGTTAATAATACTTCAAAGAGGTCAATAATATTATAAACGAGTTGGAAACCCTCCCTTATCAAAATTTTGTAGAAGCTGTAGAATATGGGCGACCCCCCGTGTATAGAAAGAGAGCGCCATTGCTATATGTACTATCAATCTCAAAGGTCGGCACCAATATTTTTCATGTAGTAAACACTCGCTCTGCAGTTAAAGGTGGAAAATGAATCGACCTGAACTACATGAAACTATTCGTTAATCACTAACGTTAATGAGTAACGAACTTTAGGGCGATTGCGTTCATATAGAAAACACATCTGTATACGAAGAAAGCATTTTAAATAAATTATCAGAATACACATTATCGCCCAGGGTTTTCAAGGGAGGTACTGCAGCATGCGACTTACAAAACACTAACGAAAAGATTTGATCTCGGAAAATACAATCTTCATAAGTAATTTTGTTAGGCTCAATCTTAAGTAAAAATTCCTCTATTCCTCTAGAAGGTATGTACTTATCGCATTCAATTGGACAAAGAAACAGCTAGAATCAAAGGCCAGACATACTCCAGTGGGTCGGCTACAAGGCAACAACACTTCATCCCGTGTTGGCAAACATAACCAGCATACAAAGTATTTGCTTTTTCACTTTTAGTTATATTTAATAGCTTATTTATTCGTTAAACTTTCCTCATGTATATTATTAATTTTTATATTAACTGTATTAGGATTTTCTGAATCATACTCTAGAGAATCTGGCAGCGGTCGCTTTCTCCTTTTCGTCTGCTGGTCACAGTTACTAGGGCGCTTTTTTTTTCCAAAGGAATTCTTTCGATTATCTGTTCTTGGCAATTTCTATTTCTCAAACTTCACACGCGATTGCAGATACTGTGTAAAAAAGTTCTGCAGTATTTTATCGGTTTTAAGCGAGTTATATTCACAATTTTTTGTGATTAATTTCCACATCTTGGGATTAGCGAGTTATTTGCCAGCTTTAAATAGTGATTTTCAATTTTTACTTCTGAGTAATTTCCGCTAGTTCTTGATATTTGAGTTATATCACCCTTTTACTCAAGGTTGTAACATACTACATTAATTTTTCCCGGGTGCCAGCTAGACTTTTGTTGGCTTTGAAGTTAAAAAAAAAAAGGATTTTATTTTGGATTACTGCTCAATTTGCTGCGCCAATTCGAGCGATACTTAAAATATAATCTACAAATATGTATAAGGTTACGACAATGCGACAAATTATTGATTCAGCAGTCTGTATTAGGTTTGTTATTTCGGATAAATAATGTTATAGGTGTTTTGTAAGATTCTTCGATTTTGCGTTGTATGGGTGAAACCTTATTGCATGTCTCGAACTTCTCGGAACTGTGAAGCAAGATTGTGAAATTAGAAGTGCATGCGGCGGAAGTGGGAGCATCACAGCCTGCTGGTCTAATACGAGTTCTAATATGTTTTGTGATAACTCCTATCCCACCTTAAACTTTATTAAAATAGTGCAGGAGTGTAAACACGACAAGAATGCCCACTGGAAAGTAAAGAGTCACTCTCTAAACAGGGTCAAACAGTTGGCTAGTCTATTACACAAGTCTCTTAAGCTTGCTCTCACAAAAAATTCAAATTTTTGAAAAAAGCGAACAACAACATAGACTGCGGTTTCGGTTCAAGCGAATTTTACTCGCACGAACTTAGTGAATGTAAGCGAATTGATTCGCGCACATTCGTGCGAACAGAGTGGTTCCTGTGCAAGCGAGCTTACTCAAGCAAAGTAAGCGAATTTATTTACCCAAATAGTCGTATGTAGTGGAAACGAAACATTTATCTGCAGAAAGTTCTGCTAAGTAGTCGTGTTTTGAAGTGTTGTGATTTGGAAAAGTTTTATTATGTCATTGTCGCTTTGTGAAGAACAATTTATGTTATAAGATAGCTTCATGAGATACAAATATCATGTCATGTTTTTCATGATGGGAAGGTAGCTGATCTAGAAATTGTATTCGCCATCTAACTTTAATTCCTAGTTATTTTTAATAATGTTTAACTTTCCGTAATCTATTTCCAGAAAGCGTTATTCTCCAGATTTTCTTTTGCTAATTCCTTTCTTGGGCTTCTGTAACACATTTTCATGATGTTCCATCTGATGTGTTATAATAGTATGATTTCGCTTTGACTTTTATCTCCTAAACCATCTGAGTTTATGTTTTCACAGTTGCTGCGAATATCTTTAGCTTCTACGAAATCATTAGCTTCTGATTTCGGTTCTTCAAAGACACGTACATTTCTGTTAAGATCGTCGCCAGGACTGCCATAAAGTTTTGCTGGTTCTATGATTTTTTGAAGAAATTGCATTTGTTCAAAATAAGGCAGCTGTGTTTTTTTTATAGGCACTGCGATGCACTGCCAGAGTTAAAGTTTTTACCGACTTTTTTCAATTTAATTCTGTAGATATCTCTCAAATTCTTCGTCCACTTTTTCTAAACTTCGGTTTCTAAAAAAAAAAAATATGTTAAATAATCATTTTACAAAAAATGCTGAGTAAATAATAATAAAATGCAATCCTTTTTCGTTAATTTTTTAGATATCTGTCTACAGGAATAATGTAAATAAAGCTTGGCATTTAGTTTTCGCATAGCACATTGTACGATTTCTAGAATAATAAAAGAAGTTACTAAAGCTATTTGGAATAAATTATCACTAATTAAATTGTTACCACCTATGTAGTTACGAGGAAATTTTTAACATCGCATATAATTTTTATACAAAACGGGACCTTTCAAATTGTTTTGGCTCAATAGATGAAAAACATATACGTGTAAAACAACCTACGCAGAAAGGAAGCATGTACCATATTTCAACTACAAGCACTTTTTTTCGATTGTGCAGCTTCTGATGCGAACTATAGGTTTTTGTGCATTGAAGTGGGAGCGTATGGTGAACAAAGTGATGGCGGTATTTTCGAATCACTGAAACTATATGATCTTATTGAAACTGGTAAATCTAACGTCCCAGAGCCCCGTTTGTTGCCGGTATATGATATAGAAGCGCCATTTATATTATTATGTATATATTTTAATTCGTGCGTTTTTTTTTCAAAATTTATTTAAAAAAAGCATGTATAATAGTATTATTCAAAGTATTGCCCATCTGAGGCTATGACTTTTTTCCATCTTTCTGGCAATTTGTTGTTCCCATCCCAAAAGAACTGCGCCGGCTTGGCAGCCAAGAATGAATCAAGCCAATTTTTGATATTCTGCTCTGATGTGAACCGTATTTCAGTGAGGGCATTCTGCATCGACCGGAACAAATGGTAGTCAGAAGGGGTGAGGCCTGTGCTATAAAGCGGGTTGGGTAAGACTTCCCATCCACTGTTTTCCAAATAGTTCTTAACCGGAATAGCAACGTGGGGCCGAGCGTTTTCATGATGGAAAACTATTGCCTCGTGTCTGGTCGCATATTCCGGGCGTTTTTCGGCCACTACTCTCTTCAAACGGATTAATTGTGTTCGGTAACGTTGTCCATTGATGGTTTCACCCGGTTTTAGCAGCTCATAATACAGCACACCCATCTGATCACACCAAATACAGAGCATTACCTTCGCGCCATGAATTTTCGGCTTTGCCGTTGATTTGGCTGGTTGGCCGGCTTTCACATATGATTTTCTTCGCTTGGGGTTGTCGTAATGATCCATATATTACCACCAGTAAGAATCCGATGCAAAAATGACTACCTTTTGTGGCGTTCCAGCAGCACTTCAGACATGCTTTTAAACGTTTTGAAATGGCTGCTTGAGTGACACCCAAAGATTCTGCGAGCTTTTCTTGTGTTGAGCAACAATCTTCATAGAGAAATGCTTCCAGTTCTTCATCTTCAAACTTTTTTGCCTGCCCAGGACGCTCATTCTTCCAAGCCAAAATCGCCACTTTTAAATCGTGCAAACCACTTTTGGTACGTTCGCTCAGCTAGCGCATGTTCACCATAAACTTCCACCAAAATACGATGACTTTCGGCAGCAGTTTTCTTTATATTAAAGAAGAAAAATGAAGAAGAACTCCCCGAAAAAACACTTTTTCAGGCACAAAGTTCGACATATTTGAGTGAAAAAAAATTATTGTCGTTTACGCTTCAAATGAATGACATATACTGAAATGACGTACAATGACAGTAGCTTTCCAACGCATGTTCCAATGGAATAATAACAATGGAATAATATAAGTTACGCCATCTCTTAGCAAACCACACGAATAAGTTATAGATCCAATAATTGGTGACGAAGCGTATCCCTTAAGATCATATTTGCTTCGACTATTTCCCAAAAGTAATTTAACGAATAACAGAATAATATTTAGTGACAATCTTTCAAGAGCAAGGAAATCTAAAGAGTGCGCTCTTGGACATATAACCAGCAAATGGCGAATATTAGGGAAGGCAATTAAGACAAATATTGAAACTGCTAAAACCATCACAAAATATGTTCGCCTTCTTCATAATATTATTATAATTGATAAGGAAGGTATAGACAAATAAATTTTCCTTAGTAATCGGAACGGAAGCAGAGAGCAGAGAGCAGAGAGGTAACCAAAATCAATCTTCTTTAAGTCCATTGGGAGTACGTGACTTATATAAATCTTATTTTTTACAACTTAAATAAATAAAACATACAAATACATAAATTAACCAATAAAAACTATTAAAAGTACTTATTTATAAATTTCATTAGGTTAGTTATTTCATCCCACAGTTTCGCATATTTGCAAAAGTCTTTTCTTTTCATGTCCCATAACGGTGCTCGATTTCTAACTTCATAGATTAGAGGTTTTAGATTTTGCACAAAAACCAGTACATAACTAAACAGTAAGCACAGATGCTACTTAAAAACGTGAATTCTCTTTGCTCGCGCGAGTAAAATAGAAATGAAACTATCGAACATTTTACTCGCTTAGATTCCGCTAAGTTCACGCTAGTAAATTTTGTGCACTCGAATTACAACATATCAAATGCGTACTTGTGAATGATTTAAGCGAACTTTGCGAATTTGCGCGAGTGATATTCGCTTACATTTGCTGGCACCAGAACCGCAGCCATATTCGTATATGTATACGAAAAGCACCGCTGAAAAAAAAAAGAAAAAGAAGACGTGCATACGAATACATTGTGTTACGAGCTGCGGAGTTATTTAGATGCCTGGAACTTTAATTGAAGCACACCAAATAGTTAATAGAGCAAAAAAATTTATTACTGTGTCTTTCGAAGACAAAAATGAGACTTTTCTGGATGTTGGTCATCATTTATGAGGAGATCCATGCAATCACATAAATCGCGGGAGATCGAGATATGACGATCATCGATGCTCCACTTATGTCCCTTTGTTAATATGAAATTTGATATCGATGTTTATCTTTCAACGACGCGACCACCGAACGAGCGCATACCACGTAGGCAAGACACATACAGAGTATTCTCGAAGTATACAATGTATGCTTATAATAATAATAAGACGTATGTGAATGCATAACAGCTCCCTTCTTTAAAAAGAAATAATATCATTGTTTCGTTTCAAAATCTATACATTTTTTTATATTCGTGACAAACATACCATATATCGTTTTTATAAAGCTCTCATTTGTAATATACTTAAATATATCTTACAGTAGAATAAACAATTATTATTATTCAACAAAATATTTTGTTTATTTGTTTTTTTTTTTTAATTCTTCATCTACTTTTAGAACTCTAGAAATAAGACGTTCTTTATTATAGCAATGCACGATCTTTTCTTTTTCTATAGCAGAATAATGATTTCTTTTGTTAAAACAATTTTGAAAGAATTCAATTTTATTAATTTTGAACATCTTAATATTAAAATGTTCAAGAGCAATCGTCAAGAGCTTGGCAAAAGTTAGAAATCCACCTTCTTGGACTTTTGTGGGTGTTGATTTTAATAAATTCTGAATAAAACCTTTTTCGTTTTTTAGTTCAATGCTACTAACACTATTAGTTTTAATGTCATCTAATTTAGTGCTAAGACAATCATCTAAGCCAAAATTATATTTATCATTACTGACATAAGTAAAAGTTTTATTGTTAATGTTTAGGTGTGTTTCTAAAGTAGAAAATCTACAATTTGAATCTAAATATAAATCATGGGCTGAAAACTCAGTGCCGTTTTATAGAAAGACACAAAATTTTCGCAAAATTCAAATTTATTTATCAATATAATAGCCAATGGCGATACACTGATTGAAACGATTTTTCAATCTTTCGATACCAGTTTTGTAGTACGATTTCGGTTTAGCCTCAAACTGGGCCTCTGTTTCGGTGATTACTTCTTCATCGGTCTTAAATCTCTTTCCGGCGAGCATTCTTTTGAGGCCTGCGAACAGAAAATTGTCGCTGGGGGCCAAATCTGGAGAATACGGTGGGTGGGGAAGCAATTCGTAGCCGAATTCATTCGATTTTGCCATCGTTTTCATCGACTTGTGACACGATGCATTGTCTTGTTGAAACAGCACTTTCTTTTTCTTCAAATTCGACCGTTTTTCTGCGATTTCGTCCTTCAAGCGCTCCAACAACGCAATGTAATATCCCCTTTTGGAGATAGTCGATGAAAATTATTCCATGTGTATCCCAAAATATGGATACCATAACACTGCCAGCCGACTGTTTTTTATCGTTTTGGACGAGGTTCGTCGCCTGCTCGCCACTCAGCTGACTGCCGACTTGACTCTGGTGTGAAGTGATGGAGCCAAGTTTCATCCATTGTCACATACCGACGCAAAAATTCGGCTTTATTGCGGTTGAACAGCTTTAAACACTCCTCTGAATCATCAACACGTTGTTGTTTTTGGTCGACTGTGAGCAAATGCGGCCCCCACTTTGAACAGAGCTTTCGCATGTCCAAATATTCGTGCATGATATATTCAACACGCTCTTTCGATATCTTTAGAGCCTCAGCTTCACTTTACGGTCATTCGTAATCATTTTGTGGACTTTTTTGATGTTTTCATCCGAAACAGCCTCTTTTGGACGTCTACTGCGTGCATCATCTTCGGTGCTTGTATGACCACTTTTAAATTTTTCAGTCCACTTGCGAATGGTTCGCTCGGCTGGTGCGGAGTCAGGGTAACACTTATCAAACCATTTCTTTGCATCGGCTGCATTTTGTCCCATCAAAAAGCAATGATAAATCAACACACAAAATTGCTTTGAATCCATTTTTTTTCACAATAACAAAAGTTGCTTCACTCACAACGCTATATCTCGAGAACTAATCGTCCGACAGCTGTCAAATTTATACACGCATCTTTTGAAGGTTGGTACCAACTAAATAGTATGGATTTCATTTATGTGGTGCCCTTTCTTAGAAACGGACTTTTCAGCCCATGTATTAGTATTCCGGTTCCTTGTATAAAATCATTCTTTTCTTCGGATTTACACTTACAATTGTATTTGGTTTCGTCTTTAATGACAAAAATATATTTCTTGGTATCGAGAGCATGGAAAATTACCATATCATTATGTATTTGATTGAATTAACAAACATGAACTGATCTACTCATATAAATGTTCAAAATACGTACAATAATCCTGTCTAATTGTGCTTTGTGGGACTAAGTTTTCACATATATAATGTTCCATAATCTTTTTGCACTGTTTCAAATCTATGAACGTTCCAAATTCTTCTCTGTTTTCATTAATAAAGAATTGTTTGTGAATACATTCATTCATTCACAATTGAAAGTGAATACATTTTTTACCCTAATGACTGGTAAGGTTATTACTTCATAAAATTCCATATTTTTATCTTCTACAAGAGGTATTACTCCAATGATATTAATCATCTTACCCGATAAATATGCTTTGACTTCGGATTCTTGTATTAGGTAATTGTAATTAGGAATACTTGGTGCAAAAAGCAATGAATGTTTACTAGTATATACTTTGTACAAGTATTTCAATGAGCTTAGATAGTTTAAGAATTACCGGGTGAACAAAATTAGATTTTAAAAGAAAAATAGCTTGCTGTATTATATCCGTTTCTACATATATCCAAGGCCAAAATTTTATCAAGAATCTGCCTATGAATCTTTTCAAAATACTGGTTTATTAAAACTTTTTCATTTGATTTATCAATGCTTTCACCTAAGTTGTTCAATTTATTTACTAATTCATTTATTTTATCTTCATGGGAATAATAACTATTGTGCAATGCTTTATTTTGTTCATTTAATGATTCCTTTATGAAAATTTGAGATCTTAGGCTGCTTTGCAAATTTTCATTGTTACCCTTCATTGTTCTTATTACCTTTTTATAATATTCACTATCTGCGTTATCTATTGTTCCGAAAAGTCCTTCCAATCCAATTCCTACTATATTAATAAGACCTCTTTTATTTTAGTTTGATTTTATTCCTAGTATAACATACATTAATGTCATCTAACCTTTTAACTATTTTTTTTTATTATTATTTTATCCATTCTGACTGTATTTCAGTACATTCTAATTTGTATTTAATGCATACTGTACCAAGCCCTTGTGATTGTTCATTTATTTTATCTACACTTATTTCTATCTCACTAACATCTAGATTATAACAATGTGACCTTTAATTTTCCGAATACTTCCCTCTCTTTTGAAGTGTTTTCCATTCGAGTTAATATTTTCAATCTTAATAATACACATTAGCTGCAATTTCTAAATGATAGATCTAAAATACAAAAGATAAGTACTGAGCGCACACGCCTTATTTTGGGCAATAATCTGCATATGAAAAAGTTATCCTGCCGCTGGGTGCCGCGCATACTCACTCCTAACCAAAAACACGAACGCGAGAGCACTTCAAAAGGGTGTTTGGACTTGCTGATGCGGAATCGGGCGGACTTTTGGCATCGATTGGTAACTGTTGAACGCCAGAAAACAGAATGAGTGCCCAGCAATGGACTGAAGCCGGCACAAGTGCTCCGAAGCAGCCGAGGGAGGCTCAATGGATCGGAAAGGTTATAGCGTCGGTGTTCTGGGATTGTCATGGCATACTCTTAGTGGACTACTTCGAAAAAGGAACAACCATCAACAGCTAGTATTACTGTGCATTACTGGAGCGATTGAAGGCCAAATCAATGATTTACGACTCCAATTGCTGTCGCATCCACTCTATTCGCCCGATTTGGCTCCCTCGGACTATTATCTCTTCCCAAACCTCAAAAGACGGCTCATCAATAAAAAATTCAGCTCACGCGAGTAAATCATCGACGCCACGAAGAAGTATTTTCCAGACCTGGAAAAAATTTGGAAAATCGCTGGAATAAAAGTATCAAACTAAAAGGGAACTATATTGAATAAAATAAAAAAAACATTTAAAAAAATTTTTTTTTTCATTCCCAAGGAGGTTACGTTTCACCCCACCTAGTATGTCACTGCTATATGTTTGTCTGAACTATCATTCTCTATTAGAATGTAATGGTTTATTTTATATTCTTTTATTTTCGAACCTAATCTGGCATCATATCTTCTTTTCGTTTGTTGTTTCTTGTTCATTAAGTTCCTTTTGACATCGGATTCTAATCTTATTAGCTTTAGTTGTAGCTCCTGTACTTAATCAGTAAGTGTCTTCATTCTTAAACCACTGACTTCACAGGGAGTATTCGCTTTCCTTCCAAAAAATTATTTTATGTGGTGTAAATCCTGTGCTACTATGCACCGTTGCATTATGACTAAATGCCGCAGATCCATTTGCTTGTGGATACATATTACTATGTAGTTCTCAAATGTTTGATTTTAAATATCTTACATAATTCCTTCATTAGATACTTCATTTATGAATGCTTCATTTTGGTACACCGAAGTAAAATATCCATTCATCTGTGAATGCTCTCGCGATAGTTTCACTTTTGTTTTTATCTTGAATACTTAAGTCGTCTTAAATAGTAAGACTATAAATCATTTTATTACCTTCTTTATGAGGTCCTGTTAAATCCATAGATACTTTTTCTAAGCTGTATTCCGCACTAGATACTATTTTAATTGGATTATTCCCTGGGCTTCTATTAATATTTTGCTTTTGGGATTGTGGGCATTTATTTACATATTCAATAACATCCTTATTTAGACCTTTCCAAAAGTATTTTTCTATAATTTCAGAAATAGTTGCTTTTTCACCTCCATGGCCACCAATCTGACCGTCGTGATTTTCTTTGATAATTTTTTGTTGTTGATCTCGATCGCATATAACCTCAACATTTATATCGCTTTCATCTTCTGAGATTTACCTTATTATTTCTTGTTCCTTAACTTCTTTAGCTCTTTTTAACTTTTCACATTCTTCTGTATATATTTTCCTTAAATTGTTCTCATCTTCAATATCCTTGGAAGAATCACTGCCAAAAATTTTGTTTTCGTTTATTTTGTATCTCTGGATCACAACTTTTAACCTGCCCCTCTATTTGGTATACATTTCTACTCAATTCGTTGGCCTACATGTTGTCGACGCCTTTTTTGTATTCTATTGGATATGAATATTCTTCTTGTTTTAACCGCCATTTTATTAAACGACTACCTGGATCTTTAACTTTAAACAGCCATGTTAACGGATGATGATCCGTTCTTATTTTAAATTTGTTGCCATAAATATATGAACGAAACTGCCGAATATCCCAAACGATGGCTAAACATTCCTCTTCAGTCGCATTGTAATTTACTTGCGCACTGTTCAAGGTTCTATTTATAAAGTGTACTGTTAGATATTTCCCTTCATATTCCTGAAACAAAACCGCGCCTATGCTAATATTACTTGCATCAGTTGTGGTAATAAACTTCTTATTAGAGTCCGGACAACGTAATATTGTAAATTCTTTCAATTTATTCTTCAATCAAAATCTGCATTCTTTTTTAAGCAATGCATATAATGGTTTAGCAATAGAACTTAAATTCTGAATAAATTTCCTATAGGTGGTATCATATCATACCTAGAAAATTTTTTATCCCCCTCTGAGTCGTCGGCTCTTGTAACTTCGAATGGCATGCGAAGGAATTCGAAATGTCCATAGGATGTAGAGAATGCTGTCTTCTCGATACTTTATATACTTAATGGAATTTGATGATATCCAGACGTTAAGTCTAATGTCGTAAAATATTTTACATATCCAAGATGGTCTAAAATTTCTTTGATGCTCGGAATTGGATAGTTATCGAGTTATGGAAGCAAACACCGGTTTGTTTTAAAAAAAAAAACTTTATTGTATCCGAACTTTCACTTAAAAACTAAACTAACATATCATTTGTTACCTATTCTTATACCTACACTTTTGCAAAGGTAATGATTATTTCGTAGGAAAAGAATTTGACTGCTCTTGGCTTGTCACTTGATTCCAAGCGCGTGTTCTGATTGTGCACTATGGAGTGCAAAGTGTGTATATGGAGTATGCGTGATCATTCACCTGAGAAACCAGACAGGTAATGCATATTTGGATGCTGTGATTGGGATGATGGCGAAGTAACGGGAAAAAGCGGGAGGTGGCGGCTTCTGCCATTCAATGCCTTTATCATTGGTTAGATTGGCAAGAGGAGGTGGGGGAGACTAACGGGATTAAAAGGGAGTGATCTCTGAGAAGCAACTCCTCCTCGCATACGATTCTGTGCGGAAAAATCAATGTTCTGAATTTTTATTTTAAAATTTGTGTGATCTATATTTTTCCCTTTAAAAATAATGATTACGATTGCAATTACGAATATAAATATTGTTACAGAGTTTGCATATTCATAAATTGTTTTTCCGTTCTTTAATTCTTCTATTAATTGTCTGTTTTCTACATTTTTTACATGTAATTCCTGTGTGGAAACTTTTACTACAATATTTTCAATTGTTACTTTGTTAAAATTTGGTATAATAAAATTATCATATGTTATAAAATGCTCATACTTAATGCTATTTATTTCAATTTTACAATTTTCAAATCGTATTATATTATTGCCTATGAGACTTATGTTAAATTTATGACAATTATATTTTAAGCGTGTATCTGGAATATTTTTCGTTATTATAATATTATTACTCAACTGTTACATGACGCATTTTGTTTGAACAGATTTGAAATACAACTGTCTTTTAATGGTTTTAAATTCTTAATATGAATTGTTCCATTTACATCTTGGTAAATATTCTCATTATTTGTTATAAATGTGTTGAAAGGCGAAATAAGTTCTAGTTTATTTTTGTTTGGTATCGGTTCTATTATTATTCTGTAAAATTTAACATTTGAGTATTGGGGTATCATTACAACGAATATTATTTCACTATCATATATTATAACAGAACTCTTTGTTAATTTGTTAATTTCATAATTGTTATAATAAATTTCTTAGTGTCTTCTGGCAGTAATAGATCTCTTCCTAAAATTCCTAATTGACTTGCCAGCAAATTTTCTTTGACTTTTCCTACCTGTTCCTTTAGAAGCTGTATGTCATATTGTATTTGAAATACCTGCTGCATATGTGCGATTTCTGAGAACTCTCTGTTGATTGCATTTCCTTAATTTTGTAACTGTCCTTTAATTTCTAATTGCTGTCTGTTAATATGTCTTGTAATGTTTTCCATAGCTTCATCGAAATGCTAATTAATGTTGATTTGTTCGTTTAGTCCATTAATTAGATTATGACTACTTCTTTTGTTGACTTATAGACTTTTTTTTATTTCTTTCCGACAATATTGACTAGTCCCCTTCTGACTTTATACCTATTCCTATACGAAATGTTTTCTATATCCTATGCCAAAAGTTTAAAGCTATGCATTAAGGTCGGGTATTCATTTTTATTATTTAATTTGTTAATTTTATGTTCAATAATGTCTAAATTTTCAGTCCATGACATTAGGTTAACAAAGTGAAGTAGTTTCGTGTTTCCTTTTATTACTTGGAGCTGTTCGTCTCTTATCGTCACTTATCCTGGTCCATTACTTAAGTCTTGTACGTCAATTCTTTGTCCATGTATGATGGTCATTGTAATGTAAATTAAAAATATTTTCCGAAATATTAAATATATAGTTAAACTGAATTTTCGTATTTGTATTTGCGTTTAATTTGCGTCTTGTAAAACTTGAGACCTTTTTCATCTATAACTTGGTCTTTATCTAATATATCTAAGTCTGTTTTCTTATGTATTAGTTTAAGTTTCTATTTCTATTATATTTTTTAATGTAATATTCCTTATTTTTGTTAACTATTTCTATAATTTTAACATAATCATCGCTAGAAATGGTGCCATTAAGAAAGTCGATTGGTCTTTGTTTAGTTGTCGAATGTATCGTTTTATTGTAAATTGTTACGGCTTTTAAAACCTTGTTGCGTAACGTGTCTTTGTTGCTTTTGTCAGCTGTAAATGTACGAATATGTTCATTCAATGTAGAATGAAACCTTAGTAATATGTAGCTCGACGTCATTTTCTTTTAAAAATTTCTTTATTAAGATTGAAGAGAAACCGCTTTCACCGTCTTCAACTATTTTCTGAGGAATTCCCAAGAAAGCGAATCTACATTGTAAGGTTTTAAGGAGGGCCATCCATGTACGATGTTTTATTTCCTGAACTGTTACGTGTTTTGTGAATTTGTCGATCATCGTAACGTATATTAAGTTAATATTTGCATACCAGATGTCGATATGTAGAATCTGATTAGGTTTTCCTGGTGTAGCGGTTAACTTTAGAGGGATTTTATTTGGAATTCGTTCGTATTTGACTTTATTGCATATTTCGCAATTGTTAATAAATCTCTGGATTTTGTCCTTGAGATTCAGAGCGTAATATATGTCTTTGATTTCTGCATATTTTTCGTTAATGCCTCTATGGTTTAAAAGCTTATGTGTGTTTATAGTTACTTTTGCTAGTTTTTCCTAGTCAGTAATGTCGCCTAGAAATTTACTGCACTTAATTGTTTTAAGTAATCGATTTTTAGTGAAATATTTGATATATGTGTCCTGAAATTTAGCAAATAAATGGTCGTAATTTGAAAATATAGCTACAATTCCTTTAGGTGGAATAAATTTTTTCAAAATATCTAAAACGTAATATTCTTTGAATTCTTTTAATTCTATAACAAGTTTTCTTTTACCAAATTCTGTATATATTTTATGTGTATTTATTGAGTCTGAGTTATTGAGAAAGATTTGAGATTTGTAAATATTAAATTGTGTCTGGACAATCGGGATATACCCGCTATTATCTTCGTTAGCACTTTGGATTGTGGCAATGGCAGATTGGTCGTCGAAATTTATGTTTTCTGGGCTTGAAGTTCTGTTGACTTTGTTAAGGTTTTCCAAATTCGTTACATTTTCGCTGTAATGAATTCCTATCCTTGACAATCCATCTGCAACTTGGTTGTCTTTACCTTTTACATACCCTATGTCCAAGTTATACTCCCCTTATTTGATTTTCCCCCTTTGAAGCTTAGCGTTTGGTTCCTTCAATGAGCTGAGCCAGAGTCGGTGGTCTGTTCTTATGGTAAACTTTCTGCCATAGAGATAAGGCCTAAAATATTTTGTAGGCCATACAATCGCCAACAATTCCTTTTCGATGGTGGAGTACCTAGTCTCATGATCATTTAATGTACGGCTAGCGTAGCTAACTGGATGGTTTTCTTGTGTCAAGACGGCTCCCAAAGCATGATTGGATGCGTCTGTTGTAAGTGTAAATTTTAAAATTTGGGTATTTCAGGATGGGATATAAGTGTTTTCAAATTTTCAAAGCTCTCAATATATTCGGGATTATTCACATCAATTTTTGCATCTTTTTTTATGAAAGCTGTCATAGGTTTTGCCACCTTTAAATAGTCCTTAATGAACTTTCTGTAGTACCCAGTAATGCCTAAAAAGGATTTGATTTGTTTCGTTGTTTTTGGGATTGTATAGTTTTTTATGGCCGTTATTTTGTTAGGATTTTCTTTAATACCTTTGGTTGTTACAATATGTCCTAAGAATTCAGTTTCTTTTTTCAGAAACTCACTTTTATCCAGTTAAACTTTGGGGTTGACTTTTTTTAATATTTGAAAAATTTTTTTAAGATATGGAAGATGTTCCTCAAGACTAGTAGGAAACACAATGATGTCGTCCATGTAGACGAGGCAAACTTTTCCAATGAATTCTGCAAGAGCGTCATTCATTAAACGCTGAAAAGTGGATGATGCGTTTTTTAAGCCAAACGGCATTCGAATAAATTCGTAATGGCCGTCGCTCGTTGAGAACGCCATTTTCATTATGTCGCTTTCATTTATTTCTATCTGGTGGAACCCCTTGTCAAGGTCCAATGTTGTGAAATAATTGGATTTTCCTAATTTATCAAAGATGTCGTCCATGTTTGGGATGGGGAATTTGTAGTCGATTGAAACTTCGTTGAGTTTCCTGTAGTCGATAACCATTCTCCATTTTTCCTTCCCAGATTTTCCGTCCCTCTTTTTTGGAACGATCCAGATTGGTGCCGAGTAGGGCGACTTGCTTGTGCGTATAATACCCTGCTGGAGCATATCATATATTTATCTTTTGACTTCATTTTTGTGTACCTCCGGGTAACTATATGTTTTTGTGTATATTGGTATTTCGTTGAACGGTTTTATATGATGCTTAATCGCATTTGTGAACGTCAAATCGCTACCTTCTTGATAGAAAATTGATGAGTATTGAGAGACGAGGCAAGTGATTCCCCTTTTCTCTTCCTCATTCAAGTGATCGATTCTGGTTTGTTCAGAGATCGGATATTTTCTGGTTTCCGTATGATATATTTCCAAAGGTGGTATTTGTTTTTTTGTAATTTTCATTCATTACTTCTTCTTCAGCCTTGCTGAAATATATCGGGATTTTCGTTTCATCAACAACAAGAAGCTTACTCTTGAAATCGAGCATTGCTTCTAATGGCAATAATATATTATTTCCGAGTAAGCCATCGAAGGTATCGTGAAAACTAAATTCCAAAAATTCCGCGGTTCTATTCGGTTTTTTGAATTCTTAAAATAAATTTATATATAATTTAAAAGTCAATGTAATCAAAATTTTGACTGGTTTTTGTATCTTAATTTGCCATTTAGGGTAGCATACCCCTTTTCTAAGAACACTAGTTTCTGAACCGGTGTCAATTAGTATTCTTAGATCATAGCTGTTGGTCTTAAAAACTATATAGGGTAATTTTCGGGAAGATTGCTTTCCTGAAAATCCGAGTTTTTTTCTAGATTATGTAATTGCCTACTCATAGCTTAAAGAGTGTCCATTGGTCCGACATCATCTTAGTTATTCCTAGAATTACCCTCATTTGTTCTGGAATTTCTATTGGTATTATTTCTGGACATGCCAGAGTTATTTTCGTTCTGTCTCCTTTTCTGATCCCTACATTCGTTATTATTATTAACACTTCTTTAATTATGATTACCGAAATCATTGCTATTTTGTGGTTTGTTATTTTTCCTAAAATCTCCGGAGCTATTCTCTCGAGATTGGTGACTTTCTTCTTGGTTATCTGTTTGTCGCCTGTTATTTTTATAATTAGTTTGCCTATAATTCTGACCGTAATATGCATATCCTGTCTCGTGCAGGATTTGCATCGCCTCCTCTTAATTACTAGGATTACTACAATATAGCAGTCCCTTCATGGGCTCTGGTAATTTGCTAATATAAATGTTCAAAGCGGCTTTGCAATTTTGTTCCAGTTCGGAACAATTTTAGTTTTATTATTGAGACGTCTAAGAACTAATTTTATGTCGTTATAGAATTCCTGACAGTTTTTCTTGAATTGTATACCCCTTAAATCATCGTAAAGCTGTTCTACTGACATCCTATTCCCGATGAATTGGAAGAATACTTTCTTTGTCGCATGCCAGTTCTTGACACTGTTGTTGATTTCAATTGCCTCTCTAGCTTTGCCTACTAACTTGCTTTTTATGATGTCAAAGAAAATAAACTGACTTGTCTTGTATTTATTGAGAGTTGGAAAAATTCTATCTACTTAGTCGATAAAACTATGAAGATTGTTCCTACTACCATCGTAAGGAGGTGAATTACATAGACATTTAATTGGGTCAATGCTTAAAGCTAGGGCGCTTACTGCTATTGGGTCCTGTGTCGCCATTTCTAAATGTCTTCTTTCTTCAAGCAGGATTTTTCGTTTGATTCTCTTTAATTTTTCCAGGGCTTCTCACTTTTTAGATTTATTGTTATTATTTTATTTTTAATTTTGTATTCACTCTGAATTTTTTTTTCTCTTTTTTTTCACTTTTTATTTTTGTTCAACAATTCTATTATCTTATTTTTTTATTTGTATTTTTCAATTTAGATCAATAAACTGATCTTTCCTCCTTTTTTTAATTATTTCTTCTTGAACGGAGTTACATTTATTTCTCCTTGATCGGAGGACCGACTGCGCCAGTTATGGAAGCAACTCCGGTTTGTTTTAAAAAAAAAACTTTATTGTATCCGAACTTCCACTTAAAAACTAAACTAACATATCATTCGTTACCTATTCTTATACCTACACTTTTGCAAAAGTAATGATTATTTCGTGAGAAATGAATTTGTCTGCTCTTGGCTTGTCACTTGATTCCCAGCGCATGTACTGATTGTGCAAAGTGTGCATATGGGGTATGCGTGATCATCACGGAATTAAAAGGGAGTGATCTCTGAGACGTAACTATCGCTTACAGTGATTTCATTCAATTTCTGAATACAGTTACCATCCTCCATTTTTTTACCGCTTTCATCGGATTTTTTTGGTACAGCCAAATTGGACATGATTAAGGAGAAACGCTTGATTGAATAATTCCATCAGCAAGAAGTTTAGAAATTTGCCTGTTGACTTCTTCTTCATGGATCTTTGGGTATCTGTATGTTTTTGTATGTATGAGTATTTTATTTATATTTCTTATGAAATATTCTGCAGCTGATGTCTCTGTCAATATTTCATATTCTAAGCTAAATGTATCACTATATTCTTTCAATAGTGACCCCCTATTAATGACCCTACGTTTGTAATATAGGGTTTTCTAATAACGAGTTGACAAATTTTTTTTTTTTAAATAAAAGGCAAACCATTTAAGATATTTCTAAAACTTTATTATTGGCTTGAAGTACAATCAAAACATTTATGATAGGAACTTGACTTCGTTCCTATGGCCACCGCGGGCACGTTTGCAGCGGTCGAATTTACATTTCGGCCAAAACGGCAGCTAGTTCCCGTTCAATGTTGGCTCTGAGCTCTTCCAACGTCGTCGGCGTGTTGGCATAAACCAATGACTTAAGTCTACAAAATGATTACGAATGACCGTAAAGTGAAGTTGACCGAGATAGCTGAGGCTCTGAAGATATCAAAAGAGCGTGTTGTATATATCATAAACGAATATTTGGACATGCGAAAGCTCTGTCCAAAGTGGGGGCCGCGTTTTCTCACATTCGACCAAAAACAACAACGTGTTGATGATTCAGAGTAGTGTTTAAAGCTGTTCAACCGCAATAAAGCCGAATTTTTGCATCGGTATGTGACAATGGATGAAACTTGGCTTGGATTAATTTTCATCGACTATCTCCAAAAGGGGCAGACTATCAACAGCGACTATTACATTAAGTTGTTGGAGCGTTTGAAGGACGAAATCGCAGAAAAACGGCCGCATTTGAAGGAAAAGAAAGTGCTGTTTCATCAAGCCAATGCACCGTGTCACAAGTCGATGAAAACGATAGAAAAATTGAATGAATTCGGCTACGAATTGCTTCCCCACCCACCGTATTCGCCAGATTTGGCCCCCAGCGACTATTTCCTGTTCGCAAACCTCAAAAGAATGCTCGCCGGAAAGAGATTTAAGAACTATGAAGAAGTAGTCGCCGAAAAAGAGGCCTATTTTGAGACTAAACCGAAATCGTACTATATAACTGGTATCGAAAGATTGAAAAATCGTTTCAATCAGTGTATCGCCATTGGCAATTATATTGATAAATAAAGTTAAATTTTGCAAAAAATTTATGTTTTACTTTAAAACGGACTTTTCAGCCCATGTGTTACTTTCCTCCTAATGATTCATCCGAAGATTTTCTAACACTTGTAAAAAACGTTCGTTTCTCTTCTCATTTCTCATATATTCGTTTAATGAGGAACTTACTCGGTTTAAAACAACTGATTCAACATTACATTCAACGTCTAAGTCTTCCTTATATTTTAACAATAATCGTTCACATACATTTTTGGGGATCTTTCCTTTACAATCAGTTATGAACCCAAAATATTGTAAAAAAAATCATTTCCTATTATTCCATCATAATAACGTAGTACATAACCAGTAATTATATAAAACTTATATCCATCAAAAACGCCTTGTGAATTCTGTATCGATATTGTCACTTCCTAACAGACTTCTGTTTTCCTTAACAATTTCTTTCAGTACTATGGTATCGTCCTAATTTAAATCTTCTTCAAATATGCATTTTTGCTTAAGTAATGATACTGCTGCACCTGTATCTTCTAGCATTCTGAAAACTATATTTTTATGGTATATATCATATCAACATGAGGACTTCCTATCAATACTAACGAGAAAACTGCCTTTGTAGCTACTCGTTTAGCCGAACATTTCTATTACCGATTTCATTACCGTTATCTTTTTCAACACATCGATGACTTGTGAGATGTATTGCAATTTTCATAATATCTATTTGGAGACTTGTTTACTCGAATCTGTATATTCGATTTATTTCTTAAACAATTTCTTGAAATGAAATGAAATGGAACTGAGTCCGCAGTTGTAGCATTTTATATCTTTTGCATGATTTATATTGATTAGGTTTTTTTCTTTTAAATTATTATTCTTTGTTTTGGAATTATAGCATCCTAAACGAATTGCTTCTTCCATTGCTAATTGACTAGCTTCAGCTAATGTCTTGGGCCTTCGCGTATTAACGTATTTCTTTCTTTAACCCTGATACAAAAGCATTAAGCATATCACGCTGGACTGCTACTTTCTGACCATAGTAAGTTGGATCATCGGTATTCTCAGTATACAATATTTGTACACGCCGACGTGAGAGGGTCTCACATCTCTCATTCATTAAATTCTTGTTAAAGCCTTGTCATTTCTAGATGAAGTTGGAGACTTGAATACGTTCCTTTATAAAGCGTATTCAATTCATGCTTTAATTGCGACCAGGTGTCAGTATTTTTAATCAAGAGAATTATTTCCGCATTTCCGGAAATTCAGCTTTTAATTAAAGCTAGTAATAATGGCTTCTGTTGTATTGGTGCTAATTGCATAGCAGTAGTATTCTGAATAAAATTATGTGAGTTACTGAGCACTACTATTGAAATATGGTATTAGTTTAGTTAAGTCGTTAAAACTCACAGTGCACTCTGTTGGAGCAATTGTGCTAGGTATGTTCTCATGTCTCTGAATGCGAAGACTATTGATTTCAGAACTTCCTTCAACTGACAAATACTTGCTTGTCCTAGCCCCTGTTTTGTCTAGGTCCATATTTTCTAACGCCCTAATAGCTTCTTCAACTGCTCCTGGATAAAACTCTTTTGTCGTATATTCCTCTTCTATACGAGCCATAAATAGCTATACTTCGCCTTTAAAAAAAATATTCTTCCTCAAAATCATGAATACTTACAATATTTTCAAATTTTCACTTATGTCCCTTAAGGAAACTTCAAATATTTTTCTACTCGTTTTCCCTACGCACTTATACTTTAAGGACATCACCTCTTCGTCAAAATTAAATTCACTCATTTTCGCAATTTTCTTTTTATTATTTATTATTTATTATAACCGCTCAATATATTCTTTTGGTATTTTTAGCTCAAGTTGTGCTTTTCTTATTGTTTTCCTTATCATTAACATTTATTTACTAATAATTTTTGCTCTTTAGTTAAATGCACTATTTTGTTTCTTCATTATCGAGTATGTCATTCATTTTACTTACAAGAGTGCATAATAATAAATCTGCTTTTATTTTCCTCTTTGTCACGATCGTTGCTACTGCTTATACTACTGCTACTGTTGTTACTGCTGATACTGCTATTACAGTTGTTATTCTCGTTGTTGCTGGTTTCCTTCTTCTCTTTTGGGTGTCTTTTTGTTGGTTGGAGTTCCGCATCTGTCATTAGATTTCATTTTGGGATCGAGGATCGATTGCCGTCAGATGTTTTTTTTATTAAATTTCACTTTAGGATAGAGAATCGATTGCCGTCTGTTGTTTTAAATTTTATTTTTTTTTTTTTTTCAAAATTTTGTGTAGAATAATGAGCAATTTATTACTTCCACTCGGATAGAAAATTTATTTCACCGTTGCTACCAAATTTGTTACGCGCTGGAACTTTAATTAAAACGCACCAAACAGTTTATAGAGCAAAAAGATTTATTTCGGTGTCTTTCGAAGACCAAAATGCGACTTTTCTGGATGTTGGTCATTATTCATGAGGAGAGCCACACAATCACATAAATTGCGGCGGGTCGAGATATAATGATCATCGATGCTCCACTTGTGTCCTTTTGTTTAGATGAAATATGATATCGATATTTATCTTTCAGCGGACGCGACCACCGAACGATCGGATACCACGTAGGCAAGAAACATACAAAGTATTCTCGAAGTATATGGTACATTGTATGCATATAATTAGAACGACGTATGTGAATGCATAACAATTAATGCATTCTGTTACTTTCAATGCGCGTGTGGCCGTTGGCAAACTGTTTTGAATCGACCTATACGAGGTGTGTTGAGAACCTCGCACCAGTTATTTCCATTGTAGTCGCTGTCGTAGTTATTACTGTCGGCACCCGACGAGTTTATTTCGTACTACTTTAATTTTTTATTCTTTTTCCTTAACTGATCCTTGCTGCTTGCCTTTCCTTCATTGTCGCCGTTTCTTTTAAATTTTTTGTTTCTACACGTATCGCACCTACTAAAACATTTATATCCAAATCAGGGTTTGCACTTCCTTTTGCAACCCCTTCCCATTTTTTGACTTTTTCTACGCAGTACACTGACACTATCTTCGGTTATTTTTTTGTTAGACATATCATTGGTCATTGAAAATTAATTAAAGAAAAATTAAAAAAGAAACACAATATTATATGTATTTCAGATAATCTTCATGTTGTAAAATCTTAGAATAAAGTAGTTATGTTTTACTGTTTTATTTAAAAAGATTGAAATAATAATTTTGAAGGTGGATAAAAAATCGTCTACTGGTCATTACTCATTAGGGTCCACGATTGCCATCTTAATAATTTTTTTTATTTTATTCAATATAGTCCCCTTTTAGTTTGATTCACTTATTCTAGCGATTTTCCAACTTCTTGATCCCGTCCAAAAATTAATTTTCCGGAAGGTCTGCAAAATACTCCTCGTGGCGTCGATGATTTCCTCGTGTGAGCTAGATTTTTTAATGATGAGATATCTTTTGAGATTTGAGAAGAGATAATAGTCCGAGAGAGCCAAATCAGGCGAATACGGTGGATGCGACAGCTATTGGAGCCGTAAGTTATTGGCTTTAGCAATAGTTGCAATGCTCTTGTGCGCCGGTGCATTATCTTGCAAAAAAAACATTTTTTTTTCGCTTCATGTGAGCCCGTTTTGCAGCGATTTCGGCCTTCAATTGCTCTAATAATCCACAGTTATACTCGCTGTTGATTGTTTTTCCTTTTTCGAGGTAGTCCACGAAAAATATGCCTTGAAAATCACAGAAAACCGATGCCATAACCTTTCCGACCCATCGCGCCTTCCTCGGCCGCTTCGGAGCACTCGTGCCGGCTTCAGTCTATTGTTGGGCACTCATTCTGTTCTCTGGTGTTCAACAGTTACCAATCGACGCAAAAAGTCCACCCGATTCCGAATCAGTAAGCCCAAACACTCTTTCAAACTGCTCTCGCGTTCGTGTTTTTGGTCAGGAATGAGTATGCGCGGCACCCAGCGGCAGGATAACTTTTTGATATGCAGAATATTGCCAAAAATATGGCGTATGCGCTCAGTACTAATCTTTGTGGTATCTGCTGGCTCGCGCACCTTCACTTTCCGGTCAGAAAACACCATTTCATGTTTTTTTTTTTTTTGACATTGTTCTCTGTAACTGCATCGGAGGGCCTGCCTCTGCGGACTTGATCGGTAGTGGAGTTACGGCCACCACGAAGCTCTCGAAACCAATATTTGACGGTGTAATCTGACTGAGCATTAGCCCCATAATGTTTATCCAACTTTTCCTTTGTTTCCTTCGCCGTTTTGCCTCTTAAAAAATAATGTTTCATGAGAGAACGAAAATCGTTTTTGTCCATACTCAACATGATGCCAAATACGTCAACAACAATCAGCTGTCAAAAAAAAACTAAATAGAGTATCGCACTGAAATTTGGCATGTCTGCCTAAATATGAACGGACTTCAAGGCACCATAACCTTTTTTGCAGTAGCAGCGCATTCTGGCGGTCAAAGAGGTTACTTTTCACTCCACCTAGTAATATAACATTTCCTAAAATTGTTGCGAAAAAGCGTAAGAAGTGGAGGAAACTGTGAAATTTGGATGGTCCACAATTTTTTATTCATTTCCTGCACTTTCTTGAGTGGTTCCTTTGTTATTTTGTGTGTTTTCTTTATTTGCTGTTGGTTGTAGAAGGTGGAAGTGCATACAAGTTATTGTTTCGCGTTTTGCGAGAGACAAAAAAAAAAAAAAAAAAAACTCTCTGCTTGTGATATGGTAAGCTCTACTTTCCCAGTTGGTGTGGTGGTGTTGTCCATTTCAATGGATTCATTGTGAAAGCTTAAAGCAGGAGTTCCATTAAGACTTCTATTTGACCTACCATAAGTGAGATTGCCGAAATAATTAGTTTTATAAATGTACCTTCATTTAAGAGTTTTATCGTAGATTTATTTTGAAACTGATAGTTGCACTTTGTCTTTTCACCATTTAGAAATTTAAGCGTACAATCGTTGTAAGCGAGTTTTTACAGTTGGACTCTTTTACAAATTGTTGTATCTTGTAATTCCATGCATTTTTCTTTAAAACCAAACTTTATTGATTGTGGTATATGACAAATAGGAAAGTTAGACATATTCTTTTGCTTGTTCGATCGAATTTGCTGTTGATCGAATTATAATGTTATTAATGGTTACAGAAACGAATTTTTGATAAACATCATTGATTCCGGAAATTCTGGATATGTGTTCGGTATATATAAAGTTGAGTGGAACCATTTAAACCATACAAGGAACCTAGAACCGACGGAATATTCACAACACTGATTCAAAAATGTCTGGTCTATATTCTTCCCACTCTGGGCAAATATTTAGATTAAGCTTCAACTGGGGATACATTCTGTTGTAGTTTTTATAACCAAACAGATAAACCTAGTAATTTACTTAAATTTTATCTGCCCATAAGTGTTACATCAGTTTTGCTGAAAGACGTGGAAAGACTTATCGATCTTCATATTGGAGATCTTCTTAGCAGAAATTCACCTCTGCACTTTCACTAATATGCATCCAGGAAAGAAAGATGGAAGGCGCTTTTATAAGTCTAGTAACACAGATTAAAGAGGCCTACCGGCAAAAGGATATTGCAATATGTGTCTCACCAATAATCTTCTGGTGAGACTAAAATCTCTGTCTCAGCGGAGAAAGAACACCTCTCTGGGGTAACTGGTCGTCGATAACCTACTAGTAAAATTTCGTAATCTGGGCTATCAAACAATAGGAAATACTGAGGACTAAGTCATAATAGTGAAGGACAAACACCCTTAATACGTTTGCTACTCGTATAAGATGCAGACTGTTCTAAAGATAGTAAACGACTGGTGTGTTGTATAATTATTCCCTTCACTCGATAAAAAACTAAATTGTATTTTCCATACTAATAATTAAATTACCAAAGCGATTAAAGCCATGTGGGCTAAGACCTGCATATTAACCCCAAAAGTTATCGATTGGATATACCATACGATGGTGAGACGACCCATTATCACCTACTCATAAGGAGTATAGTGAAGCAAAACTAAAGAGAAATCTGTCATACAAAAGCTGCAGCGGCTACAAATACTTGCATGCTACTGCATCACCTGCGATACCGTCATTGGTTTAACGCCACTCCATCTTTATAAAAGAGATGATAACTTGCAGCACGGTCAGACTACTAAAAATAGGAGAGATTAGTCACTCAGATCACATGGAACAAATGAATCTTCTCTCCGAAATCGCCAACCGTGACATGATCTACACGGTAAATAACCGAATACTTTAGACTGTGTGCTTCAGAAGAAGGTTCAATATAATGATTCCAAGCTGGAAGGAGGGAACTACAAAAATCCCACCTCAAACCTTAAAGGATTTAAGTGGTATATTGATATATAAAAGATTGACACCAGAGTGAGTGCTGGTATATTTGGTCCAAATACAAGAATTTCCCAACCAATGGCAAAAAGTCCCAGTGTTTTGAAGCGGAAATTTTGTACATGCCTTTCAGGTGTATGCATATCTAATCCTCCATTAGGGAATGAAAGGTGTCCCCATGTATATACTAACGGACAGTTAACCAGCTATTAACCAAGTGCACACTATGTCTGCAATGCATTTCTAAGCCAAAAAGACTGGGTGCTACCGTCTGTCCAACGAAATTGAACAGCAATTAACAGTCAGTATGATAGGATACGCAGTCGTTACAACAAGACCGGTTAAAAAAAAAAATAAAAAATTATGTAAGAAGTGTGTAAAAATTAAATTTAGTGTTGATTTCAATTTAGCCCCTAAAATGAGTGACGCAAAGCCGGGACTACCAGGATTGCACAAAATGAGTGGTGATTGTGAAAGTGATGATTTATTGTTTGTAGGTGAGGGGAAAAAGAACCGAAATGTTGTTATAATATGTAGTGACTGTGATCCGGAATAAGAGGAAGACATAAATATGAATATAGAACAGTTAGACAATACACTTCATTATATATTTATGAATAGGGATTGGGAAAATTCTAATGAATATGAAGTGAAAACGAAATTGAAAGCCTTGAAACTGAAGTTAGTGAAGATACTGAGAGATGGGCAGATAACATTGATTTAAAAAAAAAAATCCTTTTGTGGGGCTCCGTATGATTTTTTAGAACACTTATTTGATGATATTGTACATTTTTCTCAATGACTGAGTGAGACGAAATGAGAGTACGGCAAAATGATCTTAGGGAGAAAATAGAAGGAACTAACTATCTAAGAATTTAAGATATTTTTAAGCTTGTTACTACCTACATAGGGGCACTATATAAAATTTAGATCAGGATTTGATTGTTTTTCCCGATATATAAGTAGACTAAAATTTTTAAATATCTTAAGAAGCATCAGTTTTTCTTCTGATGACGAAAGTGATAATCGCCTACGGAAAATAGTTCCCGTTATAAATTATTGCAATGTGAAAATGAATGGTATATAAGGGGTGATTCATCGAGATGTTTGATTTTTAATAGACTTTTTTGACAGATTATGCGTGACTCCTATCAAATTGCTTTTACATTTTTATTCAGTATCGTTTGGCAAGTCATCATAAAAAGACTCACACCATAACAGCGTCTCCAAATTGTTCAGCTGTATTTCAAAAATCAGCGTTCTGTGAGAATTTTTTTTCGTCCGATTCGAGGAACTTACGGTGCGCATAATCGACCAACTGAAACCACTATTGTCAATACCATTCGCATCCATCCAGCACGTACTGAAGAGACTATAGCAGCTGTAGCTGAGAGTGTACGCAAAGACCATGACGAATCGATTCGTCGTTCAACCTGTGCAAGAATTGAAGCCAGGCGACTCAGATTTTCGTCATATTTTCAGTGAATCGGCTTAGTAAAAACTCAATGAAAATCCGGTGTTTTATCGTGAAATTTTGTTCAGTGATGATTTTTTTCAGTGATGAAGCCCATTTCTGGCTCAATGGATACGTTAATAAACAGAATTGCCGTATTTGGGCTGATGAGCAACTTGAAGAGTACCAAGAGCTACCTTTACATCCATTAAAAACAACGGTATGGTGTGGTTTATGGGCTGATGGAATCATTGGTCAATATTTCTTGAGGCAAATCAGAATGTTACCCTCAATGGTCACCGTTATCGCGCCATGTTAACGGACTATGTGCTTCCTAAAATTCAAATACATGGTCTCGGTGAGTTCTGGTTTCAACAAGACGGTACTACGACCATACAGCAAACAATGGGCTTGTTGAGAAATCATTTTGTAAGTCAACATTACTCGTATTATCGCGAGATACCAGCCGCTATGCTTGAACGTGTCGCCGAAAATTGGACTTTTCGAATGGACCACCTCAGACGCAGTCGTGATCACCATTTCCATGATATCATTTTTAAAGAGTAGATGCCATGAATTGTTCTCTTAACCTATAATAAAAATTTTAAGTTCGCTTTCAAATCTTTGTGTATAATTTTACATTATAAATCAAACCTCACGATGAATCATCCTTTATAGCCCACACAGAGAATTGTCTCTAGTTGATAAAGTTTTTCATTTGATGAAAGATTTTCTGCATTAAGGACATTGAGTATTTATGTAAAATTTTTACACAAGTTTTAGTTTAGTAAGAAAATCTACAATATTAATTGCAAAACTTACTGTATATTGACTTTGTGAAAAACAAGAAAGGGAAACAATTATGATTTCTCGCTTCAAATATAGTTTATTATAATAGAGTGAATATAAAGTCACTTTAGAAGAATATGGAAATAAAAGGAAAACAAAAATTCTAAAACCAATTGCGTTACATCACTATAACAAGAATATGAATAGGATAGCAAAGATTAAATGTTATTTTATTACTAACATATATTCATGCACAAGGAAAACATTTAAGTGGTATATAAACTTCTCAGTTAATTTGGTAGAACCTTTATTGCTAAATTCGTTTAACTTATATGAAACATTCTCCATCAAGAGATCATCTATCTGAAATTCTGATAAGCGGAAAAAATACAAAGTGCAAAGATAGATTTGCCGACAATACCGCAATACATTTTAATACGGTTAATATAGACGCACTCATTAATCTTGCCCTAGTTGTTTCGGCAACCCTGGATTATGTTTGGAATAATTGTTTCAAGCTTTATCATTATAGTATGCACTGATATGATGTTCCTGAATCTAAAATAACGATTTCATGTTACCTGTATATTTTTGGAATAAATGTTATTCAATTTTGTAATGTGTTTTTATTTAATTTTGCATCCGGTGTTCAATCTCCCTCGTAATAAAAACATTTAGTGGAGCTTAGTGCACACACGGTGTGCAATAATCTAATTTGTACAAAGGGAGTTACAAGGCTACTGATTTCTATTGCAAACATGTTTTTTATATTAAAAATGGTTAATATTAAACTCAAAACAGATGATAGTAGAAGACTGGTTAAATTTCTAGCCGGATACTGTCTTTGCATGGAAGATGACGAAACTGCGAAACAAATTTTATGCGATTGTATAGTATGGCTCTAAGTGCCTTATGGAGACAACACTTCCTCAGAGAAATTTTAATCCCTTTAGAAATTCTCAACACCTCCAACAGAGAGACATTCAATTTCGTCAAAAGAGTTGAGGCTTTCTTTATTGCTCATACAAATTTTACCTGTTTGGGTGAATCATCTCGGCTAATCTTTGGAACACAGAATATTTAATGGAGAAACCTAGGGTAACTTTAAGGGGTTAGACTACTCTAAAGGTCGTAAACAAAGTTTTTTTTTTGTAATTTTTTTTTCAGGAAAATTATAAAATAGATAGAGTTTACAAAGATAGAAGCTTATTGTTCATAATCGTATAATTCACTGCAAAACATATTTTTTTATAGAATAATTTATTTAAATATGGCGGCTGTGCAGCGTTTCTCAGATGACCTCTCTTTTATGAAAGGGTCTACGGCCGTACCAACTGCTTCTATAAATTCTGAATTATGGTGAGCCACCAATTTTTTTTATTTTATTTTACTTTACAATAGCTGGAGGAGTGCATATTTTAGAATTTTTTTGATATATTGATTTTTGGTAGAATAGCGCACTTCCGAAGTTAATTTTGTAAAATTTGCAGAAAATTTTCCAGAAAATTGTTAATAAAAAAATAACTATGCCATTAAAAACAAAATCCTATGTACTTATTGAGACAATATATTTTTAAAGATCTAGTTAAAATTTTAAGTGAATTATTGTAGTTAAAAATTGTTTGAAATTATGGGTGCGGCCAATTTTAAAATTGTAGTTTTGTGAAAGTCATAAAAATATTTGCAATACCTTTAACACACGATGTCTGCTCCATATAATTGGCCTTCTAGATTAGTGTCCTGCTCTTCAATTCTTTTCTATTTGATTTTAGTTAGGTCCTCCACTCTTTTGCAACTTAAAATAGCGATTTTTCTGCAAGTTCTATACGCTCTTTGTCAATCTCCAAGCATATTTCGCAGCTGTTCGTGACGATTTGTAAATCCATCGCTTTCATTATGTGCAAAATTGAACAAAATTGAACCATTGTACACGCAAACTGCAATATCCATTGCTATATCTAACATAGTTTTATTACTAGAAATGGATTTCTACAGTTCATTACAGTTTTGAGTATAACCGCCAATGCATTGAGTAAAAAGATCGTCTCTGGTCAATTCTTCGTAGACTGGTTTGATAGCTTCATAAACTTCAATTGGAAGAGCTGGCTTATGTTTGTACTCAGTCAAACTATTTGTAGCTTTATCTATTCAGCGGTCTTCTTCCAGATATTTTCGGTCTCTTGCTGTATTGCACTCATTATAAAAACGAACCAATAACACTCGCAAAACAAAACAAAAAAAACTTTAAACAATTATCGATAAAAAAACAAAAGTTCCTCAAGGTTTCACTGTACAAAACTGACTAAAACTGACGTTTCTAAAGACGAAATAAGTAATAGTCCCTATAATACCATACCCCTAAAATACCATCACTTGTTTCGGTCATAAGAGGTACGCTGCCTACCTGGCGACCTTGTATTATACTTTGAAAAACAAGTACTTCGAGATATTTCCGGGCCATAATCTCTTGGGATGATTATAGATAATTATATGTTAATCTTTGCGGCACTAAGAGCCCATTAAAAGCAATAAAAAATTAGATTTTTTGAAAACCCTAGAGTAGCCTAACTCCTTAATGGCGCATTTTATTGGAAGGTACTCAATTGAAAAAATATTTAAATTTCAATGCAGTAGGTACCGATAAACAAGGTACGGCAGGAGATATAACGTTCAAAGGTGTCAATTGATTGTGTTATATTAGCATAACTTAAAAGTTTTATCGCACGGTTTAGAATCCTATATAGCAGGTTAAGTGAGGTTTAAGGAGCACCTAACCAGATTTGAGCATTGTCCTCCAATTTATTCGGATAGGTAACTTATATATTGATTAGAGGGGATGAAATATTTCTTACATCGCTTGAACAAATCTAGACATTTCGCAGCATTTTTGGATACATCGAATATGACGGTGTTCCAGCGCAGGTTGTCATTGACACACATACCATGAATGGAAAGTTTTTCGATTTCGACGATGCAAGTGTCAACACCTGGCTGGGTGTTTAAATTTCGCTTTAAACACACCAGACATCATTGTGGTTGGAAGCATAAAAATCCACTCTGATGGAGTTTCCCCATTTCATAATACTATTTATATCGGACGTGAGTCCGAGAAGGAATATGAAAATCGGAGAGTATAGTACTGTCGATCTGCAGATACTGCAGATCAGAGATCATTGATTAAAATTAAAAAGATTGTCGGAGCACACCAGCGTTTATTTTCTTAATATCAGACTTTTAAACAACCAAAACAAAAACGTTTCAATCCATTAAAGTAGAGAGTCACCGATCCCAAATGTGAACATCAATATCAATGCAACTAACTTGCTGTGGACCTGTTGCTGCGAACACCATACTGTATGTCATTGTAAAGTTTTCGTGTTTCGAGATATTTTATGAGATGACGGTTTATCAACGTTTGCATACCTTGGCAAGAAAGTAGGCAAATCCAACTTGTTTTTATAGGGTGAGAGAAGGACGGAACAAATGTTGTTTTCCATCTGCTCGAAAGAGTAAGAACACGTAAGAGCGCGTAAGAACACCTTTTTAAAAGAACGGGTGATATACCATTTTGACCAGCGGGGTGTAAATATTTAGATATTTAAGTGGTCTTGCTGGCCGTGGTGTAGTGGTATATGCATAGACTCCTTAAGCAGAGGGTCGCGGGTTCGAATCCCGTGCGAGGCAATTCTCTGAAAAGGTCTTTTCATTGAATTTGTATGTAGTTATATGAAAATCCCGTCGGCGTCAACTCTGACATGAAGGCATAACACTGATGTTGGAGTGGTTACTGGCTGAGCTAAATGTAAATAACTAACGAATAGCACGTACTTAGATACTGGTCGAGGATGCACTGGCTCCAGTTTGACAACCACCTCTGGAAAAATATCGAAACCTAACACCTGAGTTTCAAAACTACTACACCACATGCCCGCGCCCCGGTGAAAAGCCAGTTAAAGGGTATTCATATCCACTTGGTGCGCGCGCGGAATTATAAAAAAAAAAACAGTGCGAAAATGGATTTGTTCTATTCAATATTTGACGCAATTAATTGTGGGCGGAGACAAAGCACAATCTGGAAGTGTTGCACTGCCCTCAAAGTGCAGCAAGCTGATTGTTCTGGTCCAAAGAGCTGATATATATAAATGAGCATAGGAATAGAGGATGAGGTAGAATTTTTGATATTTTTGACGAACGACTAACAACTTTTACTACCTTTGGGATATTTTATTGGAGTATGTTGTGTCTCAGTTTTTGGTGTTGACATTTCATACGCTTAAGAAAGACGTTGTAGTCATTCATGAATCATTTGAACTTTTTTCGATTTTTCTTTTTGAGTGGGTTTAAAAGGACCGACAAAACAGTTACAAACCCTCTTTACAACTCGAATAGTACAAGGTCCTATCTTTCGGTTTGATACTCTTCATCTGATTAGGGATGAAGTATCTCATTCTTAGGAGAACAGTGTCTGTGATCATGTCGGCAGTTGCATCCACGTCGTTATTGAGGAAACATAACGACCAGTTAAAATTCCTAAAGAAGTCTGCTCCAATTGGCTTTCTTGTATTGCCATACGGTTCTTTTAGGAATCTTTTCTCTAAATATGTAGTCAAGAAATTAGGTGATATGACATAGTGGTTCGACGATCTTAGAGATATAGCACATTCAACTTGTACTTATCAGAGTGAAAAATTAAAACAAGTCCAGGTTGTTGGCGGTATGACTTTTAACGTCTGGTATTCGTGTGAGCTCATTTACGAGCTGCTTCAAGTTATTTTCCGCATCGAAGATCTTAACACCCCTTCTGGTGTTGTCTGTCCAGAATGTCGAAGCCACCCAGAATGGTGTATGTTGAAATCGCCCACAATAACAATTTGAGTATGGGGATACAAGGACACAGATGTTTAGAATCAAACGGGGCATGAAACTCGTTAAAGGTGATGTTAGGTTACTAGATTATTGCCAAATATTCATTTATTTGACAGTTATCAAAAATTTTTCAATTAATATTTTTCAAAAATTATTTAACCAATCGAATGAAAAAAAACATTCAAATCTTCGAATGTTTTTCATACCAATGAATGGTTTTCTCATTTTAATGATTTTTTCATTCCTATGAAGTGTGAACTATCTGGTTGGGAGTAAATTTCCTTTGGCTATCATACCATCGGACAATTTTTGTACTTTGGACTTTCGGGGAAAAATATTCGAATGTTTTTTAATGGTATGAATGAATGATTTTTTCACTCATTGAAAGAAATGTTCGAATGTTGCATATGAATGAAAGATTTTTTTTACTGTTTTGGACTTCGAACTAAAGGGGTTGAATATGTTTGAAATTTATATTAATGTGTGTAATGTATACACGGTAAATCCACCCCCAACCCCCCGCCGGTTAAACAAAGTGTTAAGTGTGAATGAGTGAATGAAAACAACTATTTGATAGAGAATACAAATTCAGTGACTAACAATCGTTAGTCGAATTTATTCAATAGTTCCCATCACTAGTGAAAGAATCGAATTGCTGTCCAGTTTAAGAGTTCTATAAATAAAATAAAACGTACGAAAACAAATGATTACTTCTTAGACCACATATGTTTCATACAACCACTTTGATTTTCCGAGCCAATTTAAGTCACAAACATAAAAACGCAAACACCGATGATACTTAGCACAGCTGTGAGGCTAGAATCAAAATGTTGGTATACCGAATCAAATTGTTGTAGGTGTTATGGCCTTATAACCATAAGAAACAATACACCCACAAAATTCATACCCACATTTCGCTATCCATCGGTCTCTACATACATACATAATTAGTTAGGACAGTAAGACAGAAAAGCCGAACATAATTTAATGGAACTTCCTTTTTAAGACGTTTTCGACCATGTACTCGTACTGCACATTGATTTCCTATGGAAAAGATAAAAAACACATAAGCAATTACGGCGATTAGTATTTCTTTAAAAGCAATAAACTTGTGTAATATTTACTCGTACATCCTGTTTTCAGAGACGGTTGAATAATTTGAATACAAGTACATGTAGGGTCTACTTGCATCTCAATATTCACGAAAGTTGATATTATAAATAATAACAGTGCAAATTTTGATTACAAAATAACTTATATAACTATTTTCTATAAATCGATTTCAACAAATCCTTAGAGTCTAACACTTCTCACAAGATTTGTCACCCAAAAATATTTACGGTCGTGTAGAGGAACAAATATACTTATAGACTCAGACTCAGCTCTTCGGTTGTATAACGTGAACGGGAGCGTATGTTAAGTCGATATTAACAGTATACCTTACTGGGAACCATCAACGAAGTAGAATTAAATGCCTCCAAAACACAATGCTGCCTTCTGTCGTTAAAGCGAAATCCAAACAACTAACCATTATCAATGAATGGCACTTCCACTGTTGAATCCGAAAAACTTTGTATTCTCGGGATATGTGTCGCTGACTACATATTCGACCAGTAGCATTCTGCCCCTGCAAAATTTCAATCGTATCTCTAGGAATGCTATTCAGTATACCCTTACGCCCACTTTCGGACGTACTCTGAAATATCGTGGTTCATTCCTAAGCCGTATAACTCGCATATGGAATGACCAGCTGAGCTCTTAATTTCCTGCTTATTAAAACTTGTAAGCAATTAAGACCAACGCGCATCGGTATCTCTCTTTTTCCCTCCCTAACTTAACTTCGCCCGCGTTGTGTGCAAACACTTTATGGATACTAAAAACCCCTTAAGCACGCTCTGAAAAAAAAAAAACACCTTAGGAAACAGACACAGGCTTACTGATTCCCTCTTTCTAGACCTCTATGTCCATTAAGCGACCTGGCCGGACATAGACAACCAAATCTAGAAAACAGTGGATATACAGAGCAGCTCTGTATAAAAAAAAAATAACAAGGGCTCCCGAGCTCTACGAGCAGAAAATTAGGGAAGAAAGGAAAGGAAGGAAATTTAACGCAATTAATAAATTTAATTAATAATTGTTCAAATTTTTTCATTCTATCCCAAAATAGCATTCGATGGCTTTTAACATACTTACACGTGTGAAAAACTTTGTTTTGCCATTAAACGCCGTGACGTCGACGTGAACAATTTTAGCAATAAAAATTATAGGCAAACCCTTTTTGAACAGATCTCATATGCTTTCTACAAAGAGGAAACACCGACGATGTGGCGCCTAGTACGTTAGAAAGTAAGGTACTATATCTATCGCGACTCCGCTATCAACCTCGCCAACGACACCATCGCAGAAATCATTAAAAGTATCATTTAAGTTGATTCGTTCGGCGTAGAAGCCTATTCAGTATGAGTATTATAGCTAAAACCTACTTTTTGGCATAGAAGCTTGAAACTGTTGAAAGCGGATAGGCTTTTATCCCGTTTGCATCAATGGATAATGAAGCAGACATTTTAACAGCGAACACTATGGGCTGAATAGCAATTGAGGCAGATTGCAAAAGACCGTTTCAGCTGGAGAGGTATATTAATTGAGGCCTTTGTGGGATCCGGACTGTACGATAAGAGAAGTGGTAAGTATTTAACAACTGAAGGAAAATGACTATAAATGGTGCGAAATCGACGACCACCATTTTTGGTAAAATAACATCATGAGCGACAACTCACTTTCAGGGTACTTAAAACATTGGAATAAGAAACTTACGTGTGGATAATACAAAGCTCTATTTAGTCAGATGGCTCCTTTGGGCCACTTTTCTTTAAGAACACTTAACGCAATGCTATAAAGTTACAGGTAATCAATATTGTGACATGTTGCAGATCGTTTTTGTATCCAAATACGATCAGTTGGGGAATTGACTTTTGTGACAATATAACGCCACATCACACACATTTCATTCTATGATGAAAATTTTGCGTGAAATTTTTCCACGTCTCAAAAAGTGATGATATCGACTGGAAATTACCCTATATTTTTCAATTGGAAGGTAAATTGTATATCAATAAATTAACCACTATTCTGTATGTAGACAACATTCGAATAGAAATTGCCGAAATAACATTAGATTTGAAGATAGGATTGTAGGAGCTGACATTTTCGACAGGCCATATAATCAATCAATACAATATAAAACGACATTAGGATTTTGCCTTTTGTTTAGTCTGAACATGTGGAATTAATTTGAATAATATTTTACTATGATAAGATATATTTTATTGTGGCCATCAAGTCAAAGAAAGAAACAACGATTTCCTTAATATGTTTTGCAATCCTTGAATATCCGACAAAACTTTCTCATTTATCCAGTAAATCAAGCCGAGAAAGTTCATTTGAATAGACTGCCGACCCAGTTGGTTTTCAAATTTCATTGGAAAACAGTGCTTAAAGACGTGTCCTGGAAACTATTTATTGTGACCTATGTATTTCAAAGCAACATTTGTTCAAAAAATAAAAAATAAACAACAAATGCAAAAATATGCTGACAAATGTTACCAATCACTTAAATTCTACTCTTATCCTATTGCTACTGAAACAGTTCTACGGAAACCTAACAAATCCTAAACGTAAACCTTGTACTGACTTGGAATAGCAAAAGCAAACTAGAATTTTGAATTTACATTTTATTGCTGCAAATTACGACCCGAAACCTGGATGCACGAAAACCATTCACGTTGCATAAATAGCGGTTGGGCACGTTTACCAAATATTTGTGTTAATCAAATCCCAGTGGGATATTGCTTTGTGCATCGAGGTGCTTCCAGGGAGGATTTCTGTTTATTGCTTGGTTGACGCTATAGCTATCACACTATGTAGTCCGGTAGGGAAAATGATTTAAATATATGCAATTGTATATTTTTGTGTGTTTTATATTCAATCAATTGGGTACGTAACTTAATTGAATTTGTGCTTAGAGGTTAGATTGTAAAATTAACCCTTAGGTTGTGACTGGGGAATTTCAGATTTAAGGATTTCAATTAAATGTGAACGATAAATTGAGCATTGCTTTCTAAACATATTTGAAATTAGAAAGCAAATGAATGATCATTATACGAGTACGTGAAAAATTTAATGTTTACCATTTGAGTCTGATACCCAAAATTAAAAACAAAATGGAATCACTCTAAAGACCTTCAAGTTCCAATTTAATATAATTATAACTATTCTTGGTGATCTCTAGAGCAGCTAGATGTAATAAGATGATAGAATATGTTATTGCATTATTCTGAAAAGAAAGAAAAGGGAAAGAAAGTAATGTTTATACATGTAGAGTTATGATTATACTTGTGTATTAGTATCATATAATGTGCGAAGATGTGCCAAACCGTAATTACGACAGGCAAATATATTATCATATTTTGGATCAAATAAGCATTATACTTCTCAAGCAGAAAACTTATGTGAAATGTTGCAAAACGACCATTTAAACAACTCAAAGAGATTGATTTAATATACAACAAATTATTTCCACTATTCCAAGAAGTCCAACATTTTACTGATTTAAAAATTACTACCTATTGTCTTATGAAATCTGTGGTTGTAGCTCTAGAATAATGTTTTATGGTAGACTTACACATTTTCTCGTCACAAACTATTAACATTAGTCGAATTGTGTTTTTGAGTGTATGTATATTTTCCATTATTTCAAAAACCCTACCATTAAATTCTAAATGAGATGAATGAATAGAGAAAGTGTGAAGTAAAGTGAAATGAAGTCCATTAAAACAAATTGTACAAATCCCATTTTCTAAAAAGTCGAACGCAAGGTATATTATACATATATCGCTGTATTTAACTTTGCGTCAATTGGATTAGATGTAAAAAAAGTAGATCGGGAGTAGTGCCCATATATGAATACACGACCTTGACGGAGAATACTTCTGCAAGGCGGAGTAATGCTCCCACTTGTTAAGGTTAGAGCTTAAAGATTTCCGGGCTAAAATATAACGCTTTAATTCCAACGAAAGGCAATTAGAAAGTTGTGTAATACGGCTAGTAAAAGGTTGAAGGATCTAAATCCCAGTAGCACGGATTCAGTTTTTTTTTTTTTTAATTATTAAGTAAAAAGAAGACAAATAAGAAACGTTAGTTCAGAAAACTATGTCATAATGGTAGATGAGCGGTTACTAGGATGATACAAGAAGCGATACCAACGGGCTTAGCCGCAGAAAATCTCGATACCTTCAAGCCACCCAGCAATAATGGTAAGAGACAGTAAGAAGGAGGAGTACTAAGCAAACTTTAAAGCAAACAAAGCGATCCTCTCTGTCAACTATTTCCGGAAGGTTGCCTGGTGAAGTCAGAGAAGAAGCACGGACAACATGAGTAGCAGAAGATCCATAAAAATTATATACCGACGACTTCCCACACATCGCTGACGATTGTTAAGGCCGCTACATAGGGTCGAACAATAGATTCGCCTTTCTAATGGTAACAGAGTCTGAAGGCGACAATAAACAAACTGAGTGCGTTAGCAGCAGCATTTAGCTAGTGCAACAACGAGTGCTCGCCATTAAATCTAAATAAATAAGGAGAAGAGCGAGGGAGCAAGAAGGGCCTCAGAGCCTTAAAGTACAGCCAACAGCAAAAGCTAACTCTAAAGAATTAACAACAGCAATAATCAAGAGAGCTTAATCTTAAATTGCAACAACTGCAACAACAACAATAGCAGCCTAAAAAAACATCAACAAAACATCTAATAGCAGCTGAAACTACAATCAGAAAAACAAAAACTAAGAAAACAACAGTAACAACGACAACAGCAGCAGCAATAACAGCAACAACTATAACAATGAAAGCAACAGAAATCAACGAAGCGAAGGGTACCTCCAACATTTAAGATGGAACTTAAGAACACAATATAATTTGTTAAGTTAGCCATTGGAAATAATTTTTTAGTCAAAAAACTTAGTTTAGATAGGCACGCCATCCATTGCATTACAGTGAAGGGCTCCAAAAAAATTAAAAGTTACGGATACGAAGGATACGGAGACAAAGTTCTTCTCCTACACCACAAAGAGGGAGAAACTATCTATCTATCTATTCGAAGAAGCTTCTTGCACTGATTTAAGAGAAGGAGTCCGATGAGCTTACATTTCTTGGGGCCAAGCCATTCACCACGGCTAAAGAAAAAAGGGAAAAGCAAAAACTACCAATTTTATTAGTTCAACTCACTCCCAACAGCAAACTGAATGATCTAAGGAGTATTAAAGTTCTTAAAGAATAAGACTTAGCAAAGGAAGTAAAGTCGATCAGCTTAGTTTCTTAGCCGTGGCCGGCTAACATAGTATTATGTAGGTTAACGATATTTTTACGAAAAAAAAAAAAATTATAAAAATCACAAGAAAACAACAAAAACAAAATAACACGAAAAAATATTGCTATATACATAGCAATAAAAAAAAAACCAGTTATTATATTGTATATGTATATTTACAATAACATACTAGGTGTACCGGTATAAAGTGAGCTTTTTTGTGAAAATAAAACACTAATTTTTAATGGAAAAGTAAAAAAACATTTTATTCAAAGTAATTTTTCCATCTTTCAGGCAATATATGGATTCCACGCCAATAAAACTGTTCGTCTTTTAAATCAAACCAAAAAGTCACCCAATTTTTGACTTCCTCGTAGGGTTCGAAGTGCTGCTCAGCTATTGCTTTTCCCATCGATGAAAACAAATGGAAGTTGGAAGGAGCCAAGTTTGATAAATACGGCGGGTGGGTTAGCAGCTCTCAGCCAAGTGATTTGGTTGTATCCTGAATCAGTTTTGCTTTGTGTACAGGTCATTGTCATTGAGCAAAATTACCTTGCCGTGTCTTTTGGCCCATTCTGGTCGTTTTTAGATCAATGCACAGTTCAAATTGATAATTTGTTGTTTGTAGCGATCTGTATCAACGGTTTCAATAGGTTTAAGGAGCTCGTGGTATACCACACCTTTCTGGTCCCACCAGACACCAGACGATTCTTGCCGAATCGATCTGGTTTTGCAGTCGAAGTTGAATTTTTTCCCGGATTAACCCATGATTTTTTCCATTTAGAATTCTGAAAATTAATCCATTTTTCATCGCTAGTAGCAATTCGATGCAAAATTGACTTTTTATCGTGTCTTTGAAGAAAAATTTCACAAGTGGTTTTTCGTTTTTCCATTTGTCTTTCATTCAATTCATGTGGCACACATTTTCCAGATTTTTGGATCTTTCCTATAGCTTTTAACATTTAACATTTCTGCCATTTGCTTCTCCCTCAAAGTGTCATCTTCATCCAATATTGTTTGCAATTCGGCGTCTTCAAACTTTTTTGTTGGTCTTCCACGTTTTTCATTTCTCACATCAAAATCGTTATCTCTGAACCGTTGAAACCATCTTTTGTATGTTGCTTCTGATAGAGCATGATGACCATATGCCTCGACAAGCATTTCTTCAAATGAAAACAAAAAATTAATGCTTTCCGCAAATCATCATTTTCTGGTACAAAATTCGATATATTTAACACGATGAAAAAATATGATGTTGTTTGCTCAATGACTTGATGTATACTAAATATGTTTGACAGGTGTCATGACAAAGAAAAAAAAATTAAGGCCCGTTCACAATAAATGTTCCCTATCGAGATATTTGTATCTTGACGCTCACTTCACCATAATACAAAGCAAGCAGCCACTGGTTTTAGCGAAGACAGGAAAACGGAAAATAGGAGCTTTGACATCGGCGAAACGTGGTTCTCTGGCAACTCTGGTGAATTACCATACTATATATTTTGTATTTCCAAGAAAATAAACAATCCCATTCTATATGAAGAAAGCTAATGCTGACTGCAAGGTCTTTTTGCTTATTTCTGAATGAATTCAGCTGCCCATTTTTACGAAGTGGTCCCGTTATTTCCAGGAGTTCTCCAAGCCTTCAGAAGAACTGCCAGTCCTTTTAATTTTAGATGGTTACTAAAGCCATACCAAAAATATGGAAGTTATCGATCTGGCGCGTCAAAATTTTGTTGTAATGTAATTGTTTCCCTACCCCCTCATTTCACCCATAACATGCAACCTTTGGATAGGACATTCATTGGGCCTCTTAAAAAGTATTATAATGAAGAAATCAGACGATTCATGAAAGAGGCTGGGCAAAAAGTGCCCTTGAGTGATATAGCCCAGTTATTTAAAAAAAAGCTTATCCTTAAGTACAAACTAGACAGGATGCAGTAAGCGGGTTCACATGCAGTGGGGTTCTTAATTTCAATAGAAATATTTTTTCCGAGACTGATTTTATAGCATGTGACCCTAATCCTGAGCCACTTCAATTTTGAGCAAAACTGAAGCCCAATTTACTCCTTGGAAATATCTCCTCCTCCGAAATTGAAAAGGATGGCTACCACAAACAGAGGAAGAAAAACTGAAGCTGTAATTTTGACTCTATCGCCTTTTAAGAGTCAGTTACGAGAAAGAATTAATAAAATTAGAAAATCTGGTAAGATTAAAACTTGTATTAACCCAACAGTAATTAAAGAGTCAGCAAAAAATTAAAAACCTGTAAAGATTAAAGAGCAAGAGTCAGTCAAAACTAAGACCCTGCTAAATAAACTATCTACTGCTAAACGCCGTTAGTCTTCATCATCAGATGATAGCCTTGCTCGTTATAAAATTTAAATTGCAGATTCTGAAGATGATATTACTGAATTTCCGCTTTCAAGAGATACTTAATGTAACTTCTGCGATTTGTCTCCAATGCGATATTGTTTGGGGTCACGAAAACTCCATTCCGAAAGGAAGTGGTATTTTTATTTGCATTTAATGTGACAAAACAAGAAAAATTGATAGGATTGACTAACATATCTATGGAAATAAAAGAAAAATTGATCAAATATTTTCTTTTAATTTTTTAATTTAAATGACGTAAAAAATTACAAGTTTGTAATTCATTCATAAAAATCTATTTTCATTAATCTATTTCTGGCAATGTGGAGCACTACTTCACATTACCAGCTCTATAGGCTCACATTACTCGCCACTTTTGTAAAAGGTTAATTTTGCTCTATTCTGAAACTTTTGCAAATATTTAATTAATTTGAAGAATATTAAGCACAAGGGTACGCAAATGGTGTTGTCAACGTTTCAAAGAACGATTAAACTTTTTTAGCTTTTCAAAATAAACTTTAGTTTTAAAAATATTGCTTAACACAATAAGGGTAATCCACATTACCCGAACTCACTCTATCATCTAAGAGTTATGAATTGTTCTCATAAAAATGCATTCAAAATCAAATGAATGGGATTTCGAATCAACTTACTGACGAAATTGTCCACACTGATCAGGTTAAATTTATTTTATAAGATTTAAGATAGAATTTTAACAACTCAGACTCTGGTGATCTGTATAAGCGCAGATAAGCCCTAAAGCAAGCATTTCCAAATGCCCGAAACTTTTCCAATAAACTTGCTCTCACCTTGAACCCCACGGGGCATTCGCATCGACTTAACTGCTATAAAATAGTCTCTTTGTAAGGGCAAAAGCAACTTTTTCTCTGGCTGGAGCAACATCTTGTATGTTTGTTAAAATATAAATATTGATCTAGCCAGATCCCAAGGTATCTGACTACATTTCTAAAAGCAAGTGGTTGCCCCTGTTGGCCTACGATCGAAAACGTTCGCAAATTCTTTCTGGTGTCCGTAGAAGCTCTAGACAACCGCGTCCTTAAAAGAATAGTTTCCGACTTCTGAAAGCTAATCCTTAACTTCCAGCTATCGCAATATTGCCTAGTTTGATTGAAGTCACATTTCAAGAGCGTTTTAATGACCTCGATCTTCGGTCCTGTTCTGTACGCGATCATGTTATCTGCTTACGCTATAGCCTGTTGAAGTGAGCTCACAAGATCGCTTTTGTAGGCATTTTATTGGATCAGCGAATTAACCGCACCTTGTTGCAGCGCGTTTTTAATGTTTAATACTCCAGCAGAAGTCACATCGCCATTCTTCACGATGAACTGTCAACTGGTGAGCTTACTGCAAATACTGCAAACATACCATACCTTTATAAGAATGTTTAGTAGTGGTTTACTTACGCCCAGCCTGTTCAGTTTGAAAAATAGTTCCCTTAACCATACGGTGTAGAACGCCTTCTTCAAATTATTCAGGCAGAAATCCGTACATTGTTTTTTGCTTTTGATTCACTGGATATCAGATACTAGTTTAGACGTGGCATGTGAGACATCATGCCCTGCCGTACAACCAAATTGAATATTTGAAATTATATGACCTATGTCCTCTACCATCTTCTGCGAATCCTCAGCTATAAAGAAGTTATCATATTCTATAGATTTTCTTGGATCGATACCGGTTTTTTACGGTGTCTCTTTGTATCTTACTTCCGAAATATTTTATTTATTTTTGGGAATATATTTGGGTTGCAATTATTTATAGCCCGAATTTCGTTGTTCCGGTACAAACTAAATCATATTCGGAGGTTTTTGATTGACGAATTTAGTGCCATGACTTCTGTCAACATAAAATGTTATGCTTGCCGCTCGAAAATTAAGGATATATTAAAAACTGCATCGTGTATGTTCTACAGGTTTTGCTTCCTAACTGCATCACAGAAAAAAGTCCCCCTTTCTATTTTGATGTTAAAATAACTTAAGATGGTTTTAACGTCATACTTCGGACATTGTTCGAAAGATTTATCGAGTAGCTAATAGAAACATTCAATCTTTCGTCTTTTTTCCCTGTGTGAATCTCAACGCACACAGGCTGATGTTGGTAATAAAAAGAGACTTGAACCGTAAGGCCTACGTGTCGTAATCTCAAGTCTTTTTGCCTTAGTCAACCGCTTACAATAAATACGCCGCCAATAGACGTGGTTTGTATTTTTTGTAGCAATCGCTTTAGTATGTTTTACCGTTTTTCATCATTCTTTTATCTGGCTCATCCCACCGCAATTCCTAAATTTGCCTTATAGCAATCAATTTAACGCAGTCTGTTCTAGTTTTCCAAGTGCAGATTCAAGCGTCGTTGTCTTTTTTCATTTTGTATGGTCGTCGACAGTAGTCTCTATCTGAGAATTTTGGCTGATTCGCAACAATGAGCTTTTTAAGTGTCAGGGTAGTAAATCTCACCCATAATGCCTGATATTTCGGAGTTAGGTACCCACTTCGGGGATATGACAGCATTTATTCGTTTACAGTTCATTGGCCACCATCTCTATTTCAGCATTTTCATTAGAATTAAAAATCATTACTGACCTCAGCTCCAGATACCTGCCATACTGACTGTTGAAGACACCATTGACTTACTAATATGCACTCATCAGCCGTGCGTCCTCCATCTAAGGTTCAGTCATTTCTGCCAACGAATTAAAGCAAGAAAGGCTGCAGGCTTCACTTTTGTAGATTTGGTTGAACGGTTCCTTTTGCCTGTCAGCTCTGTTCTATAACACTCGGACTAAACTGGCTAAATATATAAGAGCAGGTGTTGATTGAGGAGGGAATTGCACTTAAATAATACTTTGTCGTAAATAATTGAATCTTTTCAAGGAAATGAAGAGGAATGAAATCATATATTACTATAGAATCAACCGTAGTTTCAACAGTTAGCATGCCAGTTTCCTTAGATTAAGTCCTCAACTGAAATAGTGGCGGGTAAATACTGGGTAAAACGGAAGTCTCATATCCTAGAATTCGCAATATGTTGCCCCATTTGCCAAAGGGGACCTGCAGAAGGTCTTAGTCCTCCAGTTTGAATGCTATACGTGGAGTTAACTACAATACCATATAAGTATACTACCTTGAAGAAACAACCTTGCACGAAACACTTTGTATAATATTTTAAGTTTGGTAATGACACTGAACAAAAAGATAAATCAAAGTTAGTTAACATCCCAACTTAACATACTGCTTCAAAATTAAAAAAAAAAACACACAAAAAATTTACTGAACTTGATTCCTTAAAGAGAGCATTATGGATTTAGATATGCTTCATACCAGTGATATTTTCTTTATCCAGAACCCACATTAAATCTGTAAAATATGAGATACATTCATGCCATAATTCTGTTAATACTCGTATGTACATTAATTCCTTGCAAATTCAACACTAATTTTGAACATTACGTTCAACTCAAATTCAAATACTATTCGGAATTTCCTACATTCTCAAGTAAACAACATTCACTAAGCATTAGAAGAGTCATAAACCTAATCAACGATGACAGCTTTGGTTCATAGGTAAACAAGCTAATAAATCTAACCAGATCGCCATGGAGCCTACACCACAAAATCCGATTCGTTCGCATTCGTTGTTTCGATACGATTTAGCAGCAGCAACTCTAATTCGATTCCCAAAAATTAAGCAGGCATATCCATTTGCTGGATAAACTAATAGTATTGCATTGAAAACAACCTAGCATCGGCAAGGTACAGATACTCGTAATTTGCATTTGGTCATTGCGACAATTAACATTTATTTCAGTTTCCAATGCATTTGGTAAAACTTTGCTACATGCCTTAGTATTTAGGTAAATGGAGCATATTCAGATTCGAGTACATGGAAAACTCAATAGAGAGGCTCTGTGGATGGTGGTGAAAGGCGTTGACAACAGTACCATTGTATAGTTTCCACGAAATAATTACCCGCACAAGCAGAGCTTTGCTTGCACTTTAGAGCAATGATAAATGATTGTCTGCCTCGTAATAAACTAGAAAAGAGAAAGCTAATGGCTTGAGCATCCTAATGTGATGGACTATAAAATCTAGTTGTATCGCATTAGGAATAGTGCTTTTTAAGCTAACAAGAGCTATTTGTTAAATTAGCGGTCGATTTCGGCTGTTTCGAATTGAATCACTACAGTATATGGAACAGAATAAGAAACTGTGCAAGTTCCAGATTTTATATTATTATTTAAGGTAAACGTGTTCATCTATGTAATTTTTCTTATACAAATGTCAAAATTTCCATCAATTCAAATTTATAATTTTTTTAAGAAACTCTATCAGTAGATAAGTCCGAAACAGTAATTAGCAAATGTAACTTCGTTGTGACTTGACTCTTGTATTAATTATGCAAAATAAACTCGAAAATTCGTGCTTCCAGAACGAACAAAACATTGTTTAAAAATATTAATTAACATTCTAAAACATTCCTAAACCTTACTGAAATGTTTCTGTTGGTTTCGACGAAGATCAAAAATTTCTAAAATGTTTTAAATTAATAGCAGCGAAGTTCATTATAATTGAAAATTCATATGATATAAAAAACATTTATAGTATACATAAAAATTAACTAAAAAACTAATCTCAATCTACAATACTTAAATTAATTTAACAAATATAGATCTTTATATTTTATTGTACATAGTTTGCGCATTTATTAAATCCAAGGAAGTTGCTGGACCGAACGGATTATCGGCCAGGGTATTCAACACTGCATACAAAATTTTTTCTGGTCAGGTTCCCAATTGATCAAATTTCACACTACAGTAGATTCTGAAAAAAAAAAAACTAAAGAAGTCGGGATCCATACCCATCATTTTTTCGTCGATTTTAGGGTCGCATAAGAACTCATTTAAAGAGCCGATAAAAACTTAACTGAAATGTTTGATATTAAAACAATGTTTTAGACAAGGTGATACGAGTTACATATCACTCTGCACACTCAAAACTATATTAGCATCAGAATTGTAATTACATACGACACCTCTGTTAAAAATGTTTTAAACTATAAATAAAAAATCTTTATTTATTTATTTATTTTTCAAATCAAAAGAATTAACTTGCACGAGCTTATGCTGACTTAATGTCTACATCGTTTATGCAACTTATTTCAACAATTAAATATTGTTTTCTTAAAGATCTTTTCCAATAAATACAGGTGACAAAAAGCAGAGATTGAGGTTGTAAAGAGCTTTGCAACTGAGGGCGAAGGCCCTACCACGAACAACTAAAGAGACTATATATAAGGCTTAAATTATGCCAGTCGTACTTAATGGCGTAAAGCATGGACCCAATCTAAGCCAGATGAAAATATCTTCAGTGGTTTTAAGTCCCATTTGCGTTGACGGGCTTTGGAGCAAAAAATTAAACGGCGAATTGGGCTGAAAAGTCCGTTTCTAAGAGAGGGCACCACTTGAATTAAATCCATTTTCAACCAACCTTCAAAAGATACGTGTATTAATTTGACAGCTGTCGGACGATTAGTTCTCGAGATATAGCGTTGTGGAATGGATTCAAAGCAATTTCGTGTGTTGCTGTATCATTGCTTTTTGACGGGAAAAAATGCAGCTGATGCAAAGAAATGGCTTGATAAGTGTTACCCTGACTCTGCACCAGCCGAACGAACCATTCGCAAGTGGATTAAAAAAATTTAAAGTGGTCATACAAGCAACTAAGATGATACACGCAGTGGACGTCCAAAAAAGGCTGTTTCAGATGAAAACATCAAAAAAAGTCCACAAAATGATTACAAATGACCGTAAAGTGAAGTTGATCGAGATAGCTGAGGCTCTGAAGATATCAAAAGAGCGTGTGGGATATATCATAAACGAATATTTGGACATGCGAAAGCTCTGTTTAAAGTGGGGGCCGCGTTTACTCACAGTCGACCAAAAACAACAACGTGTTGATGATTCAGAGGAGTGCTTAAAGCTGTTCAACCGCAATAAAGCCGAATTTTTGCGTCGGTATGTGACAATGGATGAAACTTGGCTCCATCACACACATCACTCGTCCAAAACGACCACAAACTCAACAATCGGCTGGCACGGTTATGGCATCCGTATTTTGGGATACACATGGAATAATTTTTATCGACTATCTCCAAAAGAGGCAGACCATCAACAGCGACTATTACATTGCGTTGTTGGAGCGTTTGAAGGACGAAATCGCAGAAAAACGACCGCATTTGAAGGAAAAGAAAGTGTTGTTTCATCAAGGATACGAATTGCTTTTCCACCCACAGTGTTCTCCAGATTTGGCCCCCAGCGACTATTTCCTGTTTGCAGACCTCAAAAGAATGCTCGCCGGAAAGAGATTTAAGACCGATGAAGAAGTAATCGCCGAAACAGAGGCCTATTTTGAGGCTAAACCGAAATCGTACTACAAAACTGGTATCGAAAGTTTGAAAAATTGTTTCAATCAGTGTATCGCTCTCGAAGCCAACTACAATATATTGATAAATAAAGTTGAATTTTGCAAAAATTTTGTGTTTTACTATAAAACGGACTTTTTAGCTCATGTGTTATACGAGCTGTATGGCGACATTGATCTAGTCAGAAAACTGCGCCTCAGTTATCTGTGATGGCTGGGACATGTTTTCTTTTTTTGCTTAGAAATTGATCCCAATACTTCGTTTTATTAATAGCACAGACCAACACGAGTTCTGGCTTTGTCATCTATTGCCCGTGTCTGATTTTGATTTTTTCATGTAACGGATAAAAGAAAAAGTATTTTTAACAGACGAGAAGGAATACAAAATTTTTGTTTATAAGGTACTGCAAATTTCATTGTAGGAATATCTGGATAATTATCTTCTGGCATTTTTGCCAATTCGATGGTTACTTGGGTTGAGTATACATAAATGACAATCTAGTGTATGATCCATATTCTTGTCACTGAAAACATCATATATTTTTTTGCTTTCTGTGTTGTTTTAAATCAAAATCTCGGTCTTTTACTTTTTTATATTGCTAAAATGGATGAAAAATGCATATTTGGTTAAAATCTTAAGATATCAGTGCTATCTTAAAATTGTATCACTATTTACAAATGTACCACAAGACTTATAATAGTTCTAGGCTAACAAATGTTTTTCTGACCTTTTGTAGCTAGTCAACTTTGTAAGAAAGAGATGTAAATACTTTAAATTTAGTTAAGAGAAGAACTTCAATCTTCTTGTTTGTCAGCTTTTAATTGATCATGAGATAATTTCAATTTCCTGGAGATGTAAGTGAAAACAGTTTGAAAATGGTGCGCTTATCAATATCCCGAAGAAGTATGTCCAACGCATTGTACTAAAATTATTAAAGTATGTTTGGGTAGACCCTCCAGACTCAGCGATTTTATTTGGAACAGTATTAACGGTAATGAGACTGGCACAGACACTTTTGTGCACAAACATGCGTAGACAGTTTAAAGTTTGAACAACAGAATATTCAGATAGGAGCCATGTTCATGTTCCGCCACCGGGATGGGCCAGGCAAAAAAAAACTGATGAAAAACTGTGATATATACCACGGAGCAGCGACAGGGTTTATTTGGATCTGGATTTGTCATACGCAGCAGACTCAGGCAAAAAATCTTGAGCTATCGGCACGTTTGTGAACGACTTATGATAATCTGCATCAAGGTAAAATTCTCGAACATCAGCCTCATATGCGCCCACTGAAGAAAAGAACGACACCACCAAAGACAGTTTCTACGAGTTCCTCGAAAAGACCTACAAGAAATGCCCAAAGCACGACGTTAAAATCGTACTAGGTGACTTTAACGCTAGAATACACGGGAGAACATCTTTAGTAGGATAGTTGGCATACACAGCCTACATGACAACACGTCTGGCAATTAAGCTAATTGACTTTGCTGCGGGGCGAAATATAGTTATAGCAAGCACAAGGTTTAAACATCTTAATATCCATAAGGCGACATGGCTCTCTCCGGATCACCAAACTGTCAGCAAAATCGATCACATTGCGATTGAAATAAGGCACGCCTTCAGTATTCTGGATGTCTGAACCTTCCAAGGGGCCAACACTGACTCGGATCACTATCTTGTTACAGTCAAGAAAAGAATGCGGATATCCAAAACACTTCGAAAAACTGCAATCGGCCAGAATCTTCGCCGATCACGTATTCCGATGTCTCTCGATCAGTCCTATCGTAGCAACAGCTAGTGCAGAAGTCCAGTGGCAACACTGCCAGAAAGCCATTATCAAGCTTGCGACTGATGTGCTGGGTTTCACCAGACCACCACCACGAAACCCCTAGTTCGATGAACAATGCCGACTAGCAAACGCAGCAAAACAAGAGGCGTATAAAGCGGCAATGCGAAAAATGACTAGAACTGCTCGCTAGCTCTACAAACAAGAAAGACGGGAGGAACATCAGATTCTCAGAAAGAAAAAGAAAGAGCACGAGAATCGAATGATCGAAGAAATTGAGAGGTGCCACTGCATTAACAATGTACGGAATTTTTACCAAAAGATAAAAAAACATGCCAGGGCAGAAAATCCCGTACAGAAACCTGTAGAGAAAATGAGGGAAGTCTTATATTAGAATCACAGTTGGTGCTGAGAATGTGGAAAAATTACTACTGCAGACTCTATAATGGTGACGAAGACCAGAATTCCGCTGTTAGGCAGTACGTACCACTCAATATAGACGACGATATACAAAACTTTCGTCCACCTGACCAAAGCGAAGTAGGGATAGGGATAGGGATAGGGAGCTGCTGCCGAGTTTTTTAGAGCAGCTGAAGATGACTTGGTAGAGAGCATGCACCAACTCAATTTCAAACTTTGGTCAGATGAATGCAAGCCTCATGAAGGGAATCTCAGCATCGTTTGCCCGGTCCACAAGAAAGGAGATCCCTTTAACCCCCTTTAACTGCGCCAACTCAGAGGTATCAGTCTCGTTCATTATTGTGTGAACGACTTAAACCCTCCATTAATAACCTGATTGGCCCTTATCAGTGCGGTTTTAGGCCAACGTCGATCAAATTTTCACATTAAGGCAAATCCAAGAGGAGGTCCAAATCGATAGCCACCATCTTTTCATTGATTTCAAAGCCGCGTACGACAGCATCTATAGAGAGAAGCTATACAGAGCTATGTCTAGCTTTGGTATCCCTGCAAAACTCGTTCGATTTTGAAGGATGAAGATGGAGAAAGCTCGCTGCTGCATCGAAATCGGTAACGACCTTACCAAAACCTTTGATGTCAAAAGAGGATTTAAATAAGGTGGTGCGCTGTCGTGCGACCTTTTCAATATCATACTTGAAAGAATTGTTCGAAACTCACGGGCCAACACACATGGCAAGATCTTTCAAAAGTCCGTCCAATTACTTGCATACGCCGATGATATTGACATAATTGGTAGAACACAGCTAGCTGTCACTGGTACGTTTGCTAGTATAGAAACGCAAGAAGCGAAAATGGGCAAAACCAAGTATATGCTGTCAGCAAGAAGGGACACCCAACATCGTAGAATCGGTCAAAACGTCACGATCGACAGCTATAACTTTAAGGTAGTGAGGGACTTTATCTACCTCGTCTCTGCTGTAAATTCTGACAACCATATCTCAGAAGAAATTAAACGAAGAATAATTCTTGCCAACCACTGTTTCTTTGGGCTAAAAGGGCAATTGAGTAGTAGGGTCCTATCCCGAACAACTAAGGAGATTCTATATAAGACCTTGATCATTCCAGTCCTGCTTTATGGCACTGAAGCTTGGACTCTTGGACGGGCTACGGCCCATACAGACTTCGAGTCTAACCCGAAGGACAACGCAATAGGAGAAGACCTCGCCTAAAGTGGCGCGCATAGGTCGAAGGGGACTTCGACGGACTAGGAGTGCGCAACTGAAGGCAGTAAGCTAAGGACCGGGCTATAAGAAATGCAATCTGAACGTAATGTTAGTGGAGGAGGATTAATTTTCGAAACCACACATCAAACGTGGGTTCCTTCGCAAAGCATCGGCCAAGATAGCGAGAGAATTCATGCGTCCTTGGTTGCACAAAACTCAGGTCTCAACACTAGAACCCGGAGAGCTATGCAAAGAGTTGAAGAGAAAAATCTCGTCCATGTTTGCTGTAAATAACATTACAGTTTATTGGCTAAACCATATAGAAGGCCATGTCGCGTAACGTTTGGGTAAGCTGAGAGCCATTATAAGAGCTTAGATAAAACTCCAGCTACCACCACTACAACAAACACCAGTGAGCTCTCCTCAACTAGTGATTTAACATAGGAACTAGCTGCTTCGTATAGACCAAAAAGTAGAGTCAAGCCGCAGAAAATGCACCTCATTCTGCAAGAGTCAGATGAACGGCCTTAGCGAGCTCTCCATAGAGGCGATAACAAATTGAGCTGAGATATTGCCTCGTACACCTTTGTGAGCTTGGTGAGCGAAAAATAAAAGATCTTAGAACGAGGGCGTCTTTACTGATTAGTTTCAAAATTAAATAAATTCTCATTCCAGGATTAAATACCAAAGATCTAGTGGCAGCGATCATTGAACTGCCTCAGGGGAATGGATTACAAGAGTTCGTGTGCATCTTCGCATACTTCTCAGGAGGTATAGATGCGATTCCTCCTGTTATTGTACAGAATCTGATCGAACAATGCCACCGTTGTATTTGGCATCTCGTTATGGTATGCCATACCATACATTTTTACCAAAAACTTGCTTTTATGTAAAAGGGGTAATTTTTGTCAGTTTAATTAATTTTTTCAATTCTGAAAAAGAGAAAATGCTTATCTATTTCATCTCATCTCCTTTTCTGTATATTTCTATCAAATATTGGCATATGTCAGATGAGCCATCACTATCGGATTATATGCACATAAGTTCAATATAAGATGCAATGTCGAGCAAGGTGAAATTCACAAAGTGGAGTACTTTTAAAGAAAATCGCGCCACCAAAGATATCTATATCTATCTGGCTTATTTAGATCTAGTTTCAACTGGGAATACATCCCACAAACCTGGAGGGAGGAAAACTTAGACTTTTATCCCCAAACCAGATAAACCTAGCAAATTTCATCCTCGATAAAGCAATGAAAGGTATCCCCATCCACGTACTTACGGACAGTCAATCAGCCATTAAAGCATTAAGCTCTAACCTCATTAACTCCAAATCAGACTTGCTAAAAAAGCCATCAAACCCTTTCACAAAACCGTACAACTAAAAAGGGATGAGAGTAGAAGATTTGATTGGATTTCTAACCGAGCACTTTTACCTTCCATATCACCTACACAAAATGGGTCTTATTCAGGAGACTGAGTGTCATTTGTCGAAGTTTCGTACTGCAAACATCATGATTCGCCACCTATAATAATTTTATTATAGGTTGGTTTTGAAAAGCATCTATGTTACACACCGTTATTACTGGTCTTCTACATATTGGAGTGTATGGAAAAAATTTCGCATAATTCTTTCTTTTTGTGTAGATAATCGTTAAAAATGCTGTAAGTGTTTCTTTTACAATACAATTTATTCAATTAACAACAAAAGTTATTTCAACTTTTTATTTCATTATTAAAGTTGTTATATGAAAAAATAAATACACTCACTTCAAACGAATACCGTTGACTACTAAAGCAAGTAATTGTATCACTTGTACATTCTTTATAAAATCAGTACTGAAAATTTATTATCGTCAATTGTATTTTGAATAAGAGGTAAAAAACAATCAAGTTAAAACGATATTTATTAGCACGATGCAAGTAGAAGCTTTAATAAAATTCGTTTTTCTACTACTTTCTACGTATTATAGTAGCTCTCCCTTCTGGTAATTATAAAGCATATAAGAATTTATTTGAGACAATAGATAGGACTTATAGTAAAATCTCAAATGTAAATTTATATTTTCAAATTAATATTAATAAATATGAGACTTTACCAATGGTTCATGTTCCAGTGGGTGCACAACTTGTAGTCTGAACTGTTATCAATCGACAATGATGGACATTCGGCAGTGTGCTTTGACAACATGAAAACAACATCAGATGCAATGGATCAATATGTAATCTCCACTCTCGTTTAATGTTTGTCAGTTTGCCGCATTAACTTTGCTAATTTATTTACTTTGAGAAAAAACTTTTACATTATTCTGGTGAATAATGAGCGCACTAGAGTAGAGGCTATTCACATAAGAAAGTTCTAAGTTCCAAGTTTCGAATTTCGAACTCTAAGTTTTACTAGTTAAGTTGAGTGGGAGATGTATCAATCTTCAAATAAAACGACAGGAAATTGATTTACTATTGCACAACTGGCAGGACAACTTATTGTTTATTTGCTGCAGCTTGCAGCGAATATTTCATTTGTTCAGAAATAATTAATTACATGGGGATGTTACTTGAGACTAATGTGAGTCTCAAGAAAGAACGAAATAGTTTCAATCTTCCCCCAGGATCATGAAATTACGGTCACAAATAAGAGAGAGTAACACAAAACAACGAAAATGAATAGAGAAATTTGTATAGGGATTCGACGTAATGATTTGTGGTGAGAAAAATAAAAGGAATTCTCAATCGGTATACTTGGGAGGTCAGAGTGGGACGTGGGAGTTACTCTAGTGGCAATATTCCCATATGAAATCATACCCAATCATAAACGTGCGGAGACGATCATAAATTTGCTGCCAACGAAACTGGAAAAATGTCGGTAAAGTTTAATGGATGATAAAATGTGGAGATATCATTTGGATGCACAAAGGATACTAAGTTAATGGCAATGGCAGTGGAGCATGGAGATGTGAAAGCCCTGCATGAGCGAAAGAGACCGTAAATAAATGACTGTATGAGAAAAGTTCTTGTTTTTTTTTTTTTTTTTTTTTTTTTTTTTTTTTTTTTTTGATTTTTCTTGTCTCAAAAAATAGGAAAAACGTATATAATTGTGAATTCAAGTGCAAAGCTGCTTTTCGTTCGGTTGCCAAAGGCAGTGAGTTTCACCATATGGACGCAGTCTTCCACACTCCGGCACTCTAATGAAGGATTGCGAACTTCGAAACTAGCATCCTTTCGTTCGTGTATGTGCAGAGTATCGCGCAGACATTGGCGACAAGGAAACAATTATGATCATTAATATAAATTAATATTCAAACGAATGTGTTGGCATTTTGAATCTTCATGTACGAATATGTACATATCTTGCCTGAAGATGGACGAGAAAGCTGGTTATTTATGTTTTTTCTACATAGTTTCGCATTTTAGTCTGATTTGATGGTCATTAAATATCTATTTTGCATTAAAGTACTTTTGTGTTGTCTTTATAGGACTGTTTTGTATTGTAATCATAAATCTTGATATTAATGAGAACGCGAGTTGGGGTTTTATTCTTCTCCGTTAATATGAAACGAAATGCTGAGATTGGAAAAACTACGTCTAAACTAAATACATAACGTAGATATACGTAAGTTCGTTCCTTTCTAGCTTTAATGAATTGAATAAAATGTATTTTTTAGGAATTTTGGTTTACAATTCCCGATTAAAATAATGATGTAAAAAATCGTCGACAAATGGATGTTCCCTTTTGTTTGCCAAAAAAAATAAGAAATCAGTTTGAACTATATTGGTTTTGCCACTACAAATATAAAAATTTATTTAAATATATTTGCTTACACTTTTAAGAGGATAAAAATGCAACGTGATATTATATTTTAAGTTCCTTTCTGGGAAAGCAACGTGCGACTACAGACAAATCTGATGAGTTAAAAGAGTATAAGTAGATAACGATTCATTGTACACGTACATAGCACACATATAATAAGTTAGTTAGCCGGAAAAAGGTTAATAAAAACAAAGTTTTCTTTTTCTAGTGAAAAAAATAGCTTAACTCTTTTTGTCGTCAAGCTTTATTCTCTACTTTGTGTATTAGGCTTTCAATATATTAGAAGTGTTTACTTAATCCGTCTCAGTATTGAGATTCAGTTAACAGAACGAAAACATTTACACGTCATCGGCATATATTACTAATTTACATTTTGGAAGGATTGAAATATCTGAATATAAAACATAATAACCAAAATTAAAACAAAACCTTAGGAAACAACTAATACTATAGCAAACTTTATTTGTCGTAAGAGAAAATCGTTAATTTTTTGTGGGACAACCATTATTTTTTATAACAGTTAGACATCGACGATGTGAGAGCTTGACAACGCTCTAACGATATCGTTTTCCAAGTCTGCAGAACCTTCGCCAAAAGTTGGCTCGAATTTCAAGCTACAGATCGCATAATTTTCTTGTCAATATCATTTCACAATTTCTCAATCGGGATGAGATCAAAGAACTGTGCTGGCCGACTTTAGACGCCAATTTTTTATTCCTGTTACTTTTGCTTCCTCGCAATTTCACTGCTATTTCAGCGGCAATTTCTCCTCCGTATACAGAAGCATTGTATTGTTTAGAATCTATAGGGTTTTCTAATAATGACTTGACAACTTTTTTTAAAATAAAAGGCAAACCATTTAAGATATTTCAAAAACTTTATTATTGGCTTTAAGTACAATCAAAACATTTATGAATGGAATTCGACTTCGTTTGATCCAATTTTCAACGACTCGGCCATACATTTCGGCCGAAACGGCCGCTATTTCGCGTTCAATGTTGGCTCTGAGCTCTTCCAACGTCGTCGGCGTGTTGGCATAAACCATTGACTTAACGTAGCCCCACAGAAAATGGTCAAGCGGAGTTAAATCGCACGAACGAGGCGGCCAATCGACTGGCCCATGTCTTGAGATAACACGCTCACCACACATCTTGTTGAAACCACATGTCGTCCAAGTCCATATGTTCCAATTCGGTTCAAAAATAATAGGTGTTCATAGCGCGATAACGCTGACCATTCACAGTAACGTGACGATCGTTATCGTCGACGAAAAAATATGGTCCAATAACGCCGCCGTCATGCATCGCGAGTTATTTTTTCTGGATGAAGTGGTGATTCATGAAGCACATGTGGGTTTTCAACCGACCAACAACGCATATTTTGCTTATGGACGAACCCATTGAGCCAAAAATGAGCTTCGTCACTGAAGATCGTTTTGCGATGAAATTCATCTTCTCCAGAACCCAATTGGAGAAAGTACCTCACTTCATATGGTCCATTGGCTTCAATTCTTGAGTCAGCTTGATCTTGTAGGGGTGTATACCAAGATCCTTACGCAAAATACGCCATAATGTGGTCTGAGCGATGCCCAATTCTTGAGAACCCCGTGGATTTGGATTGTTTGCTACGGACGCCTGAACGGCAGCGAAATTTTCAACACTTCGACCAACCCGTTGTCTCACTGACACGGCAACATCACACAACGAATATGTAGACTCAAATTTTTGTTCTAAACTTGTTATTGTATGTCTACTAGGGCGAGTTGCAGTCACCGACTCCGAATATCTTTAGAAAATTTTTATAATTTGCAGACGTTGCTCGTTAGTGTACTTTACCATGAAAATGTTAAGTTTACTGAATAGATTGACAGTGACAGTTTGAGAATTAGTGAAAGAATGCGGTCACAAATTAAATTCAAAGTTGTCAAGTCTTTATTGGAAAACCCTATACTTGTAAATATTTATCTTGGTCCGTAATACCCTCCATGCTATAAATATAGTAAGTCCCATAGCCGAGAAAAACAACCCCAAACAGCGATGCTGCCTCTGTCATGTTTTACGATATTGTAGGTGTATTTAGGGTTTACTCTTGGTTAATTACGCTGCGTATCTAAAGCTTCTCATCAGATTCAAACCGATTAAACTTCTACTCGTCAGTCTACAAAATATTTCTCCATCACTTGGGTTTTTGTGAATATGCTCCCTCGAAAACTGCAAATCGGGTTTTCGTGTTCGATTCGAAATTAATGGTTTTTTTTTCTAGAAATAAAAAAATAATAATGGTTGACGGATAGCAAACAATATTCAACTTAACACAACAATACTATTTTATAACGAAGAAAACGTGTTTGGCATGTGATTTACTTTGTCGCCACTGTGTATAAGCCCTTCATGGAAAACTGAGTCAAACACATTTTTCATGTCTAGTAGAGTCATATCTGTACGAGTGCGTATAAAATACATACTTCGAGCGCTGGTAGGATGTTATTCAACGAAGGTGAATATGTAGAAAAATAAAAACGCGTTTCGTGATGAGTCAACAGCTTGCTTTATTTTTCTTGGAGGTCATACCTCATTGAAGATTGGTAACAGAACAGAGGGATATTGAAATGATAATGGGCCAAAAACTAAACAGAACGCAATTAAGTATGGTAAATTTGGAGTATTTTAGAGCGACATCTTACTTTTCATGATCAAAACTGAAAGTTATAAATGGAAGCAATAATGTAACAAAATATAAGGAGAACAAATTTACTACTTCTTGCGTGAACATTACTGGTCGCCGTACAGCAATACATATTGTAAAACTCTTAAAGCAAGTAATTTCCTTGCTTATAGGGAATAGCAAAATAGTGAAAATGAATCCAGAACATAGATATACAAATTATATAGATTAATGGGTTACATTTTAAAAAAAAATTTACCTTAAACTAGTGCATATTGATAAGTTCTACTTATAAAATTCAAATAAAATTATTGTGAAGAGCGATGTTGACGTAGCCGCTAAGCCTAAAATGGACCTTGTCCGAGAAGATGGTTTTTGGGCCAAAATTTAGATCTCTGTCAAACATTTCCAGCACTCAATTAGCGAACTAACCGCGTTGTCTATCGTCGTCCCGCTTCAATCCGTGCTTGTGATGTAGGCCCAAATCAAACCGCAAAATAGGGCGGGTTGACCCTCTGGCGATGCCCAATTCAGCTGATCTCAGCCGAATCAAAATTTCTTGGCCTTCTTCGATACTAGCCTATTTGGCGGCTATGTGTTCTTCACTTCGTACTTCATCTCTGTCTGGTTGGCGGCTTAAGATTAAAAAGAGTGTATTCACGCTCAAAATTTTCACCGTTACGACGAAATTCACGTTTCGTATTCACAATCGAGACGGAATTTCAATAATGTGTTTAAATAATCTCCACACATTCGGCAAGCGTAAAAGGATGCATGATTAAATGCCCACCCTAACTGAATATTTTGACAGCTGGGTGTCATTGGTAACTTTGGTAGCTGCTGAAACATAACAATTGGAAAAACTATCATTGCTATCTGGTCTGTTCTGGTGTATTGGTGGTGAAGTATTTTTAATTGTTTCCATTTGTTTATACAATTTAAGGAAGGGCCACTAAGGTTGGTTTCAGGAGGGGCCAACAGAAGAAGAAAGTTTGCAGGTGCAAAAAGAAAAATATCCTCGCAGGTTTCTGAGAGGGGAAAAATTGGACGTGAATTGAGTCAGGCTTCGACTTTGGCAAGCAAAGTAGAAAACTCCTTCAACGTGAATTTGTAGTCAGCAGCAATCTTTCTAAAATATGTAGTGAAGCTCTTAAGCCCTGGCTTTTTAAAGTCCTCCCATGTGTAGTGCACCAGGAGAAATTAATTTCCATTATAAATTGCGATCGTTTTTGGCATCCCACGATGTGCAATAAAATGTTTTAAAGCTCCTAAAACGGATTGGCTTGTTTAATCACTGGTTACCTCTTAGTGAGTCGCTTTTATCAAAAAACGAATAAGCAAGCACATACTCGTATATCCCTTAGAGAGGCGACAATTTCGTCCAGAAAAAATTTTTAGTGTAAAGGGCCTGCAAAATCTAGGCCGGTGATGGTAAATGGCAATGATATAACAACTACAAAGATTATAGTTTTTGCAACCAAGTTGTGGAAGAATTCTTTTAAATAACTTAGAAATTAATAAGCCGCCACACAAAGTTTCATTCTTGGCAAAGATAGTCTTTGAGCAGGGGCTACTTTGCTTTTAGCGCATAAGAGAAGTCCTTCATGGATACGAATGTAAAGAACCTCAGAATAGGAGTTTTCAAACGCATCGCAAAATCCATCAATCTAGATGGACCAGATGCACATAGTCTGTATTGAATCAATCTAGTAATTTGAATAATTTCAGCCAAGTTTTCGAAGAAGGTTTTCCAGCGATGACATGCAAAGAGCTCAAGAGATTGGTCCCAAGACGTCCCATCTTTCCAAATTTGGTGCATAATTATTTTTGCTATTAATCATCCTGCGGGGTAAAATAATGGAGCTATTACTCATAGTACAGCTCGCTTTGTTATTCATTATCAAGATCTTTGAGCTTTAAAAGGAAGTGAAGTGAATCTGATTTGGTATTCTATTGAATACCGAAGTTTTTGGTAAAACTTTTGTTCTCAAATTAAAGTAACGATCTGAAGAGGAAATTTATTAATAAGGTCAGAGCAGTTTACTATCCATTTTATTACAATAGATGTTGAGTTTAAGGCTTCGATCAGTTGTTTTTGAGTCTCTATGGCTGTTTTAAGGTTATGTGGTCCCGGTAAAATGTCATCGACATAGAAATCTCTTCGCAAAACAGGTAAAGCGAGTGGAAAAGTCGTGCTTACCTCGTAAGCCAATCTGTTTAACGGTTTCAGACCGAGATATGGTGCGCAGTTCGAAATCAAAGATCCTACTTTCATAGGGCTTACGAAACCAGACTTGCTGATATGACGTATGTTAAAAATGTACTCAAACTTGGCAATACATTTTTTCAATGTCCGAAGCGAAGTTGAAGCGAATAATTTAAGCTCCGGTTTTCGCGCTAACGAAGCTTCCATTCTGTTGAATTGCCTTAGAGCAATATCTCAACCGACCGATTAATAGAGTTTGTTGTTTAAATGGAAGGCGAACGGTACAGCAACCATTTACGTCACTCCTAGTCGTATTTGATCAAGAGATACATAATAACATACATAATAAGACAAAATTGTTTAAAAAAGAATTTATATCTTTATGTTGAATAGGGCCTGAAAGTATCCAAACAAAAATCAAGTCAATGTTGGAGCTTTCATAAAAGAAGGGATCTGCAAGACCAAAATCGATTGAATCATCGATTTTCATAGGATATATCTCGCAAGAAGGGAGATTACCTGTAAGACATTTCAATACGATCGCATTGTCATAACTTCGCTCATGCCAGAAATCGAAGCGTGAATAGTTTTCACTAGGAGATTTAGTCGTGTTTTTGCGCTTTTAGTTATGAAAATGACCTCTGAAGCAGGATCAACGAGTGCTCTAACAGTAATTTATCTCCCAAGTGATGGTGCTTTCAAATACAGGCTTAATGCGATTGCTTTTCTCTATTAGGCTGAAAGGATTTCCCTATCTTGGAGATAAAGTTAGCAAAGGTTGGGTAGTGTAATTAATATCTGAAACAGATATCGGTAAGAAATGCGTCTAAATCTTTCAATGAAGGAATTTTGCAAATGAGTTTTTAAGGAATGTTCCCGCAAGAACAATGTGGTTTCCAGCAATTAATTGAAACACAAATAAACAAAAATTGGGACCCAGGATTCGGTCGACATCTTGTGAGTTTTAAGATTCGATAAAGTATTGCTAATTTCGCGTTGAGCGTTCATGAGTGATTGAAGGAAAATTGAAGAAACTTTTTAGCTGATTGTTCACCAATATTCTTTCATTTTGATATTGATGAGGTAATGCCGCCCAAGCTTACACAAAATTATCGGTAGTAAGAGGAAACTTGAAAAAGATATTGTAAGAGTCATCTTTAGTTTTCTCACGAAGGCGGAACACACTGTGAACTGCTGTGAACATGTCACGAAAAGGAAGGTCATGTAAAATAATTTTCTGTAAGTGTTTCCGTATCACAGGGTGGTATCTTGATGCACGAAACTGAGTATGGATCAGAGATAAAAGGATTGCCAAGAGGAAGGTCGGCTTTGAAAATCGCAACTTTCTTATGATTTTCTATAATCACGGCAACACAGTTAATATAGTTTAAGGTAGACGATTGATATTTACTTTTAACAGCTTCTTTATCTGAGCCCGTCTTGACTGTATCAATTTGGTTTTGTTCGGAGGCATCCACAACACACAACGTATAGCGAATTTTCACTTCTGCCGGAAAGGCGTTTAATTATAATTTGTATCCTTCCAACAAATTTTGTGTCTGGTCAGATACCGGGATTTAATCATAATTGGTTTTAAAAATGACCAGCTGATCAGCAGCAATAATGAAATCATCCAAAACAGTCATTTTACCATTTAATTATTTATAATCACAAACAAAATTCGAAGCAAATAATAAAAACTCACTCCAGGTAAGAATAGCGCGAGTGTCACTTAACCTTTTGCATTCTTGTATGCACTTTTATCTTGAACTTGAATTTAATAGAAATATTACAGGCGTACATATGTTGAAAATGAACGCTTTTAAGATATTTTTTTAAATTTTGTGTATCTAAATCTAATACATTTAAAGTTTTTTTTTTTAACAAATTACTAAATCTATACACCGATCTTAAACAATACCATACGCACGCACCTGATAAGAAAATGAAACTTATCCGCTGGTAAGATCATCTCGTCTGTGGCTTCGGTGGGAAATTTTAGCGTCTGGCATTCTGCTTGCAGCAAATCCATGGGTGTTGATATAGAATGAAATTCAACAAATCAAAACTTTATAATATGTATTTTAACTATAAAGTGAAGTTGATCGAGATAGCTGAGGCTTTGAAGATATCAAAAGAGCGTGTTGGATATATCATATACGAAAATTTGGACATGCGAAAGCTCTATTCAAAGTGGCTGCCGCGTTTGCTCACAGTCGACCAAAAACAACAACGTGTTGATGATTCAGAGGAGTGTTTAAAGCTGTTCAACCGCAATAAAGCCGAATTTTTGCATCGGTATGTGACAATAGATGAAACTTGGCTCCATTACTTCACAACAGAGTCAAGTCGGCAGTCAGCTGAGTGGCGATCAATCAGTATATCGCCCTCGAAGGCAACTATATTGATAAATTATGTTGAATTTTGCAAAAATTTTGTGTTTTACTATAAAACGGCATTGACTTTTCAGCCCATGTCTTATTCGAATCATGCGATGTTCCACCGATGGTGGTTGCCGAACCAAAGAGACAGTTTAATGTCTTTCTGGTACTTAGTTGCAATGGCAGCTTGAACTGATTCGCAACCCGTTGGGTATGTATGTACATACATAGATCACGCAATAGAGGATCTTCAGCAAACAAGTGCAATAAAAAAAAAAAGAAAAAAAAGAGAACGAAGTCATTCGATAACAAAAAAAAAATCAAAACGTTAAGCGAAAACAAATATCGGCAACTCCATAGGTTACATTTACAAATGTTTCAATAATCACAAAAAAAAAAAAAAATAATTTCTTTTAACAAATTCCGATTTTAAAATTAAGCAGGTTTACAAATTCAAGATTAATAAAAAGAAAAAAAAATAATAATAATTGAATAATTCATTCTTAAACACGCCACACCACCTGAAGGAATTCAGGAACCCGATAACAGGGCAATCTTAGTTATTGGTCTTTTGTACACAACGTTGTTGGCACGTATTGAGACTACTTGCACCAATCCGTCTCTGCCAGGATGTACAGCTTCGATGCGACCAAGTGACCATTTTGCTGCAGGTAAATTAGGTTCTTTTAGTACCACTAGGTCACCAACGTGGGGGTATGGCCTTTGTTGCTTCCATTTCGGGCGTTGCTGAAGTGATGTTAAATAGTCGGTTTTCGATCTTTGCTAAAATACTTGCACCATGTTTTGCACCAATTCCCATCATCCAAGTCGGTTGGTTGGAGTCTCCAGCCGGCATGGTTCCGGTAACGCTGATTAAGATTTGAATATAAGGAAACGAGATGGTGTTAATGGGTTTAGGTCTGATCTAAGATAGAGCAAAGGGAGATAGAATTTACATTTAATTTAACACATTTAACCTCTGCCTCCCAGAGACCACCAAAGTGGGGGCTGTGAGGTGTTATGAAATCCCATTCAATATTATCCTTGGCTAGTTTATTAGGTATTCGCTCATTGTGCTCGTTTGATTGCGCTAATTTAAACCATTCAAACAATATGCATGCAGCTCCTTGGAAATTTGTATTGTTGTCAGAATGAATGACACGACGTTTTCCTCGCCTAGCTATAAACCGTCATAAGGCGCATCCGTGGATAGGTCACTGACTACCTCCAAGTGAATCGCTTTTGTGGTCATACAGATAAATAAGGCGATGTATCCTTTTTCAAGCTTAGATTTCCGGCATTTGGATAAACGAAGTGTGATTGGGCCGGCGTAATCACAGCCCGTGTGGTCAAAGGCAAAGGATGGAGTAAGTCGAGATGTTGGAAAATTTCCCATCAGCTGCTCTGAAGTTTTTTGGCGCAAACGAAAATATTGTTGACAATCAAAGACGATCTTCCTTATTAGATTTTTGCAACCAAATATCTAAAATTCTTGTCGGAATAAAACGAATAGCTGTGTCACACCTGCGTGTAGAAACTTAAAATGGGCATCTAAAAGAATTAAGCGAGTGAGATTATGAGTTTTTGGAAGGATGATTGGATACTCCTCCTCCTACACGTAGCAAACCTACCTCGTCGATAAAAGGCGATAACGATGCTAATCTTGAACGATTAAAAATCCAGCCATTATATTTCAAAGCTGTTTTTTCTTCATTAAATTCTTCTTGGATGAAAAGTAGACATGTTTGCTTGGATAAACTAAGTTCCGATGAAGACAAAAATATTTTCCTGCGATCATTGGAGGGAAGTCGACAATTCTTAGCAAAACGAAGCACATATGCCACGATTCGAAGAAGCCTGTTCCAAGAAGACACCTTGCTACTCAAATCATTCAGGAAGTAGTCTACTGGACGCGCGACATGTATTGCTGATAGTATTTTCTTCTCCTCAGGTACCTAATTAAGATCATTTTCCACGAACTCCGGCCAGTGGTTGGAATATTTCGCAATCCAAATGGGGCCTTTCCACCAAATTTCCAACTGCAGCAACGAGCTAGGGCTAATGCCTCGGGATACACAGTCTGCTGGATTATCCTCCGAGCGAACATAGTTCCAAACTGAGCGAGGAAGGACGTCAAGAATTTCGAAAGTCCGATTAGCCACGAATGTATTCCATCTTCGAGGAGTGGAGGATAGCCAGGCCAACATAATTTTTGAGTCAGAGAATGCAAAGATGTGCATCGGCTTAGCTCCTAACGACGAGCAAATAAGACCAATCAGTCGACTTAAAAGTAGGGCCCCATAAAATTCAAGACGTGGAATGGATAGTTGTTTAACTGGTGCGACCCGGGTTTTGGCGACAACAAGTTGAACCTCTACACATCCAGCCGAAACGCTGCGCATATAAACAACCGCAGAATACGCCCTTTCGGAAGCGTCAGAAAATCCGATTAAATCAAATTGTCGGGAGTCTAAGGTACATTTCCTTGGAATTTGAATCCCTTCAAACTGAGGCAATACCTGTCGATTAAGGGTCCATTTATCAGCAGAGAATCGAGCGGTAGATGATCGTCCCATTCATATTTACCTTCATATAACCATAACTCTTGGAATAATGTTTTTAAAAGTATAGTGAATATAGACAGAAAACCCAAGGGATCAAATATCTTTGCGATTTCCGATAAAAGGTTTTTTCTTCGTGCAAGGCGGTGAATCTTCTAACGAAATCCTGAAGGTGAATTTGTCATGATATGGATTCCACACTAAGCCAAGAACCTTTGTACAATTATTGCTACAATCCAAATCATAAAAAACAACATCACTACTTTGAGTTCCAGTTAGCAACTGCCAAAAGTTTGAGCTCCATTTACTTAGCTCTAGTCCTCCACATTTCAGCATTTTCACTAAGTCCTTCTTTAATTTTACGACCTCAGATACCGAGTCCGCACCTGTTAAGATGTCATCAACATAAAAATCAAGAAGAACTGAATGAGAGGCCAGTGGATATCGATCCTTGTAGTCAGCGGTAAGCTGCTTTAAAACCTTTATTGATAAAAATCGAGCAGTTGAGGTACCATATGTTACGGTATTCAACCAATAATGTTCAATTGGTACGTTAGAATTCTCCCTCCATACGATACACTGATAGTCCCGATCACTAGCATCAACCCAAATTTGTCGAAACATCTTAACGATGTCCGCACAAAACTCATATTTATGTAGACGGAATCTAATGCAAACATCAACTAGATTTCGTTGAAGAGCGGGCCCTACATGCAACATTTAATTTAAGCTTTTTCCTTTCGAATCTTTGAACGCGCCATCGAAAACGACGCGTATCTTGTTAGTGACCACTGCATGGTGAGGCAAATTAAACACCTTCCCTATTGTAGGCTCTATCTTTTCGTCAGGTATACGTTCCATGTGCCCTAGTTCTAAATAAGTTTTCATAAAACGACAATATTCTATCTGCAGACCTTCGTTACGAGTAAACCGTCGTTCCATCACTGATAACAGAGCTAATGCGCCTGAAAGAGTTTTCTCAAATTTACTATTGCCCTGCTTAAATGGCAATTTCACTACATACTTATTGTCAGGGGCCCTTGAGAAGGTTGCAGCAAAATGCTTATCAGCAATGTCCTGATCTTTGACAACATCCTCCATTTCCCAAAAAGACTTTAGTAAGAAATCTAGGTCTTCACTTACACTTATATGCAACGAAGCAATTTTACTGTCAGGTATGTTTCCGGTGATAACCCAACCAAAGATCGTGTTTTGAACGACAATATTTTCTTTCTCATCAATAAGACAACCATCGCGCAAAATACTCCAAGCCTTGTCCGAGCCGAGCAAAACATCAATGGGGCCGTACTTGTTAAACGAGGGGTCAGCAATTTCAATATTATCCAACAGTGAACAGTCATTGAGCTCAAAAGAAACGGATGGTATTTGCGACGTTATTTGCTTCAAAATGTATGCTTCTACTTTCAACTGAGTTGAACCGAATCGAGAACATAAGTTGAGCGCTACCACGCCATTTGTAACGCCAGCCAATTGAGACGAAATACCACTTATGGGGATGCGAGCATGTCTTCGACGAAGACCTAGCCGTTTAACTAATCTTTCAGTTACGATCGAGACCTGAGAACCGGTATCAAGAAGCACACGACATTGTTGGGGTTTGCCGGTGATATCAATAATGTTTACAAGTACTGTATGGAGCATACCACAGGAACGACCTTCATGCTTAAAGTAATTACTCAAGACCGATAGCGGACGATTGCGGTCACAGTTTTCTGTGTTAAAAGTTTCTAAAGGCTCCTCAATGGCAGATTGTGTACCAAAGTAGAATGACGGGTTTTGCAATTCGAACAACGAGCCTCTACAAGACATTTTCCGGAAGTGTGATTGGTACCTAAACAGTTATAACAAAGCCGTTGATCTCTTACAAAAACACGACGAGATGTAATCGACATTGAAAGAAATTGGGAACATTGCGGAAGTGAATGATTTCCCTTGCACTTAGGGCAAGATAGATTTAAGACTTTTGAGATTTCGCGAAGCACCAGAACGCGGAGTTGCTTTATAGAACGAGATTTGGGTTCACTTGCATAGAGGGCAGAACATCTTGTTTCTAAAAAGTCTAGCAATTCTTGAATCATGGATTCTTATGAATGTTTATTAGCAAGAGCCCAAGCCTTTCGCTTTTCTAAGTCCGTCTTATGTAGAAGAAGATATATTAACCAAGGATCCCGGTTTTCCGACCTAAGAGATTTTAACCCGCGAATCATTTCGCCAGCATTGTCCGTTAAAAACCGTAAACGCGCACTGTCGGTGACACTGTTAGTGACAGGTTGTATATTAAGGAAGCTTTCAATATACGCGTTGACAGTATAAAGCGGCTTGTTATAACAGTTCTTGAGTTTTTCCCATGCGAGCACATAATTACCGTCAGTAATTTCTATGTGATTCAAGAGTTTCGCTGCGTCTTTGCGTAAGACCGACTTTAAATATCTTAACTTTTGTGCACCCGGTAAGTTTTTCTTACAATCGATACTTCCAATAAACATGTCACGAAAACCAGGCCATTCCCGATAATCACCCGAAAATGAAGCTAATTTAAACGGAGGCAGTTCAATTTCAGAAAATGTCTTTTGAACTGTAGTAGAACACGTGGGCTTAGTAAGCAATGATTCGAACAAAGTGGCTTGTTGCTTAGCAATCTTTTCAGAATCAACATTGTCGGCATTAGATGATCGCGAGGGACTTTTTTTACGAATCGCTTTAACGAGCGCAATTTTTTTCGCGAAATATTTGGTTTCAGTAGCTTCGAAATCAGCTTCAGTGTCACCATAACCTTCTATACCGTGAAAGTCAAAAAATCTCTCCAAATCTCTTCTAAACGTTCCAAAGGCTTTTTTGAAAATTTTACCTAGACTTCATCAGTTAGGTCAACAACGAATTTATGCGCAGGTGTTATAGCACCTCGCGACTGTTTTAATACCTCCATTGTAATAAACACAGTTTATTTTTTAAGCTAAATCAGTAAACAATCACTATTATTTGTCCAAATCAAAGAATCAAGGTCCAAGTCACAAATTTTCTAAGCAGCTCCTTTCTTACACATTCAGCAGCAGACAACAGCACCAAAATTCAAAATCCAAAATTATACCACCTGTTCAGATGCTTTCCGCAATTTATCCAGCAACCACCTTAATTCTACGAAGCAAAAATCGAGATTTATTGTATTTAACGAAAAAAGAAAAAATTAAATAAAAATCAAAAGAGTTCAATAAATATCAATAAAAAGAAAAAAAAAAATATTTAATATTTATAATTAATTTAATAATATATTCGTGTGGTTTTTTTTTTTTTTCAAAAATTGAACGTTTATTTAAGAAAAACATGTACAATATTATTCAAAGTATTGCCCATCTGAAGCTATGATTTTTCCTATCTTTCTGGCAGTTTGTGGATCCCACCCCAAAAGAACTGCGCCGGCGTGGCAGCCAAGAATGAATCAAGCCAATTTTTGATATTCTGCTCTGATGTGAACAGTATTTCAATGAGGGCGTTCTGCATCGACCGGAACAAATGGTAGTCAGAAGGGGCAAGGTCTGGGCTATAAGGCGGATGGGGTAAGACTTAACATCCACTGTTTTGTAAATAGCAATAGCAACGTGGGACCGAGCGTTGTCGTGATGGAAAGTTATTGCCTCGTGTCTGGTCGCATATTCCGGTCGTTTTTCGGCTACTGCTCTCTTCAAAAGGAATAATTGTGTTCGGTAGCATTGTCCATTGATGGTTTCACCCAGCCTTAGCAGCTCATAATACAGCACACCCATCTGATCCCACCAAATACAGAGCATAACCTTCGCGCCATGGATATTCGGCCTTGCCGTTGATTTGGTTGGTTCGCCAGGTTTCACATATGATTTTTTGCCCTTGTGGCTGTCGTAATGGATCCATTTTTCATCACAAGTAACAATCCGATGCAAAATAGACTTCCTTTTGTGGCGTTCCAGCAGCATTTCGGACATGCAAAACCGCCTTTCTACGTCTCTCGGCTTGAGTTTATGTGGAACCCAATTTCCTTGCTTTTGAATATATCCAGATGCTTTTAAACGTTTTGAAATGACTGCTTGAGTGACACCCAAAGATTCAGTGAGCTCTTCTTGTGTTTGGCAACAATATTTATAGAGTAATGCTTCCAATTCTTTATCTTCAAACTTTTCGGCTGCCCAAGACGTTCATCGTCTTCCAAGCCAAAATCACAATTTTTAAATCGTTCAAACCACTTTTCGAAGGTTCGCTCAGCTAGCGCATGTTCACCGTAAACTTCCACCAAAATACGATGACTTTCGGCAGCAGTTTTTTTCATTTAAAACAAAGTTCGACATATTTGAGTGAAAAAAAATTATTGTTGTTTACGTTTCAAATGAATGACATATACTGAAATGACGTACAATGACAGTAGCTTTCCAACGCATGTTCCAATGGAATAATCACAATGGAATAATACAAGTTATGCTATCTCTTAGCAAACCACTTATTAAGTTATTGTCCTAATAATAATAATTGAATAATTCATTCTTAAACAGGTGTGATGCTGATTTTTTGTTGTGATTGATAAATGTTAATTATTGCCGAAAGAAAAATTTACCTTTTCTCTTGGATAAACTTCTACGATGAATCCAATGGTCGTACAGTAGACGATGTCAATGTTTGACCTCAATATCGATTGTAGGGTATACATAAATAATATTGTGCCTCGATGCGATTAAGATATTAATCTATTTTTGGAACAGGATCTTCGCGATAAAGAGATCGAACGAAGAGATATGCAAATTAGAGGGATCTTACGGGTTTATTATGATTATAATTTGTCAAATATTTTTTCGTTTTATTCGAATACCATATACACTTGAAGTACTAAATCTCCAACGAAGGTGAATATATAGAAAAATAAAAACGTATTTTATGATGAGTTAACAGCTTACTTTATTTCCGTTGGAGGTCCTACCTCGTTAAAGGTTGGTTACAGGACAAACGGATATTAAAATAATAAAAGGCAAAAAACTGAACAAAGTACAATTGAGTATAGTGAACTTGGAGAATTTTAGAGCGAAATCTTACTTTTTATGTTCAAAATTTAAAGTTATGAATGATGTAACAGAATATGAGTATATTTACTACTCCTTGCGGGAGAAATACCTGTTGATCTACATACCTATTGCAGGATTTGGTATTTGTGTATTATATAGATATAGTATTTTGTGATCATCAATAATTTTATCAATTTTATTTTTTTAATAATTTTTTTCATAAAGGTTGCTTATTACATTTAATAAGCTTATTGGTCGGTAGCTCTCTGTTTTTTCAGAAAACAGGCATTAGGGATCAGAATTACCTTTTCTAATTTCCACTTATTCGGAAAATAATGCTTCTTAAGGCATAAATTAATAATAAAGTCAAGGTATCTTACTCACACTTTTGGCAATTTCTTAAGGTAAATATTTTTGATTTTGCCTATGCCTCCTGATTTTTTGTTAGGGAAGTTATTATATTTAGGAAAAAATTTAATGTCCGAGTGGGATACAAATTCATTCCTTGAAATTTCGTAGCTAGATAAATTAAATACACGTAAAAAATTCCCTCAGATTTTTCCTTATCAATGAAGTAGGTATTTAGATCATCTTTAAGATGTTTCTTATATTCCTTACTCTAATTAGCTCCAAAATATGAGCTGGTAGTTTGACATAATGGAATTCCATCAGAACATTTGTGATATTGTTGTTAGCCAAACTAAGAATTTCTTCGGAAAAATCATGAACAATCATATCAATTTAATTTTGTCTTGATATATTTTCAAGGTTTGTAGATAACGTTCCAAGTTTTCTTTTTAATTCCAAAACAAAGTCAATTCATCTCACATTTTGTAAAAAAATGTCACACACATAGTGAATTTTATTTGTAAATTAATCTCTTTCTAGAAAATTCTAACATGTTACAAGCTTGTATAATGTTTGATAATTCACTTACAGTGGGTCTGTGCGAAGTTTAAGGGTTTGGAAAAGTATTAGTAGAGTTTGCCATCTATGTAATTTAATTAATGATTTTGATCGTTGATCCAAATTGGTTCATTGTATGTTACTTCGCGAGTATCCAGTCTGGTTTTTCATTTTGTTAATTTTTTTATTTTATTGTTCTAACGGAAGGAACGTGTCTTTGTCGATTTTTATTTAATACAATATTTTATTATATTGGCGAAAAATCTGGATTAGTTTGGGCTGTGCACAATGGCACGAGTACACAATCCTATACTTACAGAAAACTGAGGTTTGAAACTGATGAAGGGTTGAAATACTACAGCGTTTCAGCTGGGGTTCCACAAGGATCAGTATTCGGTTACTCCTATGGAACATTATGTATGACGGAGTGCTAAGGCTTATGTTGCAGAGAGAAGTTCAAGTAATCGGATTTGCAGACGACATTGCCGTCGTTACGGTGGCAAAAGAAATAAAGGAGATAGAGTCAGCCACAAATGTAGCGATTATTCGCATCAAAGACTGGCTAGTATCCGCCAGTCTAGAATTAGCGGACCATAAAATGTCTTAATTACCAGTAGAAGAATAGTGGAATACGCCAATATACGGGTGGGACATCAAATAATCCGATCGAAAGAATCAATCAAATAACTAGGAGTAATACTTGATAACAGACTACAGTTCAAAGCACATGTAGAGTACTTCAGTAACAAGGCTTTACTGCTGCAAGGAGCATTTTCTAGAATACTACCAAACATTGGTGGACATGGATATGCTAGGAGGATTCTCCTATCTAGAGTAGTCAGCTCAGTCCTCTTATACGCTGCTCCGGTCTGGGCGGGGGCACTCGCCATAAAAGTAAACAAGAGAAAACTGTTGTCCGCGTACAGGCTCAATTCATTAAGAGCGATATGTGGATTTCGAACAATCTCGGATGAAGCAGCCTTCGTGATAGCAGGAATGGTTCCGATCGACATTCTCGCGGACGAGATGTTGAGAATTTATAATAGAAGAACCTCAGGGCGACAAGATGCAGGTGAAATTGCAAGAATAAAAGGAAAAGAGCGAGCGGCTTCAGCAGCCCTCTGGCAAGCCAGTTGGGATAATAGCACAAAAGGCAGATGGATCCCGAACATCGAGACCTGGACAAAACGAGCACAAATGGATAACAACTACCACCTTACGGTCACGGCGACTATCGCAAATACTTGCACCGGTTCAGACACGATAGCTCCCCTTTGTGCCCAGAATGCTCAAACGAGAATTAAGATACGGAGCACCCCATATTTCATTGCCGGCGTTTTTCGCTGTGGAGAATTAATCTGTGCAACCAAAAAAAAAAAGCAGTCCTATAAACGTATGTGCATTCATACGTATACGAGTATAATGACATACATACATCGTTTGTCAATATTTTCGTTCTCGCAAGAGCGATACACGTGCAATACGATGTCCGTATTGGCTATCAAAGTGTGTGTGGTGTTTACATTTTTAGGTAAAGACTATGAATCCGCTACCTATTGAATTGAATAGTGTTTTTTTTTTTAATTAATTTTTTTTTTTACAAAAAATTTAATTTTTACATTACAAGGGCGGTCCCAGAAGTACCCGACCCAACAAAGAAAACACAAAAATTTTGGAAAAAAATCTATTTATTTTAAACACAATCAAACTCCATACACTTCTCCCAGCAATGTTCAAAAAGTGCGACACCCTTTTTATAATAAGAACTGTCTTGCTACTCAAAATAGCCAATAACTGCCGACATCACTTCATAGTTGAAAAATCTTTGACCACTGAGCCATTTTTTCAAGTTTGGGAACAGAAAATAATCCGAGGGGCTAAATTACAATAACGGATTTGTGAACGGGTGCATTGTCTTGATGAAACAACCATTTCTTCTTAGCCAAATGCGGTCGTTTTTGCTTGATTTCATCGCTTGAGGCCGTTTATAGTTTTTCCTTTTTCAAGATAGTCAATGCAAATTATGCCACGCGCATACCCAGAAAATCGACGCAATGACCTTGCCTGCAGATGAAACTATTTTCACCTTCTTTGGAGCCGGTTCTCCCTTTTCCATTGTTTTGATTGTTCTTTGGCTCGGGTGTAAAGTGATGGACCCATGTTTCATCCATTGAATTTCATCAATTGAAACATCTTCACGACACTCGGCACCCATCTTTCACACAGCTTTCTCATGTCTATATTTTCAAATAATACACAATGTACCGCATCTTCGCAAAGTTCTCTGGGATAAATGATTTTGTGAGATTGAGTAGACTGTATGTGTGCTGTGCTGTTTAGGGAAACCTAGAGTGAAAGAATTTGTAACTATTTGTATTTACTCGTAATTAAACTAATAAATCTCTCATAAAAGAAAAATAAGAATCTTTGATTTTATTTAAAAAGCGTTTCTTATACATTTTGTACTGTGACGTTTTAATGTCTTTCTTTTCGTTTGTAATATAACTTCCGGCGCTGTTGCATGCAAGAGAGATATTCTCCGCTCCACTTGCCCCGGAAGTAGTTGATCATGGATTGAACTCTCTTTCATGACACAAATTAATTTAGCTTCTCCATGGCCGTATCTCCTTGAGGAATTGCGATTACTCTTTCACTGATTTTATCTCCCTTCAATGGACCTACATCTCTTTTCCCAAGTTACGCCCTGCAGTTTCCTACAAACCTGCAGTATTCAAGAATGCAACGAAGCTTTGTAGTTGTGCTTGACTGCTTGAATACCTCATGGCGAGGAATGAATAAATTGCGTGGTGTATCCAGTATGCTATTCTTTTCATCATCTGAACAATCTTCTTGTTTGCATTTAAATTATTGGGGTCAAATCCATGCTGACATTCGCTTTTAAATGGCAGCGATACCTCATGTCGCCCATCACCCAATCTAACTTCATGATATTATTCTCTGTCATATCAACGTGCAAAGTCTTTTTAAGAAAATTGATGAGTTTAGAGGTCTGTTTGTTGGTTCTAATGTTGATGTAGTATGTGTCTGAAACCATGGCTTAAAACTGAAGCGATGGACGAAACCTGCGGCCTTGATGGCTACACAATTTTTCGTGCTGATAGGCGCAATGGAATTGTTGGGGGTGTCGCAACTTACGTTCGTAAGAGTTTAGTCACTAAGCCTTTAATAAACTCACCCCCTGTTAATCCGCTTTAGTATTGTTTTATCGAAGTTGTTTGTGAACGGAAAAGGTGTCTTCTTGGTGTCGTTTATAGACCATACAGCTATGTTGGTATAACCCTTTCAGACCTAATGAGACAGAGCGGCTTTTATATGAAGCTAAGAGAAGTGCGTGTTGTTTCATGTTTATAATTTACCGTTGGTTCTCATTGAGAATTTTGTCTGTAAAATGTGGAACGTATTTCAGTTCTTCTCAGTGAAAAGTTTTGCAAAGAAAAGTTAAGTGTATGTTATTAAATTTGTCTAAAAAACTATGAAAAAATGGACAGGTAAGTGAATCACACACAAATTAAAAAATGCAGTAATAAAGAACAAGAATCAAGTGTGGGATATATACGTACATACGTCCGAAAAGTAACAGGTCGGGGGACAATTAAGTCAAACTAGTTACAAAAGCTATATTTCACAAGAAATTGTTATATCGCACACAGAATCAACAAAGGTAAAAGAATCAGTTAACGCAGGATATTTTGAGGAAAATTTTAGAAGAGAGCACAGTAACAGTAAGTGATTTCTACGATGACAGCAGCGAAGATCCAAATTACGGCCTAGAGAACAACGAGTCTGATTTCGCGGATGACACTGACGATAAAAGTGATGTTGAGCAGTTTGAAGAAGCTGATTTGATGGGTCCGAACGGAAATTTCACTGGAAACGAAAGTTAGAATATAGCTTCAACTTTATCATAAAACACCATTTGGAGCAATATCAACATAAATTTCGTGGCTCGAAAATCTATTCCAAGCTACGACACATCAACAGTTTTTGTTAATGTAAATCGAAGCTCATCTGATTTGGATATTTTCTTCCAAATTGTACCAAACAGTTTTTTCATTCATTTAACTGATTGCACAAATTGTATAATAAAAACAGAGGAGAATTACTTAACGAAAAAACAAAATCGGAAGTACAATTTTCAGATAATTTTGAAATGATAATTACTATTTGTTTACAACTGTATGCATGGCTTAAACTTTCAAATATGGACACAATTATGAGAAACCGAGAGCAGTACATATTCAAATATAATGACAATAGTTGTCTTGTTTGTAAATGGCAAGATACTAAAGAAGTAGTTTTGATAAGCACTTATACCGATGCAGTCACAACTGTAAAAAGAACCAATAAAAAAGGATATAGCACCGATGTTTCATGTCCAGAATACATTTGATTTTATAATAAGTACATGGGTGGTGTTAATTTGTCCAACCAATTTTCATCACTCTATGATCCCGACCGAAAATCAGGAAAAAAGTTTTTCAAAAACTACTAATGGTAGCTGTATCTAATGCTTGGATTATTTTCAAAGAAATGAAGCACAAGAAAGTTGCGTTGATTGATATGGCAAAGAAAGGTCGAATGTAAAAAGAAGTAAGAAATCTAGAAGGCTGTCGAAAAGAAAAAAAAGCAATAACCGGTGTTGGAGAGCACTTATCTATTAAAGGCGATACACGCCGCCGATGCCGCAGTTGCGCTAAAACAGAAAACAAAACTCGGACGAAGACTATTTGCGTATCGTGTAACAATCCATTATGCAAAGCGTGCTTTACTTGTTACTATATGTAGCTTTTATAAAAATAAAATATATGTGATATGAATTTTCTAAAAAAATAAAGATTTTTTGAATCAACATTTAGTTCTGGCTTATTTAGTAAAACTGGTGGGACTTTTTGTCCCAGTATTGATATCTGTTGGGATACATTCTGTCCCATGACATTTTCTCTGCACAAGGATATCCTATAACCAAACTTACAATTTATCAAATTATTGATTTCATAACGATAACAAAACAATAACTACTTCATTATTATCTTTAAAAAATAAATCCGGGCTGAAAGGGTTAAGTCCCATATTCAATTTGCTGGAAAACTAATCCCCAAACTATTGGAAAGCTATAGTATTTGGTGATTTCAATTATAATAATTGAATTATGGGCTCTGAGACATTTGCTCAGTCTATGTATATTATAAACATGACTGTCCCAACGCGTTTTGCTCACGCCAGTACACTAAAAGATTTATGTCTATACAATGACTGTCATAATGTTTTCTATTGTTGTGAATTACTTTCACAATTCACATACCGAAATATTAGAAAACATTAATTGGCATCCTACTTATTATGAAATATCTACAAATACTCAGGTTGAAATTCTTCAATGCCCACGTGCCGCGCTCAAAAATAAAGTTATAACATATCCTAACAATTCATGGCTTACACGCGAAATAATTGATATAAAAAACAAACGTAATAAAGCCTATAAGAAGTGGATAAGATTTAAACTCCCATAATTTTGTAACAGTTTCCGCCAGCTAAGGAATTTGGTCAACTTTAAAATGAAACAAGCCAAAAGAGTATTTTACGATAAACACTTTGACCACAAATTACTTTCAAAAACCCCTTGTCATAATTTACGTGAGCTTGGTCAAAGAAAGAAGGCCGAAATAAATAACATCGATACCAGTCAGTTCAATAGAGAATTCACGAAAGTATAGGGTGATTCATCGTAAGATTTTATTTATAATGTGAAATAAAACTTATAACTTAAAAGTAAACTTAACATTCATGGCATTTAATTTTTGAAAATGATATCATGTAAATGTTGGCCACGACTACGTCTGAGGTGGTTCATTCGGAAGGTACAATTTTGGGCTACAATTTTGGTATCTCGCGGATAACACGAGTAATGTTGGCTTTCAAAGCGTCAATCGTAGCTGGCTTATTCCTGAAGACCTGAGAAAATAGTCCAAAGGTGCGATATCGCACGATCTAGGCGGCCAATTTACTGAAGCAAAATGTGAAATTAAGTGCTCACCAAAATGATTTCTCAATAAGTCCATTGTTTCACGCGCTTTATGACTCGTAGCGCCGTCTTGTTGAAACCAGAGCTCACCGAGAGCTTTCCGAGCTTGAATTTCAGGAAGCGAAAAGTCCGTTAACATGGCGCATTGACAGTAACATTTCTTACAGAACGCTGATTTTCGTAATACAGCTGAACAATTTGGAGACGCTGTTGTATGTAAGTCTTTTCATGATGATTTGCCAAATGATATTGAACAAAAATGATAAAGCGGTTTGATAGGAGTCATACGTGATCTGTTAAAAAAAGCCTTTTGAAAATTAAACCTTACGATGAATCACCCTATACAAACGACATCCAGCGCGAGTACTGACCCACTAGATATAACACCTTATGGCTTTGAAATTACTTCTATTGAATAAGCCGATGCCGTTAAGACTCTAATTAAAATAAGCCTAAAGGCTATTTGTATCGATGGAATTCACCCCATTTTCATTAAAGTCATACTACCTTGCATTTTTCCATCCACAACCCATATTTTTAATAATATTATAAAGACTTCTACTTTTTCAAGCCTCCCATACTGAAAAAGAAAGAGTCTTTTAACTCTCCGGCTGAATATGGACCCATTGCCATCCTTCCCACCATTAGATGTCAGTCCATATATAACGCAATAAATTACTTTGTACAAATCAATCCGGCTTCAGACCTCATCATAACTGTACGTCTGCTTTATTAAAAGTTACAGATGACATCCGAGTGGCAATGAATACAGACCTAATAACGTTTGTGACTCTTTGACTTTTCCAAGGCCTTTGTGGATCATCATCATCTGCTATCAAGCTCATCAAAATATACTTTGGTGGAAGAACTTTACCTGAGTTGTAAGCTAGGCCTCATTAACGAGGCAGCCTAAAACTTAATGAAGATCTTCGAAAAATTCTATATTGGTCTGAAATCGAAGTGCCTTGTTATTGGAAGAACCAGCATGAATGGCTGTAATCTTACTAACATATTTCTTTGAAATGAACATCACCCACTATGTTAATGAATTGAGATGCTATGACCATGTATTGCGCAATCAAATACCTGCATAGGATTATTATTAGCCGGCAGCCTCCATACTTATTCGAAAAACTTTAATTTTCACCTTCAACCCGCTCCATAAGTTTAATCCAGCCACGTATCTACTACTAAAACTCAGAGCATTAATTTTTCGTTCATGCTATTTATCTTTGGAATTCACTCCCTTTCAACGTTAGGAGACTTTATGATGCGAACAGTTTAGCTGAAACCCTCTTTCGACTTTTTACAGGGAAAAGCAAGCACATTGTATGTTATACCGTAATTTCATTAAAGACAAGATTATTTACTTTTATTTGTTCGTATACTTATTTGTTATAAGTATAATTCACAGTAATACTTTCAATCTATCGTAAATTTGAATTCAACTGTATAAATTTTTGAATATTTGTATTGTATACAGTTTCTCATGGTGTAACTAGTGACAATGTAAAGTATATTATAGGGTTTTCCAATAGGGACTGGAAAACTTTGAATTTACTTTGTGAACGCACTCTTTCACTAATCATCAAACTGTAACTGTTAATTTATTCAGTAAACTCAACATTTTCATCATGGTAAAGTACACTAACGAGCAACGTCTGCAAATTATAAAAAATTTCGACAGATATTCGGAGTCGCAAAATCATCTTCAGTGACGAAGCTCATTTTTGGCTCAATGGGTTCGTCAATAAGCAAAATATGCGTTATTGGTCGGGTGAAAACCCACATGTGCTTCATGAATCACCACTTCATCCACAAAAAATAATTGTTTGGTGCGGTTTGCATACCGGCGGGGTTATTTGGCCATATTTTTTCGTCGACGATAACGATCGTCACGTTACTGTGAATGGTCAGCGTTATCGCGCCATTATCACCGATTATTTTTGGCCCGAATTGGAAGATATGGACTTGGACGACATGTGGTTTCAACAGGATGGTGCCACAAGCCACACAGCACGCGCTACAATCGATTTATTGAAGAGTAAGTATGGTGAGCGTGTTATATCAATATATGGGCCAGTCGATTGGCCGCCTCATTCGTGCGATTTAATGCCGTTTGACTATTTTCTGTGGGGCTACGTTAAGTCATTGGTTTATGCCAACACGTCTACGACGTTGGAGCCAACATTGAACGCGAAATAGCAGCCGTTTCGGCCGAAGTGTGTGGCCATATGAACGAAGTCGAGCTCCATTCATTAATGTTTTGATTGTACTTCAAGCCAATAATAAAGTTTTTAAAATATCTCAAATGTTTTGCCTTTTAATTAAAAAAAAGTTGTCAAGTCGTTATTAGAAAACCCTAAATAAATGATGTTCTTTAGTTAATAAATACTGAAGTACTAAAATACTCTTCACAAGCAACTCCTCCATATTCTTTATAACTGTCGATAATGAAAACGAAACCTGTAAAAAACTACGGACCGGTTTTCTTATTTTGCGAAACTGTCTGCCCAAGGAGAAGCCAACATTAATCTGACTTCTGTGCAATTCAGGATCTTTCATCATAACTGCGGACAATGCATGCTAATGCCACTGGCAGTGGCTCAGTGGTAGTGGCTTCCAAATCGAAAGGTTCTGTGTTCGAACACCAAACGCGAAAGACATTCATTTTTTCAGTTAACAAACATCAAGTAAGATAAGTGGTTGACTAGAAATAAACAACAAGCCAAATTCCACCATAAATTGAGTGTCCCCATTAAATGTTGGATTCCACCCATGGAGCGATATAATCATAGAGCCCAAACATCTTGGTGCCGTGACATTGTGCCAAACGACATTATGCCAAATTGGTATAATGATGCTTTTGAAAGTGTCATTAGACCGAATATTAACATTTGGCATAATGTCGCTTAGGTAAAACGTCATAAGGCCAAACTTCAATATTTACCGACATTATGCCATATTTGGCACTATGACACTTTGTAGAAGTGACATATATGTACATAAACAAATGCCACTCTGAAAAGTTCCTGACACTGCTTTGTTTGCCAAATCCGTTATTTTAAATCACCTGTTTTAACAGTAAAACTCATCCGAAGAACCGGGTGCTTCAAATGGCAAATTCCACGGATTTGATATATAGTTTCGAGTTTTGTTAAAGTTTGGTAAGAAAAAATAAACTTCTTTACATTCCAGAAGTTAAACACTTGTATAGATTCAGAAATAATTTTAAAATGTGTGAGCGATACGAATGTTATAATAAACTTTGTCGTGGTAGTGCATTAATCGATTTTGAAAACACAACTTTGGCCTGCATTCCAAAATCTTGTCACGCGCATAACCATCCAACTAACAAAGATATTCGACAAAAATTCATAGTTATTAAAATTAAAAACAGATGTGGAAATGTTTCACTGAAAAAAGTGGAATCCGTGAAGTATTTGATGAAGATTGTGCCGACAACAAATCAGAGGAACAAGTAAAAAAACCTGTTATGTATCATATTTTATGTTTCGTTTTCGTCATTGTCCTTTAAGTACAGTGTATATCAATACTTCTTGGAGCTTTGCAGGTATACATCATTTTACATTTTTCGTTTGTGCTGTTTAAATCTGTTAACATAATTCGCAGGATACCACTTGGAAAATTACGTGGGCAACTAATAAGAATTCGAAACGAAAAGCGTTTCCGAAACATCTATTAGAAACTACCTTGAAGATGACACTTTCAATGTGGTGCCTTCTTGTGGTTACAAACTGCTGTTGATTGTTCATATTTTTCATAACAACCATGTAAGTAAACGAGTTTTCAGCTATTACATACTTTGTGTTATGCTTAAAAAAGGAACCATCTCATATCGCCCAAAATTAAAAATGTATAAATGATGTTGGGCAATTGACATTTTCGTCCAATTGGGTTTAAAAATATTATATCTTAGCATATACCCAACCTCCATCTACTCCAATTCGAGCAGTGAGCCCAAGAAGGGGGGTTGCAGGTTTCAAATCCGTGCGAAAAATAGAAATTTTTTGTTCAACCTCATCCAGTTGAAGTTGCACAAAAAAACAAAAAAAAAAAAATATTGGGCGAATGTTCATTTTTGGAATTTGTACGTTCCATTGCGATAAATTGCACATTTCTGCTTCAGGTAATTTGACATTTTTATTTTTTGCTTGTCCAAAAAAGTTGGGCGATTTAATATTTTCCGGATTTGGGGGATTTGTTGATGGACACAGATATAACACAGATCCGCCTTAAAATAGCCGAACACAAAATCGCACAAAATCAATTTTTTGGGTATTTTGACATAATCTCACTTCATTATCAATCACTTAAGAAATAAAAATGCTATATCCCCCAACACTTATTTTGGGTCATTTAACATCTTTTTGATTTTTTGCACCTTGGGCGATTTGACACGGTACCAATATTTCAATACAATCTTTAGTTTGTGAGTATAAGATAATGTTATACTTATTACTTTATTTTGTGAACGTATTATATCATACATAAATGTACAATGAAATATTATTAGATTTATTTGTAGTAAACAAACTAATGTATATGTTTTTTTCAGATTTATTCATTTATGTACGTTTTAACGGCTCAAAAATCTGAACAAATGTATCTACATTTATTTCATTACATTGAAGCAAATTTGTTTCAATTTAAGTCAAATTCTTTTGTTACGGATTTTAAAAAGGCTTTTAAAGTCTTACATATAGTGTTTCCAAGGGCAAAATATACAACATGTTGGTTTCACTTTTACCAAGCTGTAAGGAGAAAAGCGTCAAAAAAAGAAACATTGGTTAGTTTTTTAAACGAAAACAAGAAAGCGAAAAGGCTTTTCCAAAAGTCTCTTGTACTTGTACTTCCGCTTTTAAGACCTTAAGACATGAATTCAGCTTTTGAAATTGTGTATACTGCACTGTATAATAAAAATGGACAAAGTGCGCAAGTAACATATGCAATTCCGCAATTCTCGGTCAATCCACCTAACCCAGCAAGAATGGGGTCACACAATGCAAATCCCCCAATATCAGCAAATGACACTAAAACCAATACTGCAGACTCAACAATTAACGGCTATAAAAACGATAAATCAATTATGGGCAAGCGACCAGTACTTTGTTTATAGCCATTGTTGATCGCAGCGACGCTGAAGACGGCGGGTCATCATAGGCTAAGTTAAATTAAGATTTTTCATAATAAACGAACGGTCCCCGTTGACCGATAGAAAATCTATAAATTGTTTTTTTTCTTTCGGGTCTCAACGCGATACATAACTGGCGCAGTCGGTATTCCTCTATTCGGTGAAAAAGAGGAAGATACGTGAAAGGTCAAGATCGCAACACAGTTCGTAAGACGGAACAACGAAGTGTATTGAAGTAAAAATTACCAATACACGAAGAAACGGATTAAAGAACTTAGAAGTGAAATACACTGATAGTTAGTGCGAAATGGCTCAACAACAAGTGGAACAATGTCTAATTACACTAACAGAATTGTTGGTGAGACAAAACCAGACACAGAGTTGGAGAGCCGCAGTAGAAAAAGAGATAAAATTCGTTCAACCGTTCAGTGGTGAATCGGGGACGTTACCCTCGTTTTTAGAAACAATTGATCAAACTTTATTAGAATTTGGTGAACAAGCCCCACAAGTGTTTCGGGTAATTTATAACGAAAAAATAATTGGTGTCGCGAAAAATTACTTATCAAAAAAAATGTTCCAGCAACGTGGAATGAGTGCAAGGAGAAACTTAAACTGCACTACCGACCAACGAAGGACCAGCTCAGTATCATAAAGGACATCAATAATATTAAGGTATTTACTATTAACCAATTATTAGATGTAGTCCAAAACATTGTTAATAATATTACTGAATTTGCTGCCTTTAGTGATCAAAAATAGCTTCTTGTTTAAACAGAACACTTATTTTAAAAATCAAAGAAGTTACAGCCGGTGCATTAGCTGCCGAAATTTATAATAAATATTCTTTGTCGAGCATTAGGGCTATATTACACAAATACATAGGTCAAGATAAATATAACCTTAATATAGAAAAGGGTTATAAATCACACAACAACCAATACAAGACACCAAACTCTAAGAATCAAAAACCACAAACAAAAAGTGATAGCACGTTTAATGACAATAGGCCTCAGAGATCAGGACAATTTAGACAAAATGGAGGAGAGCAATCAAAGCCACCTCCCCATTCAAATTAAATAAGAGTCCAAAATAATTATGGTTATAATAACAATAAGAACTCTGGACAACACAGATCAGGACAAAGTAGGGAGAATCAAATGGAAGTAGATACTCTTAGTACTAAAGAGGAAGTAAATCAGATAGAAAACGAGTTTTTTATCAACAACATTAGAAAGCAATAATTTTGTAGCCTTAATTGATACAGGTTCTTCAATCAGCCTTCTAAATTCCAATAGGGTACTCAACAAGTTATACAAGAAGATAGCAGAACATCCCATAAAAATTAATACGGTTCAAGGTCTCTCTAATAGATTCGTAAAGCCAAGAAATCTTATTGATGAATGATATCCGTCTTCCCTTCTTATCCAAATTACTCAACGTAGTAAATACCTTAGAAGCATGTGAAGCTAGGTACATTCAGTCAGATCATCTCAAAGGAAAAGCAATCTATTGAAACACTTCTTAATAAATACAAAAAACTGATATTTCGCGAAGGAGACCAGTTGACAAACACGAATATAGTGGTTCATGAAATTAACACTACTACCGATGAAAAAATCAATTCTAAACTTTACAGATATCCACCAAAACATGAAGCGGAAGTTCGAAAACAAATAGATGAAATGGAATCTATTATTATTAGAAAAAGCAATAGTCGATACAGTTCACCAATTATAGTAATTCCGAAAAAAATTGATAATTCTGGAGAACAAAAGTACAGAATTGTTGTGGACTATAGAAAATTAAATCAGGTAACAGAAGATGATAAACACCCTCTTCCAAACAAAGAAAGTATTTTGGATAAATTGGGCAAAGCTCAATATTTTAGCACCTTAGATTTAGCTAAGGGAAATCACCAAATTCTGGTAGCAGAACGTGATATCCAAAAAACTGTTTTTGTAACACCATCAGGCCTTTATGAATATGTCAGAATGCCATTCGGACTTAAGAATGCACCTGCTACGTTTCAAAGGATGATGAATAATATTTTGCGGGAGTAAATAAACATAATTTGTGTTGTATACCTTGATGATATTTTAATATTCTCTACAAGTCTTGAAGAACATCTAAAGTCTTTAGAGAAAATATTTAAAAAATTGCAAGAACACAATCTAAAAATTCAGGCTGATAAATGTAGCTTCATGAAACAAAACACTGAATTCTTAGGACACATTTTAACTAAAGATGGGTTAAAACCAAATCCAAACAAAATCAGAGAAATCGAAAACTTGAAAATACCAAAAACTGAGAGACAACTTAAGGGATTCTTAGGTATGACAGGATACTACCGCAAGTTTATTAAAGATTATTCGAAGGTAGCATACCCTATGATAAAATACCTAAAGAAAGAGGAGAAAATAAATATAAATGACATACAATATATATCAGCATTTGAAAATCTAAAAGCCTTAATTACGGCACATCCTATTTTAAAATTCCCTGAATATGATAAACCATTTGTCTTAACAACGGACGCCAGCAATCATGCTATTGGTGCCGTTCTATCACAAAATGGGCATCCAGTCTGCTTTGTTTCAAGAACTCTAAACGATCACGAAAAAAATTATAGTGTCACAGATAAAGAATTTTTATCAATCGTTAACTCTGTTCAATATTACCGTCCATATCTATATGGAAACACATTTAAAATAGTAACTGATCATGCACCTATTAAGTACTTACATAGCAAATATAAAGGTAAAGAATTTTCTCAGAGAAATCAGAGATGATTATTAAAACTACAAGAGTACAATTTTACTATAGAATATCTTAAAGGTAAGGATAATAAGGTTGCAGATTTTTTAAGCAGGTTAGAAAATACACCCAAAATCAAGGAAAATAACGATACCGAATCAAACATGGAACTAACAGAAACCATGCACTCAGTTGAGGAACAACAACTAGATCATATAGGTATTAAAGAGGAAATCGTTAACAAACACAAAACACAACTCATATTAACTTATAATGTTAAGAAAGAAATTGAAATTTTACATAATAGAAGGATAATATATCTGAACCCACTTAAAGAAGTAAGTAAAATCAAAGATGTTTTAATAAGATTCATAAAGAAAGGAATAATAGGAATATATTCAGAAGTTGAGGATCATCAATACAACATAGGCCAACAAGTTATTATACAGTTATTCTCACGAGATGCAAATGTCAAATTCATTAAGTGTTCACAGAGGGCTGCTGAAATCTAAACCGAGGAGGAGGTACATAAAAAAATTTCCATCTATCACACAAAGGAATCAATGCACAGTGGCGTTAACGAGACATATTACACACTTAAAGACAAAATCTATTTTCCTAAACTTCATGAACAAATTCAGTTACTAATTGGCAATTGTGAAAAATGTCAAGAAATAAAATACGATAGGAAGCCAATTAAACCAAAATTTCATATTACAGAAACTCCAACGCAGAAAAACGAAATTGTTCATCTAGATATATTTCACATTAAAAAGAAATCCTTTGTTACAATTATCGATAAACTTACTAAATTTGCTGTAGCTTATAAAATTAATGACAGAAATTGGAGATGCAAAATGGAAATTTTAATGGATCATTTTTCTAAATTTGGAAAACCCAAAAGGATTACAACAGACAACGAATTCAAATCAGAACAAATTATACAGTTTTTGAGAGAGAGTAACGTAGAAGTCCATTGGACTAAACCAAATAGCCATACAGGTAATTCAGACGTAGAAAGACTTCATTCTACGATGTTAGAAAAATTTACAGGAGTAGAAGACAAAGATCTTTCAGTAGAAATGAAAATACAATTAGTTTTAAATAACTACAATAATCGGTTTCATTCTACAAATAGGACAACACCTAGAAAAGCTAAGGACGAAATTAGTGAACAAAAGTTAAGTAATATAGTTCAGGAAACAAAAATTAAAAAAATTAATAAACTTAATGAAAAACGAGAAAATTACACAGAACAAAGACAGGTAGGTCCGATTAAAAATTATAAGCTCGTTAGACATAAAGAAGAAACTAGATATAAGATCAAGAATTTAAACAAAGTGCACTTAACAAATATTAAAAGACCACATAAATTTACAGATAATACTATTGATCATCTTATTTACAATACCAATGATACATGCAACACTTCAGATAAAACCAATCAATGAGCAGTCAGGGTATTTGAAAATGAAAACAGAGACAGTTCAAATCACTAACCAAACTAATATTATTCTACACCTTATAAACCCAGAAGAAATATTACGAACAACAATTATTCTAAAAACTAACCTTCGGCATATACAAATTGAAAATAAAGACAGTTTACAAAAGATTAGAAACTTTAATAGCTAAAATTAACTCAATAATGCCTAAGAAAGCAGAAAGACAGAAAGGAGGTTTGTTGAATATAGTAGGAAAGGCAGAAAAATGGCTTTTCGGAACTGTGGACGATACAGACAGACAAATTATTTTCAATCATCTTGGAAACATAGAAGAAAACACACACAACGCAAATTTTATTGAAACCATACATTCCTTACAAACCGTTTTAAGGAATGATAGACAAAGAATACTAGACACTTATAATAAAGGAGATAGCGTTATAAATAATATTTTGAAAGAACAGTTATTCTTAGATCAGATCACTGAAATAGGTTTTATTGAAAATAAAGTCAACCAAATTCAAGATAATATTGTATCAGCTAAACATAATATAGTTCATTCAAGTATTCTCACAGCACAAGAAATTAACGAATATAAAATCGATTTTTATAAACTCAAACTGTTAAAGGTAGGAGTTACCGAATACAGAAATAATTTTGTTGTTATAGCAACAAAAATTCCAAGAAATTATATATTAGTTGAAAAAATGTTAATAACTCCATTACCAAATAAAGAAAGTTTTGAAATTGATAATAAAGAAGAATATATTGTAGAAATAGAAAATAAAACTTATAATTATCAACCCGATGTTACATTAAAAAACTTAAAATTAAGCAAACACTGCATTGTAACGAAAAATTGTAAACTTAGATATAATAACGAGACGCAAATTTATCGTATAGATGAAACTACCATTGTAATTAAAAATGCTAATCAAAACTTACTAAAGCAAAATTGTGACAAATAAAAATTGTACTTAATAAAAACTATCTTTTCAATTTTTACAACTGTCGAATAACATTACTTAATGAATCATTCGAAAATAAACAAGAAACCTTCCAAGATAAATATTTTTGTCCCGATAATAACATTAATATTAATTTTTCCAAAACTTTGACTTTTAACGATATTGTGTCTAGAAATTTCCAAAATATTAAAGAATTAAAAGAATTAAGACTACACACAAATATATCTTATAGTTTAAGCTTAAGCATTATAATAATTTTGATCATTGTAACATTTATTTTTACTTATTATTCTACTAAATCATATAAAGTAAAAATATCGGAAAATAAAATTCAGGAGAATTTTCACGCAAACCGAGGAGGAGTAACATATGCAATTCCGCAATTCTCGGTCAATCCACCTAAACCAGCAAGAATGGGGTCACACAATGCAAATCCCCCAATATCAGCAAATGACACTTAAACCAATACTGCAACCAATAAAAACGATAAATCAATTATGGGCAAGCGACCATAACTTCGTTTATAGCCATTGTTGATCGCAGCGACGCTGAAGACGGCGGGTCATCATAGGCTAAGTTAAATTAAGATATTTCATAATAAACGAACAGTCCCCGTTGACCGATAGAAAATTTATAAATTGTTTTTTTTTGTTTGCTTAGAGATGGCGTAACTTGTATTATTCCACTGGAACATGCGTTGGAAAGCTACTGTCATTGTACGTCATTTCAGTGTATGTTATTCATTTGAGACGTAAACAAAAATAATTTTTTTTCACTCAAATATGTCGAACTTTGTGCCTGAAAAAGTGTTTTTGCGGGAAGTTCTTCTTCATTACTTTAATATGAAGAAAATTGCTGTCGAAAGTCATCGTGTTTTGGTGGAAGTTTATGGTGAACATGCGCAAGCTGAGCGAACGCGCCAAAAGTGGCTTGCACGATTTGAAAAAAATTGATTTTGGCTTGGAAAACGATGAACTGGAAGCATTACTCTATGAAGATTGTTGCCAAATACAAGAAGAGCCTGCAAAATCTTTGGGTGTCACTCAAGCAGCCATTTCAAAACGTTTAAAAGCAGCTGGATATATTCAAAAGCAAAGAAATTGGGTTCCACATGACCTCAAGCCGAGAGACGTCGAAAGGCGGTTTTGCATGTCCGAAATGCTGCTTAAACTCCACAAAAGGAAGTCATTTTTGCATCGGATTGTTACTGGTGATGAAAAATGGATTCATTACGACAACCCCAAGCGCAAAAAATCATATGTAAAACCCGGCCAACCAGCCAAATCAACGGCAAAGCCGAATATCCATGGCGCGAAGGTAATGCTCTGTATTTGGTGGGATCAGATGGGTGTGCTGTATTATGCGCTACTAAAACCGGGACCATCAATGGACAACGCTACCAAACACAATTAATCCGTTGGAAGAGAGCATTAGCCGAAAAACGCCCGGAATATGCGAACAGATACGAGGCAATAATTTTTTATCATGACAACGCTCCGGTTAAGAACTATTTGGAAAACAGTGGATGGGAAGTCTTATTCCACCCGCCTTATAGCCCAGACCTTGCCCCTTCTGACTACCATTTGTTCCGGTCGATGCAGAACGGCCTCACTAAAATACGGTTCACATCAGAGCAGAATATCAAAAATTGGCTTGATTCATTCTTGGCTGCCAAGCCGGCGCAGTTCTTTTGGGATGGGATCCACAAATTACCAGAAAGATGGGAAAAAGTCATAGCTTCAGATGGGCAATACTTTGAGTAATACTATTGTACATGTTTTTCTTAAATAAACGTTAAAATTTTGAAAAAAAAAACGGAAGAAATAAATTACATACCCAATACATAAAGTTACTTATAGCCAAAATACGGTTTCATTTTGGCGACAACAACGAACGAAAAGGGCGCTCGGAATCAATAAAACATTCAACATTCTTGAGAAGATTAAAACCTTTCTATGCGCAAAATAGAACTGTTAAGAAGTAAAGAATAAGCATATTATGAATTTTATTTAAAAGATTAACCCATTGTTATCAACTACTTGCAGATAAGCATTTTGCTTTGCGGCTAAAAATAAAAACTGTATATACATAGATGTTAAGTTCGTGAATAAAGATCTTAATCTAATCTTTATCTTGAAGGCTGCAACAGCTGACTAAGCTTTAAGCACGCAAAGCATGACAGTTTTGTGTAGTTCTTGGATTGCTTGTTGGATGAAGATAATATAAAGTCGAGAGAGGTTACTATGTCCTTAGATGGAACTTTCGAAATATTTGAACCCCCCCCCCCCCCCCCCAAAAAAAAATTGGGTAAAAGTATTATTTTATGACTTCCTTAACCAGATGACAAATCAACAATATAATATAGTTACTGAAGAGACTGCAAATTTAGACGATCTTGTATACGAAGACGAAGAAGAAGATAAACACCAAGACAGTGGAAACATTTTTGATGCAGACGAAGTTCCAATCCTTTGTGCTTTTGAATAACACGTTCTATTCTCTGGCAGCCGTGTAATCATTTCAAACTTTCTTTGGATTGTTATACACTGTTGGCGGAGAAGTATACAGCAAACAATAATCCTGCAAGTTTATTAGCATATTGTTAAAAACAGCTCACGAATTTATTGTTAAAATTTATTTTATAAGTTATTTTTCATATTTATATAAATACATATAAATAATATGTATTAATATTATTTGAATTTGGTTGAATAAACTGACTCCAAACAAATTTAATAAATTTGCGTGTCAAACTTTTGTTAACTTATAACTTTTAGATTGCAAACAAAGCGTTAATTATATGGTGGTAATAAAAATTTAAAATTCCAAAGTAACATAGTGCCAAATTGGCTGTATGACGCCTTATCTAAGCGACGTTATGCCAAATGTTAATACTCGACCTAATGACACTTTCAAAAGCGTCATTATTACAAACTTTTCCATTTGGCATAATGTCGTTTGGCACAATGTCACGGCACCATTTGTACATATAGGCCATCGGTTTTGGCACTTTGATCTAAAGCTGCCTGACTACGAACTATTGCCATTATTCTTCTCTTACTGCAGTCTCGCCACTTATGTGCGTATTGATGTATCTTACCTCTTTAATTCCCAGTGTCACTTGTAGGTGAAAGATTTTTAATTTTTTTTTTAATCATAAGGTTTTGCATTCTGTCAAAATAAATAATGCTAATGAGTTTTTATGTATTTTTTTTTTTTTCTAACAACACTAACTATGCGTTATCTGTCGATTTTATTCAATTGTTTCGAACGTTTTCAATTTTTGCCGCGTTGTTATTCGTGCAATACAAACTGGAATAATTATGTCTGAACCGTAAATATGTTGAATATTTTTTTATAATTGGATGTGGTAAATGAACCTATAGGCTATGAAACCATTGTATTTTATTATAAAAAATATCACTTGAAATGAATGCAAGAACGTTCAAAATATGAAGTATCAGCTGTAGATGACATTGGGAAGTATCTCTTATAATAAAGCTGTTGTTTATTGTTTATTTCATAGATTTATGATGATAGAATGTTTGAACTTATTTACGTCATACAGGTTGACATTACATGAGATCATTTAGGAACTGGAGCCTGCAGAGGACCCTGGCGACATTATTTTGTGTCCTCCTGACAATGGAATGGTTACTGACGAAGAAAGTGGAGGTTTAAACAAAGCTAATTTTCTATATCTTTCTACTCGTTTGCATCGATCTCGAGTAGAAGTACAAGGCTTCGAAGATTTTTATAAAGGCGACCAGGAAGAAGATTAGGAAGAAGCCAATATGTCTGCGCGAAGAAGAAGAAAAAGAAAAAAACAATACTGTAGAAATATGGTCCAACAACACTTTTTTCACTGCTTGTGTTAAGTGAGGCTGTGATGAAGAAGTTATATTTAAAAGTTTACAACAATACGAGGTATGTTTAAAAAGTAAGGTGACTTTATATTTTTTATCAAAAAAAAAAAAAAAAAAAAATATTTATTTATCTATCAATATTAATGTTGAAGTGAGAGTTACTAAATACGATTATGTTGTCCCATTATGTTGTATCATTAGATGAGACATTTGATAATAGTTTTGCTAATTCCTCATAAAACACGTTATTAGAAAAATCTTGAAATCTATAACATAAGTACAGAATGAAGTTAACTCTTTTTCATCTACGTTCGGTTTTAAAACATCACAACTCCTAAAATTATAACTATGATCTTCCACATTATAACATTTTTATTAAAAGCGGTAGCACCACCTGAAACATATTCATAGGAAGAAAATAAATCATACTCTTCAATATCAAATTGACAATTCTTGCCCGATTTTTTTCAAATTTTCGTTAAATGTGTGCATTTGGTACAGCAAAAATTTCAAAAGAGTTCCCTAATTTTAGAAAAACCTTTACTGCAATTCTGCAGTAAATTTACACAAAAATTCAAATCAATAGCACTCTTCGTTCGCGAGTATCGTGGACCAAAAAATTGACACACCCACACACAACACTTACACACAGATATATATAATAAACACATTAAAACGATAAGATCTTACTTGTTTTGTTAAGAGATTTTACTTGGCCATTGATTCTATGTGCGGAATTTATTCGCTGTCCCGTTTATAATACTGCTATTTTTGTCTTTATGTCTACACACAGATCAATAAAAGGTGGGCAGATAGTAGTGATAGTAGAAAGCAAATGGTTGTTTTTCCAATGGCTATGTTTCAACAACGTCCAGCTGTCAAAATATTCAGCAAGGTTTGCCATTTTATCATGTATCGTTTTACGCTTGCTGTTTCCGCACGTTCGAAAAAAATTATTATCGAAATAACGGCTCAGTTGTAAATACGCAACGTGAATTTCGTCGTGAGGTCGGTCGTCAACATCGCTTCAGTGTACAGAAAGAGATTGGTGCGATATGAAGAAAACAAAGCCGCCTAGGTGACCAGTATCGAAAAAGGCGGGTATCGTCAGAGTGCTAACCCGGCTTATTTTGTGGTTTGATTTGGAACCACATCTGTATAAGATTACGCTGATGGCTGGAGATCTGGATTTTTCCCAAAAAATCATCTCTGAGGCCCATTTCTGGCTCAGCGGCTATGTCAACAAGCAAAATTTCAGTTATGGGAGTGAACAAAATCCACAAGTGTTCGGCCAAGCATCAATGCATCCACAAATATTGACTGTTGCCGTCAATGGAAACAGGTATAGAGCGATGTTAACCGACTTTCTGTGGTCAAAGCTAGACATTTTTGATAAATCCACGCTGTAGTGTCAACAAGATGGCACTACATGACATACAAGCAACGCAACGCTCGAAGTTGTGAAGAAGAAATTTGGCGACTGTGTAATCTCATGGCGAGTATTAATCAATTTGCTGCCGCGATCATGTTTTTTGACACCACTCGATTATTTTCCCTGGGGCTTTGTTAAGTTCTTAATCTACGCTAACAAGATAACCGCTTTGGATGAGCTCGAGCCAAACATTTGACAAGCTATTGCCGGAACAACGCCGCTCATATGGACCTAGTCATCAAAAATTGTACCGACCGCTTGAAGCATTGCCAGCGTAGGAATGCGAACGTAGCTTCAAAATAACCCAGAATCCACATTATATCTCAAACCGTTATGTTGTATTTAAAATTTTTCTCCTATCATTCTTATGTGGTCACAATTTATATCTTATATATAAAAATCAATGTTTGTTTGCTTGTTTTTTATGCGTTATCGTATCGTTTGTCTAATTGAGTTAAAGGTTACTGACTTAGTTGGGATCTGGTAGATGACGCTGGGATTAAAAATTAGCGCCAAAATATAATTTAAATTGTATACCATAAGTATAAAAACTTAACATTATGTGATATCTATAAGAAATGCTGGTAATAACCTTAAGTAAACTATTAACTACAAATGAAATTTTAAAAGACCCATCAATCCCATCTGTGCTAAAAGTTTTATTCAAACTGAAAAGTCAGAAAGATTACGCAATTCTCCACAAAAAAGTTTAAAAGCTGATTTTTCTACGAATCATCATTCTGCATAATATGCACCACCTTCGAGGTTGAGTACCTGGAACATTCTTTTTTACATGGTGTTACACAATTTCCCCGATCTGAAAACAATTAAACATTTTAAAAAATATAACTTAAAAAAAAAAAAAATAAAATAAAAAAAAAAAACCGAACCTCAGAGCTGGTAGCTGAGGTCCGTATGGCGGTCTGTCACTTGGGTTTCGAAGGGGAAAAAAAATGCCCTGGGGAAAATTTGCAATTTCAGCAAATCGTTTGCTGAACCAAGCGACTTCTCGACTGTGGGTTCGGGGAAAAGGATATTTACAAGTTGCCTCTAATAATAAAATAAATAAAAAAGCTAATAAATGTTAGGCGCATTGCACTTTTTGCTCTGAGTGGAAGTGCAAAACCGTTCAAATCGGAAAGGGATACCACATAATATCCCATCGAAATAAAAGACTATATTTTTCTTGCTACTTTATAAAATGAAGCTTTATTTTCGAAGAAGAATATATGCATAAAATATGCAGAAGCCTGTAGGCAGCAAAAACAAAAGTGCACTTAAAACAAGTAAGCGAACGATTAAAAAATCTTAATTCCTTTTTTATCATCTATGTTCGCCTAGAACTGCTATAATTCTGTCTTGTCAGTCCTGTCAGTCCTGATTTCGTCCTTCTTATTTTTGGTATATTTTAGTCCTTATAAATGAAGCAAATATGTTCAAATTATTTTTACACAGAGTTATTAAACCAAAGAATGCTCCCTTCCCGCCTTTTCTCTCCATCCTCCCAAACAATCCTTTTTCCTCTGGGCTGGATCAAGATGTCATACGACCTGTGCTGATGATCAATTTGGCTGAGGCCCCGGCATCTCTAAAAATAGCTTAGTCGCAAACGGAGTATCCAGATACCTGGCGACCTCCGGATTAGCTAGACTTATCTTTATATAGCGAACATCTGTAAAAATGGACCACCCTTTCTCCGCTACTCGTGGGATCTAATATGGATAAATCCTCAAAAAAAAAAAAAAAAAAAACAAACAAATCCGAGGCCGGTACTCCTATAATACCGGACGGTAGCACGGTGACTGCACCGACTACCGACAAGGCTCTTGCAGATCATGGTACACCATCCTAAAAAGGCAAACGCATCGAGCCTAAAACCAAATTTTCAAGGAGAGATAAGACTGTGACAGGCCATGGTCCTATCTCTTCTTCCACCCCTAGCAGCAGCAAAAACTTCTCCCCCTAAGGAGGCATCAGGGGATCAGCCACATCGGGTGCTTGCCGATCAAAGGCGGTCTACTCAAGACGCCGAAATGCATCACGCATTTTTTAAACCTTCGGATCCATTCCGAAGGTTGAAAGAAGTGCGAAAATATCGAGCAAGATCAAGTGGGCCAACAAAATCCTAAATGACGGATTGTCCACTGCTCCTTTTGCACTGCTAAAGGACTGTAAATACCCATGTGCCATCCAACACCACATCTCCGAGGTCCTTTAGCGAATTCCTAAAAGACGCTATGACGATAGCGGTAATCGATAAAAGCGATACCGATGGATCGATCACACATGAGCGGTGGCAATTGGTCAAGTTGAAGCTTTCGGGCAATTTCTTGGTCATTATGCAGAAAAACCCCGGACCACCTCCCATCAAAAGCTACGCTGTACCTCAGTGTCTCTATTAAGTGTTCGTTCCGTCCGGTAGATAGCACTGTGGTTCTGTGATTCACAGTAGTTTCTCAACAAGACAGTATGGCTTTGGCATTCGAGGAGTTTATAGTGTTGTTTTTCTTTACCTTTGGAGTATAGGTGTAGTCCAGTGTAGCATAATCGGTGTACAATTTTCGACGACTAATTTTGTTTATGTGGGTAGGTACAACGTTAAATTTATTAATATTTGTTGTAAACAAGGAAATTATAAATATTTATTTTACATATATAAAATTGCATATTTTTTCAGTACTATAGAAATTGTGGCTGTGATTTTCAGTAAGCTGATTTTTTTATCTTAATAAAGAGTAGGATATTATGGAAACACATCATATGCTCCACAGTTAAGATTCCGATCGTCCCGGTTCTGAAGACGATGAAGAAGATTGTGTCATTCCAGATTTAAAACTCCAAGTAGAATCTAAATCTGAAGAAGACGGATCAACTGCTCTTGCGGCTCTAATTTAAAGTCCTTTTGGGCCAGTTTCTGATTCCAAAGATGACCCTTCACCCCACATATGCAACATTCTGACCCATGAAAGGTAAAAATCGTTAAGGCTCCAAAGAAACTGTATGGGAAAAATAAATTCAAGTGAAGTGGCATAAGAGGAGTTCTGCATCGCATTCCTAACAGTAATCTTACTGTACACTTACCAGGGAACAAAAATGAAGCAAGACAAATAAACTACGGACTTGCTTCACGTCAATAGTGACAGCATGTAGCCTTTAAGAGAAGAAAATTACAGTAATTGGTAGTTTAAAAAATCCTCAACATCAAGGAAAGGCAACCAAATTCGGCAATGTTTTTATTTATTGGTAAACTTACCCTATTATCGTACTGCCCCCAAAAATAAAAGAAAAAAAGTGTTCGAATGCTGTCAAATAGATTTTTAATTTTATAACTCTACGAAAGCAGATGTTGACACGTTAGACCAGATATGTCATTCGTATTCTTGTGGTCGAATAATTCGTCGTTGGCCCCTCTCTTTGTTTTATAACTTGATAAACATTACAGGATATAATTCTATGTTACTATTGAGAGGGAGTGATGCAACGGACAAAGAAATATTTACGAACCGTATATCTTACCTAAAAAAGTAGCCCTAGATCTGATTAGACCACAGAGGTCAAGGCGATTAGAAAACCCAATTTTCCAACGAGAACTCCGTCAAACCATTAGCAGAATTTTTGGTTTGCCAATGGAAGAAGAAGTCAGAGGTAGTACAGAATCCAAAATCTAGCTCTCGAGACCGAAAATGTAGGATTAAATGTGCTCTATGTAAAAAAATTCATATGTTTTAAACATCAAGAAAAAGTGCATACTTCATGTATTCAGTAGTCAGTTTACTATCTTTTGGTATTTTTTTTCTCCTTTTTTTAATGTTTTGGTTAAGGCTTTCTTATATTACTTTAAAATAAAAATAAATAACGTTTTAAAAATCCTTTTTTATTTGGGGTACACCTGAACCCCAGTGTAGCAGACCCGTTAGTAAAAAAATGTGTAGCATTCCAGGGTTAAAAAAGCTATAGGTAGTTTAAGAGAAGTTTAGCCAGGTGCAAGGCTCGAACCCGCAACTGGAGTCTACTAGAACCCTCTTTTCCAGAAAGAATAATGGAGATCATCAGTCTCAGTAACCGACCCTTCCGACTCATGATTGGAAAGTTGCGAAACTGGAGATGCCAAAGGGCCTTTATAGATGCACGTTGATTCTGATCAATAAGGGATACCTTAACCCTCTAGAGCTGACTAAAGGCATGGTCAGGTTCGGATTCGAGACAATACACCTTAGGGTCTACAAAAAGGATGCGCTGGATGCTTATAAGCAACCTCCTACTCCTTTAAACGAAAATTCAAATTTACCCTTGGACCTGGGAGCGTCGGTGTCCTTTCCTGTAATGGATAGCGACGATTCCAATTGATCCGAGGCGACTATCAACCCGTCGGTCTCCTCTTCTGACACTCTGTCAGAAATGGAAACCGTAGACGAAATAAAAAGAGATCCTTAACGATCAGAGGAATCGGAGAACTTCAATAACAACGTGGTGGAGACCACTCTGAGAAATTAGAGCAATGATACGGTTTGTCAAGATTCTTCAAAAACGCAGAAGATATCATCCTAGTCCAGGAACCATGGATCGTGGAAGGCGTGGTTCGTGGACTTGAGACATTTTAAACGCTATACTTTACACAAAAGACAAAGGTAAGATTGGTACTTGTATACGAGTGAAACGTAGCCTAAATGTATTTTTATTTCGTAACCTCAGCGACCCCGACTTAACCGTTGCCAGACTGGAGACTGCCAAAGCCTCCTACTGGCTGGCATCGGTGTATCTTGGCCACGATCAGGTAGGCCCTGGTGATAACCTAGAAAGGGTGGTACTGAAAGCTGGAAGGCAAAAAACTGGCCTCATCATCGGATGCGACGCTAACGCTCATCCGACATCAACGATAAAGGCCAGTCACTTTTTGATTACATTTTAAATATTATCCTCATTGTTTACAATATTAGCAATGAGCCCACTTTTATAACAAGAAACCGACAGAAGATGCTAGATATAACTCTTGTCTCAGACAACATCACTGAAATGCTAACGAACTGGATGGTATCAACTGAACATCCGTTTTCAGATCACAGATACATCCAATTCGACCTGGGTGATGCATTCAAACAGCAGTCAATCAGTCAATCAGACATTCCGAAACTATTGAAAAACTGATTGGTTAAAATACAGAGAAATACCGTCAAAAACACTACCCTCTGAACTCTCAAGTCCAGCGCGAAACACCAATGAGCTTGGCATGAAAGTCAGGACTGACTGGAACTCTTACAAAGAATCCCTCAGAATATATAAAAATGAACTGAGAAAAGCAAAGCGTCAATCTTTTAGATCATTCTATGACAAAATCACAGAAACCTCTGAGGCATCGCGGCTAAGAAAAATCCCCCTGCAGGACTAGTGCAATCGTGAACAAAATTCAAGGACTAATTACAAGAGACAAACTGCTTTGGGCGCTGCAAAGCTTCAAACCATGCAAATTTGCGGGTCCGAACGGTATGAAACCGGCCGAATTACAAAGGTATTCAGCTATTGTCGTGCCCACGCTAGAGAATATCATGAGGAGCTGTGTAGAACTGATCCACATTTAACTGTAATGGAGAGAAGTTTATGCTGTTTTCATTCCCAAGGCCGGAAAATGCTGTCATGATGTCCCAAAGGACCTCAGACCTATGAGTCTATCATCTTTCCTTCTAAAAACTCTAAAACAACTGACTGATATCCCTTTTCGAGCTAAAATTGATTAAAGAATTTTTTCAACGGCTCAACATGCCGTTTCCTAAAGGAAAATCGGTCGAAACGGCTCTGTATTCGCTAACTAGCCACATCGAAGGATCCCTACAATACAGAAGGTATGGCTTGCTTTCCTAGACATAGCGCCTTTAACAATTTCGACACATCCGCAATCACAACTGCCCTATTTTATCTGCAGGTAGACGACTCACTTGGGGAATTGATCAGTCTTATGATAAAAAGCAGTATAATCAATTCCAAATTGGGTGAGACTTCAGCTAAAATATGTGTTAGTAGAGGTACGCCACAAGGCGGTGTCATTTCTTCTCTTTTTTAGAGCTTAGTGGTAAATGAACTGCTAATATATTTGGAAACGGGGTGAAGCAAGATGGCATCTCAATACCATCAAAGAACTCCTTCAACCTAATCTTAACAGACTAACCCCTTTGAGTGGATCGCTGAAGATTAGGAGTTAGCCCCCATAAAACTGATCCAACTATAGACCCCTCCCTTCAATAAACGGTAACAGTTTAGTGGTTTCCGATACAGCAAAATACCTGGGCCTCATTTTTGATAGGAAACTAGACTGAAAACCTAACATTCAAGAAAGAGTGAAGAAAGTTATAGTAGCTTTATTCTCTTGCAAGAAAGCCATTGGAAACAAATGGAGCCTCCAACTTCGAATAACCCACTGACTATACACCTCGGTCATAAGACCGATACTCACATACGGTGTGGTCGTCAGGTGGACGGCCTTGGATATTGCAGTCGACTGCAAAAAACTAAGAAAACTCCAAAGACCAGCATGTCTATGCATAAGTCGAGCTCCACTCCCTCCGTGAAGCTTGACATTCCGTTTCACTTGACACCCATTGACATCTTCAACATGCAAGTAGCTGCGACTGCATCTTGTTTTATAGTCAGGCCACTATCAAGTCTCTTGAATGCACATCATCTCTTACGGAGATTGCAGAGCATTTTATCCTTCACCTTTGGTGGGTGCTAGGCCAGAAAGACAAAGACAGCTCGCCAAAATTGGAACCACTCTACCAATTCAACAGGAAAAGAGCAGCATAGGTATGTCAATCACTACTTGTATTTCATATCAAATTTTTACCTCGAATCTAACAAACTAAAATTCAAATTTATAACCCTAAGTTTGCAATCCACTCTAAGTCTGTTACTTGAACATAAATTACCTTAAGAACATAAATTACTACTGTTTAGCAAAATGGAAGCACTTCAAAAAGCTGTTGTCCAGATTACTGGAGCAGTGAATGTTCACATTGAGAGAATTAAGGAAATAGAGCAAAAGCTTAGGTTAATGGAACTTGCTAACACAGGATCAGACCCGAATCCAACAATGCCTGCAATCCCTAGAAGCGAAGAAGATCTAAAAGAGATCAGCAGATTGTCTGACAGGGTAAGGGACATCCAAACATTCGATGGTAATCTAATACAGTATATCTCTTGGGTCCACAATGTGGAGAACCTATTCAGGGATTATGAGATCATTGGGGAAAAGCCCATCTATAGATCAATACTACAGAGTGTCAGCCAAAATATTAGAGGCGGGGCTGACGCGGCCCTAATCTCCTACAACATTTTCGATAATAATTGGGCATCGATCCAGAAATGCTTATTCCTACACCGTGCGGATATAAAGGATATCCGCACCCTTGAGCATCAACTTAAAATTTTATAGCAAGGTTACTTAAATATTGATGAATTCTAGATTAAAACAGGAGATTATAGTCCTGAAACTATTCAAGATCTCGTAGCCAATTACAGGAATCGAGCTCTTGACGTATTCATAAGAAGACGTAACAGAGACCTCTCCAAAATGCTCATTATCTAAAAGCCGCAGAATTTCTCAGAAGTTTACGCTTCATATTTAGAATCCAGAAAATTACAGGAGTATGGCTATAAGTCCGAAAAACAGCAATAGCTCAGATAATCAGATTTTTTCCAAGGACAGACATGAACAATCGAAACTAGCAAATCCTAAGAACGCTAAACACCACAACAAAGGAATATGGCCTATAACATCCACCACAATCAGCATCATATGAGAAAATCTCAACAACCGAGGCCACAGAGGACCAGTATTCCGCCTCCAAGACCAACACAGCCTAAGCCTCCAGTCCCTATGGAAATGTCTGTTCAGACTCGGCAAGCCAACAGCTCGGTCAATACCAACAAACATCTAACGAAAAATTTCAAGATAACTCCGATAATCACCAACCCCAAAAAATGCAAAGATTGTTTAATATACAAACCCAGGATGAGAAAGAATATCTTGAAAATTATGAACAAGAGCTTGCTGAAAAAGATAACGCTGAACCTCAATTAAAAGAAACACAGGCAGAACCCTCCGAGTTCAATTTTATGATAGACGCCTGTCTAGCATACCCTACTTAAGATATGTCACTGAAGCAGGCCATGTCCTTAATTTTCTAGTAGATACTAGGTGGCCGTGGTGTAGTGGTATATGCCCTCAAGCAGAGGGTCGCATAGAATTCGTATATAGTTATATAAAAATCCCGTCGGCGTCAACTCTGACGTGAAGGCATAATACTGATGTTTTAGAGGTTGCTGGCTGGGCTAAATGTAACGAACTAACAACTAGCACGTACTAAGACCCACTGGTTGAGGATGCACTGGCTCCTCTCGTCCAGTTTGACAACTACCTCTGGGAAAAATATCGAAACCTAACACACCTAAGTTTTAAACTACTACACCACCCGCCCGCGCCCGGAAGAAAAGCCAGTAAAAGGGTATTCAAATCCCCTTGGTGCGCAAGCGGTATTATATAAAAAAAAGATACGGGTGCAAATAAAAACTTTGTGAAACCAGAACTCACAACCAATGCGCGCCCGTTACAAACACCCTTTACCGTCCAATTGGCCGGAGGTGAAATTCGTATTGTCAAAAAAGATTGTGGAAGATTTTTTAAAAGTGTCGGAAACGATAATGTCTTAGACTTCTTCGTTCTTCCAGGTCTTAAAACATTAGACACCAAATAGTTTTCGGACCAATAAGCGACGAACAAATAATCGACATTAACATCAAAGCAGAGATAAAGACCATGACGCAAGAACCAGTGTACATCAAATCATATCCTTACCTGGTGCATCTAAGGCAGGAAGTCAATACCCAAATACAGGAATTTTTAAAGGATGGCATTATACGACCCTCGAATAGCCCATATAATTCCCCACTATGGGTAGTGCGTATTAGACTTAAAAAGATTTAACGCCGTGACTATTTCTGATACCTACCCAATACCCGACATTAACAACACAATAGCCAGCCTACGAAAAGCTCAACTCCAGATCTTACTTCAGGGTTTCACCAAATCTAGATAATAAAACAGACATTCCTAAGACTACGTTCTGGACGATAAACGGGAAAAACGAGTATACAAGGCTGTCCCTTCGGACTGAAAAACGCTCCGTCTATCTTCCAAAGGACGATAGATGATGTATTAAAAGCACACATAGGGAAGATCTGCTACGTATAATACATGGGCTGTATCCCGTTTCTAAGAGAGGGCACCACTTGAATTAAATCCATTTTCAGTTAGTACCAACCTTCAAAAGATATGTGTATAAATTTGACAGCTGTCGAACGATTAGTTCTCGAGATATAGCGTTGTGAGTGAAGCAACTTTTGTTATTGTGAAAAAAAAAAATGTATTCAAAGCAATTTCGTGTGTTGATTTATCATTTTATGGATTGATGGATTGAAAAATTTAAAAGTGGTCATACAAGAACCGAAGATGATGCATGCAGTGGACGTCCAAAAGAGGCTGTTTCAGATAAAAACATCAAAAAAGTCCACAAAATGATTACGAATGAGCGTAAAATGAAGTTGATCGAGATAGCTATGGCTCTGAAGATATCAAAAGAGCGTGTTGGATGTATCGTACACGAATATTTGGACATGCGAAAGCTCTTTTCAAAGTGGGTGAAGCGTTTGCTCACAGTCGACCAAAAACAACAACGTGTTGATGATTTAGAGGAGTGTTTAAAGCTGTTCAACCGCAATAAAGCCGAATTTTTGCGTCGGTATGTGACAATGGGTTAAACTGGGATGCATCACTTCACACCAGAGTCAAGTCGGCAGTCAGCTGTGAGGCGAGCAGGCGATGAACGTCGTCCAAAACGACCAAAAACTCAACAGTCGGCTGGCAAGGTTATGACATCTGTATTTTGGGATACACTTGGAATAATTTTCATCGGCTATCTAAAAAAGGGGCAGACTATCAACAGCGACTATTACATTGCGTTGTTGGAGAATTTGAAGGACGAAATCGCAGAAAAACGGCCGCATTTAATGCACCGTGTCACAAGTCGATGAAAACGATGTCAAAATTGAATGAATTCGGCTACGAATTGCTTCCCTAACCACAGTATTCTCCAGATTTGGCCCCCATCGACTATTTCCTATTCGCAGACCTTAAAAGAATGCTCGCCGGAAAGAGATTTAAGACCGATGAAGAAACAGAGGCCTATTTTGAGGCTAAATCGAAATCGTACTACAAAACTGGTATCGAAATCAATCAATCAGTGTATCGCCCTCGAAGGCAACTATATTGATAAATAAAGTTGAGTTTTGCAAAAATTTTGTGTTTTACTATAAGACGGCACTGACTTTTCAAGAAACATCTTGAAAATATAGAAACTATTTTAACTGCATTGGAAAAGGCAAACCTTAAGGTAAATCTTCACAAGACTCAATTTTTGAAACAGGAAACAGAATTCTCATAACCTCATACCTCATAGCAAGCAAGGGTATAAGACCAAATCCAAAGAAGGTCGAAGCGATTCGAAAAATTAAACCACCGGAAAATCTAAAGCAACTCATGGAATCTCTGGGCCTCACCTGGTATTATAGATGGTTTATAAAAGACTTTGCGAGAATAGCAAAGCCTTTAACAAACCTTACGAGAGGTTTAATAACCTTAAAGAACCCACCAGAAATCTTGACATTCACAGACTTCAAAAAGCACTTCATACTTACCACGGATGTGTCGAACATAGCCATTGGAGCTGTTCCCTTACAGGGAGAGATTGGTAAAGATAGGACAATGACGTACATTTCTCGATCGCTTACTAAGGCGGAAGAGGACTATGCTACTAGTTTTTAGGTAGTCTTCTCCCAAGGAAGAGAATTATTTGCCCACAAAGAGAACCATCTAACTTTCCATAGACACTATATGCGCCTTCAGAATATCACAAAAGAGAACCTGACCAGGATTCTTAGGGAGAAGCTTAATGCTAATATAGTTAACGACATAAAAATACCAGAAATAAACCATATATCCCAAATTTTATCAAACTTAAAATCCGCATAACGCAGAAATTGGTAGAAGACTTACGTAACGAAGAGAATAAAATGAGAATCGTCCAAGAAGAACATAACAGGGCGCATCGCAACGAACGGGAAAACAACAAGCAAATCTTGGAAAAATATTATTTTCCGAAAATGAATAAGTTCATGAAACAAGTTGCAAGAGCCTGTGAGGTATGTAAAACAAGTAAGTATGACAGACGTCCTTCGGAGTCTAAGCTCCAGGAAACCCCGAATTCCACATATCCCATGGAGATCCTACATATGGTCATTTTCGAGCTTGACCGGGAGATAAGTTCTTAAAGTTTGCAAAATTTTTTCACATAAAGGAAAAATCGGCCCTCTATCTAAGGAAAAAAATTATAAAAATACTGCATTATTATTTCGCGCCGAAGGTTATTTGACTCCGTCCCAACAGTGGAAAGGGTTAACTCCACAATTCTGTAAATAGCAAAGTGCCTAACGAAGGAGTATCCTGATCTTAGGATGAAATTATAGAAATTGGAGTCGATCGTTATAATAACACTTTTCATTTAATAATAAAAAAGAAGCCCAGCATTATAATCTTCGGGAGGAGTCAACGAATTAATTATCAGAATCTCGTTGATTTTCAGGCAAAAGTTAATGAAGACCTTGTCGAACTTATTAAGAAAAATCAAAGGAGGAAAAATAGCAGAGTCAATCGCAAAAGATCTATTCCCAAAAAATACGATCCAGGAGAAAATATTCATGCAGCAGTTAATAGTTAATAGCCGGTGAGCAAAAACCCGTGTATACGAAAGAAAAGGTTCTTAAAGACAACAGGGTTACTGCGTTAACCGAATTAGGGAAAAAGATCCTCAAATCCCACATCAAAAACATTCCTGTCGCAGTTTAACAACGAAACCATATCTGTAGATGACAGGAAGTACACCAACCAGGAAATAAGAACTTTCCAAATTTTACCACCAATAATTCGATCCAACATAACTATTAAAGACGTGAAGGTTTACACCTAAGAAATGTTAAAAAGTTAGATAAATTAAAATTTTTAGATCTGATGTTGATCCCGAAAAAATATATACACTGTACAAGATTATTGTATATCAATTCGATTTTCAAATTTTTGTAGATGCGATTTTTCACCAAAAAGCAATTAGCGATTCATTCCTTTTCCTTTTTATTCCTTTTTGACAGGCACTGAAGCCTTCTTTTTTTCTTTGTTCAGTTGTGTTCTTGTCGTTTTGGCGAGCAAGCTCTTTGAGCTCCTTTTCTTGTGATTTGCTATATGAATAAAAATATCATTAAAATTGAACTGGCTTCTGTTTTTACATTTAATCCTTTTTTAAACAATTCTCCGCGTGTATAATTTCTTATACATGCATTTTATGGTATTTTGAAGAATTTGAGTTTCAGATGGACCAAGAGATACAATGGACGAACCTATTGAACCATCTGAGTAAGAATTGTATATATGATATACATATTTATTATGGTAATGATTTCCCTTACATGCTATACTTTGCGCCAAATAATTGCAGCAACATTTAATAATTAAATTTATATCATTTTTATAAAGTAATCAAAATGAATTTCGTTATTGCAGCAAATAACTTAAACTGTGGGTCAAATGACGAAACGAAATAAAACGGTACGCCCTCATATTTTCTATGTCGTTCTGTATCACTTTAGAGAGAGTTGGGTAACTTCATAAAAAAAAATGTCCGCAACGCAAAAGATTTTTGCCAAAACAGCAGTCAATAAAATACTTGTTTTATGTTGTCCCTCAATTTAGTGTAAACGCCTTCTTTGTCTTGTTGCCCATTAGATACATCTACTCCCAACTAGCCTCATTATAATAGGTCTAATTTTACAATATTCGCTTTCTTCATCACCACAAGAAATAGCTTTATTTCCGCCCATTATCATAGAACACAAATACAATCTTCCAACGTCAACCAAGCATACAATAATGTTCAAGATTTGTTTAAATACACTCAATGTATTTAATTAGTCCTTATATGAGTTAAAACTTCATATGGAAACATAATCTGAAACCATGCCGAACGCAGATATGCACTTGATGATGAAGCTGCTGACGCTATGTCTGTCATCCGTTCACTTGTTGCGATAGGTTATAAAAAAATTTTTTTTACAAAATCTTAAAGTATAAATACTAACAAAAATATATTTTTAAAAAAAAAAATAAAGTTTTAGTTATGAATACTTATATACCAGGTGCATGCATAAGCTTTTTCCGGTTTTTTGTTAAAAAAAAATATCATACGTAATTTTCAAGGGAAATTAATTTTTTTTTATTCAAAATATGTATCGGCCATCGGCCTCTGCACGCTTCGCCAATTTTTCAGGTTATTTATGAACAGCATGCTAGAAAAAATGCTTGTTTTTTGCGGCAAACCATTCGTCGAGATATTTTCGAACTTCCTCGAATTCGCTGAAGTGTCCATTGATGCGAAAAGGCGATAGTTAGATATTGCCAAATTTGGAGAGTATGGCGGGTGCAGAAGTATTTTCTATCCAAGCGATTTCGAGGTGTGCTTCACTATTTTTGCTGTGTTCCAGTAGTCTTTTGACCAATATTTGTATATTAACGGTTTGACCGGGCTTAAAGAGTTCATAATACACAATACCGCTCTAGTCCCATCAGACACAGAGCATGGTCTTCTTGCCGAACCGAATTTGCCTTGTTGTTGAAGGACCGGGTTCGCCAGGTGAAAGCCACAATTTTTTTCGCTTCGGGCTTTCAAAATAAATCCATTTTTTCTCACCCGTCACAAAAAAGATTTCGTTTCGTGGCCTTGAAACAGCAATTCACAAGTGACTTTGCGATTTTCCATTCAACGTTCATTCACGCATTAACCGACTTTATTGATCTTCCCCATTTCTCGTAAACGTCTGCTGATGTTTGTTGTAACACATGTAATGCTTCTGATAATTGCCGATGAGTTCGAATTGCATCATCATCCAATAACTCCTGCAAGTGTTCATATTCGTAATATTGTGGTTTACCAGAGCGCTCACTCTCTTTCACATTGAAATCACCACTTTTTAATTGTAGAAACCTTATCTCACATGTTCTACTCTTTTGATAAAATAAGAAAAACAAAGCGTGCCGTAAATGTTATTTTACAGGCACAAAACTTGACATGAAAACTGAAAGATAAAACAAAGATATTAGTTTTTTCCTTTTGTATGTTTGTAGTTAAATGTCAGACTAACAAAATAACTCATGCGTGAAATTAATGTGTACACACCTGGTACATGACATACGAGATGTGTTCAAAAAGTAAGATGACTTTATATTTTTATAAAAAAATATTTATTTATTCGCAGTCTTAATGTTGTCCCCTTCAAAGTAATCCCTCTGAAATGTAATACACTTGTGCCAACGCTTTTCCAATCCTCGAAGCACTTCTCATTAGTACTTTTTGGTATAGTCTTGAGCTCTACTAGCGATGCTCGCTTTTTTCTGTCTTGGGTCTCTTGTGTTCTTCCATTGGGAGGATTGGGCTTTGGTTTCGACGTCATAACCATATACCCATCCATCGCCACCAGTTAAGAACCTTTTGAACAAGTCAGGACCATCATTGATGTCATTCAAGAGCTCCTGTGCGAAGCTTAAGTGACGATTCTTCTGATCAAAGTTATAAAGTTTCGTAGAAAATTTCGGTCACACACGTCACACGCATGACACGAGCCGACCGATATCCTAACTTCCTGAGCAATTTCTCTTATGGTAATTCGACGGTTTTCCAAAACAAATTTTCTTCACAGCTTTATCATCTTTTGTTTATGGCTGGGGTGTCCACAGCAAAGTTGGTCATTTGCATCTTCTCGGCCATCTTGGAAGAGTGTGTACCATTTGCAATTTTTTTTTTATTAAAAGCAGATTCACCGAATGCCACTGTCAACATTTCAAGTGTTTTAGAGCACTTGATTCCATTTTTTATTAAAAATTTGATGCAAATTCTTTGCAATATATCGTCGAGAACACCAAACCACATCTAACCTTTCTATCTATCAAAAAGAAACTAAGTATTCTATATACTAGAAACTCTGAACACATGTTCGGAACATGTGTACCAACACAGCAAAAAATAATGAATCGATAATGGAATGTACATTGCCTGCGAATTTTCAAAAGTCACTTTACTTTATATGTAACAATTTCTTTTTTTACACTTTATTATTACCTACTTCTTTTTTGTACTTTTTATGGGCTATTTTCAAAAGTTTTTGATACTTCGTTTTTACCCTTTTTATTATTATTTTTCATATTTTTTTTATTCTTATTTATATATACCTATTATTAAAATTATTTATTATTTCTATGTATTTATATGTAATGTTTGCCAAGGGAATGTCCCGTTTCCGTTGAAGTAATTAGTAAATTATTTCCTGATCTCTTCAGATGCTGAATTTGAAAATTTGAATTGTGTGGGCTGGAAATTTATTATTTTTCATCTCCCTGTTCCCTATTCTCCTTTCTGTATTTCCATGGTACAGGCATTCTCCGTATCAAGACCGTGGAATTGTTTTCCTTACAAAGTTGTGCCAATGTTATTATTGAAGCCTTCTTAGGCCTTAAATTTATAGCACTTAAAAAAATACGAAATCTCAACGAAAGTATACCAAATACTTTACATTGTACCATATACTATTACATTCGCATTGAACTTTTCGTAGAACTTTCTGTTTAAAAACATCCTGCATCGTCCATTTGCACCTGAGTCTACAACATTAAATTCGTAATCGGCTAAACTAACTAACTAACTAAAATGCTAAACGTTTTATTTTAGTTGAAATAATAAGACCCTTTTCCATACGGCACGTGTTTTTCGTCAATTGTATCTATGCAGTTTGGAAAGTTCCATTTATTTTCAAAATCCTTGGAGACGTCTTAGAATTCTTGTTAATTTTTCGAGATCTAAAAAATTTTAAAAGAATTAGTTTTGTTGAAAATCTTTTTTCCACATACCTTTATATACAATATATAAACATATATATATATACTTATATTCTTGAAGCTACATAAGCGGAATTCCTTTTTAATAAATGGCCTAGTTCCTTACTGTCTTATTACTAAGATCAATTATTGCTTTTCAAAAGACTAACTGTTAGTCTTGCTGTTAATAATGTTTTAAGTTTCGGTTCAAAAATCGGTCCCTTCACAAAGAGGTATTGTACATAGTTGAATTTCTAGGTATTTTTTCCGCGAAATAAAACTTAAAATTCTGTGTCAAATGGCTGGTGATATGTACAGGTTTGGGCAAAATGGTCTCCCACATTTCAATTTTTAATAAAAAACGCCAATGTAAATGCTTTTTAGATTTTATTTTTATTAACTGAAAATGTATGCTATGCCATTTGTTTTTATTGAGTTTTGAAAATTACAGAGTCCAAGTGCCGACCATTTGTTTCTGAAAATTTCCATCACTCGAGCAGTAATTTGAGACGATATTTCTGTAATTTTTTGGTGTATTGCTGCTTTCAATTTGTCATTGGTGCGGGGATAATGTTGCAAAACCTTCGCTTGCAGGTAGCCCCGAAAGAAACAGTCTCCAAAATCTCCACGTAACGAGATTACACATCCTGGAAACATAACCCTTAACATATCCATTGTCCTTCTTGCCATATGAGCCGTAGCTCCATCTTGTTTAAACCACACATCCAGATCTAACAGCACACCAAACGGTAAAAAATGGGCTGTGAAGTGTCCTTTTATGGAGCTGCCGCTGATTCTCTGGTGCCCAGTAGCGAAAACTCTCCTTGTTCACACAGCCAGACAGATGGAAATAAGCTTCGTCACCCGTAATTAAAATAGCATTTTGTGGGATGTTTTCAAGAATATAGTTTTAGAATGCTCTGCGATTTTCCCAATCCTTGTTCTTGCACGCTCATCATTTTGTATTGGTGGAACATCATATCGGCATGTAAAATTATTTTAACCGAATGATCTGAAAAACGCAAAGCAGAGGCATGTTTAGCAGTTGAACGGCTAGGAGATCGTTCAACTGCTTCTCTTACAGCTGCAACATTTTCAGGTGTCCGAGCACTTCTGCGTCTACTAGTTGATTTTCTTTTTAAGTTTGCACCTGTAGCTCTAAAATTTAAAACCCACAACAGTATTGTTTGGCAATCTGGAACTGGAGCAAGTGCCCAATTTAATGTTCTTAAGATTAACTTAACCGAAGAGAGTGATAGGAAAAAGAACGAAGAACTAACATAAAAGAAAATGAGAGTACCATACATGCATTTTTTAGTAGGTCATCTATAGGCAATGCAAATTACGTAGAGAATTATACCAGAAATGAGCAACATGAAGGCAACGGCAACCATATCGGCAAGAAGCAAAGATATAAGCAAAATAACAGAATCATAAAGTGTTATAACTGCGGGAAACAGGGTCACATTGTGGCGGAATGCAGGCACATGATAAAAGAAATTAAAGTGGCGATGCAAAACCATTTCTTACATTGGTTTAGTGCATATCAAAAGTGACTCATGGTTGATTAAAAAACTTGGTGTTTGGATAGTGGCGCTACAACACACATGTATGCTGGAATCTCACATCTTGTTTTAAATCATAACAAGATACACGTGCAAGTCACACATGCGGGAAAAAAAATCAAAAAAAAACCTAGGTAATAAAATAACAAAATGTGCTATATGTTCCTTAATTGCAATGCAATGTTATACGGTAAGCAAAGCTGTAAGCGTAGGTTGTACTGTAACACTTAAAAATAATTACGCATATCTATGTTATGTGATGAAAATGGTAAAAAACTATTAAATACTAAATTAACACGCAATTTATTTCTGTGTGAAATAGAAGAACAAAACGATATGTTGTGTTCTGTCACAAGCTCAAAAGAAGAACTTGTGAGGTGGCACAAAAGGTTTGGACATTTGAATATGGAAGTTTGAAGATACTATAAGAAAAAGAACTGGTGCATGGTTTGAAATTTGGTCAAACAAACGAAGAAATAAACTATACGATCTGTTTAAAAAGTAAGTGTTGTGTTAAGACATTTATCGGGCAATAAAAGCAAAGACATCTTAGAAATTACACACAGCGATATTTTTGGTCCAATAAATATAAGTTATCTCAGCGGTTCGCAAAATAGTAAATCGAGATACCTTCACGTGCACTTTATTAAACTCAAATGATAACTTTTAAAAATGTTTAAGAACTATATAACTATAGTTGAACGTCAATCGGGCAAATACATAAAAACGCTTTGTAGCGACAAATGCAGAGAACATGTGAATAACGAATTTAACACATATCTAGAAAAGAATGGTATTGTCAGGCAGCTCACTTACATACCACAGCAAAATGGAGTGGCTGAACGTATGAACCGTATGCTCGTGGAAATTGCTCTTGGCAATTGCTCGTAGCATGATATTAAACGCAAATCTGGAGGAGAAATTTTAAGCAGAAGCCGTCAATACAGCTGCTTACCTACGTAACCGTTTTTCTACGAAGGTTGTAGCTCATGCGGCACCATATGAGTTATGGTTTGGTCGCAAGATTGCAGTCGGCCATCTTCGAATTTTTGGATACCTGGCCATTGCAATTGAAAAAAACACACCGTAAGAAGTTTCGTACTTAAGGCAAGGAATGCATCCTATTGGGTATGCTAGTACAGCAAAAGCATTTGATTGTTCGAATATCAAGCAGAAAATAATATCGTCAACCGTGAAGTATATTTTTTTTTAGTCTGGAGATGAAACGTTTCCTGTTGATTTGCACAATTTATTAAAGCTTAAAGAACAGTTAACAGATAACAAACAAATCACGATATCAAGCAGAGACGACGACGACCGCAAGATCGGCAACGGGAGCGGCGGAAGTGGCAACATCAATGTCGGTGATGAAGAAAAGGATATCAATACAACTAAAATTGATGTCAGGAATGAATAACCCGGACCTCTTAGACTCGTACGAATTGGCGAAAGGTGTTGGCGAAGGTCGAAGAATCAATCCAACATGCTAAATTTAGTAAGCTATAATGATGTTAAACTTTTAACGTCAACTGAAAAACCAACTGAATGGCAGAAAACTATGACAGAAGAGTATGGTGCCTTGATGAATAACCAAACTTGGTAGCCGGTCGAGCTACCTTCTTATCACAAGGTAATTGAATGCAGATGGGTATTTGCACTTAATCGTGATACAAATGGAGCGATTGAACGCTTTAAAGCGCGGCTTGTTCTAAAAGGCTGCGCGCAGAAATATGGCGTGAACTACGAAGAAATATTAGCACTCGTTGTGTATTGGCCATCGCTGACGAGTAAGAGCTACATGTGCATCAGCTTGATGTTTCTACAGCATACCTCAAAGTACTGAAGCTGAATACATGGCTGTTTCCGAAGCAGCAAAGGAAGCTGTTTATATTAGGAGATTATTAACTAAAATGAATTTTTTTTATATTTGTAAAATCAATTCGAGTTTATACTGATAATTTGAGCGCAATTAACTTAGTTAGAAGTCCAGAGCATCATGCTAGGAGCAAGAACATAGATATTCGTACGCGTAAGTAAGTAAGTAAGAATTTAATTGAATTAAAGTATTGTCCAACAAATGAATTGCTTGCAGATATTCTTACCAAAAACCTATGTAAACCAACACAACAAAACTGTGTTAAATTGCTGGGTTTAAATTTTTTGTAAGATGAAATATTTTTTAATTTTGTATTTGAAATCGATTTATGAATTTTTTTTTTTTTTTTTTTAAATGTATGTTTTGAAGATAAGTGCTGAAATTGCAAATTTACGAGGAAGTACTTTAGAAACCTTAATTGCAATTCCTCAGGTCATAAGTCATAAAAATTTTATAAATACATTCAGGAAGCGTGTGGATACCGATTTGACCCTATCAAAATTAGAAAAGTTCAACCGTTTACTTATCTGTTCATCTGACCAAGCTCTTGGTAAAAACGTTTCAAATTACTGAAGAGAATTATGCAAAAGCACTTACAAGACTAAAAAAACGCTAAGATAACGATTGCCTCATCTTATTGGAACACATCTTTTCGAACTGCCAAAGGTTCAAAAGGCTTCGGCTATGCAGTTGAAAAATCTCGTTGACAACATTTCTGCACTTTTTAGCTCGTGAGAGTAAATCGATAGATAACACCAAAAAACCTGGAAAAAATATAGAACGTCGTCTTATGATCACTTTCACTTTTTCACATGCCATCACTAGTTGTTCTACTTTTACCCAGCTATCTATATCTGATCGCTTTACCAACACCAAAGTTAGGTTTGTGTATCAAATGCTTGCGAAAAGGACACAATGTTGCAGGATGCTCGTCGACATTCAAATGCAAGATATGTTAACAATCGCGTCATACTTTGCTACATCGGCAAACTCAGATCCTGGCAACCACAAATTAATAAATTGCGGAAGACGCCTCCACATCAGAAGTTGCAAGCTTTACAAAAGAATGGGAATTGAAGCCTTAAAACTCACAAGTCATCTAAGCCACAGCTCTCGTTCTTGTCAATGATTCATCAGGATGCTTTTAGATGGGCAGGGTACAATTTGGTAGAGACTTAAAACTCCAAACTCAACGGATAAACATAGACATCATAGGCATCGGATCATCAGAAACAAAGATTAGATTCTTGACACAAACTACAATTGTTAGGGGCGGAAGCTTTTTTTGAGTTGGGCAAATCAAACTTGGACCAGAGCTGCCATCACTACAGAATATTCGCCTAGGATGGATTGGATCAGGAAAATACAAATCACTTACCAACGCTCACCATAGGAGTTGTTGCATTGGCAACACTAATGGGGATCTTCATCAATATGTTGAGCGATTCTAGGAGTTGGAGACAGTTACTGGACAAAAATTCAAATGGACAGACGAACAAAAAGAATGCGAGGATCATTTTGTAGGATCTGTGGACGAAGTATTTAGCAGAAGAATAATGTTAAAACTGCCTTTCAAAAAAAACCCCACTATCTCTGGTGACTCTTACAACGTTGCCTTTCGAGGTTTCCTCTCATTAGAACGTACATTATCTAAAGATCCTTCTCTTAGAACTTCGTAAGTTGATTTTCTTCAAAAGTATCAAAAGCTGGGCAAAATTTCGTTGGCAATGAATCCAAATTTAATCCAGCCGTACCAGTGTTTGTTACGACCAAATAGCTCCTCTACTAAATTGAGAGTGGTCTTTGATAGTTTTTGTCGCACTTCGTCAAACATTTCGTTGAATGGAATCCTCATGATAGGCCCCACTATTCACCCCACTAATGAAAATGTATTGGCAAGTTTCGGTACATCTTGCACATTGTAGATTTCAGTATATTTTATGGAGAGACATTGAAAAGACTTCCATTCAAACATACGAACTAAATACGGTAACGTATGTTACAACTTCCGCACCATTCATGGCCATAAGATGTCTTGAATATCTAAGAGATAAATTCGAGTCACAGTACAAACTTGGCGCTGAAGTTATTCGGTTCGATTTTTCTGTAGACGACATGATAAACGGAGCTAATGATTTGGAGACACTCAAGCAGATTAATCTTGAAGTTGAAAGTATTCTGATATCTGCAGGATTTGAGCTATCCAAATGGCATAGTAATCACCTTTCATTTTCATCAAACTCAAAAAGAATGGACTTCAACATCAACGAATCGAATGTAATAAGCACTCTTGGGATAAAATGGGATTCCCGCAACAACAGTTTTTGTTTTTCATATAAACCAACGCGGGCATACACCTCCCTCACGAAACGAAACATACTATCGCTCGCTTCTTCACTTTTTAACCCTTTAGGTCTGCTTTGTCCCATTATAGTCAAGACCAAAATCATTCTGCAACAGTTATGGACAGAAAAGGTTAACTGAGATGCAGCAATCCCATAATCAGTTGACACAGAATTTAGGCAATTTATCTATTCCCAAATTTGCATTGGCCACTTCCAAAAGAAGTGTTCAGATACACGAATTTTGTCTCCGGACTGAGACTACTACTCCATTTTAGTTGAGTTGTTAGTTGGAAAATCTAGAGTAGCACCAACCAAAAAAAATCAAATCCCTCGTCTGGAACTTTGCGCTGCACACCTACTGACTAAACTTTGGTCGAAAATCGGCCCACTACTCAAAGACAGGTTTTCAGAAGCCCATTTTTTGACAGATTCATCGGTGGTATTACATTGGATTTCATCACACTCATGGAAACTAAGTACGTTTGTTGAAAATGGTGTAGCAGAGATTCAAGAGGCATAAATTGGAAACACATACCGGCCGAACTCAACCCAGTTGATATTGCTTGGATGTACCGTAGAGGAACCTAAAATATCAATATGGTTTAACGGGCCATCATTTTTAATAAAATCTTCGGTAAAATGGCCTCCTAACCCATAAATTCTTTTTTCTCTTGAACATTTAGCACTGGAGAAAAAGAAAACCGCCCTGATTTGTAATCACAATTATAACAACGATTCTAGCTTCTACATTAAAACATTAAGAATATATGCATTTATCATGTCATTAATCGAATTAGATCCCCTTCACTCTGAAGAACTAGACTTAGCGTTTCTTAAAATAATTTTTATCAAACAGCGGAGGTATTTTGCTAATGAAATTAAACATTTAGAGAATGGCAGGACCTGAAGGGCTCACTAAAGTATCTCAGACTCTTAGTAGATACAAAATACGGATATTCAATACTCAGAGTCGGAGGGCGACTGGAAATCGCAATATTACCTGAGAAGCAAAAACACCCACTTCTGATGACCAAGGACTCACATTTTGCTATATGTTTCGCTCGTCACTTACATCTTAAAAATTTCCATGCTGGACCTTTCGGTCCAGTGTGCTCTTGTAGAACTAATCCGACAAAAGATAGTCAACGCTAGACATTTGGCACTCAAGATTGTCAACAACTGTATACATTGTGTTCGTTATAAACCCAAGTTATTGCAACAAGTAATGGGATGCCTTCCTGCGGAGCGGATTACGGCTTACAGACCCTTTCTTCGGTGTGGCGTAGATTTCTGTGGCCCGATCTTTACTTACCATAGAATACGTGTCTTAGATCGCTGCTTTACATCTAAAGCAGTACATTTCGAACCAGTCTCCCATCTGTCATCAGACGCTTTCATAGTAGCATTAAAGCGCAGGATAAGTCGACGAGGATTTCCACGAGATACCATATATTTTGGGATAACCCAACAAATTTCGTTGTTGTTTCGCAAATCAAACCAATATTCAATCATATCATTTTGTAATATAGAAAGCATTAATTTTCATTTTATTACTCCTAGGACACCTCATTTCAGTGGAATCTGGAAGGCTGCTGTCAAAGTGGCAAAAGGGCACCTTTATCGCACGCTACACAACGCCAAGCTGACATTCGAGGGACTAGCAACAGCTCTCTGCGAAATAGAGTCCATTAAGAACTTCAGGCCCATCACACCAATGACGAATGACCCCAATGACTATGAGGCCCTAACACCAAGTCATCTGCTAATTGGATCATCACTCAAGGCGATCTCTGAACCTGCAGACGATGCACCAAACACAAGTTCATTCACATACTGGCGTCGAATCAATCAATCAAGACGCACTTTTGAAATTATTGGAAGAGCGAATATCTACAGGAACCTCAGCAGAATTCAAAATGGTCGCCTTCAAAATAGAATCTTTCGATTTATTACATAGTCATCGTTCACGACGATAACTTACCTCCCCAAAGATGGTTGCTGGGAAGAATCGAAGAAACGTACTCTGGTAAAGATGGCAACATCAGAGTTACTACGATCTGGACGACTAGAGATATTGTCAAACGACCAATCCAGAAGCTTGTTTTACTTCGGTGTTGAAACCAGGTGATTTCAAAGTAGGCGGTATGTTGGAGCACATCAATCAACACTTCATATAACAAGTATTTTCACTATGGTTGTTTGTATGTCATGTCACCACACTTAAAATTTTTATACTATTTGCTTAAAATTTAAATTTTGCGCCAACAAGCCAAGATCGACCATATTTTTGTTATTTAAAGTATGGTAGTACTAAAGACCAAGTGTAAGTGCTAAAAAAATAAAAAGGAAAAAAAAAATCTATATAATGAAGTGTAAAACAAAAATTAAGGAGTCGCAATTTACCTATCCAACACTTAGGAGCTTTTTAGTTCTCGTTTATATCATTTTCCTACGATATAAAAGTAAATTTTTCAGCGGAGCAGTCAGAAAAGACTTTGCCTATTACAATAAATGACTATATATTAGTATTGTAGCAAGCCATAGGAGAGAAACTGATAAGAATGTAAGAAATATAAAGTGGCAACACTAACTAGTGATTGTAATTGGCCACACTAGGAAAAGAGTCTGCCGGTAGGTAGGAGATTAGTCGTAAGTCAAACACTGTAGAATACAGACGCCTATTAAGCAACCAAATAAAGAGCGTAAATTATTTTTTTTAAAGGATTTTGTTTGTTTTATTCGCGATAAGACTAACGGCTTAAAATCAGAAGTGGGATCCAATCTAACAATAATAATACAAAATAACGATTGTCAAAGTGGAAAGAAGAAAAAATAAAGAACGAAATTGAACTAAACAAACGAGTGTGCGAAAAAGTAAATACAAAAGTGTGGAAATAAAACCCAAAAGGAGAGAACAAAACGGAGCATACGACTGCTGTGGCGTATTATTCCTCCGCAGAGTTGCGTAAATGGATGACGTTGGGCTTTCCACAGCCGGCGCCAAAAATATGCTCGTGATGCGTTTAAACGATGTGCCATTCGAGCAATGCGGCGAAGCACCAACGAGCGGTTACATCGAAGAAGAGGCAACAATAACGCAATGGTTGACTCAGCGGGGGACAGAGGAGGACGCCGAAGCAGAATACCAACGAGTGGACGAGCAAGAAAGGGAAGTGAACAGAAGTGAACGTTCAACGGAATCCGAAGATAACGGATGCATCATCGAACGATCGGCTGCTGGTGTAAGTGCAGCATGCTCAGCCAGGGAGAAACGGTTATATGAAAAAAAAAAATAGAATTACTAAAGAGAGAAAAAGAACTACTGGCAAAAGAAAATGAGTGGCTGCTAAGAATGTGGGAATGAGCAAAACGACACAAAAGAATGACGACCTGCCACAACGAAATGAGAGTGAGATAAACGCAAACACACAAACGAGCGAAAGTCAAATGGGTGCAACAACATCTGATCCGCAACATTTGAGTATGTGGAAAGACATGTTGCCAGAATATGACAGTAGCACAAATCTGGATGTGTGGCTAGCCCAACTGAAAAGTATTCAGGATGTATACAAACCGGACGAGAGCATGATGCGGATATTTATGTTGACAAAAATGAAAGATAAGGCATTGTAGTGGATGCACTCAAAGCCGAATTTTTTGATCGAAGGAGTGGACTAATTGGTGCTACAGATGAAGGAGTTGTTCAGTACAAAGGAAAACAAAATGGTATTGCGAAGGAAATTCGAAGACAGGAAGTGGCAGACGAATGAGAGTTTTACAGACTACTTTAATGGCAAGATCATCCTTTCAAATTGCTTTCAAATCGACGAAGATGAGCTAGTTGCATATGTGGTAGAGGGCATAACGAATGAATTGCTACGACTACAGGAACTCATCCAATGCTGTTCTACAAAGGCACAACTACTTCAAGCCTCCTTTTCAAAAATAAAACAACGGAAGCCGCAACGAATGGAAGCCGTTAAACGAGAGCTAAGGAGTGATACAGCAAGAAACCAAATCAGGTGCTACAATTGCAATTGCGTTGGACACATGGCAAACAAGTGTAGGAAGGAAAAACGAGAGAAAGGCTCTTGTCACGTTTGTGCCAGAATGTGACATATAGCAGCAGATTGTCCAGAGCGGAAGAAGCCTAACAGGAAGCCGATATACAACGTACACCAAGAAAACGAAGCAGATGAATCCGTAAGATTATTTAATTGTATATTTACACACAGAAATTTACATTATAAAATATTATTAGATTCACTACTAGATACCGGCAGCTTGATCAGCATAGTCAGGCAGGGATACGTTCCAAAAGCAGTTATTAATTCATATGAAGAAAATGTAAAGTTTCAGGGAATAAATAAAAATCCGTTAAGAATACTAGGTAAAGTGTGTTGTCAAATTTTATTGGAAGAAGGAAAGGTTGAACTCGATCTGCTAGTGGTACCGGATGGTACAATGATATTTCCTCTAATTCTAGGAAGGGATTTTATGAGAAAGGCGAAGCTAAGATTAACTACCGTAGCATTAGAAAAACAAACGAGTGAGATCAAACGAATGTTCAATGAGAAATATTTGTACTGTAAGCGTCCCGAAGAACACGAGATGAAATACGAAATGAAGCTAAGGTTGAACGTTACAAAATCGTTTTATTGCTACCGGAATAAATTCTCATATACCGAAAGGGAACAAGTACAATCTATCATTGACGAGTTGCTGCGGGAAGGAATAATCAGGCCAAGCAGATCGGAATACGCGTCGCCTATAGTATTAGTAAAAAAGAAAACAGGCGATTTGCGAATTTGCGTGGACTTAAATAAAGTTACCTTAAGAGACAATCACCCTATTCCACTAATCGATGACATACTTGACGAGTGTTTAGATAAACGAGTGTACACATTATTAGATCTAAAGAGCGCTTTTTACCACATACGAATGAGTAACGAATCGATTAAATATACATCATTTGTGACACCTGTCCGAGTGGCTCAGGATGCCATTTGGACTAAAGAATGCTCCATTGGAATTCCAACGTTATATTTCAAATGTTTTTGAAGATTTGATTAAAGGAAAAAAAGTCAAAATCTACTATAATGACTAAGACGGTAGAAGAACATTTAGAAATACTGAATGAAGCTTTCGATAGGTTAGTGAAGAACAAGTTGGAGTTACGTTTGGACAAGTGTCGGTTTATGGAAGCTAAGGTCCAGTATTTAGGATACACCGTATCCAAGGAGGGTATCCAGCTAAAAGAAAAAGGCATCGAATCGATAAAAAATTTCCCTGTGCCACAGAATGTAAGGGCTGTACATAGTTTTCTATAACTATGTTCCTACTTCAGAAGATTTTTTTAATGATTTTCAGTGTTAGCCTTGCCATTATGCAAACTTTTAAAGAAGGATACCATTTTTAAATATTGATTGTTTTTTCCAAAAGAGCGACAGAATGTGAGTCGAGTATCACAGCTTCAAACTAGAAACATTGGCAATTATTTATGGGCTGCAAAGATTTAGGATATATTTACACGGCATCAGATTCAAGATTGTGACAGACTGTAACTCACTAACATTGACACTTAACAAAAGAATAACCCCAGAATAGCCAGATGGGCACTGGAGCTCCAGAACTACGACTACACCCTGCAACATTGGGCTGGGACAGAATGCAACGTGAGACTCAGTCGAGTCTCAAAAGTTCTGGTGAAGAAGAAAATACGTTTGAACAAAATTTATCTATTTGCCAACACAAGGATAGGAAAATTAACGAGATATGGAAACAATTGGAAGAAAAAGGGATTAGTCTATATAAGATGCGTAACGGACTAGTATATACGAAAGTGGGGAAAAGAATAGTGTTTTACGTCCCTATAGGGATGGAAAGTAAGATTTTGCATGTATACCATTCCGAGATGGGTCATGTGGGTTGCGACAAAGTCTTGGACGCGGTTCTGAAATAATATTGGTTCCCTCAGATGAAAAGTTAAATCAAGTCTCACATAGCGAATTGCTTAAAGTGTATCGCATTTTCACCTAAGTTTGGGAAGCACGAAGGGTACTTGCACAACATACCAAAAGGAAATGTTCCCTTCCAGATGATACATGTAGATCACTTTGGCCCAGTGTCACTCAAACGGGCGAAAAAGAAGTGTGTTCCTAGTAGTAGACGCGTTTACTAAGTGCGTCAGACTTTTTGCCGTTAAAACAAAAAGAAGTAATAAGCTGCCTTAGATCTTATTTTAATTCGTATAGCCGACCGAAGGTGATGGTGTCAGACAGAGGAAGTGCGTTTACTTCAAAGGATTTCGGAAGTTTCTTGGAAGATAAGAATGTACATCACATAACGATTGCGACGTCTTCCTCACAGGCCAACGGACAAGTGGAAAGGATAAATAGAAGTCTGACGCCCATGATAGCAAAACTGACAGACGCAGGATACGAAAATTCTCTAGACGGGATACTACCAAGGATAGAATTCTGATAAGAAATATAAAGTGGCAACACTAACTAGTGATTGTAAAGTGGCCACACTAGGAAAAGAGTCTGCTGGTAGGAGATTAGTCGTAAGTCAAACACTGTAGAATACAGACGCCTATTAAGCAACCAAATAAAGAGCGTAAATTTTTTTTTAAAGGATTGTGTTTGTTTTATTCGTAATAAGACTGACGGCTAAAGTATTTCAAATTTTTTAAGTTGCGATATCTTATAAATGATGATTCGTAAGAAGAAAATGATTAAAACATTTTTGAAATGTTTTTGTTCAGAACCATTTCATTTTTTCCAATGATGATTTACTCAATAGGAGTAAAAAATGCTTGAACCACGTGCATTTATTGACATATATTTACATTTAAATAAAAGCCTGTCTACACATCATGCAATTTTAGGCTTAAAGGCTTTTAACTTTAGTGAACTTATGAACTTTAGTGAAGTGATAAACTTAGTCCAAAAAAATCATAAAATTGTTCATTGCAAGCCTACTTTGCATTTGTAATAAAAATTCCGCCCTTACTTTCCGTCCTTTGATACAAGAGCCGTAAAACCTATTCCAAGTCATTACTCTTTTGTTGGCTTTTACACTGTAATACAGGTTGAGAATATAAAAAAAAAGCCCACACAAAAAATATGAATCCTTTTGTCGCTGGATTATTGCGCGTAAAAAATTGGTTCTCCCAAAAACCAACCGAAATACCATTAAGGTTTCCTGAGCGACAAAAAAATATATATAATTTTGTATTTCAATTTAAAATGGAAACATGACATTAAGTAAAAAAGGATTGTTTTACAGATAATGTATGGTATAAAACATGGTATCGAAAAAATTCGCTAAATAAAATAAACTGATGTTTGAAAAGAGTGCATGATACGGAATATTCCTTTTGTGGTACTGCGCGTTACAAAATTAGAGAACGCGCCTCCTTAGGTGATTTTCTTCTTCTATTTATTGTTGTGTAGCTTAAACTTCACGCATCTGAACTGCATTTCACAGTTAGCTGTGGTGTGCCTGAACCTTTGGCAGCGCATACATTGAAGTACGCAATCTACTTTTTTTTTTAATTTTTTTCACAAATAATAGCATGATAGTAAAGAAACGATACTTCGTAAACTATCAGTTTTACGTTGAGCGTTAGCTGCACTAGGAAGAATGGTAATTTTCAGTTACAATCCCTTGCCACAGCCCTTAAACGGTTTGACCGCCACGAATTTAAGGTCGTCGCTCTCAAACTTCTTAAGCCCTATTTTGAACTCTTCTGCATTTATTGAAAGGTGAATGGTTTCCAACAGCACCGTCTGTAATTTTTCATTCTTAGGAGTGTATGATAAATATTCGGTTTCCGCTTTACCTAGGGCGGTGCGTACTTTTTTATGTTCCTTCATGCTAATACATATTATAATTTGCTTGTTTGCACTTAATCTTTTAACTTAACAGTCCTTACTTACTAATCTACATAACCTAACCATTATGCTTTTATTTACTTCTAAATCATTTACGTTAATTGGGCGTTGTTTTCTCCTGCTGTTTCTCTTTCTCTTCTGTTTGTTTTTGTTGTTGCCACTGTATGTTGTATTGCAAGGGTTCCTCTTGTTTCTGTTTCTAAGGTAATTCTTGTTATTTCCGTTGAACTTCTTTTTTTTTCTATCAGCTTCAATTAGGTTATCGAGCTCTCTTGTATCCTCGTCAACCTCGTCTTCTGATGCGGCACCATGCTCGTCTGCCGATAGTTCTTTGAAGAAATTTCCTCATATATATATCGGCCTTCACCTTCTTTTGATTTATACTAGTAGCTAAGGTCAGTGTCATTTTTCCATCTTTCGTCGGTCTTTTTGTCGATGCATTGGATTTTGGCAAGTTATGCCTTTTTTTCCATTCTTAATATATCGAATGATGTTTCTATTATGGTTGCTGCCAAATGCTGATGGTTTTTAGCTATTCTCGTCATTCTTTTGGGCAACGCTTGATTTGCACTCGGTTTTGCGAGATTTACGTCTGACCAGAATCCAGATAGAAAAATTCTATTTGTATTTAGGTGGATTTGAACCTGCGTTCTCTACTGCTAAATTCGGTAGGCACTCCACTGAGTTTTGGAAGAATAACTGGATGTCGAGTGTGAAAATCGATATGGGCATGGTTAATTCTCTCTCTGTCTCGCATCACTCCAAAACTTTTGCAAAAGATGAAGGCGATTTAATGCATGGATTACTTCTAACGAAGGGAATAAGTAAGGGTTTCAGACAAGCATAAATAAACGTTACGAGGGAATTCCAGTTCGACAAAGGTCTCACGCTAGATTGCCTATTTTTTTCCAAGCTTACAGTTTGCTACAAGCCATTGTATATAGGCAACAACACGTACTAGTTTCTTCCAATTGGAGGTTTGTTTTAGAAAGATCTGGGAAATGTTCTTCAAAATTGTTTAGATTCATCATCCAGACCAAATTCCCGACTTAATCACACATTCCACCAAAAATGAAAATTATGTAGTTGTGATGATGGCATGCCTCGAGAGGTGCAATACGTAGGGCTTTCCTTTGAAGTAACATGTCTCCAAATATGTCATGATAAGATGTCAATGAATTCAGCTGTCCTATTTGCCACAAATGTTTTGAAATGTGAGGGCGGCAAAGATAACCATGTCAAAAGTATGCTCGAGTCACACCATGCATACAGTTTAAGATTTTCCATCTGCAGAGAAAAAATGAAAGAGCTTATCAATTGAGTCAATAGCAACGCATCATCATGTTCTAATCGAGGGAGCGAAATTTAATTTAGTAACGCGACGCCTGTATTAGCGACGTTATGTTGATTTTATTCAAGGAAACCGAATCTGCCAGTGCGAATGACTTTAAAATCCATTTGCCAAGCTATAAACTACTAAAGGTGAGTAGTTGTACTAATTCATTCCTTTTATGAGATCGAGGACACTATCTACACCTGTAAAGACATCATCCACATAAATTTCAACGAAGAGAATCTTCGAAGCTAGAGAAAACTTCTCTGAGAAATCCATAGCCAAATGCTGCAAAACTAACATCGATAATAAGGAACCGCATGAAGTCCCATACGAATGCTAGGTTCTATATGTAATTGCACGTTATGAGACCTTGCCGAAGAATCTTGGAAAGAGCCATCGAATACAACCTTTAGTTTCTTACCAACGCCAGAATGATGTGGCAAATAAAACATCTTGTTTGATAAAGATCCCACCTTGGCCGCGGGTACACCACATGATTCCTAGTCACAAGTATTCATGCATGTAGATCTGCTATTCCTTACCTCTGGTGGAGGAGAAATAACAACTTTATATTTCTGTAGGTGATGAGCAACTCAAAAAACTTTATCTTCTTACTCAAACTTACATACTAAAATTATGTTTATTTTCCAAAAATTAATATGAGAACTCTAAAAAATTGTATCGTACGCTGTGCGTGCGTCATTTGAAATAATTGTTTATTCGAAAAGGTGTGACTCTATAGTACAATACAACGTTGTGTCGTTTGAGCCCCATGTGCACACAACGCAATAAAAATTTTGTTGTGTGACATTGTTGGTCACAACATGCTGGGCACCTCCTCACATATGTTAGACGTGATGTGGAAATCGTCCACTTCAAAAGCTTTGAAATTTCCAATGAAATGTCAGTTTGTAGCATGGGTATTGGTTCCCGCTTGTAGTATAGTGTTGTTAACTGCTCCGAAATGTTGTGGGATAGAAAAAATGATGAGTTTATTGTGCTAGTTATTATCTGCTTCCTAATAATTATCATCATTTGATCTTTAATGATGGAATTTTATGATAAATGTATTATGCCACTACCCTTTAGTATTTTTGGTATTGGATTAAAGTTGCAAATAATATTAACAGTTGTTTACTTTGACACGCTGAAGATCCAAGTATTTGGCTGATGCATTTCTATCCAGTAATTTATAAGTGACATGGAGTGAGTTAAACATGTCTCTGAAAAATGCTGATTGTAGCGTAGATTGCTCATTTCACAAAATCTCGCGACAGAAACCATTACATCTATTAAAAACAACGGTATGGTGTGGGATAGGGGCTGGTTTAATCATTGGTTCATATTTCTTAAAAAACTGAGGCAAATCAGAATGTTACCGCCAATTGTAAGCTTTATCGCGTCATGTTAACGGACTATGTGCTTCCTGAAATTCAAGCACATGGTCTCGGTGAAAATCCGGTGTTTTGTCGTGAAATATTATTCAGTGATAAAGACCATTTCTGGCTCAATGAATACGTTAATAAACAAAATTGCCGTATTTGGGCTGATGAGCAACCCGATGAGTACCAAGAGCTACCATTACAGCCATTAAAAACAACGGTATGGTGTGGTTTATGGGCTGGTGGAATCATTGGTCCATATTTCTTAAAAAATGAGGCAAATCAGAATGTTACCGTAAATGTTAACCGTTATCGCGCCATGTTAGCGAACTATGTGCTTCCTGAAATTCAAGCACATGAACTCGGTGATATCTGGTTTCAACAAGACGGCGCTACGAGCAATTTCAATGATGTTACATCCATTAACTCATCCTCTTGACTTGAGACCCTTATAAAGTTGCCGTATGTATTCGAGTTGTCTCTCTCCAGGTATCATCAATAAACACGGAAGGTGGTCGTGTATACTTCATTCAGTTGGTTAAGTTTTATTTTAGTGAATTTATGTCCTTCCATAAATATAGCAACAATAGATTATTTCTTCATATCGCTGTGCAAATTTTTGGTCTATGACGTCAAATGGAGACCGTTTTGATCTATTGGGTCATCGTTTGCGTGTAACAGGATATCGTTGCTTAGATCAATCTGCTGATTGATGCCGGTTTTTCACATAAAATGGTTTTTACCTTTGTTACTTTCGGGGATAAACAGATTTCCTTAATGTGCTTTGATACATTGCTTTGGCGTATAATATTCTGGCAGATAGTTGCTCATATTGAAGAAGATAATTGCTTGAACTTTATATCAGGTTTGCTGGTCTAACATCTTCGAAATAAATACCAGGCTGACTGTTGGATTGCATTATCTCATACTGTTTGTTAATTGCCAAAGCAGGGATTGTGCTGATCGAATTCCATTATGGTAGGTTGATTCTTTTCTTGTTTTTTTGTCGTAGAGGCTTCTTTGAAACGCCTGCTCTCTTTATAGTTTTGTTCATTGATGTTACCGTACATGCAACATTGACTTGAACTGGTGTTTCAAGTTTTGTAGAAGCTTGTTTCAGCTCTTGTTGTATTCAATTATTTTCAACAGGAATGAGGCACACTTTGGTAATGGGAGTCTTGAAGTATTTTTTTTTTTTACTTTATACTGTAGCAGTGCGAATTTCGTTATCTTTTCCGGGGTGTACTTCCGTTATGATGCCTATCGGCAATGTAATTGGTGGTAATCGATCTTATTTAATTAATACAATATTGCCAAGGTTAATATTGGGATCCTTTCTTTTCCATTTGCTTCGTTGTTGGAGTTGTGATAGGTATTCAGATGACCAAACCATCCAAAAGTCCTGAGTTTTTTGTATTAATAGCCAACGTGAACGGTAGCCTTTTAAATCCTCTATGATCTGTGGAGGGACAGCGTTAAGTGTACGTTCAATAAGAAAATGTCCAGGAGTATATGTTATGGTTTCGTCGACTTACGTATAAAATCCCACTGAATTCCATCCAAAACAAGTTTTCTTGATGCATCTTCTGCATACTGTTTTATGGTATTCTTTATTTGGTGCTGAAAGGAAAGGTGAACACATTCATCTTGTTGATGTTAACCTTCTTAGAGCTGCTATGAAAGCTGCAGAGCTGAGATCACTCACTGATTTTATGTGAACGGCCTTGGTCGATAAACAGACAAATATGGCGGTGTAAGCCTTCGTTGTTCTATTTTCTCGTCCTTTGGAAACTAACAACAAGTTTGGTTCAGCATAATGGACTCCAGTATTTCTAAAGAGTCTAGACGGAGTTACTTGTGGAGACGGTAACATTCCTATTAATAGAGTTTTAGTTTGTGCATTAATTCGATGACATCTCACATAATTATGGATAAACTATCCATCCGTTTTGCTTGAATGACCCAATAAGATTTCCGCAAGGTTTATCACATTAGTCGAATGCCTCCATTTAAGGTTTGTTTGTGTATGTTTTTAACCAATAATTTTGTAAACCTCTCGTTAAGCAGCAAAATGCATGGATGTTTTTCAGCATCTGTAATCATTGCATGTTCCAGACGTCCTCCAACAACCAGAAGATTTTTTTTATCTAAGTAGGGGTTCAGTGACAGAAGTTTACTTTTTCAGTTAAGCGGTTTTCTATTTCTTAGGCATGACAGTTCTTTATGAAACACTCAACACAACATTCTTGGATGGAGCATATAAGCACCTTGCGGGCGTCCTCCAATTCGTCTACCCTAAAATCTCCAATTTGCCTCGATTTTCCTTTTTGGCAATTTTTTTTTAAATCCAAGCACAAGAATCTTTCGGCTTAATCGTTAATTGTGGACTGCTAGACTAAAAACTTGCTTTTGTTCTGGAATCTTTACAGTATGTTCCTCTTGCTTTGGCCACTGAATAGGATCGAGCTGCATCCACTTGGAACCGTTCCAACGCAATTAATTGTTTTTCATTTGTTCTCGTAAGCGAGACCCTCTAGAGGGTCTAGAGGGAGAATCCGCAGAGTTATCGAACGACGTGGTATGCCTCCATGAAGTTTGTTTAGTTAGTTCTTGTATTTTCGACACTCTATTCGCCACAAATGTCTGCTGCCCACCTCCGAAGATGAAAACCTGCACCTTCGTTGCGCGTGAGGCTCTTTTCATTCGGACAATGTATCTCACCCGGACAATACTTCATCAACATCAAAATCGTGTTTTACAATTTCTGATGCAACTGGATAAACTTCTTTCCTGTCTAAATCTAGCTATTTATATTCTTTTGGTCGATACATGATTTGACGATACATCTTTTTAATATCTACAGTGAAGACATACCTATGGGTTCGGCATGGGATCAGAAACGTTTTGATGCCTTTCTGAAACTTGGGTCCAAATAGCGTTAATTGTTTCAAACTAACGCCAGTCAAAATTTTCGCAGATACACCGAACACTACGCGTAACTTTGTAGTAGTGCTCTCAAGTTTAGCATGTAGTAAATGAAAGGCTGGAGATGGTTACCTAAAGTTGCCTCGACCATGTGTCCAAGCTCTTGAAATTCGTTAACGACCTTTATTTATTCATTTTTTAGCTACAAATTGTTGTTGAGCTTTGCTTCCAGCTGACGAAATCTTGCGATGGCCCACTTCTTCGAGTCTCTCAATGTTGATATCTGTTTGTTGAATGGAATCTTCACCACGAATCTTCTGTCGGGTCGTCAATAATATTTTCTTATATATATATCTTCACATTCCTTGTCACATGACTTCAAGTATTTCGGTGCCGCAATCTCTTCCAGCTCCCAGAATTTTTTTCAACTGTCAATCAAGTGATGTTCGGGCTAACAATCCGATAATTCCAATCCCATAATGTTTTTTTGAGGATGTCCATTCTAAGATGAGCCATCCGTATTGCGAGCTTTGTGCTATCAAAGGCTATCTTTATCTCTTCGTAGTCCCTCAAGAATAATGTCACCATATGAGTCAGCTCCTATAATCATGTCTATGGGAACTGTGCAGTTGTGCGTAGAATCAACTTACTCAATTCAATTATTCGATTAAATTTTATATTTTTTGGCCGCTTCGAATGGTAATTGCTTTGTAAGTTTTGGTAATACTAAATGTAGTACAAATTCAGATGGGAATCGTGGTCTCAATTGTACTTCGACTTTGTGCTTAGCAGTTCCTGCATTCATACCGCCTTATCCATTTACTTCAACAAGGCCCCTTTGATTCTTGAATCTCAATTACTGCACGACAGATTCCGTGATAAAGGAAGCTTGAGAGCCGGGATCGATGAGCGCTCGCACATGAACACTGTCGCCAAAATAATCACTGCTGCTTATGTTTACAATTGCAGTCGTAAGTAATATATTTTGGTTCTGCTCGCCATGGATCACTTGTTTAGTGGATTTTGAACAGATTGGTCGTTCCATTTGCTTAAGCTGTTAAGTTCTTTCTTACCATTCCATGTGGAGTAATGAATGGTGCTTTTTATTGCAAATTTTGCAATTTCGCGGATGACTGGTTTGCATAAGATCTTAACATTTTTTTAATGTACATAGACATAATTTTGCGCTCGTTACCGTACCTCGATTTAAGGGTTTTACATGCGCAGTAGTAGTTGACACTTGAAATTGTTAATATTGAATTAATTGAAGCGGTTCTCCTTCCAAATGGGTCTTTAAATATTCCATTTTTTTCTGTTATGCTTAAGGAATCTTTCCATGAATTATTGTTGAAAATACATCAGAGAAAGTACTCCACTCCAGATAATTTCGTCGAGATGTTGATAATTTTAATGGAGGCAGTTTTGCGCTAGATTCCATCCCAGTATTGAATTTAATTTCCTTGTCGAGAGTATATGCCATCCCATGGAGACAGTGATTTATGTCTCTTTTAATATCCATGTATTTCAACTGCTTGATATATGCTGACTGCAGGTCTTCTTCCATCGCATAAACCATAAATTCTTCATGAAGCAAATTCAAATTCCGAAGTTGCTCTAACAAAATTTTTTTTTTTTGGTATTCGTATACATCCTTCGAATATCCAACGTAAAATTTTTCAAACTCCTCCATGTAACCGATTGTGGCTTCAATTTTCACGTAAAGTTTTCTGAGCCTTTGCGATTGGAGGCTGATGTCCTAAGACCTGGATGCTTTCAGTGATTCCATATCTCCGTCTTCAGGATGAACTATGCTCTCTAATAAATCTTTTAGATTCTTATATATCTCCTCACTCTGCCATATGTATGTCTCTGCTATATGTATGTCTCTACCTATATGATGTGTCCGGTTTAACTGAGTCTTTTATAGTTTAATTGTTGTTACGAAACTCGGACCATAATGCGTTTATTCTCTCCAAACGCTCCTGATTATAACGCTTTGTCTTTCTAGAATCACTATCTTTTTTGAAGTTTATTGTTGCCTTCTCAAGTTCTTCTGCTAGCGCTCTCTGTCTTGCAACGATGACAAGATTATCTGCCTGTCTCATCTACCATATCGATTTTATCTAAGACTTGCAAAAAAAAAAAAACACTTCACTTGTTATAATTTACCTTGGTAACGATATATATATATATATATACTGTATTGTAATATACCAATGTCTCTAGGTGATGACCACAAAAAAACTTAATTTTCTTACTCAAATTTATATACTTAAATTAAGTTTATTTTACAAAAATTATTGTAGGAACTTTAACATACAAAATATGAAAAAATGTATCGTACGCTGGGCGTGTGCCATTTGTAATAATTGTTTATTCGAAAAGGTGTGAGAATTACATTTTGGGTGTGACACTACAGCGTAGCATTGTGTCTTTTGAGACCGATGTGCACACACAGTCACAACATTGCATAAATACGATATATAGGGTTTTCCAATAGGGAAATGAATTTAATTTATGAACGCACTCTTTCACTAATCATCAAACTGTCACTGTCAATTTATTTAGTAAACTCAACATTTTCATCATGGTAAAGTACACTAACGAGCAACGTCCGCAAACGTTCTCCGATTGGGTTCTGGGGAAGATGCGCCAAGATGATGAATTTCATCACAAAATCATCTTCAGTGACGAAGCTTATTTTTGGCTCAATGGGTTCGTTAATTTGCTTCATAAATCACCACTTCATCCACAAAAAATAACTGTTTGTTTGCTTTATTGGGCCATATTTTTTGTCGACGATAACGATCGTCACGTTACTGTGAATGGTCAGCGTTATCGCGCCATGATCGTCGATTATTTTTGGCCCGAATTTGAAGATATGGACTTAACCGACATGTGGTTTTAACAGGATGGTGCCACACAGCACACGCTACAATCGATTTATTGAAGGGTAAGTATGGTGATCGTGATATCTCAAGACATTGGCCGCCTCGTTCATGCGATTTAACGCCGCTTGACTATTTTCTGTGGGGCTACATTAAGTCATTTGTTTATGCCAACACGCCGACGACGTTGGAAGAGCTCAGAGTCGTTGAAAATTGAGTCCAACGAATCGACCGCTGCAAACGTGCCCGCGGTGGCCATATGAACGAAGTCGAGTTCCATTCATAATTGTTTTGATTGTACTTTAAGCCAATAATAATGTATTTGAAATATCTCAAATGGTTTGCCTTTTATTTAAAAAAAAAAGTTGTCAAGTCATTATTAGAAAACCCTATATATAAAAGTTCGACTAATAACATAAGGGGAAAAGCACCCTTATACGTGATGCCTAATACCGACTCTTCCAATTTAAATTCTTCACTTGTGCCGACGATCGATCGAAAGTACGCTTCCATAGTCTTGTCCCTTCTGAGTACTCTGCACCGCAAGTCGAATGTTTCTCGTCCACATCCCAAAATATCTTTAAGGTATGGTTGATGTTGTTTATGCTGTTGAATGACAAAACTCGACTGAAACTAGTAGAATTGGAACCTATGACTACCCAACCAATCAGCAATGATTGTTCAGTTCATTCCAAAATTGGTCAGGTCCTCACAAGATATTGATAGTTGAGATTTTATCAAATAACAAATCAGCAATGGTTAGCGATTTTTTCTTGTTTAATGTTGGACCATCGAGTCAAAGTGCAAGAAGCAACGAAGTTTAAATATGGAAGATGTGTGCAGCAACCGGTACGCCGTAAAAATACATTAACGATCACAGTAGGAATAAAGGCAAACGAATGATTTCGAGAAGTAACGACATTGACGAAATATAACAGTGGATATGATGAGTTAGTAGGCGAGTTATGAGTTAATAAAATGACATTTTTTTTATTTTCGGAACAGAGCACTCCGACTAAGAACTAGTCCATTACACTCATCATAAAGTTGTTTTTAATCATGTCTTTTAGTCTCATGAAGAAAGATGAGTAAGGGCTTCAGTGATAAGATGCCTCAGTACCAACACCAACCACGTCATCACCGAGTACCTGCAACCTGATGCGAGCGTAAGCCGGAAATTCACAGAAACAGTGCTCCGTAGTGTCGTCATCAATTTCACAGCACGCATGGCAGGCTGTTGTATCACTTGTGCCCAGCATATTTAAGTGCTTAGCAAAAGCGTAATGCCCTGTCACGACTTCAGTGGGCAACCTGCAGTCTTTCCTAGAGACGACTGCAAGCATTCGTTTCGTCTTCCTGCCACTTGGGAGGTTATACTATCTGCAGTTGTGCTCATATGAGACCCATCTATCAATGGGCGCCTTAACCGAGGACGCAGAGAGATCCAACGTAGGTTCGGTTCCTGGAAAACTCTCCTCTGAACCTTGCCGATAAAGTTCATTGGCGACATATTTTTCCGTGATCCTATTGTGACCTGGGACCCAGACAAATGTCACTGAATTTAGCCTTCCGATTGCGTTCAGTGATCTCCTGCATTCTTGAAATAACTTGAAAGTCATAAGACTTTTCAGCAAAGCTCTAAGTGCAGCTTGGACATCCCTACATATGCAAATGCGTCGCCCTCACCACCGGCTCTCTGCAGCGTAGTTCACTTCCATCAGGATTGCGTAAATCTCCGCTTGGAAGACAGATGCAGGCTTTCCTAACATGAAGCGCCACATCCTATATTGGTTTTGGATAATTAATTTGGTACTGCAATCATTAAGTCGTAGTCAATTGACTAAAATCTTCGAATAAAAGTTAAGACTTTGACTTAGTACAATACTTTAACGTTAAAACTACAGTCACCAGTTATTTTAAATAGTCTTACTGGAAGCTTATAGTCTTACCTGAAGCAGTCAATTATATATAAATTAAATGACTGCAGTATTTCGATGTCAGTTATAAGTGTTCTAAAATTGTTAATACTTTTTGTGTCAGTTAGTCAGTTGACTGCAGTACTTTGACTGCCTTAACACTTTTGGCTAAAATATTTCAGTTTTCCATAGCATTGGAGTACTTTAATCCCCATTTTCAATATAAAATCAAGATTCATGATAAGATACCCTTTAAACGACTTCTTAAAGCTTGTAGTGGGTGAATTGTTGCAGTTGCCATAGTGGATAACGAATCTTACCTACATGTCAATATTTAAAGAGTTTGGTTGATTATATGTTACACATGTATTTAGATAAACAGGTCATATGAAAATAAATTGAAAAAATGTTGTCTTTATTAAAAATAAATTTTAATCAAGGACATATTGGCCATTATTATTTATGACCTTTTGCCATTTTCCGGGTAGCTTCTTAATTCCATCGGTGTAGAACTTCTGTGGTTTATCAGCGAAAAACTTGTCCAAGTGATTTTCGGCGGCTCTTCGGTCGGCTAATTTTTTACCATCAAGAGATGCGCGTGACCTAGCTTTGTTATGATGGAAGACAACTCCTTTCTTAGTAGCTTCATTCAAACTGTCGAGTTGTGCACAGTAGAGGATTGAATTGACCGTTTCGCCACGTTCTAGCAACTCATAATAGACAATTTCCTTCCAATCCCACCAAGCACTCAACATAAGCTCGTTTGCCGTCAATCCAGTCTTTGAAGTCCTTTGTATTCGGTCACTCGAATTTGACCATGATCGCTTGCGTTGGATATTCTCGTATTTAACACATTTTTCATTGCCCGTAATAAATCGCTTCAAAAATGTATCTATTTCGTTACGTTTCAACAGCGTTTCACTGATTGTTATTGGGTCAATTAAATTTCTTTGCGTTAATTCATGTGGCACCCAAATATCGAGCTTCTTTGAGTAGCCTGCTAGTTTTAGAAGATTCCAAACTGTCATACGGTTGATGTTTATTTTAAAGAAAATAAAGAAAGAGAATTAATAAAAAAATTATAATAATAATAATTCGCTATCTCCAGGCAGCTTTCGTGCCGTTCTTGCTCCATCAAATGCAAAATTTCATCGACATTTTCAATAATATTGACGAAATTACCGGAACGGAATCGAACAAACCACCCCTGAGTCCGGCATTCATTCACAGCATTCTCACCGTAAACTGTTTTTCGGCATGCTTTTGCAGCGTTTTTCCTTTTTTTTTAATAGTAAAAAGGCCTCACATAGTGTATTTCTTCAGATATTTCACTCATATTTTAATCAGTATAACTTTTAACACATTCAACGAATTACACATACACAGCTGTCGTCATAAAAAATGTAGCCTGACATGTCACCTCTCAAACACGTATTCGTTTGACACAATCAGATTAGTATTTCCAGTTAAAAACCGCGGAGACTTTTTATATGACCCGAAAGATTTGGCCTTCCATGCGTATAATGCAGTATTGTAAACCATTTGTCTGACAAAATTTCCACGGTTTCACTTAATAGAATAAAAACCCATTTCAAAAAAGAAAAGTTATAATTCATATAAAAAGTCACAGTTCATTTACAGGTAATCCAATAGTTTAAACAATAATAAAATGGTAAAACAGAAAAAAAAAATTCAATGTTAGATCCAGACCAGTATATTTTTTGTTATTAGTTTGAAGTGCTTATTTGTGAGATTGAAACTAACACAATTTGTACTATGTCATTCATTAACAAAAAAAAAAAAAAAAAAAAAAAAAACCGTTCCGCCTGTTAATTTTGATAAGGCAAAAAAAAACAAGTTTGATAAGATTTGGAAAATAATTTTTCCAATTTTTTTCATTTTGCAGAATTCGTCGATTGGTTTTGTAATTTTTCCTGTTCTGGGTTCTGGGTTAGATATAGAACTATAGAGCCCCCTCTTACAATCAACTTTAAATTTGTTTAAGTCAATAACTTTATCTGCTAAATCAATCACGTGATTTGTATTTTACACATCCACATTCTAATCCAGAATGTCAAGAATATAGTATGCTAAGAATTTTATTATTTAGTGGAAGTCTTTTGAAAATTTCGCTTTTTACTGTAATATAAATTCGTAATAAGCACTTATAGGGTTTTCTAATAACGATATGACAACTTTTTTTTAAATAAAAGGCAAACCATTTGAGATATTTCAAAAACCTAATTATTGGCTTGAAGTACAATCAAACCATTTATGAATGGAACTCGACTTCGTTCATATGGCCACCGCGGGCACGTTAGCAGCGATTGATTCGTTGGACCCAATTTCCAACGACTCGGCCAGACATTTCGGCCGAAATGACCGCTATTTCGCATTCAATGTTGGCTCTGAGCTCTTCCAACGTCGTCGGCGTGTTGGCATAAACCAATGACTTAACGTAGTCCTACATAAAATAGTCAAGCGGCGTTAAATCGCACGCACGAGACGGCCAATCGACTGGCCCATATCTTAAGATAACACGCTCACCATACTTACTCTTCAATAAATCGATTGTAGCGTGTGCTGTGTGGCTTGTGGCACCATCCTGTTGAAACCACATGTCGTCCAAGTCCATATCTTCCAATTCGGGCCAAAAATAATCGGTGATCATGGCACGATAACGCTGACCATTCACTTTAACGTGACGACCGTTATGAAAAAATATGGCCCAATAACGCTGCCGGCATGCAAACCGCACCAAACAGTTTTTTTTTTGTGGATGAAGTGGTGATTCATGAAGCACATGTGGGTTTTCACCCGACCAATAACGCATATTTTGCTTATTGACGAACCCATTGAGCCAAAAATGAGCTTCGTCACGGAAGATGATTTTGCGATGAAACCCAATCAGAGAACGTACGTCGCTTAAAATGGTCCATCGGCTTCAATTCTCGAGTCAGCTTGATCTTGTATGGGTGTAAACCAAGATCCTTACGCAAAATACGTAAGAAATTGGTCTGAGCGATGCCAAATTCTCGAGAAAGCCTTGGAATTGACTGATTTGGATCGTTTGCTACGGACGTCTGAACGGCAGCGATATTTTCGACACTTCGACCAACCCGTTATCTCAATGACACGGCAATATCACACAACAAATATGTAGACTCAAATTTTTGCACTAAACTTGTTATTGCCTGTCTACTAGGGCGAGAATTACGACCGAAAATTGGAGTTAACGCTCTTAAAGTTACAGTCACCGACTCCGAATATCTGCACAAAATTTTTATAACTTGCAGACGTTGCTCGTTAGTGTACTTTACCATGATGAATGATGAATATTGAGTTTACTGAAAAAATTGACAGTAATTGACAGTTTGATGATTAGTGAAAGAGTGCGTTCACAAATTAAATTCTAAGTTGTCAATTCCCTATTGGAAAACCCTATATAAGTTGTATTTTTTGGACATCGGTTATCCACTAAAAATATTGTTTACTAGAACGCCCGGCACTTCGTGCAGTGTGACTTAAAAACACTGCACATCTAGAAGAAAATAATTTCAAAAATAGGATAATTTCATAAAATAAGCCAAAACCAATAAAATTTTCATTTCGAGGCAAAAAAGTGTGACGGTTATCAGAAATACCCGTTAATGGATAATCGAGACTACTCTACATAAGTAATTTTGTTTTTGAATTTAAGTGACAATACATAGCTCTAGGCGCAGAACTTTACAGTAGCCATATCAAATAATAAAAAAGATATGTTTGTATGTAAATGCGAAAAATGTAATCTGTACACAGTGAGTTGTAAAGAAGTGAGATAAGAGAGCACTAAGCACATGTTATGCAACGTGATTTTGTGGAAAGGAAAATGTAAGTTTTTGTAGTATTTTACCATAGACCCATGTTCTGCATTTCACTTTTTGTGAATTTGGGGGATGAAAGTGAATTTCCGTGTTCCAAAAACTACGGTTTTTGATAGAAATGAATTTACTTTGCTTTGTGCAGTCCCAGAAGTACCCGGCCTGACATGGCGGTAGTTGTTTGAAAATATCAGTGTATTGGAAAGAAAGCAGTCTATAAAGCATAGTGCCACGTTGTTTAGTATTTGTTTGGTAGCCATCAATAGAGAACGTTGTCAATGAATTTGTAAAAATGGAGAAATTTGGTCATGGTTATTTGAAAGGCCTCAGCCCAACCAATATAAGAGCTGAACTGGATTCTTCTTTTGGTGAGTCTGCTTTTTCGTTTACAATAGTAACATTTTGGTTTGCTGAGTTTAAACGAGGCCGTACGAGCTGCCGAGACGAGCTTCGCAATGGTCAACCAAACGAAGTGAGGACTCCAGAAATGGTGAAGAAAATCCACAAAGATGTACTGGATGATCGTCGACTGAGAGTGCGCGAGCTAGCAGACATTGTAGGTATTTTAAAAAGTGCGGTACATCGCATATTATTTGAAACTTTGGACATGAGAGAGCTGTGTGCAAGAAGGGTGCCTTGTTTGCTCACACTCAAGCAAAAACAGTGTCGTGAAGATGTTTCAATTGAGTGTTTAGCGAAGATTCACAGCAATAAACCAGAATTTTCGTGCCGTTTCATAATAATGGATGAAACATGGGTCCATCACTTTACACCCAAGACAAAAGAACAATCAAAACAATGATTGTTCTTTTTTGGAAGAAACGGCTCCAAAGAAGGCGAAGACCGTTTCAGGCAAGGTCATGGAAAACGGCCAGTATTATGCGAACTTATTGCAACGTTTGAGCAAAGAAATCAAGAAAAAACCGCTGCATTTGACTAAGAAAAAAGTGTTGTTTCATCAAGACCAGCTCATAAATCCGTTATTGCAATGGCCAAAATTAATGAATTATTCGCCAGATTTAGCCGCCTCGGATTATTTTTTGTTCCCAAACTTGAATAAATGGCTCAGTGGTTAAAGATTTTCCAACGATGAAGAAATGATGTCTGCAGTTAACGGCTATTTTGACTAGCAAGACAGTTCTTATTATAAAAAGGGTATCGAACTTTGTGAACATCACTGGAAAAAGTGTATAGAGCTGAAAGACGATTATGTTGAAAAATAAATAAAATTTTTTCCAAAATTTTTCCAAACTTCTGCGACCGCCATCATATTAATTATTAATGCATATACATTAATTTATAGGGAAAAACATAAAAATCTAAAGCAGGAGAAAATATTTATATATATTTATATATATTATATTTATATATGGAGGACAATCCTGATTTGGCTAGAGGTTTAGTTAAAGGAGATAAAGCGAACTTAAATTCTCTGTAGAGCAAATTAACTTCGAATTTAAAAAGCAATGGTCCACCCGTAAAAGACGCCTCTGGATGGAAAAAGGTTCTTTCTAAAGTTACTGTTGCTTTTTTAATAAATAATTTTGAATTATGTGTGAAGGTTTGGTTTGATTGGAAATGTAACATTAGGAACAAACTTTCACATAACAAAAGGGAATCAAAGGCAACAGGAGGTAAGCCAAATAATATCCTTCCGATTTGTGCAGTTGAAGATGCCATCGCAAAACTATGTGGAGTTTATAGTATTATGGATGGTATAAATGGATCCATTTCTTTCGGAGTTAATACCGGATTGGAAGCATCTTCCGATACTAACAGAACTCCAGAATTATTGGAAGAAATTTCAAATAACCAAGTTAATGTTCCCGAACCCTCGACAAGCCAATAAATGAGGAAAACACACGTTAGCACGGAGGAAAAAATAGATCTTTATATGGAGTTTTAAAAATAACTACTAAAAAGGACAACATCGAAGCTTCATGATTCAATCCAAATAGTAAAGGAAAATGGAAGGAGCGTACAAAGAGTTTACCGATCGATAGATTGATTGTGCGATGTGCTTAAGGAGCAAACCGTGGACATCAAACGACATCATTTTCAAATGGAATATTTATTCGTGGAAAATAATAAAATAAAAAGAAAGCGACTGGAAATAGATTAGATAAAATTAGAATTGAGAAATAATAGGTAACCTCCTTGACCGCCAGAATGCGTTGCTACTGCAAAAACTATGGAGCCTTGAAATCCGTTCATATTTAGGCAGATATGCCAAATTTTAGTGCGATACCGTCTTAAGTTGTGTTTTGACAGCTGATTGTTGTTGACGTGTTTGGCATCATGTTGGGTATGGACAAAAACGATTTTCGTTCTCTCATAAAACATTATTTTTTGAGAGGCAAGGAAACAGAAGAAAAATTGGATAGATATTATGGGGATAATGCTCCGTCAGATTACACCGTCAGATACCACAAAGATTAGTACTGAGAGCACACGCCATATTTTGGGCAATATTCTGCATATGAAAAAGTTATCCTGCCTGGTAACTGGCGGTAACTGTTGAACACCAGAGAATAGAATGAGTGCCCGGCAATGGACTGAAGCCGACACGAGTGCTCCGAGCGGTCAAGCGAGGCTCGATGGGTCAGAAAGGTTATGGCGTCGGTTTTCTGTGATTGTCATGGCATTCTCTTCGTGGACTATATCAAAAAAAGAAAAACCATCAACAGCGAGTATAACTGTGCATTATTGGAGCGATTGAAGGTCGAAATCGCTACAAAACGGCCTCACATGAAGCGAAATAATTTTGTTTTTGCAAAACAATGCACCGGCGCACAAGAACATCGCAACCATAGCTAAAATCAATGACTTTCGGCTCCAATTGCTGTCTCATCCACCGTATTCACCCGGTTTGGCTTTCTCGGACTATTACCTCTTCCCAAACCTCAAAAGATGGCTCATCAATAAAAAATTCAGCTCACGCGAGGAAATCATCGACGCCACGGAGGAGTCTTTTGCAGATCTTCCGGAAAATTACTTTTGGGGCGGGATAAAGAAGTTGGAAAATCGCTAGAATAAGTATATCAAACTAAAAATGGACTATATTAAATACAATAAAATAACATTTTTCATTCCCAAGGAGATTACTTTTCACCCCACCTAGTAATGATAGTCCATATTTTTGTTATCATTATTTAAAATATTTTTGAATTCTTTTTTGTTTTAGGTAAATACTTAAATGAAAAAACATGGTATACATATATGTATATATATTGATGTTTCCTTTACATTTAATTTTTTATTTTTTTTAACATGCGTATTTTTATCTTTCAAGTAAATTTTGGGCAATCGCATCTCGAACTCGTTTCGCACGTACATAATATTCACCATAACTATCAGGCTCTATATCTGAATCTGTGCCTGTGTATTCCTGTTCGTCTATTTGTTCTTCCATTTCCAGATTAAATTCTTTTCATATGTTGTTAAGAGCACAGCAAACATTAATCTTCCTAGCAACTTTGATTGGCGAATAATTCAATTTACTGTTTAAGCACTTGAATCGAGCTTTTGAATTCCCAATTGTGCTTTCCACAATATTTCTAACTGCGGAATGGGCTTTATTAAAAATAGACATTGTTCTAATTCGTTCAAATCTGTAAAAGGTTCATGTGCGAAACCTGCATCTACCAATAGCCAAGGGCCCCCTCCACTATTTTCAAATTCACCAAAAATATGATATATAGCATCGGACATCTTCCAAATAAGAGCATCATGACATGAACCTGGTTAAGTTGCATCAACAAACCTTTTTTTGGTCCCAAATCTAAAAAACAAAGTATGTAAAATTACATTTCATTTCATAAGCATTGCACGTTTTAAAAGGTACTTAATAATAAAGAACGCTTTTCTATTAAAGTATAGATTGCTGGCTTGGTGAAGTTTGCGCATTTGTATAGGGGTCCCATCTACAAAATTGATAACACCAGGTATTTGATATTTCTCAAGAAAATATTTTCTTTTTACCTGTTTTACGTTTTCCGTCATGTGTAGATTGATCCTTTTTCGACACAGTTGAGATTCCAAAGTTTTTAATACCTCATTTATCACTTTGCTGACTGTCGGTCTGACTTAACCGATGTCATGATCTCAGCCAAAAACCGAAGCGTTGCTGCATGTTTATGTGTACAGCGAATTGATGTAGGCTTAAGTAACGAGTCTATTTCTCCCAAAACATTTAAAAATCCATCTTTGTTTAGTCCAAAATAACTGCAAAAATTTAAATAAATTCCTTTAAAAAATATCTATAATCAAAACAAACCCACATAGTTTCAGGAAGATCCAATATATTAGCATTTTCACGTAGCGTTCTCCATCTAATTTTTTCTCTTTTATGTTTGAATCTTATTTCATTTAAAATAGAAAAAAAATATTCCATCCATTACGAATAATAATAGTTTTTAATTTTAAAGAAATAATTTTCACCTCACGAAATAAATTGTAACTATAGCAACTAATTGACAGTTCGAACATAAATTCGGAAAGTAAGATAAGTGAATTCGAAACAATCCAAAACGATCGAAATGTGGAACAAGAAATTTCATTCCGAGTGAAATTAAAATTGAATTGAAATCGATTTCGATCGGTATGCAGAACATGGTTGATATTTATAATTAAAACAAGAAATATTTGTGCTCTAGGATAAAAGAAGTATGTAATAAGAAACAAATAGAGCGATTGATTGAATTAATGACCGAAAACGGAAATATTGCAAAGGGAATTTGTTCCAAAACCATTTTGCAGCAGAAGTGGAAAGAATTTTCATTAGAGCTGAACATCTTATGTCCTCCACAGAGTTAATGGCACAAATGGCACAAATAAACATATCTTTTCTCTAGACTAATCACATTTATCTTAAGTATGTAAATCTAAAATGCAAAAAAAAGGAAAACAAAATTACTGCAACAATAGGTGACCCCAACCGTTTGCATCACTTAAATGATATGGAGGAAGCCTTCATTCAGCTGATAAAAATCAATACATGCATAAATCCTCCTGGAGAAGAATTCGGCTCTGAAGGCTTAGAGCATAATGCTACCATAAATACCGGGGTCGATACAATTGAAAACTCAGCACTGGAATCGGTAGAGGAACAACAACGAAAAAGAAAAAGAAAAGTAGAACCAAAAAATGGGAACATATTGGTAGAACGGAAAAATCTTTTAGAGGAACAGACTGCTGCACAAAAAGATTTCTACCAAAACATGACGAGCCTCATGGGTGATATTAAAAAAATCATGAGAAATATCGAGCATTACAGTAAGAAAAGTTACCAACAAACAGACGAAATTATCAAATTAAAAAAAGAAAAAATTGAAGATGTACAAAGAAAACAGAAAATAAAAGACTGAATAGAAACTAAACTAGAGTTGAAAATTCAGATTTTAGAGCTTCAACAGCAAAAGCAAGGAGTTATGGAGTATTGAGTGTTATTATGTTTAAATTGTTTTTAATGAAGTATTTATTATATTTTATTTTTTCTAACCCAAGGTGTGTTAAGTGAATTTAATTTTTTTTTTGTACATATTTAAAATTAAGGAAATTTTTTCTGCAAAGCTGCACAAACATTAGCTATTTTTGTGGCCTTTTTAGGCCTGTAGTGCAACTTACGTGTACTGTTTGTAGATACCTAAATCTGTTTTTCAAAACGTCTTTTGTCCGTTTAACAATATTTCTTGCTTTGGCATGTTTTTTTTTTTTTTATTAAATACGCTTTCTTGTGAAGCTGGGGCAGAATAGCGAAATGGTGTCATTAAATATGGCTTCAAAGCATATCCACCTTAAATGTAGTGCGACCAAATAAGTATGAATAATAATTTGATTGTGTCATATGTAGTATGTACCTCATAACCAGGTATTCCTCTCTCCATTTAGGTACTCTCGTTCCAGTTTCAATTTAAGGGATCATGTGTCGAACTTCGAGTTCAAGTGACGAATTTTCATGGAATCATCACATACGTGAAAACGTTAGTTTATATTAAATAAATCTTCTGTTTTTAGGGATTACTTACCATACTATCATGGCATTTGTTCTATAAAATCCCTTCCTATTACAGTATACTTGTTACATGTTGTATGTTGTTGTTTTAGGGGATGCAATTTTTATGAGTGTCGCATTCACACAGCCAATTGCACCCGGTATTTTCGCAAAAATATATGTTTGCCCGTATTTTTTCAGCATTAGTGTAACTGAACTTTATGCATTTAGGAAAAATGTGTGTTTCTAGTACATTAAACATATCTTTCAAAACCAGCGACACGGTTGACTGCGCAAGTCCCATGGAATGCTCATTTCCAACGCTGACTTGACATGATCCATAAGCAAATAACCGTAATGTTTGGTATAGACGTAATGCGTATAGCCGATTTCAATTTCCTCTCTATTTCACGTAATAAAAAGGAAAACGCTGGTTTCGATAAACGAAAATTCTTCACAAAACTAAAAAGGATTCCCCATAAGAACGAATTTCTATTTCATAGCTATGTACTTACATACTTTCCTCTAATTTAAGAGGATTGGAAACGTCACTTAGCTGCCTTCTTCTTCTAAAAACTTTCAAAAACTAGGAAGACTCATCATTATTGTCAAACCATAGTTCCATTTTTTTTTTAATTAAATAATTAAAAATCCACAAAATACAAATGAAATTTTCTTCTGGACAAAACTAAACAAATAGATCTTTTTGCTGTTGATAAACTGTCATTTACAGGAACCAATTGATTCACAATAGCCACAAATTTTATCAATTGAGTTACACAATACCGAATATGTTTTCGATTGATAAATTTGTGAATTGACAATTGATTGATAATTGACACACGCAATAGGGGTGATTGAATTAATATCAGACCACGCGTATAACAAGGTAACGTATAAATTACAATAATAACGATACAGTTGTTAGCTACGTTATCTACTTAGCGGATATAAAACAGTGCTTCCAAATATTATTTTCTTCGATTAAGATGAACTTTCCATTATCTTTCTGTTCCATTTTGCGAAAAGCTTAACCCGTGCTTTGGTACCCTAAGTGTTAAGTTCATTAAAAAAGAAAAAAATCACAAAAGAACTTCAGAACATAAATATTTCAAAAAAATAAAAATAACTGGGGCAGTACAAACCAATTCTCAATATTTTTTTCCAAAACAGGGTTGCATAGAAAGCCACCTAGTTCCAGAGGGATTTCAGTTCTTTTTTTCTCGAAATGAATAAAATTCGAGAACCTCTTTTAAAATTGCTACATTTTTTGAGCTTTGTGAAATGAGAGTTGATAAATCTTTTTTTCAACAATAACTGCAACTTTATTACTTCCAAAGCCAGTAATATTTCTAATTGGAGTGTTTTTTTCGTTAAAACCATTTTCAATTGGATTAAACAATGATCCATCGATTCCAACTAGTTGCAAAAGTTTTGTTTTCTTGTCTTGATAATCACATTTTACTAAAGCACACAAATTCTTTAAACTAGAAACGTCAGTGCTTTCACCAAATAACACAGAAAAATAGTTTTTGGTTAACTTTTCAATCAAAATATCAGTTTCTACTTTGACAATAATATTTAAATCAATTTTTATGCATTTTTATCTTCCTAAAGAATTCCCTTATGATATCCGAGTCGGAAATTATTTCGTTCAGGACAGGAATAAGATGATATTATCTATTATCTAGGTCTATGTTGTGTTTGGTTATGAAAGCAGGTAATCTAATCTCAGCATATTTCATCTTTAATTCGTACCTTATCTCCACTCCAAAAAAATTTAAATTTGATGGTGTGAAAAGATATGTTTTTAACCAATCAACATATTTTTCCGACGTGTAATGTTAACTAAGTTCACTTTTTGTACATTAAAAAAAATGATTTGCATGGTTTGCAAAATGCTTTTTTGTCGTTTGAGGACATTGGTGTAAGCCATTATATTTGCCAAAAATATGAGTAGCTCGACAAAATGTTGGTTTCAGGTTATTAAATTTTTGTTACATAAATTTGTTTATATTTCCTGAACTAACTAACGAAGCTCACTCTTCAAGATTTTTATTAAGGCTTTTTCTTACAAAATTTGTTTCGATCAAAATGTTATCTTTTTAACTAAGTAACATTCTCTTTCTTCTACCGCTTATTCGAATTGATAAATTTCATATTATTACGTTGCACAAAATATAGAGCACCCCTTTTAGCTGCAAAAGCAAATTGCCTTTTAAAAATATTGTGTACCATTGTTTCGGCATCGGTCCAACTATCTGTTTCAATACTTTACATCATGTTCTCGTACAAGAGTTTTTACTGCTTTTACACCATAATGACTTGAAAAATCTTTTTCATGTTCTCCCAAGAAAATACTCGCTTACAACCTGAAATGAGAAAAGTTTCTTCGGTGTTTGTACACAAAAGGCTCATTCTTGTTATATGTTCTTGCCATTTACCATCTTCCTAGGTATGGTGCATTCTAATAGAAATGTATTAGGGCGGGTATGTACTCCTTGTTGTTTGTTAAGAATACATACTTTTTTTTTTGTAAAAACCCAGACCATGAGATAAAATGAAGTTACAAGACGAGATCAGTTCACTTTAATTTGGGGGATTCGTGCTTACTGTACTGCAACACTACTCTTAGAAAAAAATATTAATGTGCGAATATGTATCTTTAGGGGGTACGTAAAGCATCATAGGTGGCACATATTTGTATAATACAATAATATATTTTTGTTTAATTGAGGTGAACTCGGGCCAAAATTAAAAAACATTTAAACAACGGTTTGGTTTTGCGGATTAATGTGTACATTGTCTTTGATAAAAACATTTTTTATATTTATTAACAAATTATAGTCAGTTGAAATATTGGATTTGAATTATAGCAATTAGTTCATCAATAATTCATAAGAGCAAACAAAATAAAAAACAAGTCAGACATACTTTTCTTTTGTTAGACCAGGAGTTGTAAAACATTCATTACCGCAAAATGCAATTATAATCCCCAATTAATTAAGTTAATCACGTGATAAGCAAGCCAATCATTCACCGTATAATGAACATTTTATATAATTTGCAATAACACACTGGCAGTTACTGAAAAATCGGGGCTATAAGGTACAATATTAATCTGGTCTTAGATATGAATCTCTAGACACCTCTTACACGATTCTATGCACAGAAAAGTTCAATTTACCTCGCTTTTTAGATAAAATGTTTCAATAACTCAAAATATTTTAGCTGTGTTGTAAATTGTAACCGACCATTTTTGATGACTGTCAAAAATGAACAGATAAGTGCCAGTGGTTAAACTAAGACGACAGCAAAACAAGAAAAATGCTTTGAAAATAAGCGATGTAAGTGTCCTTTATTAGAAAGCATAATTAATTAATCGACTTCTCAAAATAAAAATAGATTAATAAAAGTTTGAATTCTTTTTGATTTGCGGTTATCAAGCAATGATTTACCATCTGTAGGTACAAAGCTAATGCAGACTTTAGACCGACTAGGGCTTAGGCATGATTAAATTTACAGTTTGCTTTCATCGTCGATTTACGTTGATTTTAAATTTTTTTTCCAGCTATCAAATCGTCTTTTATTTATTTTAATTCAATAGTCGCGTTTGAACTCCTATTTATTAGTTATACCTATTTAAACTTTCTTTGCCTAAAAATAAATACATGAAATTATAGGAGCTTTTAATCTAATTATCACTTGCGATTACAAAGGATATCCTGTGAGTCAAATATGTAGCCCCCTTTTTAAGCATTTGAGTTCACGTGTCGACAATAGTTCGGAATATAATGTCTTTTAAAGTTTTAATCGTTGCTGGGGCCACATAAGCGAGGGATCTCACTCACAGAAAACAGTAGACGGGAGTTGGATCGCAGGATGTTGGTGGCTATTTACTGGTCACTATCTTGAAATCACTCTCTCATCAAACTTTGATTTAAACTAATTGATAGTATTAGTTGCAGTATTAAAACATAGCCCCATCGTGTTAGAATCACGTAGATATTGTCCATGTCGATATCTCTTAAATTTTGAAACAAATATTCGTTGATAATTTTATGTACCGGTCATTATTGATTGTAGTGCTGATGATGATGGTATACAAACCCAAATTCCTGCATGTTGGGGGTGTAATAATATCAAAAGGGTCACTTTATTCTCACTTTAAATAAAGTAATTTTCCTTGTCGACGTATCGGTTTAGGTGAAAGAGAGCAACATAACTGAAAACATTTTGTGGGGTCACTATTCGAGTCAATATTTGCATCAATTGAATATTTTAAGGGATTATGGTAAGATCCTTTCCTAAAATCTTCTGAGTTGTAGATGGTCTAAGCTTGTGGACCTGTGCACGTATGCGAACTGACAAATTCTTGTATTCATTAATATTGGACTTAAACTGCGGATGTGTGAATTTTAGTCAGAATGCTTTGGGCCTAATTTTATATTCTGCAGCGTAAAATAGTGCATTCAGATGAGAATTTTCTCAGTCCATAAGTATGAAGTAGTCCATAACTTTGTACAAGTGAACGCTGATTTCGAAAATAGCATTCAACAATTTTGTTACGTTGTTGCGGTGTACCCGTAAATTGTCGGTCTTTGCTTACAATTAAAAACACTCCAAATTAAAAACTTTGGCATTTATTTTGGTATTTATATAGGATTTTCCAATAGGGACTTGAAAAATTTGAATTTAATTTGTGAACGCAGTCTTTCACTTATCATCCAACCGTCACTGTCAATTTATTCAGTAAACTCAACATTTTCATCGTGGCAAAGTACACTAACGAGCAACGTCTGCAAATTATAAAAATTTTCTACAGATATTCGGAGTCACAAAATCATCTTCAGTGACGAAGCTCATTTTTGGCTCAATGGGTTCGTCAATAAGCAAAATATGCGTAATTGGTCAGGTGAAAACCCACATGTGCTTCATGAATCACCACTTTATCCACAAAAAATAACTAAATAACTGTTTGGTGCGGTTTGCATGCCGGCGGCGTTATTTGGCCATATTTTTTCGTCGACGATAACGATCGTCACGTTATTGTGAATGGTCAGCGGTATCGCGCCATGATCACCGATTATTTTTGGCCTGAATTGGAAGATATGGACTTGGACGACATGTGGTTTCAACAGGATGGTGCCACAAGCCACACAACACACGCTATAATCGATTTATTGAAGAGTAAGTATGGTGAGCGTGTTATTTCAAGACATGGGCCAGTCGATTGGCCGCCTCGTTAGTGCGATCTTACGCCGCTTGACTATTTTCTGTGGGGCTAAGTTAAGTCATTGGCTTATGCTAACACGCCGACGTTGGAAGAGCTCAGAACCAACATTGAACGCCGCTGCGGTCGAATTGTGTGGCCAAGTCGTTGAAAATTGGGTCCAACGAATCGACCGCTGCAAACGTGCCCGCTGTAGCCATATGAACGAAGTCGTGTTCCGTTCATAAATGTTTTGATTATACTTCAAGCCAATAATAAAGTTATTGAAATATCTCAAATGGTTTGCCTTTTATTTACAAAAAAAGTTGTCAAGTCGTTACTAGAAAACCACAAACCTATCAAAAACCCGACGCCTTAAGAAGCATGGGTAAGAATACAACAATTCTGCCATCGGCGACTTTTCTTTCAGGGGTCAAAAGCTTTTTTTAAATGACATGTACGCTCGACTATGATCAAAAGCCTCGAAACTTCCTTGGCTACATCTACAATAGAAGGCGGCTCATGAACTACGACCTTAAACTACTTATGATGATTTCTGGAAGTTAATTTGCAGAGATTGAGAATAGAAGAAAAGTAAGAATAGAATCTTAATACACTCCATTGTGAACCGGAATAGATGTCGATAATTTCTTACTCATAATTACTCGTTGGTAATTATAAGACTATCTAAGCTATCTAAGACTTATCTAAGCTTTATAAACAAAATAAGGGGATTCACTGTGTTGAATACTTTAGAAAAAACGAGGAGGGCTAACAAGTTGCAGCTTTCCTTATTTCCTCGACAGCCAACAGAAGGGCATTTTGTAGATCATTTCAGCTTGGAAGACCGATGGTCAACTAACAAATTGTTTCGTCTTCAGAAAGTGTTTTTGCAGTTTTGCAATTACCTAAGAAACTAATAATTAATTAGTTAATTATTTAAATAAATTCATTTCAAAAGGTAAATGCTCTTTTCTTCGGAGGTCCCAGTGGACCGAAATGCCCTACAGAGGAATAAGGGCTACAGGTCAGACGTACATAGACCAAATATCTGCCTATTTCCAATTATGTGAGTTTAATTCTAAAAAGAAGTTTTATTAGAATTTAGACACAGCATATTCGGCGAAAAGTGAATCATTTTGATTGCGCCATCTATTCCTTACTTTAATCCAACATGGCTTATATCGATAAACATCCAGTTTAAAGACTATAGTCTTGAATTCCAGCCCAATGAGTACGTAAACCTGTGGTATAAAATACAACTACATTTTGAAGAATGGCACTCAGTGAGCTTAGCAGAAAATATTACATTTGATCTCAAAAATTAAATAAAATCTATAAGTAACCAATAAACGGAGGCAGAAATTTAAAACGTACCCGTCTGTGTAACCGAACATTTTTGAAGCCGAGTTAAAGATATTTTTATAAATTGTGTTCCGGTGCAAATAATAATATAATAGTATGTCTTTATATACAATTATAGATAATCTGATTCAAAAGAAGTATTCATTTTGTTCATCGATTAGAATACAATTTTACTAAAGGCTCATTAAAACCATTAAACAAAAAAATAAACAATAGATGTAAAGTTGTAACTAAATTTGTTTGATCCAATACCATATTTTATAGTTGTATGAAATAAGCTTTCATTATTGCTAATTAAGCATATCCTTAGAAAATATTTTTTATCATTGTGAGTATAATCATTTTGTATCGCCCTAGACTCTTCTTCTGTGCATAGATTTCCACCAAAATCACAGGAATACATGAGAGATTTCACTCGCTTCGTTTTGCAACATAATGCACATGCTGGTATACTTAAACTGGATTAGTTTAACTTTAGAGATACATTAATTAGTTCAATCTAACAAAAGTGATAATAAGGTAACGTTTATTATCGCAGTTCATAAATCTTGGGGTAGCTTTGCTCGGAAATGTGTGTTAAATAACTAGAATATAAGTTTTTGATTACATTTTCTACAAACTTATTAATTTTATGGATGAAATCATTTTCCGAGTTCCTTCCTCGGCTATGTAGGATCTTACTTATTTATCTAAATGGCGCTACATCCACAAATGAAACGGGGTCTCAACTAACATGCCTCTTCAGCTAGAGGGGTCTTTTGCCAGCGGCCTTCAGTCGCCGCACACAATGCACAAATGCTGTGGCTCCATTCGTTAGGCATAATTTCGTCGAAAAAGATTTTAGAGATGAGTTGATGTATACTCTGAAGACATTTATATCCTTCTGTTCTAAACAGCTCGGCACTTCAGCGATAGCATCCAGCAACTTTGTTCGACTTGAGCTTGAAAATGGTTGTCCTGACTGGGTCGGATGAAGGAATATGTTATCTATCTTACTCCAGTTTGAATAGTTCGCACTACCTGACTATAGGATGTTGTTCGTCATCACCGTTTAATAGTCTGCAGAAATAACACCAGTCAATACAAATTTTGAATCTGGGTTTAGCGTACCTGATTTTTATTACTCCCGCCCTTCTAATTACAAAAAAGAAGACTTACCTACAAAAGTGAGATTATGTGGCTGTCAGAGTGAAAATATAAATTTTAAGAAAATTTCAATTTTCTTATCCCTTTATTGTACAAGGTAGGCCATAATGTATGATCCTATCAGTGTATACAAATGGAGTTGAATGTCAATTCGGTTTTGACAATTGTACAGCAAACAGAATTAGAATTTGTATAAATAAGCAATAGAACGCTGTACCCCTGAAGACCACTGAATAATTGTGACGACGTTTTTGATGAACAACTCGTTGTTTTCTTGTTCAATGCGGCATTCAACAGCACTACTGAGACTGGAACAACACGGAACAACGTTGTGGTTTGGAACGCGGCAGGCCAAACGATCACTGTGGATCTACACTACAGACCTACACTATAGACCCATAACCAATTAATTTTTCATCTCTTTGTTGGATGATTCTAAAGCAGAGTCATACATTATGGACAATCTTGTACTTAAAAATAAAAATAAACTTTTGCATCGAATTAGTATTTTTTACCAACTAAACAAGAAATAGCTATTGCAACAAATATATAAAACATTAAAAAAAAATGCTTAACAATCAATACTATCTCGTACGAATTAGACCCCAAATATATAATCTCCCATCATTATCTCTATATTGTCCCTGATGACGACATTCCATATTCATTAAATCTTATTCTTATAAATAGTCACTTATATTGTCTCCAAACTTGTCAAAATAAGCATGTAATATACGCACTTTACGGGATATTCAGCGACCCATAAGTTTAAAGTCTTAAAACATATTAGCAGTCATCTTTTATATTTCCAAGAAATACATGCACCACAAACATTAAAGCGCTCGCATTTCATTAGAATTGAGTAGCTGCAAAAATTTGGTGCTCTTATCCGAAAGCCAACCGATGTAAAATCCGCTTCCACTGGCCAGGTCTACTGCATATACATATATACCTGTCGATGTCGAATTGTCGATGAAAAGCCTTCAGTTGAAAGAAACGCATCTAATTCCGTTTTTTCAACCATTACAATAGCAAAGTCCATCTTCGAATCTTTTTTATTTCATTTTTTTCAAGCTAATTTAACTGAGAAGCTAGAATTTCTGTTTTAATTTTGGGCAGGTTCAACTCTCTAACTCGTTTAATTCCAGACTCTCAGCACCTACTATTGTTCTACTATAAAGTTTCCTTGTTCATCCTTGCAGATTTTTGTTCGGGCTTTACAGCTTCGGCATGCTCGATTTTTTTTTTTTTTTTGTTTTTTGTAAAGCTTCCGAACTTCATTCTTCTAGTAACACCTCTCTAAGACCTCGATCGATTTTCTTTTCTTTTAAGTAGCTTATATTCTTCCCTTTTTATTTCCTACTTTCCTTTTTTTGATTTATAGAGGAAAGCGTAATATAAATTGCAACAATCAATTTATAACGTTTATCAATCGATAATTCTAGAACCAAATTATATATATTAATACTCAGACCAACATACTTACATAATGATTATTTACTTAGATAATGATTTATTTGATCCGTTATTATAAATATATATTTAAATTATGCTCTTAAAAAAAAAAACTAAAGACAAACTTTTAAAGTATAAGCCAATAATTTGATGATGACAGACAGATTAGTCTTCAATTCTCTCTATCGAAAGATAGATTGAGAATTTGTCAGCAAAACGTAGATGTCCGGTTATTTCTCCGCAGGCGATGTTACTCTGCTAGAGTAACCACAATTTAGTCTAGTCCTGAAGTAGACGATGCGGAAAATATGATGTTTCAAAAGCCTTCTGAGATATTTATGTATGTGCATATTGATCTAAGGGGATTTAAGGGGATTTAAGTGGACTTAAGGCTATTTAAGAAGAGCCTATTTCAGTATGAGATTTTCCTTAAGTCCCCTGGACGGTTTTTATATAATTGGACATCATCCGCATACTGCCTTGATCAAAAAGTTAAATAAATACAAGTTTATTCATCTTAATGTACATATATTGTACCCTTCAAAGAAATACCCATCGACTACAACACACTTATGCTAGCGCTTGATCCAATCTTCGAAACATTTTTATATTCGGCTTTCGGTATGTCCATCAGTGCTTCCTGTGATTTTTCCATTACTTCCTCTAGACTGCTGAAACGCGTCCCCGTGGTGGTTTTTTAACTCGATTGAACAGAAAGAAGTCACAGGGAGCCAAATCAGGTAAATTCGGTAGATGTTGGATGGTATTTGTCGCATTTTTCGACAAAAAATTACGAATAACATGGCACTGTGCGACGGTGCGTTATCATGGTGCAAAATCCACGAGTTTTCTGCCCACAATTCTGGTATCTTCTGGCGAATTGCTTTACGCAAACGTCTCATAACGCCCAAATAATACTCTTTGCTTACTTCCTGGCCTTCTGGCAAATATTCATGATGCACTACACCGTTGTAATCCATGAAAACCGTGAGCATTGCTTTCTTTTTTGACTGAAAACGATGTGGTTTTCTTGGTCTCGGCTCATTTGGTAAACGCTATTCACTTGCCTGATGTCTGGATTGCGTGTCGTATTTATAAACTCTCGTCTCGTCTTCAGTAATGATCCTTTTGATGAATGTGGGATCGGATTCAGCCTCGTAAATCATCTCTTTTGCGACGTCAACACGGTCTGTTTTATGCATGAAATTGAGGCCTTTTGGCACCAACTTTGCTGCTACACGACGGAAACCCAAATCATTAACCAGAATGTCTTGGACGTATCCATAGGCAATGTTCAAGTCCTCTGCTATCTCTCTGATGGTTAATTTGCGGTTATTGATCAACATTTCTTCTACTTCATGAATGTTTTTGTCGGTTTTCGATGTCGAAGGTCTGCCACTGCTTTCATCGTCTTCGATTGAATCACGACCACTTTTGATTCGCTCGTAAACGATCATTTTCTTTAGAGAATCGTTGCCAAAACACTTTTTCAACATTTCCAACGTTCGCGCACCATTAAATCCGTTTTTTACGCGAAATTTAATACAAGTTCGTTGCTGCAAATTTAAATCCATTTCTAAAATTGTAAAAAATCGCCAACACACACAAAGATAGACGTACCAACTTAACAAAAAAAAAAAAAAAAAAAAATGGGAGCGCCGCACGTTGATGCGGTGGTATATTGGGGGAAATGACTTTGTTATTTGTCAAGGAAATCTAATTTATGTGCAATGAGAACAAAAGTGGACCAAAAATTGGTCCCTGTGGAACACTTCAAAATGTGGGAAACAATTCTGAATTACAGTCATTAATCGCCACAGAATGGTTTCTTTACACAAGTAGGAAGACATTAACTTAACGGAGGCTGGCGAAAAATTGTACAGGTTTGAGAGTTTCTGGCTTTTTAAAACTCCAAAAGTACTAAAAAGGGACTTTGCCGCTATCTAAATCTATCCTTACATCTTCAATAACATTTATAAGTGCTGTTTTGTAGCTGTGTTTTTGCGGAAAACCAAATTATATTTAGGCGAATGGATATTTTGAGTATGAAGACATCTTTTCATTTGTTTTTGCATAATCCCTTCAAGTACTTTTGATAGGAAGGGCATAAATGAAATGAGCCTAAATTCTTTATAAGTTGGGCCTTTTGGAAAGATATCACTTTAGACATTTTTCATTGCCTGGAGTAAGCACTAGTTGTACTAGGGCGTATCTTACAAACGAATTGACTACGAAGAATGCAGTGGCTTCGACGATGCGCATCCAATCTAATTTGGAAGGCACTTGTGGCGATGCGAATGTAGATGGCTTTCCAATACAACCCAGAATAGATGAAACATTAATTTCGAAGAAAATTATAGTTTATTACGTTGAGAGGAATTGACTTTCCTGAGATATTATTCTAAGACCGATGATGTTCGCCTAATATGTGTTTACAACTTTCTTTTATTGTGTTTTTCCAGAAATCTATCAGTTGTTGACTTTTGTGGGATGTAAACGAACCAAACCTTTTATTTATAAAAAGTCAATGATGCGCCTCCGGTCTTAATGAGAGTTGGCTATTGAGTTTTTGCTTAGTACTTAGAGGTGGTAGAGTGAAGAGATTGGTTTTACTGCAATGTAGGATTTATGGATTTGATGAGAGTTAATGTAGTAAACATCTTATTTCGTAAGATGTAAGTATCGTCCTTATTTTTGAAAGCAAAGATGTAAAATACCCAAAAGAAAAAATTCGAGTTGAACAACGAAACTAAAGCTGTATCCCAATTCTCTGGTGAATGCATCAACCCTTATTAAAAAAAAAAATAATAATAATAATTAATTTGTGGACCGAAAATATTAAGAATCTTTCCCACTATTTGTCTATATTGTAAAAGTTGTTCAACATTATATATATCTTTAACAGTCCAATTGTCGTATATTTATTTTTCACCGTATCTATCCTTCTCACTAAAGCTTCAATTATTATGTCATTAACCGCTAATTGAAATGTTAAGAATCAACCCTTTTAATAAATTATCTACAATCAAATTTTCAATACGAAGTCCGAATTAAAAATAGTGTAAAAGATGAAAAAAAAAAACACAAATAAATTAATCCAATAACTAGTTATTAGGTAATTCGTAAAACTCTGTGAACTTTTGAAACGTACAGAAGAGTAACGAAGGTATGTTGTGCTTGATAAAATTGGCTTTAGGGCTTATCTCGTCTCTTTTGACTGAGACAATGCAAATGTAATAAGCTATTGAATTAGCCCCGGGTGAGGCCGAACAAGCTAATCGAATTTTCCGGAAGAGAAAAGTAAGTTTTCCTACATAGCGTAATCTGAGTGATTAAAGGTTAAAGTCTGTTTTCACATTTTTAACACTCTTGTATCTAGTTTGCACAATAAATAAACAGTTGAAAACATAACTTTTAAAATCAAATAGATATATATGTATATGTACAAGGTGCGACACGTTAGTAGTATAATCCCTTAAGGGCATATTCCTGAAGTTCCATTTCAAGTTACAGCCCATCAAAGTGAGTGAGCTCTAATTTGGAGGCATAACCACTTTAAGAGCTATAACTTGTGGCGCATACAAATCTTAAAGTTTTTGGGTACATCTGTGCAGTAAAAAAAAGTTATAGCGCATTAAACTCAAAATTATAAAAATTTGCGGTTCCATTTTTTTACCTAAAATGCATTTTTCTTAAAATTTTTACTTAAAAAATTTCCGGAAATTTTATGAAATTTTTACCTTTTTACGTATGATCAACAGATTTTGTAATAAAAGCCATTTTTTGCCTGCGAAAAAAAAATGGCCAAAAAGAAGTGTACCTATTGAATTACTCATAAAATCTCTTGGTTTTTTTTTGTGGTCCTGAGAAGGACCCTTTTGCAACAGTTTATGGAATGTTTATAGGAATTGTTCGAAGTGCCTTCCTTTTATTTTAATAAACTTTTGGCCGCCTTTAACCATTTCGGATGGCAGAATAACTGGCAGCAAAATTCTTCTCATCCATTCCTAAGCAGAACTTATATTTTCAGCTCCTGCATTAGGAGTAAAAATTAATGGTACTCCAGGTCGATTAAATCAAACTAATTTTTTAATTAATCGACCAGGATTATTTTTCGGTCAATGTTCAGAAATTTGTGGAGCAAATCATAGTTTTTGTTCGGCGGGACTTCAGGAATATGCCCTTAAAGGATTATATTGCTAAACTGGTACACTATGTATATAAATGATATAAGAGGTCATATGAGTTTTGGGGTAATCCTTTTGTGTCTGTTATTTCCTTCGTTGGGAAGCTTATGAAGCATTTGCCGCCCATTATATCATTTTATACTTTTATACAACCAAATTGTTAAAAACCTCTTAGATAAGATTTTCCATTGTGTCCTTTAGGAATCTTTGAAAAACACTAAATAATAAATCACACTTAAGCTGCCCATATTGACAGATGTGCGCATTGCACACTACATGGCATTGGTTCTGCCTAAAATTTACGATGAGCAAATAACGAAATTTGATAAAACTAAACTCGAATGTGATTGATTCAGTAAATGACAAAATCTCTGAGGAAACAATGCTGTTGGAGAACACATATTTCTGATGTAGGTAATTGGGAAAAAAGATTCCTTTTACCTTTGGATATAGATAGACTTCTGTTGTCAATGTCAATGTTTGGACAATGGACATTTCTAAAGCAATATTAAACATGGTGGTCTAAATATCCACCACAACTTATGGAAGATGTTAAAGCACAATGTCTGGTATTTCGCCGGTTAACACCTATTTCTTTCTTTTCAATAATTCGGAGATCATTTGGAGCTCTTCATTCGAAATGACATTATTTGCCATATTTTCCCAATTGAAACGCCGGTTTTCATGTCATTTCGATGGTTCATAGATTTAGTGCAAAATAACATAATAATAAAATATTTTCCAGGTAATGGTTCGAACTTATGACATAATTTGCCTCTTAAAACTTCTAAGAAATCGCTTCTATGGCCTTCACTATTCGGATTATTGGTTTCTCGATTGACATAAATAAAGCAATAGTGGATAATATGGTTACGACGATGGAATTTTAACATGAAATTGAGTTCCGGATTGGAACATGAACTACAATGTGGTGGAATTTGGTAAACTACAAGTTAACGAATAATTCTATCAACAGTGCAAACTGAGTTAGAAACACGCGCAACCCATCGATTCCCAGGCAACCATTCGATGACACCAGACACCTGCAACGACTGCAATTTTGAGTTCCGTTCATGAGAAACTACGATGTGCTGATTTAGCAATAAGAAAGTATTTAAGGTTTAGATTTTAAGTTCTAAGACATATTGTATTTTTGGAAGGCAGAAACGCTGCCAGAAATAAAGATTTTTTTTAATTAAATGAAATTGTAAGTGTTTAACTGGAGACATGGAGAACGGTTGGATAACCGAGAAAAGGACCTTTGCTGAAACACTTGCCTTCACTCTGGCGATGGAAGCAGCCATTCAGGCTTCCGAAGAAATACATCTCGTCAGGGAAATAGCATCTGGTGAATGCTCCTGCCCAAGACCAAGTTTTAGGCATCAAAATTCTCTGCGGGAAAGACTAAGTATGCGCAACTGGAACTGCGATAAAATATGACGTCTTCAAGGGCACTGTAAGGAACCGGTTCGACAAAAAGGCTGGCTTCACTGCGGTAACTAGCAAATAGATAGAAAACCGGCAGAATTGTCTACCAAGAGGTCTTACAATCTTTGCGAAGGCATTAGTTAGGAAATGCTTACTTCGCGGAGCAGAAGTCTTTAGCACGAGTTGGCAACCCCAGGTTAGTCATCCAACTCTCGCATGCTCTCGTATGCAATAAAAGTTTCCTGGTAGAAGTAGTTAGTGGTAAGGAAGCAAAAGAACAGGCTACTATCCATATGATCAGTACTGACGAAATCCGTTCCTCCCAACAAACAATTACTAAAATCAAACCAATATTAGCCTGGAGGAAATATGAGGAAAGAAAAAACTGGCATGGGATATCGGACCGAAGCCAAACTCTGAAGGCGTATTGGGCACAGTGGGACTCGCTTTATATTCAAAATGGTTTTCTGAAGGGAAAATGGGAAAGTGCAGATGGAACAGCATCTTTTATGCAACTAATAGTGTCACGGTTCAGAGCCAGCCAAGTGCCCCATGAAATACATGATGGAACATCAGGAGGTTATTTGGGAGTAAGCAAGATGTTGAACAAAGAAGACTTTATGTTGGCTAAACGCAAAATAAGATGGCGAGAGTTGGTGTAAAAAGCACATAAGATGTGCGGCTACAAAGGGCCCAAAAGTAAAGCCACAAAGACGAGTCCACCAATACAATATCAATATCAATATCAATATCAATATCAATATCAATATCAATATCAATATCAATATCAATATCAATATCAATAGCCATCTTAATCACTATCCCGTCTCCGGAAACCTTTAACAAGAACCGATACACCCTCATTTTTATTGTTACTTGATTTTCATTTCATTTACTTATTTCATGTGTAACAAGTAAGATGTTGTCTTTTATAGTACATAAATAACAAGATAAGCAACATTAACAATTTTTAAGTGTATTTATATATATAGGGTTTTCTAATAACGACTTGACAAATTTTTTTTAAATAAAAGGCAAACCATTTGAGATATTTCAAAAACTTTATTACTGGCTTGAAGTACAATCAAAACATTTATGAAATTAACTCGACTTCGTTCATATGGCCACCGCGGGCTAGTTTGCAGCGGTCGATTCTTTGGACTCAATTTTTAACGACTCGGCCACACATTTCGGCCGAAACGGCCGCTATTTCCCATTCAATGTTCGTTCTGAGCTCTTCTAATGTCGTCGACGTGTTGACATAAACCAATGACTTAACGTTGCCCCACAGAAAATAATCAAGCGGCGTTAAATCGCACGAACGAGGCGGCCAATCGACTGGCCAATGTCTTGAAATAACATGCTCACCACACTTACTCTTCAATAAATCGATTGTAGCGTGTGCTGTATGGCTTGTGGCACCATCCTGTTGAAACCACATGTCGTCCAAGTCCATGTCTTCCAATTCGGGCCAAAAATAATCGGTGATCATGGCGCAATAACTCTGACCATTTACAGTAACGTGACGATCGTTATCGTCGACGAAAAAATATGGCCCAATACGCCGCCGGCATGCAAACCGCACCAAACAGTTATTTTTTGTGGATGAAGTGGTGATTCATAAAGCACATTGATCCAAAAATGAGCCTCGTCACTGAAGATGATTTTGCGATGAAATTCATCATTTTAGCGCATCTTCTACAGAACCCAATCGGCTTCAATTCTTGAGTCAGCTTGATCTTGTATGGGTGTAAACCAAGACCCTTATGCAAAATACGACATAATGTGGTCTAAGCGATGCCCAATTCTTGAGAACGCCGTGGAATTGACTGATTTGGATCGTTTGCTACGGACGTCTGAACAGCAGCGATGTTTTCGACACTTCGACCAACCCGTTGTCTCACTGACACGACAACATCACACAACGAATATGTAGACTCAAATTTTTGCACTAAACTTGTTGTTGCGTGTCTACTAGGGCGAGAATAACGACCGAAAATTGGAGTTAACGCTCTTAAAGTTCATAATTTGCAGACGTTGCTCGTTCGTGTACTTGACCATGATGAAAATGTTGAGTTTGCTGAATAAATTGACAGTGACAGTTTGATGAATAGTGAAAGAGTGCGTTCACAAAATTAATTCAAAGTTGTCAAGTCTCTATTGGAAAACCCTATAGTAATGTTCTCTGCTCTCTCTGTATGTACACAATATGTTGTACTTATACATACATTGTAGTAGAAGTAATAAACTAATGGTAAGCTTTACTTTGCCTTACTATACAATATATAGTAACTGATTTTTTTTTTAATAATTTTTTTTATTATTATTATTATTTTTTTTTATTATTATTATAATTTTTTTTTTTTTTTTTTGAATCCACGGAGCAAGGAGTTTTTAATATCATACGAGTAGAAAATAAAACTCGACATTGGGCATTCATTTTTGATAATTCATGTAATATCAATGTTATTTACTAATAAATTTCGAGGGAAACACCAATGTTGCACCTTTATATATAGTACTGGTGCGGTGGCGCAATTTCCGACGTCAATTAAATTCTGCGTAACATATAACAGTATACAAGCTAAGATATTATTCATATTTACATCGTTGTGAAGAGTCATTATACTTAAAGTAGTAATTCTGGAGTTCTGCGTTTTCTTAAGCATAAAAATTCCAAAAACCATAAAACGTTTTTAGTGCTTGATATTCCAGAAGTTACTGCAGAAATGAAACAAGACGTATGAGCATCTGACAGCACAATGCAAAGAAGTTATTAATTACGTCCTTCTGAAAGAGATATTGACGAATGAATCTTTAAAAATGTGACCCATCAGCACTGTGCAATATTTTATAGGAAGAACTTCAGAGTTCACGGACATGATTCATTCATACATCTTTAACTTTGCTTTAATGTATATATTACTAAGAAATATCAAATCGCGCAAATGTTCAAATAGTTTTCAATTTTTTCACCCACATTCCAATGTACGAGCATTGAAGAGTTAAAGGCACTGTTTGGAATCTTATCCTTGACAGTAGCTTTGAACGATCAATCATTTTTATTTAGATAATATTATTTGTTGAGTTAGTAGGTTTTCGTCCATTTCTTTCGAATTAGCATTAAAATAATATAACTTATTTACCCGATTTAATCCTACTTGAAGTGTGCATCCGGACTCCGTTGTCGCTAGCGAAGCTTACCTCCATGGGTTGCGAACCCAGCAAGGTTGGTCGCTCATAGATCTTTTTAGAGACTGCTTCGACTTTCTTTCAGTTTGTAAGGTAAATAAAAAGTTTCCATAAAAGAACAATAATAATTTATTTAGCAAATAATTCGGTAGCCAACGTTATCGACCTATGGCGAATGACAGCACTGGCCTTAACATCGACCTGGAAAATCGAGTCCTTGTGCACAAATGAAATGAAATAGTGAACTGGCGATTTGACAGTGACAACCGACGGCATACCGAACGTTGTACTTCGACATCTCCCACCAGAAGCGGTGGAAATTTATACCACCCTGTTTAATAATGCAGTGAATAATGCCCATTATCCAGCGCATTTTAAAACTTCGGTGGTATATCCTATCTTCATAAGATATAAAGACACTTCCAATCCAGTGAATTTCCGGTCTTCTTCCAAATATCAGTAAGGTGTGCGAGAAGTTGATCATAGAGTTCTGCCTAAATGCGTTGAGGAAAAAACTATAGTTCCGGATAATCAAATCCGTTTCAAGGCAGGGCATAATGTCATTCCTGTCATTCTTATTTCCTGATATCCTATAACAAAGGCCTAAACCAGTGCACTGATGTCTGGCTGGACTTAAAAAAAAACCTTCGACACAGTATTGTTAGAAGGATTTTTTTCAAGCAGTTTGGGCATTAGTAAGCCGCTGCTGTATATTTTCTTACAATATGCTAACGGATAGACGGATCATCGTGAAAAATGGCGATGTGACCTCCACTGGAACATTTCACATTAAAAGCAGTCTGCAACAAGGTGCGGTAAGTTCGTCGATCCTGTTCAGCATTTACACAGGCATCTCATTGGTCCACTTTACCATGCAATGCCATAGCAGACGACTTAATTGCGTACAGATCAGATCCAAAGATTGAGGTCATTAATATATCCTTGTAACGTGACAATGTATTATGAGGAAATTCAAATAGTATGGGTCTAGCTCTTAGGACTCTTGAAGAAGGGTACAAATTTATACATCTAAGCAAATTCTCACTGTCAATGGTCACGCATATGTAGTATATCTTGAATCAACATGACATTATACATTTTTCTTCTCGATTGCATTCCAAGTGGGAGACATTTAGAACGGTAAAAATGATGAACTTTAGAGACATTATTAAAAAATAACGACGTAAAACAAATTTTAAGAACTTCTTTTGCACGTTTTCGATTCTACGTATGTTTGTAACAGTGAAACGACCCCAGACAAAACAAGCATATTCCATGACAGGACAATGATATAATACAATGTCTTTATAGTATAAGGATCTTTAAAATTAAAAAAGAAGTTGCTTTTAATAAACCCTAAAAGAGAATTCCCTTTACTAGCTATGGAATTAATATGTAAGTTAAAAGTTAACTTGCTATCAAAAATTAAACCAAGGTCTTTAATATCATATGCATTCTGCTTTTATTTGAAAAAAATTAACAGATAATGTGTAACAATATGATGCTGAGTTCTACTATAGCTCGTGCAAGTACACTTGTCTATGTCGAATCTTAAGTCGTTGTTCTGTCTCCCCTACTAGATAGTCTCAAACCTCGAGTAAAGCCAATGTATTGCGCTCTATCCTTCCAGCTCTTAATCCCTTCACTTTTTTGACCCGTCTTGTCTGTTGGGTCCGTTGTCGCTTTGGAGGAACGTATTCGCGCAAGACACTTGTGGATTCTTACAATCCCGAACTTCTTTTCAGGAGGTCCACCCAGAAACGACAGAGTCAGGCAGACGTCCTGGAACACTCTGAACATAAGGCGGATGGTCATATTATTTGGACTACACACCAAGAGCCAGATGGACAGTCTGAAACCCTCTGTGTAAATGAAACATCTACTGTCGCTTTGGAGGAACGTATTCGCGCAAGACACTTGTGGATTCTTACAATCCCGAACTTCTTTTCAGGAGGTCCACCCAGAAACGACAGAGTCAGGCAGACGTCCTGGAACACTCTGAACATAAGGCGGATGGTCATATTATTTGGACTACACACCTAGAGCCAGATGGACAGTCTGAAACCCTCTGTGTAAATGAAACATCTACAACCAGCACCAATTGCCTAGAGCCAGGCGAATATTTTTTTTTTTTATTGTCATTATTTATTTATTATTCTGTAAATTCCTTATATAATATAATTCAAATTCAATTCGTTTATAGTACATTAATCTATATAAAAATAAAATATAAAATTTAAGAAACTCATTTGACATTCTATATTTTCTATACTTCAGTAATGAAAATAGTGTTGTTACATTGTTACATTGCACTAAGCAAACATGACAAAACAAATAAATTATGTTTGTATGGGTGGGGTGACCCTCAAATAAAAAAAAATTGATACGTATTACTCAAATATTATATAAGCAAGCTTAAACAGGCATAAAAGAGAATAAATTTGCTATAGAACATCAAATAGTTGACTAGTATAACACTTGTTTCATTGGTTATACCAGATAGTCAATGAGAACAGATTCTAAGCTATCAAAGTTGAAATTCAGAAGCCAGGTTTTTACGAGTTTAAGAAGCAATCCAGGCAAAGTAATCGATCTGAACGATAAAGGAAGTTTATTAAATAAACGAAGAGACGCAATATAATAAAAATTAAGATAAGCAGTGGTATGAAAGGGTGGAACAGATACAGAATATGAAAAGTTTCAACGCAGGTTAAAGTTAGAAATCCGTCGGAAGTTGCGATTACCAGACTTCATAAATAAGGTCTTCAGCACCTTAAAGCAGTATAAATGTTGGACGGGAAGAATTTTTAGGTCACAGAACAAAGGGTAAGTAGAATATCTTCGAGATTTGCGGCATAATTTTCGTAGGATATATTTCTGAATTATCAAAAGAGTTTGTATTTTATTCCCATAAGCACCTCCCCAGCAAGTAATACCATATTGTCATTTTGAATGAAAATAGTAGAACGGATATTTCGCAAATAGAAAAAGTGTCTAAGCGTGCAACGGAAATAGTTCCTCAAAGCTTCTACATGATCAGAAAAGCTCATTCTTGAGTCTATGGTAAGCCCCAGGTATTTGAATTAATTAACGATATCGAAAACATTTATCACTGCAATTCAGGCTGCCATTAAAAGAAGGAGAAGATAAGCCAGACCCACAGTTACAGTTTGCAAACAGGAATCTTTGACACTCTGGTGCGTGAAAGTAAACATTCAGATCCAGATCAAGATAAGATGACAAACTAAAAATCATAATCATAGTCTTAGGACTTATAAGCAAGTTGTGTTTATAAAACCATAGGCTAAGGTACCAATTTAAGTTGGAAACCAGATCTAGGCGACTATTTAAACCATATGAGAAACCTATATCATCCGCAAAAGCTGTTCGAGCACCTTTAAAATTAAGTGTAAGAAGTGAGTTTATGTAGATTAGAAAGAGAATTGGACCTAGGACAGAACCTTGGGGTACCCCTAAGCTGAGAATCATAAGATCACTCCTGATTTCATAAATTTTTACTCTTTGTGATCTATTTTTAGGTATGATCTAAACCACTCTAACATTTTCACTCTGGCATTTTCAAGTTTATCCAGTGGAATAAGGTGATCAACCATATCAAACAATTTGGTTATGTCAATATAGTATATAAACCAGCAGTACACATTTTACCATCTAAGTTAGACATTATTTTGCCACAAAACTGTAGGAGTGCAGCCTCGGTTGATTTTCCCTTTTGAAAGCCAAATTGTGTAGCATTAGCGAGATAAATCAATATCCTATTTTTCACAAGCTTTTCAAAAATTTTTCTTATAACTGGGAGAAGTGAAATGAACCTATAATTACACAGTTCATGAGTAGAACCCTTTTTGAATAATGGGATAACATCAGCACACTTGAGGTCTTCAGCAAAAACTCCCTCAAATGTACATCGATGGAAGATGTAAGCTAGAACATCCATGATATGACAGGCAACTTGTTTAAGGTCGGGGTTAGAATAGACCTGAGGTAAGGTATGCCTGTCGTAAGAGGCGACTAAAATCCATTCGTGTTCCATAGGCATAACATAGCGTTATAGCTCTAAACGACCCGAGCTGAAGCATGAATGACGCTGAGGTAATGCATCCACGCATGGTTATCGGAACACCCCAGATGGAGGCTAACTGCGAAACCCAATAACCAGCCCCCCATCCAGAGGGCGGAGCAGGAGGGCTTGGCCGAAAAGGTCAAAGGAACCCCTATGAACTCTCTGTGAAAAGACGAGCAAGCACCGTCTTACAAGTAAGTGCTCCCCACCTCACAAAGTGGCAACGAGGGATACAGCAAGGAGTAAATGGCGAGATCCGGCGGTACCCGCCACAAGGTGACTGAGCCCAGTAAGGTCTTAATTATGGCATACTGGAAAAAATAATTGGAATGACAGCTATGAGGGCTGACGTTTGTCATATTCTGTTACCTGAGTAAGCAAAAGTGAAATTTTGCGGAAATGGCTTTCAGGCTAATTCTGCAAGCGCCCCCGTCCCGTTAAAACCTTGGCAGTTGGTGGTGTAGGTCAAGATGTAACATTCCTTGTAAAAACCGATTTGGCTCTGGCACAACACCTCATAAGGGTCTGTGTAAACCCTTGCACGGCCTTACTGCTTGCAAAGACAACCATGGAATCCTTAGGTTACTACATACTCGGACATCAATAACGACTTTGACAGGGGACCCAATTGAAATGAATTCAACAAAAATCAAATCAACGGAGGGAATATTAGTGGAAAAGAAAGTTAATGAGGAAAATCTCTTTCAAAGGAGCTCAAGGATGCTAAGGTCACCAGACGCCGCACCAGCACCTTTAGGGAGAAGCACTGAAAGCAGTGTTTTGTCTGCGACAAGAGAGACGGTATTTGAACCAAATTCGCAGTTATCTGCCTTCCACAAACTAGGTGAGCAGATACGGAAAGTGATATAAGTATTAGAAGATGGGAAAAGGCGTTCAATACATCAACCTATAAGAGACGCAATTGAAAGCATTAGATCCCTATATGAGATTTCTGCTATTCAACTGCAGGACGAAAAAGCAAAAGAGGTGATAAGGAAACACAACTCTTCACAAACCTCTCTCTGGCTGAGAAACGCACAAGAACCCAAGAAAAGGCAGGGTCAAAATGGCTAAACCTCGGAACCAAACAAAAAAAAAACCCAGGCGGTAGAGTCGAAGCAAAAAGAAAACAATATTGGAGGCATAACTCCAAGGATCAAGGAGAAGAACACCGCCATTCCGACAAAACAGAAGTCAAACGATGGCAAACAGTTGAGAAAAACTAAGAAGGAGACTAACAAAAAGAAGCTTGAGGCGAAAATAAGTAAGCCGGATGCGTTCGTCATCGAAGCAAGTGAAGGCTATCTTACGCGGAGATTCTTCGTACCATTAAAGCAGGCCCCAAACTAGAAGCTATTGGAAAAGCGGTATCCAGGATAAGAAGGACCCATAAAGGAGAGCTCCTAATACAGCTCAAGGAAACTGGAAATAAGACAGAAGAGTTTAAAAGTGTCATTGGCGATGTTTTAGGAGAGCGAGCGAGTGTAAGGACACTCACACATCGCACTTATATCGAGCTAAAAGACATCGACGATGTCACCGGAAAGGAGGACATTTGCGAGGCAATAAGGACTCAACTCGGAGTGGAACTACAACCAGCAGACATATTATCCTTGCGAAAAGCGTACGGTGGAACCCAAACAGCAGCTATTGGTCTTCCCGTCGGATTGGCAAAGAAACTGTTATAGTTATTGGATAGACTATTTGTCGCATTCGAGAGCGAACACTTCTCTAAAAACGCTTCAAATATCTTGAATTTGGGCATATAGCCAAGCATTGCAAAAGCAGTGAGGACCGCTCCAAGTAATGTAGAAGGTGCGAAACAGAAGGCCACATAGCAAAGAACTGCGATAAAGAGCCATTATGCATGTTCTGTAGAAAACAACACCCAAACGATTCGAAGCATGTAGCCGGAAGCAGTAAGTGTCTGTTTTTTTAGGAAGGCAACAACAAGAAAACATGAAGATAAAACAGATTAACTTAAATCACTGTAGAATTGCACAGGATATAATGACACAAACGGCTAGAGAAGAAAAAGCGGACGTTATTTTGATAAGTGAACCGTATAAAACTCTGGACAGCAATATATGGATCTGCGATAGGACAAAGCATGCTGCTATATGGATATGTGGAAGGCATGCCTTTGGCTTTGCACGGGCCAAAATAAATGGCATGGGCAACAGAGAGGGGTAGCAGACTTACAAACGCCAGAGGCCGTAGTCTGCTAGAAAGTTTTGCAACTCTTAATATAGGCATTGCAAACCAAGGTCGTGCAAACACATATCGTAAGGCAGGAACGGGCTCGATTATTGACATTGCGTTCGTTAGCAACTCCTTCTCGCGAAATATAAAATGGCGGGTCAGCGAAGAATACACGCACAGTACAGAGTACCGTGCAACGCGCTAAACTAACGGGCCCAAGATGGAAGGACACACACTTCGACCTGGACGCGTTCGAAGAAATGATAAATACCGGAAACATAATTCAAATCGAAACAGCTAAAGCCTATATACAACAACTCGTCCGCATTCTCACTACTGCGTGCGATGCATCATGTCCAAAAGAACGGGTACTAGAGGAGGAACACCATGCTACTGGTGGATCGAGGAAATAAAGAAGCTTAGAGCAAAGTGCTTAAAAGCCCGACGCAAAGTCCAAAGATCTAGGAGAAGAGATCGCTTTGCAGATTACCTTATTGGACTAAAATAGCAAGACGCAACCTAAAAAAGGCAATCACGGAGAGCAAGATAAGATGTTTTAAAAAAATTTGTGAAGAAGCCGACATAAACCCTTGGGGTTTAGCATACAGGATCGTCATGGCTAAGGTAAAGGGCAGCAGGTCGCTGCAAATAACATGTCCAGCAATCCTAAGCTCCATAGTAGAACACCTTTTCCTCCGAAGTACATCTACTATGTACCATATCATTAGGGAGACCAACACGGAGGACATCCCAATAGTCACAGCGGATGAACTCATAAACTCATGCAGGAAGATAGACGACAGTAAAGCGCCCGGACCTGATGGCATACCAAATAAGGCACTAAAAGCAGCTATTCATAAGCGGCCAGACATGTTTATAGAAACAATTCAAAAATGTCAAAAATGTCTTGAAGAAAGAGTTTTCCTCTATGCTTGAAAACTACAACACCTAGTCCTGCCTCCAAAGGGAAACAAGCCACCTGCGAAACCGTCCTCGTATCGTCCAATATGCCTTTTAGACACAATGGTAAAGATACTGGAACGGATAACATATGCTAGACTGCTCGCGGTAGCAGAAGAGAGAGGAGCACTATCAGACTTTCAGTTTGGGTTCAGAAAATCGCGGTCTAATGTTCAAACCGTAAAAACTGTGGAGAAAGATGGCGGTATGGTACAAAAAAATACTGTGTAGTGATGACTTTGGACATCAAAATTGTCGTTAACTCGGCAAACTGGGCGTTCATCAGAAAATCACTAGCCAGTATGAATACGTCATATTACTTGCTGAGGATAGTATAAAACTAATTTACCAACAGAAAACTAAGGTATGAAACTGATGAAGGGTTGAAATATTGTACCACAGCGTTTCAGCTGGGGTTCCACAAGGATCAGTACTAGGTCCGCTCCTATGGAACATTTTGTATGGCGGATTGCTAAGGCTTATGTTGCCGAGAGGAGTTCAAGTAATCGGATTTGCAGACGACATTGCCGTCGTTACAGTGGGAAAAGTAATAAAGGAGATAGAGTCAGCCACAAATGTGGCGATTATTCGCATCAAAGACTGGCTAGTATCCACCGGTTTAGAATTATCGGACCATAAAACGGAAGGCGTCTTAGTTACCAGTAGAAGAATTGTGGAATACGCCAATATACGGGTGGAACATGAAATAATCCGATCGAAAGACTCAATCAAATACCTGAGAGTAATACTTGATAACAGATTGCAGTTCAAAGCACATGTAGAGTACTCCAGTAACAAGGCTTTACTGCTGCAAAGAGCACTTTCTAGAATACTACCAAACATTGGTGGACCTGGACATGATAGGAAGATTCTGCTATCTAGAGTAGTCAGCTCAGTCCTCTATTACGCTGCTCCGGTCTGGGCGGGGGCACTCACCATAAAAGCAAACAAGAGAAAACTGTTGTCCGCATATCGGCTCAGTGTATTAAGAGCTATCTGTGGATTTCGAAAAATCTCGGATGAAGCAGCCTTCGTGATAGCAGTAATGGTTCCGATCGACATTCTAGCGGACGAGGTGTTGAAAATTTATAATAGAAGAACCCCAGGGCGACAAGATGCAGGTGAAATTGCAAGAATAAAAGGAGAAGCGCGAGCGGCTTCAGCAGCCCTATGGCAATCCAGGTGCACCTAGTGGTGTGGATTAGTACGTAGGCGCACTATTTTTTGCGCAAAAAAAAAACTTGTTTAAGGAAGATATTAGAGATACCATCGACACCACATAAATAAGTATTCCTTAAAGTGCCGATAACTTTTAAAACTTCAAGAGGAGTAATGGGCTCAAATGCAAAACTATAAGAACACATTGGTGCAGTAAAGCAATCAGTAGTCAAACAGAAACGACAAGAAGGTTGAACGGGAAATGGTTGCATGCTGGTGGCTATTTTCGTAAAATAGCAGTTAAATGCATCTGCAATGACTAGCTTATCAGATACAACACAATCATTGACACGAATAACAGTCGGTTTTTTTGCAACAGAGGATTTGTTTAAGATACTGTTAACAATTTGCTATTCACTTTCTAAGTTACCTCTAGCAGAATTGAACTTAGAACGGAAAAAGTTATCACGGCAAATTGGAATTTTCTTTTTGAGTTCAGTACACACATTTTTGTATTTGCTATTCAAACACAGATTACCAGGATACTTAAAGCATTTAGTTCTAAGTTTGTTTTTAGCTTTAACATCGTTCAATAAGTAATTGGAAATCCAAGGTTTAAGAATTTTAAAAGATCTTTTAGGACTTAAGATATAGGAACAACTCAGAATATGCTTCTTAAGACAATCAACAAACATTGCAAAGGAAGCAGAAGTATCAGAACACAGATAGACATCTTCCCAAAACTCACAAGAAAGATTTTATTTGAGCTTGTTGTAGTTTATCTTCGTTACCCTGTCAGGAGGTTCAGAATTCAAATGACACATTTTATCGGAGATATTAAACAAGAACCCAGTCATAGAGTGATCAGTAATCTTTAAATCAATAACGCATTTCTCACAGTTACTGAACGAACGATTCCAGAACCGTGCATAAATATGGTATAAGCATCTACCTGAGACGAGTCTAGTAGGTTCATTGAGGAAACTTTCTAGGCCATACGATGCTAACAATTCCATATAGCTCGGTAAAATTTCACTTTTTTCCAGAATGTTAATATTGAAGTCACCTATTACAATGACATTATCTGATTTTTCGTTTTCTAGTAGACAAGAAAATTCTTCTATAAATGTCGAAACATTAAACATATGTAATCTATAAACATATACAAAGACATAGATCTCATGGTTAATTTCAATGGAAACCTTTAGCATATCAGCACTCGAACAATCAACGCAAAGGACCTCGTGAATTATATTCCACTTTCTCTCTTATAAAACAACCAACACCACCCGCAGCGTAATATTCATATGTGTTAACAAAAAAATTATAGCCGGACAAACAATAATAGTTTTTCTCAAACTCGTAAATCCAGAAAGGAATCAACATGAGTGACATGAGCTGCGTAATTTTCTCTTAGTCTTCTGATATTTTGATGGACAATGAAGAACTTATTATAGCAAAAGGAACTCTCTGTTAAGACATTATCAAAATTAAAGCTGCGAAGATCAATGGAAGAAAAGTCATCGAATACATCATTTTCATAAATCATTTTTTCAGATGGAAAAAAAGATTCAAAAATGCACTAAATAAGTGCCAGATCACTAAATGATCTAACTGAGATGACCTTTCCTACCTCAACATTTCTGACAAGAATTTTATTTTCTTTGAACCACACATATTTAACATCTTTCAGATTTCTAGTCTCTTTCGCTTTTATGAAAAGAGCTTGCGTATATTTAGTGAGAGAATCATTAATATAAATCCGGTTCCCCTACTGCAGCTGTTGAGTTTGATTTTGTTCGTCTTCTTTGCGATCATTATTCCTTGCTTCGTTTGTTGATCAGAAAATTTTACACAGATGGTCGGTCTAGCGACAAAGGTGTCTGCATCGCTGTTAGTTTGATGTAGCATCTTTCAAATTTATTGTCAGGATCGATAGAGAGATCATTCTTTTGGAGTTGGTTAGCCTTGGTCTTTAGTCTCAATACAATTGCTGATAAGATGTTGTTGCTGCCAATTAAGTTTACTCTCCAAGAAGTCCACTCTCTTCTTAAGCTCTGTATTCTCTGATTATATTAAAGAGTGTTGTAAAAAGCGGTGGTTAGCTTCCTCTAAGTTCGACAGCTTGTTGTAGAACTTCTGCAACTCTCTGGAGCACCTACCACATAACTCATCCATAAAAGTAGAGGAGCAAACGAAACACACGGAAGTCTATCGGGTTCACCTTTTCAAAAGTTATAACCTAAGACCCTTAGATACTGACTTGGTTCCCCTTTCTTAGTCTTAGATATATGAACAATAAACATTCTTTGACACTTCGACTTATTTCAGGGATCAATGTCGAGGTAAGAAGGGGTTATTTAACCCCAAGGAAATGTTCACTTAGGCCAAATTAATTTCCAGAATTCGGAAATTTCCCCGAGGAGCTACATAGTCAAAATGGCACACTTGAGTGTATCAAAGAGCGGTCTAGCGGTGCTCCAAGACATGGTTACACTCCAGCCAGATAGCGGAGCGCTATACATATATATCAAACATTGGGCTTGCTAAGAACCGAGCAGATGTAATGCACGAATGTGTGTGTGGGTGACCAAATGTCTGAGTGGACATATGTCGAATCAGGGCGGCTTTTTCTTGGTTGAACACAACAAGGTCGGCCTTCCAAGATACTGAGATAGTGTACCGACGGCTGATGCGCCTATGGTTGCCCATCACTCTCTCAGGATTTTAACTATTCAGGAATGGGAAGGTGTGAAGTGATGAAGGCGAAAGTATTCACGGGAAAAGAGTCCAGCTTGTTATGGTTAGATTTCACTGCAACACCGCTAATCCTAGATTTAGATTTTTTTTTTTAAGATTTAGATTTTACATTGAATAACATAACTACTACATTGAATAAAAATAGAGTTGAATGTCAAACTATTTATGTTAAAACGATAAATTAATTAGGTGGGGTGAATAAACAGCATAATTTAATTTAAAAATAACTATTACACCAAAATATTAGAGAAAAAGGATTTTATCCTATCGTAGGTACAGTAAAATAACCAATTTTTTAGGGATTTTAGAAACGTTCTGGGTATTGCTAGTGTTCTAATCGATTTCGGGGGTTTATTAAATAAACAATAACAAAGAACAGAATAAAAATTATGGTAGGCAGTGGTACGAAACTTGGGTATATTTAACATGTTTGAAAAGTTTCCACGCAGATTATAGTTTGAAATTATGAGAACATTGCGATTACCAGATATCATAAAGAACGTTTTTAAGACTTTAAAATAATACAAATGACGAACAGGAAAAATTCTTAAATTACGAAACAAAGGAAAGCTGAGATATTTACAAGGTTTGCCAGAAATTTTTCTTAAAATGTACGTTTGTAGATCTAGAAAGAGTTTGATTTTAGATTGATATCCACGTCCCCAACAAGTAATTCCATATTGTATATGGTTTTCTAATAACGACTTGACAACTTTTTTTTTTAAATAAAACGCAAACTAATTAAGATATTTCAAAAACTTTACTATTGGCTTGAAGTACAATCAAAACATTTATGAATGGAACTCAACTTCGTTCATATGGCCACCGCGGGCACGTTTGCAGCGGTGGATTCGTTGGACCCAATTTTCAACGATTCGGCCACACATTTCGACTGAAACGGCCGCTATTTCGCATTCAATGTTGGCTCTGAGCTCTTCCAACGTCGTCGACGTGTTGGCATAAACCAATGACTTAACGTAGCCCCACAGAAAATAATCAAGCGGCGTTAAATCGCCGGCCCATGTCTTGAAATAACACGCTCACCATACTTACTCTTCAATAAATCGATTTTAGCGTGTGCTGTGTGGCTTGTGGCACCATCCTGTTGAAACCACATGTCGTCCAAGTCCGTATCTTCCAATTCGGGCCAAAAATAATCGGTGATCATGGCGCAATAACGCTGACCATTCACAGTAACGTGACGATCGTTATCGTCGACGAAAAAATATGGCCCAATAACGCCGCCGGCATGCAAACCGCACCGAACAGTTATTTTTTGCTTATTGACGAACCCATTGAGCCAAAAATGAGCTTCGTCACTGAAGATGATTTTGCGATGAATATGACTCCGTATATCTGTAGAAAATTTTTATAATTTGCAGACGTTGCTCGTAAGTGTACTTTACCATAGTGAAAATGTTGAGTTAACTGAATAAATTGACAGTGACAGTTTGATGATTAGTGAAAGAGTGCGTTCACAAATTAAATTCAAAGTTGTCAAGTCCCTATTGAAAAACCCTATAGCTTTGAATGGAATATTCCACAGTTAATTTAGATTAAGAGCTTTGATAAGCAGACATTACGCAAATAATAAAAATACCTTAGTCGGAAATATGTCATATCAGTGTCTAGGATAAGCTCTAAATACTTAAATTCATGAATACTCTCTGTCAAAAAACACTTATCACTAAAGTTTGGACTACTACAAAAGGTAGACATCACTAAAACAGCTGCGGACAGCCGACTTAAATACAACAAACACGCCACTCATGGTAGTGCGAAGTCTTTGGTTCAGTACGATAGAAGAAAGTCGCGACATGAGGCACCAACAATTTTGGTGGCTTGTTGAAGGAGAGGAAACTTCTCATCCAATTCCTCGAGTACTAGATGACTCTCCATAGGCAGCCTAGTTTTTTAGCCGAGGCCGGCTTACATAGATTTAGGTAGGTATAGAGTAGTTTTAAAAAAATAATAAAAATAATAAAATAAATTGTATGGTGTGTATACAACAAGACAGTTTAAGTAGATTAAGTAGTTTCTGCTTTTGGATGCAGATTTCCACATCTTGTAATACATCATTATATCATCGTATATATTGAGATTAGCGGGTGTGGAAAATCAGGTGATATGGTCTGATGAGCCTGTTTAAAAAAGAAAAGGGCGTATTGTATGGAGTTGAGCGAAACTAGTCGAATGGCAACTGGTAGTGTTGGGTGAAATTTAAAAAGAAAGGGACAGTTAAGAAGCGCTGGTAAAGGTGGTCGGTCGAAAAGAAAATTTTGAGTTCTGAAGTGGAAAAAACCAAACCAAACAGTTCTGTTATCTGGGTGGCTTTCCGTTTACAAGACAAACAAAAAAAAAAAAAAAAAAATGCACTGATATAGGGAAAATAAAAACCTAGATTATTTTCTTGTGCGTGAATAAAAATAAATAAATAGAATAGACAGAAACTTTGAACTAATTTTCTTGGTGGCTGGAAAGCGCTTGATACTTCGTTTTATTTGTCTTTTTTTTGTTTCAGAGTTGTAACCAGCATTATTGGTTTGACTTTAGAAGAGAGACTACTGGAGTTAAGAAGATCGGAACGAACCGAGCCTGGCTGGAAGAAGCTATACATACCAGATAAGCTTACTTTGTTTAATATGTAACACATGGGCTGAAAAGTCAGTGCCGTTTGATAGTAAAACACAAATATTTTCCAAAATTCAACTTTATTTATCAATATAGTTGCCTTCGAGGGCGATACACTGATTGAAACGATTTTTCAATCTTTCGATACCAGTTTTGTAGTACGATTTCGGCTTAGCCTCAAAATTTCGGCAATTACCTCTTCATCGGTTTCAAATCTCTTTCCAGCGAGCAGTCTTTTGAGGTCTGCGAAAAGGAAATAGTCGCTGGGGACCAAGTCTGGAGAATACAGTGGGTTTTTGGCCGTTTTGGACTCAGCTGACTGCCGACTTGACTCTGGTGTGAAGTTATGGAGCCAAGTTTCATCCATTGTCACATACCAACGCAAAAATTCGGCTTAATTGCGGTTGAATAGCTTTAAACACTCCTCTGAATCATCAATACGTGGTTGTTTTTGGTCGACTGTGAGCAAACGCGGCACCCACTTTGAATAGAGCTTTCGCATGTCCAAATATTCGTGTATGATATATCCAACACGCTCTTTAGATATGTTCAGAGCCTCAGCTATTTCGATCAACTTCACTTTACTGTCATTCGTAATCATTTTGTGGACTTTTTTGATGTTTTCATCCGAAACAGCCTATTTTGGACGTCCACTGCGGGCATCATCTTCGGTGCTTGTATGACCACTTTTAAATTTTTCAATCCACTAGCGAATGGTTCGTTCGGCTAGTGCAGACTCCGGGTAACACTTATCAAGCCATTTCTTTGCATCGGCTGCATTTTCTCCCACCAAAAAACAACGATAAACACTTCACCGACAGCTGTCAAATTTATACACGTATCTTTTGAAGGTTGGTACTAACTGAAAATGATATGGATTTGATTCAAATGGTGCCCTTTCTTAGAAACGGCACTGACTTTTCAGCCCATGTATTATATTATTCATATGTATACGTACAGTGGTTCGTTTAATACATAACTCTGGTTCGTTTCCGCGATTTTGTGGAGGACTATAATTGTGTTCTTTTTTTTTTCCTGTTCTTTATTCTACTCATTATTTTTTATATTTATAAAATAATATTTAGCCATTTGAATTGTTAAGGTAGAATTAAGCTGGATTGTAAGATTGAAATTTTTTTATTGATCGTACTAATTGATTTAAAGGAACGTTTGTAACGTTGGGAAAACATTTTTTTGTTTTGTCGTAGTAAAGAAATCGCGAATCCCACATTTAATGGCGATTCTGAGTTTGAATAGTTAAGCGAAAGAGCAATTGCGTTGCGCCCACATTTTTAACACCTTGACCTATGACCATTCAAGGTGGTGGTCGGACACCCTTTTGTGGTACGACGCTTTGGACGGAGAATTTGGCGGTAGCAAATACAACTTTTTGATGCATTTTTTGTAGACCTAATTAGCACACAAAAAGGAACACATAACATCGACGACTAGGAAAAAACGTCACGATAGACAGTCTTGTTTATTGCGCAGAAGCTTGACCACTGACGAAAGCGGAGGCTTGCAAAAAAAGTTTTGCAGGTCATTTTCGGCTATTTCATCAATGGAGGAGATGTTTCAGCAGCGAATTGTACGGGCTGTACAGCGATATCGAACTCGTTAGAAAAGCTCGGATAACCCAGCATAGATGGCTTATTCACATTGAATGCATGGAGATCAGTGCCCTAGCTTTGGATGTTTTCGGATTCTCTCCCAACGTGGTAGACGACGACCCGATATTTGGTGGTGCACACAAGTAGTAAAGGACTTCAGCCAACTTCGTGTCGCAATTAGGGGCAGCTAGCAAAGGCCCGTGCTAGCTGGAGAGGCTTGTTGGCTGAGACCTTGTACCACACTGGATTGTAGCTCCATCGCAGTAATCTTTTAGGCATGTAACAATTAAAAGTATGAATAGAGAATGAGTTTAAATCATTTATGGTACCTTAGGTTTTTATATTTTTACTTTACTGGTTTTAATACAATAGCATTGGCAAGGTTTTCGTACTACCTACCCTAATTGAGGCCACCAAACACAACAGTCGCGACTTTAGGGATGTTGCTCAGCAGCACCAGCAATTTTGGTGGCTGGTTGAGGAAGAGGGAGCTTCGTTGACGAATTCCTCAAGTACTGCGTAGCTTCTTTATGTAAAGCAAAGTGGGTCAGCCTAATTTTTTACTCCTTACAGTTTTAAGGTAGGATTAAGTTAGATTTAAGAAAAAAAATATAAAAAAAAAACAAAAAATGAAAAAAGAAAACAAAAAAAAATATATGTGTACATATATTTATATATTAAGTATATACATATTATGTATATATATATAAAATGTGTGTATATATTAGGTATTAAATGTAAGTAGGTTAAGTTTATTAAGATTTATTTTAAGGTAGTTTCTAAGTTTTAGTTTTAGGTTTTATATTATAACAAAAATGGTCCATTTACTGAGTTTTTCCTTAACTCATTTCTTAGTTTTAGTTGTAAAAATGTAAATAATAGATAGACTGTAAGATACGTCGAAAGACATAGTTTAAGTGTTAGGTTTAACATAGAGTGCCCGCATGGGGCCAGAAAGTTAGATTAAGATAATTTTAAGTTATTTAAGCTAATTTTTAAACATTTTTTGTCTAGCATGTAAGAATTAATGAATTAAGAAAATAAAAACGCGCTTAAACTGTAAAAAAAACTGGTTTAATAACCGAGAGGATTTTAGTTCTAGCCCCGGGGATTAGTGAGAGAACCAAGTGTGTTTTTTTTTTTTTTTACATAGTTTTACCCATCAAGCTATGGCATTAGACTAAGCGTTACATGTTATAGCGGTAGAATAGTTTTCGGTAAATAGTTTAGCTAGCTGAGGTCAGTTGTTTGGATCATGTATGGGATGATAAAAAAACTGACCAACGAACGGGAGAAAAATAGGAGCCACGTCGGTCGAGAGCCACGAAACAGGTCGATCGAGAAAAAAAAACCTAAGTTCGGAACACAACAAAAAACTGAAAACGAGGAGAATGTGGAGTGAAATCGAGGAAGTGTAGAGTGGTTTCCTGTTTTTTTTTCGCTTTTTTTTAGAACTTTCCCGTGGATTCGTCGGGGCGTATCAATCCGGACATTAAGATTGTAACGAACAAAAAAAAAAAAAAAAAATAAATAAATAAATAAATAAATAAATAATAAGTCAAGAAATAAAAGTGATAGTACCAGGAAAACCGTCCGGGCATATGAATTCGGACCTTTGGACTGTAGCGAACAAAATAAAACAAAAAAAAAAAAAATAAATAAATAAGTCGAGAGAAGAAAGTACTCGTGCCAGGAAAACCGTGCGTGCGTATGTAGTTGCATATGATCATTGCATGGATCATATTTGGAATTAGGAGATTTGTGACTCGTAAGTAGTACAGAAAAAAGGAAAAGAAAAGTTCACTAGTGTTAAAAGACCAAACCCCAGATGTGCTTTTGGTAAGCGAAACTAAGCTAACCAAAAGACACAAAAACACAGAAAATATAAAATAATACGAAGAAACCGACTCAATTCCATACAAGTAGGAGGTGTTGCGATCTTCGTAAGAAAAGGTTTAAGTTTTAAAAGAATATACAGTCGTGTAGTGCGTAGGTTTTAGGTGCTTGAAGCATGCATCGTGTATATCCTTCTTTGTAGTGGTTATACATGGTGTCTGTTTATGCACCTGGGGCTACTTATTCCAACCTATTCATCTCAGAGCTCGAGACAATTCTGAGACTGGAATTGAAGGAAAACTATTTTATTATCGGCGGAGATTTCAACGCTAAACATAGATATTGGGGAAATAATACTACACACTAAACACTAGAGGGAACCTACTATTCAATTGGTGGGTTCAGCACAGTGTGATGTACTGACTCGGCCTTAAGGCGACGGATAGTACGTCGTTTCCTAGCCACGGCTCCTATTTGGAACTCCTGTTGTTTGACACACGGATACAACTGATAGGTACGAACCAACAAACTGTGAACTGTCTTCGCACTTTTGTGTATGATAGTGACCATTGCGGTCTTAGTACCGAAATAACCGTTCCGAACGAAAATGCGGAATTGGATGAGTTTGTCCAAAGGCATTCCTACAACTATGGTAAGGTGCGTCGGACACACTTTACTCGAATTCGCTCTACCCACCGTCCAATAGAAATTTGTCAAACGAGGAGATTGACAGATATCTAAAACTAATTTACAAGACAATTAAACAAACAATGGACAAAACGATACGTCGGTATCAATACACTGACAACGAAGACTTGTTCCGCAATTCAACTATAGACGCACTGCACCAACATAAAAGTAGACTGCTGACAAGACTTAAAACCTTGTACAGACAGTTTAATGACGGACATAACTTCGGAGAAAAAAAAACTTCAGAACATTAATAAAAGAAAATTACAGAGCTTCTGTAAGTTTGCATTGGAACAATAAAATTCGAGCTGTAAACATTAACAACCCGAATATGTTTCTGCAAATAAGTAAAATATTTCGGAGGAAAGATCAAAATGACCTTTTATGCCTTAAAATCGCCCGAACGACAGACAATACACGCATACTTTCAACAGCAGGCATAGATCCAAATGAGGCTGTTGATTATGACAACTTCTTTGTGATCGAGGATCAGCAGAAGAAGGTCGAGGCTGTAGGAACAGACTTTCCAGAAAGTGTACAAGACGAATGACATCATTGGTCCGAACCACGACCTGGAAAATCGAGTCATTTTGCACAATTTCTACCTTCGAAATGAAATAGTGAATTGGCGAATCGAGAATTCTGGTTTCACCCAGTTCAGTGACGAGAATATGGCAAATAATTTCATCGCCAATGATGACACGTTTATTTCGAAGAAAGAGCTTCAAACGATCGTCGACACAATTAGAAGTAAGAAATCAGTGGAAACCGATGGAATACCGAATAGTGTGGTTAAAGGGACTCTTCTACAAGACTGGACATTAATAAGCAACTGCAGTATATTATTTTCAATATGCTCACTGATAGACAGTTCATCGTGAAGAATGGCGATATGACTTCCTCTGGTACATTTCACATTAAAAACGGTCTGCAACATTCGCCGATCCTTTTCAATATTTACACAAGTGATCTGATAAGTTCACTTCAGATCAGGTTCAAAGATTGAGGGTTTAAATATTTTGCAAAATATTTTGCAACGTGACTTCGATAAAATTAAACGATAAATTGCTCTGGCCAGAGCCAAAGGTGCTTTTGTTCTTACAAAGAGACTGTTTTATAGCAGACAACTCGATGCGAGGGTAAAAGTGATCTGCTACATGGCCCTTATCCGGCCCATACATGTATTGTTGTCCCGTGTGGTTTAACGTGAGAGCAAGTCTTTTGGAAAAGATTTGGGTGTTTGAGAGGGCTTGCCTTAGGGCTTGTCTTCGCCTATACTGAATACCAGAGTGTGAGCAGATAAAATTCTATCCTAACGAGGTCTTGTACAATAGGGCGAACCTACTAAGAGTGGACTATTTTGTTATTAAGTTGATTCGAAGGCACGTTGCAAAAGCAATGACCTCTTTGAATAACCTGATCTCCGGGGCTTACTACCCCAATTATATGTATGAGTGCGCTTTGACGGCTTTATTCCTCCAGAGGCGTTCCTCTACCTGGATAATAGGTCGGTAGGGAGTCGCGACATGAGGGATGTTGCTCAGCAGCACCAACAATTTTGGTGGATTATTGAAGGAGAGTAATCTACCTCGTCGAATTCCTCTAAAGCAGGATAACTCCATTAAGGAGAAGAGTTGGTCAGCCTTATTTTTTAGCTGTGGCTGGCTTACATACCATCTTAAGGTAGGTTTAAGATGGTAGTTAAGAACAAAAAATTAAAAAACCAAAAAAAAAAAAAAATAAAAAATAAAAAATACAAAAATAAATAATAAAAAAAAACAGAGGTAGGTAACCTTCTACAAAAAAAAAGAATAATACCTAGAATAAAGTAGTTTAAGTAGGCTAAGTAGATTAAAATTCATTTTAGGTAGTCTTTAGTTTTTAGACTTAAGTTTTATATTATTGTATATTAAAAAATGTTAATTTACTAAGTTTTTGAATTTAAAAAAAAAATTGTTTTCTTAGTTTTAATTATATTTAATGCAAAATAAAAAATATCGGTATGGCAAGTCGAAAAACAAAATTGAATTGTTAAGTTTAACTAAGAGTATCCGCATGGGGCCAGTAAGTTAGAATAAATTATTTTTTTTTTTAAATAATTTAAGCTAATTTTTAAGCGTTTTTTTGTATAGTTTGTAAATATCGATGCATGAATTTAATAAAAATCCATATAAAAAAAAAAATAATTAATGAATGAGAAATCGGATCGGAGCTTTCTCGTCTAGGTTCAAATCTGAGTAGCGGCCGTAGATTTATATATATATATTTTTTATTCTTTTGTTGTTATTTTTTGAATACATTTTTATTTTTCTTTTTTTTGATTGCATATTTGGTCATATAATATATATACATATAAATTTTTTTCTTTTTTTAAATAAAAAAAAAATAGATTGTATTAAGTTAACATAAATACCTAGTGGTTTTTTTTTTGTTTCTTTTTCTTACGCTTTTAAGTTGGAAGCGTCCTAGGGGGGTATCTTCCGTTTCCACAGTGTGGCGATAATGTATTGTTTTTGTTTTGGTGGTTTCGAATTTTTATTTTTTTTTTTTGATTTGTTTTAGACTTTGGTTAGTGGATCGCGGGTTTTACTGGCAGAGTCGCGATCCGACGCCGTAGAGCTTTTGGGGACAAAGGATAATCGCTAAATAACCATCGATAAATAACCACGACTACTTTTCCATCGAGCAGTCGGCAACCTTTGTTCTTGATACCGCGGAGGATGAAACAACGGTAACATCCTGACTTCATGAAAACAAAGAAAAATGAGTCTGCATAATGTCCAGTTTTTTGTTAACAATGTTTTTATTAGCCTTAAGTATAGAAAATAAATATTATAAAATAATATGTTAATTAGGTCCAAAGACATATGTACATGTAAGAATTTAGAGTAGCTTAGAGTGCCCGTGTGGGGCCAGTAAGTTAGTATAAGATTGTTAAGTAATTTTAAGCTAGCATTTAAGCATTTTTTTTTAGTATGTAAGAGTTAATGATTAAGAAAATAAAAAGCATATAAAACTGATTGGGAAAACCATGCGACTTAGAACAATTCATATGTAATTTGGTGGTGGCGCCATTTTACACACATTATAGTGTAAGACAATCTTTCTTGCTTCCGCTTCCCAAGTTTTTTTCTTTGTGTTCAAACATAAACATGTGTAATAATCGTGAAAGGGAATTAAAGCCAAAGAAAAAGATTTTTTTTTTTTTATGGGAAGGTGAGAAATCTTCATAGACACTATAGGCCCGGAGCCTTTAGTAGTGTGAGATTCTTACTCACTAAAAAACACCTCACTTAAGTAAACCACGACTGAGTTCACACTCAACAAGCAGTTCTTCTATCGCATTTTATTTTATTTTTATAAGATATCTTGCAGGCGATTTTCCATTGAAAATCGCTAATCACCGCGCTAGATCGAGAGGTTTAGTCCTTTTCAGACGGCGCAATAAATTTGTCTCGTCGAGGATATGTTGAATAGAAATATTCGTATGACCTTGTAATCGATTATTGTGTTTTCGCGCAAACATTTTAATTACGTTCTGAACGTTTTCGACTCCTAAGTCTCTGTGGATATCATCGTTTCTAATGTACCACGGCACATTAACAATACCTCGAAGAACTTTGTTTTGGAATGTCTGTAATACATTAATGTTACTATTTTTAGTACAACTCCAAAGTTGTACACCATATGTCCAGATTGGTTTTAGCACTTGCTTGTATAACAGCAGTTTGTTCTCTAAGATAAGCTTGGAATACTTCCCAATAAGCCAGTAAATATCTCTATGTTTAATTTCTAGCTCTTCACGTTTTTTCTTGACGTGTGCTCTCCATTTTAGTTTAGCGTCGAGTGTCATACTGAGATATTTGGCCTCGTTCGCGTAAGGAATTCGTACTGCGTTGATAAACACCGGTGGATTCTCAATTTTCTTGAGAGTGAAGTTCACGTGGACAGAATTGTTTTCATTAAGCGCGATTCGCCAAGTCTTTGTCCAATTGTTAATCCGTGTAAGGGCACGTTGCAACTTGGCAGTTGCTTCTTCGACTGTTTTAGCCGTTGCCAAAATGGCAGTGTCATCAGCAAATGTGGCTAGAACAGTGTATGTATGTGTATGTGTATATCACGGGTAAAAATCAAATATAGCAGAGGGCCAAGTACACTTACTTGCGGCACCCCCGCCTTTATTGTCTTAAAAGTAGAATATTCGTTTCCGTGTCTCACACGGAAGAGTCGGTCTTCCAGATATGAACCTAAAATACAAGACAATTGCTGGGGTAGGGCTTGTCGGAGTTTATATTTTAGGCCTTCATGCCATGCTTGAAGCGAAACGTCAAGGAATGCGCTTGAACAGACTAACTTACACTCGATTGCTCGTTCAATTACATCGGTTATTCGATGCACTTGGTCAAATGTAGAGTGTTGACTTCTAAAGCCAAATTGATGATCAGGCAAGAGGGAATTTGTGTCGGTAATTGGTTTAAGAAGGATTCGCTCGAAGACCTTCGATGTAATCGGGAGAAGCGATATTGGTCTACGTGACTTGACTTCAGTCAGCGGTTTACCGGGTTTCGGAACCATAATAACTTCGGCTACTTTCCACTGGTGCGGTACGTGCTCTAATCTAATGCTGGCATTTGTAAGATAGAGCAGCTTAAGCAAACCTTTTTTCGGCAACGGTTTAAGTATCTCTCCCGTTATTAAGTCATATCCCGGGGCTTTATTGGGCTTAAGCGTGTCTATAACTTGTCTAAGTTCGCTAAGTGTAACCTTTTTTACTGGAAAATTTGTCGTCACGTCTAGCGTATTGACATTCTCTGGAAGCACCCCCCCATCGAATGGTTTAAACGTTTCTGCAAAATGGTCGGCGAAAACATTAGCTTTTTTCTTATCTTCTTTCGCCCAGTCATTCTGGTTTCTTATTGGCGCCACGTGTATTTGGGGCTTTCGAACACTTTTAACGGCTCTTCATATGGAGTAGTTGGTATCCTTTGTCGCTGTGAGTCTTTCAAGGTAGTTATTAATACCTTGATTAGTGAAGTCCTTGATCGATTTTTTCAACAAGTTGCAGAGCCTATTGAAGGACGTTTTATCTTGTGGTGCCCGGGTTTCATGCCACTTTTTCCGCGCTCTTCGTTTCTTCCTTATCATTTCTCTGATTTCCGGTGGATATCTTATGTCGACTTTGGGAACTTTGTTCGATTCGCGGGGAGTGTTCTTCCAGGCCGCTTGCTGTATGACTTCAACGAAGCGTTCAACTTCTTTTTCAAGTTGATACGGCGTTCTAAGTGCTACTTTCAACTCAGTATTGTCTACAACGTCTATTCGGAAATCTTCCCAGTGAGTTTTGCTGTTAGTTAATCTGGGTGGTCTTTGTTTCTTAACCAAGGATTCGCACAGTGAGAGGATAACTGGAGAATGATCGGAGGAAAGATCGAAGCCCTCTTCAACTTTGACGTAACTAGCGTCTACTCCTTTTCCGATAAAGAAGTCTATTAGATCGGGTGTTTTGGCGACATCCGAGGACCAATATGTCGGCTTGCCTGTTGAGTAAAAACAGCAACCACATTTCATACCAGCCCTGTAAAGAGTTTTGCCTTTTTGAGAGATACATCTTGAGCCCCAAAGGTGTGCTTCGCGTTAAAATCGCCACCAATAATGAAGATTGGTCCAAGAGAGTTGAATAGGTCAATAAATTCTTGGTTTTCTATTTTGCAGCGCGATTGGCAATAGATGGAGGATATATTAAAAGAGTAATTTCTATTTTTAGCGCGCACCACGTTCATTTGAAATTTGTCAAGTTCAATTATTGCTTCCAAAGTATGTATAATGCAGTCTCTTATGAACAGGGATGACCCGCCTCTTGCGTTTCCCGATGGATGATGAGCGTGGTAGTCGCGGTAACCTTTTAGTTCCAGGAGCGATTCTGTTGCCAGGTGAGTTTTAAAATTAAACATATGTCAATTACTTTTTCCTGCATGAAAATATTTAGTTCATCAAGCCTTTTCTGTAGCCCGTTGGCATTCCACGGAAGTATATTGAGCTTCTTTGCCATAATTAGTTTTCAGAAATTGGCTTCGAACTTAAGAGGCCGTTCGACTATTATCTTATTTGTTTTAGTCTGTTCTTCTAGTCTCTCGAGAATAACTGAGAACACATTTGAGTCAGGATCCGGTGGTGTACAATTAGTCATATTTACTCGCGCCGCTATTTGCGCGTAAGTTTTTCCACTTTCCACCTGCGCATTGTTATTTTTGACGTTGTTGTTATTGGTGATTTTAACGTTTGTCACCATTACCTTCTTTAAAGGCTTTGGAGTAAGACCGCTGTTGTTTTTTCTCATTCTAGCTGTCCCTGCGTTTTTCAAAGGCTTCGTTTTTGATTGATCTCGTAGCTTTTGCAACTCCTTCGCGACTTCGCAGCCTCGATAATTAGCTGGATGTTTTCCCTTGCAGTTAATGCATATCGCTGGGGACTCTTTCGCGGCATTGCACTCTCGAGTCAGATGTTTGCCAGCGCATTTTAAACAGCGATGTTCCTTCTGGCAGTAGGCCTGAGTATGGCTGAATCCCTGGCAACATGTACATTGGGGAATCAGCCTAGAGTTTTTCCGCGGAGGTTCAATTTTGACAACAAGTCCCAAAATTGAATTTATGGCATAAATTCTTTCTAGGCTTTCGGTTTTGTCAAAAGTTAGCCTAAAGAGGGGAAGACCGCGCCTTGGGGTCGTCCTCTCGATTTCAACATTCCGCTGTTTTTGCGCAAGTATATTAACTGTGTCGATTATCTTAAAATCTTTATTTTTAAGGTCATTTACGATGTTTTCTTTAAGGCAAGAGGGATGTTATCCTCTAGCTACAACGCGTATGGGTCTTTCGGTTTTATTTTCGTAGGTATGCCATTTAATCTTCTCGGCATTTAATTTTTGCGAAAGCGAGCGGTAGTTGTCTGGATTAAGGACATTAATAGGTCATGTATCATTATTGCGAGATCTTACTTTATAATCGGTTGAGCATAGTGACTTCAGGGTTATGTGCAACTTGTTGTAGTCCGAGATTCCAAAATCGTTTATTGGCGGCGGCGGTCTTTGTTTGGGTTGCTTTGTTGCCTTATCGATCTCAGCAGTGTTAAAGCTGGCTTGCTTCTTTGTTTGTTCAGTATCAGGCGGGGAAGTAGCTTTGCACTTCTTACCTGGCTTTTTTTTAAGTATCCAGTCCGTTTCGCGGACTAGCTCTTCTTCATCCGTGTGAAAACTCGAGTTTTCGGGATGGTCAAGTAGCGAAACAAACTCAGACTCAGATTTAGATTGCGGCTTAATGGCATCTAGTTGCTTTTTTAGTTCGGCACAGAGCAGTTCCATATTTTGGAGTCTGGCGCGGAGATCAGAATTTTCGCGTTCGAGATTTTGTAGCTTATTTGGTGTAATGCTATTGCCCTGAGCTACCGACTGTGTTTGGTCTTTGCTTTCGCATGATTTTCCTAGCGATCCGCGTGCTGGAGATCTCGTGACCATTGAGCATTTTTTAAAGGGGTCCTGGTGAAAAAGATGATTTTTTTACGAATAAACGGGGTTGTCAACAGAAACTTACGAACTATAAGACGTTTGATGACTTTGCATACGGAAATCATTGCGAATTAACGAGGGGACCCAAATGCACTGGTTTTTTAAGATTACGGAAACAGCAGTTTATTTCTAATAAGTGGGGTTTACGATATAACAGGGTACGAATAATCGAGATTTTACTGAATATAGATTGTATATAAAAGTTTAGATCATATTTGGAATTGGGAGATTTGTGACTCCTAAGTAGTACAGAAAAAAAAAAGTTTACTAGTTAGCCAGGTTGCTTAAAGCGCCGCACGTTTTTAACAGCGGCCGTAGATTTATACAATATATATATATATATTTTTTTATTCTTTTGTTGTTTTTTTTGGAATACATTTTTATTTTTCTTTTTTTTTCTTGATTTTTTTTCATATTCGGTCTTATATTGTAATATATATAGATATATACATATAATAAATTATTTTTTTTTCTTATTTTGAATAAAAAAAAAATGTATTGTATTAAATTAAGATTACCTAGTGGTTTTTTTTTTTGTTTCCTTTTCTTGCGCCTTTAAGTTGGAAGCGTCCTGGGGAGTTTCTTCCGTTACCACAGTGTGGCGATAAGTTGTTTTGGATTGCTTTTTTTAGACCTAAGTAAGTGGATCGCGGATCTTAGTGGCGATTCGACGTCGTAGAGCTTTTGGGGACAAAGGATAATCGCCTGGCGCCCTTATCATAAAAACCCACGAATACTACTACATCGAGCTGTTGACAACCTTTGTTCCTGATACCGATGAGGACGAAACGACGGTAACATCCTGACTTGATGAAAATAAAGAAAACTGAGCGAAAGCATTATATTTGCTACATAAGAAAGATCCAAAGAAAATGTTGTTTCGCACTAACTCACGGAACATACGTCATCGTTAAGTGTCAAAATCAGCAGCCTTGACAAATTTCAACTTGGATCATCAATCTTCGCGTAAGTCTATAGAATGTGACAGTTGTTTAGTAAAATGAGTGTTTTAAATATAAACATACTAGTTCCATTCATATTTTAGATAACACAGATTGAAAAAGCACCTTTTTGAGAAGTAGAAACCATGATACTTCAGTTTGAATTTTTTCTATATTGGGTATGTAATTTAATTCGTGCGGTTTTTTACAATAGTATAATAGAACAATAGAATAATACATGTACAATAGTATTATTCAAAGTATTGCCCATCTGAAGCTATGACTTTTTCCCATCTTTCTGGCAATTTGTGGATCCCGTCCCAAGAGCAGCCAAGAATGAATCAAGTCAATTTTTGATATTCTGTTCTGATGTGAACCGTATTTCAGTGAGTTTTCCAAATAGTTTTTAACCGAAATAGCAACGTGGGCCGAGCGTTTCATGATGAAAAATTATTGCCTCGTGTCTGGTCGCATATTCCGGGCGTTTTTCGGCTACTGCTATCTTCAAACGGATAAATTGTGTTCGATAGCCTTGTCCATTGATGTTTTCACCCAGTTTTAGCAGCTTATAATACAGCACACCCATCTGATCCCACCAAATACAGAGCACTATCTTCGTGCCATGGATATTCGGCTTTGCCGTTAATTTGACTGGTTAGCCGGGTTTCACATATGATTTTTTGTGCTTGGGGTTGTCGTAATGGATCCATTTTTCATACCCAGTAACAATCCGATGCAAATATGACTTAATTTTGTGGCGTTCCAGCAGCATTTCGGACATGCAAAACCGCCTTTCGACGTCTCTCGGCTTGAGTTCATGTGGAACCCAATTTCCTTGCTTTTGAATATATCCAGCTGCTTTTAAACGTTTTGAAATGGCTGCTTGAGTGACACCCAAAGATTTTGTGAGCTCTTCTTGTATTTGGCAACAATCTTCATAGAGTAATGCTTCCAGTTCTTCATCTTCAAACTTTTTTGGCTGCCCAGGACGTTCATCGACTTCCAAGCCAAAATCACCACTTTTAAATCGTGCAAACCACTTTTGGAACATTCGCTCAGCGAGCGCATGTTCACCATAAACTTCCACCAGAATACGATGACTTTCAGCAGCAGTTTTCTTAATGAAGAAGAACTCCCCGCAAAAACACTTTTTCAGGCACAAAGTTCGACATATTTGAGTGAAAAAAAAATTATTATTGCTTACGCTTCAAATGAATGACATATACTGAAATGACATATATAGAAATGACAGTAGCCTTCTAACGCATGTTCCAATGGAATAATAACAATAGAATAATACAAATTACGCCATCTCCTAGCAAAACGAATTAAGTTATAGACCCAATATTTTATTTCTAATTTTTTTTCTTTTAGGAGTTTAAATGAAGCAGATATTGAGAATTTTTAGAAAATTTTAATTTTGATAATTCAGATATTGATATAGAAGATCCATTTTTTTCGAGCTTCGTGAGCCCGATACTGTCCAAATGTATAACATTACCTAAGATAATCTAAAAAAAAGAATTCCGAAATGGTCCCGCAAAAATAATTTTGAGCATCCTCTCGTAAGGGAGAGAGATATCAATATTCCAGATGAGCCAGAAGTAGTAGATGCACATTTGATGATTTTTGTAAGGAAACCCTTTGACTATTTCTTGAACTACCTTGAGAGCACATTTTTTGAGGAATACGCCATGACCTCAAATACAAGCTATCTGTTTTCTTTTGGGAAGACTTTACAAATTAAGAAGAAGTCATGCGGTGTAAGCTTCATTGTAGATGCGAGAACAAGATAGGGATTTTATCACCTAAGGAAGCATTTTAAAGGTTATGGATGAGAATGAAGTCACTTTGAAAAAGAAAGTGATAGGTTTTGAAAAATTAGGCCTATTTGCCAAACAATCAGAACACAATATCTCGGTCATGACAGACTATTGGAGGTCAATATCGATGAACAGATATTCCTTTTGAAGGTGGCTTTCTTATGAACCAGTTTGTTAGAGGTAAGCCCCACATTGTAGGTTTAAAAATTTAGTTATGACGACGACATATCGTTCGCCTCTGGATTTTAAGACCAATTAGGAAAAGAGAGCATGGTTCTTGTAAAAGCTTCACTCCCTGTGGATGGCAAAGTAGTGCTTGCTCTTACTGACTTTTTGACAGAAAATACGTTTGTTTTTATGTATTTACATCTTATTTTCATCAATTTAATAGGCAAAAAACAGACATCCAAATGCGAGAATTATGGAACTCATACTACCCTGTCGTTAGGAATAATTAAAATGATTGTATCTTCAAATGGTTTGATAATAAACCAATTCTTTTCTCATCCAAAGTTAAGCCCCTGACCAGTTGCCACCGCTGATCCAAATTAAATAAGGCTCACATACAAATCTGCCATCCAAAGACATTTATCATAGATCCTTATACCATTTTATGGATTTCGTACTAACTTATCTTGGATACAAAACCGTTGGCTTAAAAAGATATTTTGACCTATTATAACTTTCGACAAGATGTTTAATTTTTAATTCCTCAAACCGAAATCTTGGTAACGAAGCAAAAAGAGATTCTGATTTTTAAGGTGCGGCATATTCAAAGTGCACTTATGCTTCTTTAAAAACAGAAACTGTTTAACTTATAAACAAAAATTTAAATGTAAATTTGTGTTTTTTTCTTTTACTTCGCCAAGACCCGCTTATATTGCTTCTAAATCCTTAAATCCGTTTTGAAACAAATTTTTTAACTCCAAATATACAATAGTTTTCGTATGGCCCAAATGTTTTCTTTAAAAAAAAAAAATATTAAATAGGCACATTATGCACATAATTGAGAGAAAATTTCTAAATGTGACACTATGCATACAATGGCTGGATATGCGGTCGTTATTTTTATATGCATGCATGTTTTTCTTTTATGAATGCAATGTAGGTATATAAGAAATAAAATTATTACAGGCATAATTGATCTGAATAAAAACATACCAAAATGGTTGCGACCAATTGGTCAAACCAAAAACTTCCTTGATAAAGAGAACTTCTAGCTTGTAGTATTTTCCAATGGTTTTTGATATTTCATATCCTTTTAGAACTTAGAAGACATATCACTTATAAAAGTTTGAAAAATTAGACGTGAGATTCCCTGTATTAATTTAATCGTAGTTAGTTCTGCATTGACAGCTCTCAAATGTTTAATATTCCTCGAATAACTCATATAATTCTGACTCGATTTCATTCAAAAGAGATGGGACAATTTTGAGCCAGGTACATCAATTAGACTAATATCAAAATAAAGCTGAGTGTTAGTACATTAAAACTGTAAAGTATAATAAAAATTTGAATTTGAATTATGAATTTTGGGGTTTTCGTGTTCGTATTGCGGGTGGATGTTCTGATGATTTTTGTTTGCTTATATGCATATAAAATCATATATCATAAAAACTGTTAGATGCACATATATGTTTTTCATATCAAATAAAAATTTATATGGCTCTAATATTTTTAGTTTTTGAAATAATCAATCTTACTCCAAAGACGTACCATTACGTTAAACAGAATCATTCAAGCTCTAATTTTATGTATAATAATAATACTGTCCCAGAGAACTACCCTCAAAGAAAGATTTTATTAAAATGGGTTCCAGCTCATCAGGTAAATATATAATCTCATATTGAACTACTTTTGTTACTTAAAATATTTCAGAATATCAAAATAAGTCAAATCTGTTTGCATTGTTGGCTGCGGACTACTCGAATGATACGAAAGCAGTGAATGAAAGATCAAAATCGGTACGATATTATCCTTCCTGAATATGAGGAACAGATTGTTGATGTAGTATTACATCACAGATTTATAAAACCACGTACTGTTCATTTCAAGTACTGAGCTCTTTGCTTACATTGCAAGACTACGAACAGACGATAGCAATATAAGGATTTCTTTATTGCTGAACATATCCTTTAGAACAATGCAACGGCATTTGTCTACCGAAAAGAGCTGCTTATTAAGAGAGTTTGAACCACACTACTTTTGCTTGGAGCACATGAGCGTTCAAGACGTTGAATAAATTAATTCCAAATGATTCGGATGCTTCAATAACAAACAAGCTCTTCAGAAGCGAAAATGGGACGATGAGGCGGATTTTCAGAAGAAATGATTCTAGATAGTGGATTTAGAGATTCAATTTCAACCCTAGAATCACATGGATACAGATTGCGTATGCCCGAATCACTTCTGAAAGGACTACAACAATTACCAATACTTCAAATAAACAAATCGCGATGTATAAAAATGTGCAGGTAGGTTGTAAAAGTTGTAAATGGATTGTTCAAGAAAAATTTTAACCCATTCTTGCATGATTAATCTTCCTTCTCTACACTTGATGAATGATTTTAAAATAGCTTCAGCAATTTTGAACAAGTTTCAACCACTGATCGAAGACACCGATGATACATATGAGCTGCAGCAAAACGCTTTGAGTAGATTAAATACTCCCAATCACTTGTTTGATTTTGTGATAGAAAATAATCACAAACATGGTGATTGATTTGCACCACTTAGGACTTTGAAAGTGTAATACATGGGCCGTGCCGTTCCTAAGAGAGGGCATTACTTGAATTAAATCCATACTATTTTTAGTTAGTACCAACCTTCAAAAGATACGTGTATAAATTTGACAGCTGTCGGACGATTAGTTTTCTAGATATAGCGTCGTGAGTGACTTTTGTTATTGTGAAAAAAAATGCATTTCAAACAATTTCGTGTGTTGGTTTATCATTGCTTTTTAATGGGAAAAAAATGCAGCCTATGCAAAGAAATGGCTTGATAAGTGTTACCCGGACTCTGCACCAGCCGAACGAACCATTCGTAAGTGGATTGAAAAAATTAAAAGTGGTCATACAAGCACGGAAGATAATGTACACAGTGGACGTCCAACAGAGGCTGTTTCAGATGAAAACATCAAAAAAAGTTCACAAAATGATTACGAATGACCGTAAAGTGAAGTTGATCGAGATAACTGAAGCTCTGAAGATATCAAAAGAGCGTGTTATATATATCATACACGAATATTTGGACATGCGAAAGCTCTATTCAAAGCTCTTTGGGTGTGCGTTTGCTCACAGTCGACCAAAAACAACAACGTGTTGATGATTCAGAGGAGTGTTTAAAGCTGTTCAACCGCAATAAAGCCGAATTTTTGCGTCGGTATGTGACAATGAATGAAATTTGTATCCATCACTTCACACCAGAGTCAAGTCGGCAGTCAGCTGAGTGGCGAGCAGGCGACGAACCTCGTCCGAAACGACCAAAAACTCAACAGTCGGCTGGCAAGGTTATGGCATCCGAATTTTTGGATACACATGGAATAATTTTCATCGACTATCTTTAAAAGGGGCAGACTATCAACAGCGACTGTTACATTGAGTTGTTGGAGCGTTTAAATGACGAAATCGCAGAAAAACGGCCGCATTTGAAGAAAAAGAAAGTGCTGTTTCATCAAGACAATGCACCGTGTCACAAGTCGATGAAAACGATTACAAAATTGAATGAATTTGGCTACGAATTGCTTTTTCACCCACCATATTCTCCAGATTTCACCCCCAGCGACTATTTCCTGTTCGCAGACCTCAAAAGAATGCTCACCGGAAAGAGATTTAAGACCGATGAAGAAGTAGTCGCCGAAACAGAATCCTATTTTGAGGCTAAACCGAAATCGTACTACAAAACTGGTATCGAAAGATTGAAAAATCGTTTCAGTCAGTGTATCGCCCTCGAAGGCAACTATATTGATAAATAAAGTTGAATTTTGCAAAAATTTTGTGTTTTATTGTACTATAAAACGGCACTGACTTTTCAGCCCATGTGTTATTTCTTGGTTAATGTAGAGTAAATCTTACATTATTATACACCAAATTGAATTATTCTTGAATTATGCTTTTTAACGTAACGGCATGATTTCGATGAAAATTTTTCAAAAATTAGTTATTTGAAAAAAAAAAACTCTTTTCTCAAAGTCCTCAGAATTAGATTGATTATTTAAAAACTTAAAACTTTAAAGTCATACTCTTTACGCCATACAAAATATAGTGAAATCAACTTTCCTTTGATATGAAAAACATATATGTGCGTAGGTAATACGGTACATCATATCATCAGAAGAACCACCCGCTATACGAACTTCACACAAGAAAACCTCAAAATCCCTGAATACGATTTTCATAAAACTTTACAGTTTTAATGTATTAATGCTCAGCTTTATTTTGATACCAGTCTCAATTTTGCCCCATCTTCTTTTGTTATGTGCGTTATGTTAATAGCTTTTGATTAGTATCACAAACATTTCGAAAGAGCCTTCCATTTTTAAGAAAACATTAATTGTATTGTGTATTTGTTTTTTTAATAACTTAAAAGATTACCAGCAAAAGGACACACGCAGGTGGAATGTGATAGTATCCACAGCGCCATTGAAAACAAACTTAAGGACAAGAAGATATTTTTGCCATCGCAATATTTTTTATTTACCAAAATAGCAAGGTAAGGATGCTGAAAGCATTAATTTCTCATAAATCCTGGATTGTGATCAAACTCCGAACTATATTTATAAATCAATAAGGCCTGGAAACCTGGTTGGGGATGAGACAGTGACCAGCTTAAAAGTTATTTTTTACGACCCATCTGGAACAATATTTTACAAAACAGACTACGGCATCGAATTTGAAAAGCTACCCCAAAGAAAAAGCACAAGTTCATTGACTTGCGACATTGAATATACGCGGTTGCATCCCGAAAGGCTTAAAATTGCAGAAAAAAAGTTTACACTTTTATAAAAATTAAAGTTCGTCATACCGAAAGACTGTCACGCCTTTTGGAACAGTTTACCGTATAACGTTTCTCGAAAAATATAAGACTTATTTTATTTTGTAAGACATTATTTTTTTAATTTTAAAACTTAAACTGAATTTGAACTGTGTTATTTGTTTTATTTGTTAACAGCGTTACTATTAATTTTTTTTGTTTTTGTTATTAAAATAAGTTTATTGTTTTTTTAAGTATTTTAAATAATGCCATGTTAGGTCCTTATTCATAAAATGAAATACCGCATAAGTGCAACGATGTGCACAATATAGTTGCAAAGTAGCACATCTGCAATTACTGGTTTTAAGTAACATAATTTTGAAAATTATTATTATTGAAAATTACTTAATAAAAAAATGAGCGACGTGTTTTTCGTTCAGTTCACACTCTAAGCAGCCCTTCGTAAAACAGTTTTTTGCGTCTCCTGAACAAATTCTGAAATATCAGTTGTGCGGTATTCTCATGCACACGGCTATATGCATGTTTTCCTGGGGTTTGAAATAATAAAATAAAAAAATAAAAAAGAAAATAAGAAAATTTAAGTTGATTTTGATTCTCGTTTGTCTGCCAAGCTGAGGTGCGATTGATAGTAATCTAAGCTTGGATCCGTTGACAAATGCTCACATTTAAGCTTTAGCTTTGATTTAAGTCACTTTGGTAGTGAATGCGTAAGAATTAACCCCCGTCTCATTCTATGGTTGATGTTTCTGTACGTCTTTTCGTTTTTCACTATAGTTCATTCGATCTTTTTTTTAATTTGTGTACTGGCCGAGGATTTGGGTCCAAAGAAACAGATTCCGCGCAATGTAATATGGTATGTATGTATTCACATTAACATTTCCATTGGAAATTTAAAAAAAAATACCTTGTATATGTCGTTTCCTAGAATGAGTTTTGGAAGAAGTAAACATTAAGAGTTTAAACTTTGTGCCGACTATTTTAGAATTAAGTTGTACAACCTTTACAATAAACAAGGTTTGCACGTTTTTTGGGACAAATTTTCCAAATAAAGAAAACCTCTACTACGAGTACATACATATTCGTATGTAGGTGGATATGTATATTCTTTATACCACATATATAAAATAATATGAGATCTATTAGTTTTGATCAGGAGTGCCCATCTGCATAACTTGGAACTTACGAGTATATTCTGTTACATTATATATTTGCCCTATCCTTAAAATCTGCATTTTAATTAAGCTAGCAATTTTAACCACTCCCCTAAATGAAATAAATTGATTCCGTTGAAACTAAATTATCCAATTTGTAGGAGATGCTAAATTTTATGACAGAAGACACATTCGATTCATTTTCTCGTATCTGCCTCCGTTTGTGCCTCCGGAAGGCATCCAGAAATCTGTGAGGAAGATCCATTCCAAAGCGACGATACAGAAGTGCAGCCGTAATCGTAAACCAGCGAAACTACTTTAATTCGTTTACCGACCAACCGTCACTCTCTTTCGTGCCTCGGTTCATCAAACTTTTATTCCAGACCAGTAATATCAAGCAGCACTGTTATTATCACATTTCTGGGTCTCTGACTCTTCACAATGTCGGTCGTGAGTGTTCCGAAATTGACGTTTATACTCAAACTTATGTTCGGGTAAGGGATTTAAGGAAGCGTTACACAATGTAGAATGCTTTGGAGAGTTAATGAAATACCAGGGGTTGCTGGTGAAGAAGCTACAAGTCTATTGTTATAGTACTTGCTTCACAACAGGATTTTCAGTTCTTCCGGGATTGGATGAGAGTCAGTGAAGGTGATGGGATTTCTAGAAATGAGGTGCGGAAAGCGGAACTACGGCGTAACTTCCTTCTTGAGCAAAGGTTGGTAATAAATTTTGGAACCTAGTTCTACTGGGATGTATGTATTTTATATATATACATATATAGCTCTTTCTGGGAAATCATAAATCTTGCAAACTTTATTACTACTTCAGAGTTTTAGTGTTAACGTTCTGCTGCAATGGGCTTATTGAGGATGCTTTCTAAATAGGAAAAGTAAGGAGCACATAGTCCTTTGTTTATTTGTCATCTTCAATTAATTGCCTTTTGGGTCAATGAAAGGAAGGAAAGGATTTAGAGTATGTTGGAGAATGGATTTCTTAGAGGCGAATGGGCTTGAGATTACTCCACTGTTTCTAACATAAACTTGAGATTGATTATTAATGAGAACAAAAACAAACAAAACAACTTGTTGATGAGTTTTTGATTCTGTTCTATAAGAGCATGTGCGAAAGTTTCTCCTGCGACGTGACTATATTTTAAATTTCAAATAAAATTTGTCAAAGTTAATTAAAAATTTGCTACGTGCGAAGAACATCTTATGCAAAACCAATAACAAATTTACTGGTGTATGCAAGTACATAAGTACTATACAATCGTAATTTGTAAATATGTTTTCAATTGATGCAATGTATTTTCGAACTTTCCATGTAAAGTATCTTATAGACAGTGTTAAGTATTTCTGTTTCATATGTTACAAAAGTAGACTGTAAGTAAAAATTGTCTATGTTGAGGTTACAATGAATCGAATATTAACATGCACATGAAAGCAGATGTGTATATCTATCTTCAAATTGTCATAGAAAACATCTACTAAGGCTAATTTCTGATAGTTGTTAAAACACCATAGAAAAATGATAATAAAAAATATTGTATGACAAACTCAAAACCCATTGTTACACCAAATTTTGTACGATATTTACTTATATATTTGTGACTTGGAAACAGTTAAAAATCAGTAGAAATGTTAAATTTAGAACAGTATGTATTCATTTTTTCATACTTGCCATCCTTTTATTCTATATTTCATTAGTGCAAGAGCTTGATGGTATTCGTTTGCATTTTTCACCCGATCACAAATGAAAGAATGCCACATTACGATATTCGAAGGTCGATAATGTGTACGGTTAAACGAAATTTTCTCAGTCGGGTGTGCGGTTTTTTTTTTCTCTTACATCCTTCAACAGCTGCTAACAAAAAACACCCTTTGCCCTCGGTTATTAGGTTATTAACGAAAGACCTAAATCTCCTCGTTCTGGTTACAGCATATCAGGGGCGGGTAAATATTCCAGTTTGAAGAACTTTCGCTAAACTTTAGTCTTAACGAACTAAGAAAAGCAGCCCTCTACCAGAGCAATATTACACTTAATAACTGAAAGGGACCCACCACAACCCTCTTTGTCAAAGTTTAAACTGGCGTAATTGGTGATCAATTTCTCTTTTTATATCCTGGACCTAGATCCATTTCTTAAGGCCATCGAAAAAGATACGGATCCTCCGGCAGCACGAATCCCGAAAATTCTACATAAAATATACATATACGAGTATGAGACCCGCCAAAGCGAAATCATAGTTTTATACCCAAGATCATGAAACACCATAGCTCGTAGCTCCTTATCAATAACTGAAAACTTTTTTCGGGACTCTGTATCGGAAAATATGGCAAGATACCTGGCAATCTCACAAATTAAATTCAAAGCTGTCAAGTCCCTATTGGAAAACCCTATACATATGTACATCCGAAATCTAAAACGTTATTGACCGATGGCTATATGATCAACTTCGCAACTTGTAAGTTCAGGGTGACTTGTATATACATAAATTCGATAAGTTAATTTTACATTGGAAATATCTTCATCTTTATTCATTCACTCCACACAACACAATACCCACTGAAATGAAAGCATACATTTCACCACGTTTAATCATCCCTTCGCTGTCAGCATGTCGTGCCAAATTAATGCAAATAAACTTGGTATTTTGGATTTTCAGGAAACTTATTTTATCGAACTATTATACAATAGCTTCAAATAAACAACTTATAGTAAAACAATCTTGCTAGCGTTATGAAACAGAATTATCAATTAAAATCTACGAATATCAATCAGAATTTAATTTAATGCATATTCAAATTATCATCGTTATATCTTAAAACGTCAGAAAATTTAATTACTTGACTATAACTGAGAACTATTAGGTTTCTCAGTCACTTATTGTTAGAAATTGTCATTGAAAATAGCAACAGACATTTGTTTTAATTTGTAACAATTATAAAACTGCGATTCATATTATTTCACATAAATACTTAGTTCAAATGGCGTGAAACAATAAGTTTCCTTAATGGATAGTGTGCTGCTTGGCTAACCGTATAGTACGTTGAAAATTTATCCAAGCAATAGCAAGCAAATTATACTTAATACAATTAGATACGGTCATATGTTGCTAAGCCTTTTTATTCTCTATTTCGATCTTAAACTTCTTTGTTTGAGACTCGAAAATACAGAACGTTTTTAAAATGCCCTCACCCATAAGGCACCTTTATCATAGTTTAGTTTATAAAAGCAAGACAATCCCATAGAATGGAGAAGTGGCACTAGTGGCAGTTTACACAGCCGTTAAGGTTAAATAGAATAGAATAGACACAATGCGATCAGTATCGTGGGGTACGCGCTTTTAAGCTCTCGAGAAGTACTTAAATTTTTTTTTTTTTTTAAATTACAATATGAACTGTGCAGGTTGCAAAGAAAGAATTGATCAAAGTGATCCCCTGAAAATAGATTGTTTTGTAGCTGTCTCAACACAACAGAAACAACATCAAAAGGCAGTGGGCTCGTTGAAGCAGCTCACTAAACAAGTGCAAAAACGAGCACCAACAACAACAACGATAAAAAGTGTTTCGGTGTCAACCAGTTGGCGGTTTATAGAGAAAAATGCAGTATCAGTGAACATTGACAGCAGTTCAATAACCCTCTAAATACTGTATGAAAAACTTTTAGCCTGAAAAATATCAACACAGAATTTCTCCATACGATTCAGCAGTTGAAAGAATAAAGTTCTTCACTGAGATCGAGATTTTCGTCGCTGGAGAGTAACCTGAATTGAAGGAACAGAAACAAATGGAGAGAGTGATTGAGATAGTTGGTGTGCACGAGGTAAATATTCTTAACTCTTAAATGTCTTTGTCTCTGCTGATGAAATCGAAAAATAATACATAAAGCTCAGATAATACGACAAAATCTAACATCTTATGTGTTCACCTGTCATCTACTGAGGCCAAGCAGATGATTATGAACAGCAAACGATCGGCAAAGAAAACTCTAAATACTTCGGTGCTTGGTGTTGGAAGCAAAAATAGTATTTTTATTAATGATTATTTCACTAAGCACACTAAGGCCTTGTTTATGGCTGCGAAAAAAGTTAAACTAGAAAAAAAAATATAAATACTTATGATTTAATAACTGAAATATTTTGCTGAGAAAGTTTGAAAGTGGTAAAGTTGTTGTCATAAGATCTTTTGAGGACCTTGAAACAATAAATGATTATTTCTATGTCTGACAATATTAACACACAAAACGACTTTACCATTAAAACAATCAAAAATTGCCATGAACTCTTTTTCTTTCCTAGTTCTTATGATAATAATCCTATTTTCATCGTGCATCAAAATGTAAGAAGCTTGCGACAAAATTTCCATTCATTAGTATGTAATCTCGAAGGATTTATGTATTTGCCAGACATGATATTTGTGTTAGAGATCTGGATCTACCCTTTTGAGAAGAAAGATTATACCTAACTACGGTTTTTTATGACATTTCTAACATTACTTCCAATAAAATCCCAAAAATAAACTTTAACCTTTTTAATGGAAAACTTTTGAATGAAAACTGAAATGAAACATATGCCGAAGAAAATGCTTCTCTGGCATATGAATCATTTTTGAAAATTTATAAAAAACCACATTGATGGTTCAAGCGTCTTGATAGTACAAAATAAATCTCAACTTAAACTTAAACCCTAGATGACTAATTCACTTCTCAAACAAGTCAAACTGAAACACAAATTGCGTAGTAAAACCTGTAAACACCAACTAAATCTTGTTTTAAAACATCGTTTCACTCATTTAATGTACAATAGAAAAAATTAATAAAGAAATCAGTATTTGTCAAAACAGATACTTTGAAAACAAACTAATAAGTGCTCAAGGAAACATTAAAAAACAAAAAAGTGGGAAGTAGTAAACTGCATATTATTTGGAAAACTAAAAACCATAACGTATCTATAACACCCGAAAAAGATAACTTTATCGTGACAACTCCTGTATTTGTTGCAAATGAGTTCAACCAATACTTCGCCTCAGTGTCCAAGAAGTTTCCGTTTGTGACTTTTTAATGTTTTGTGGGAGTTGTTCAACGTCTCAGCTTTTTGATAGGAGATTTTCTAGTAACAGCTTCGTTTTTAATCCCATATCGGGCCTACAATTATTAAAAATGATCAATTCTCTAAAAAAAAAACTCTAATTCTTGTGGTGATGATGGAATTTCTAATTCCACCCTAAACAAAATTGCGTACAATGAGGTCGATACTCTGGCTCACATATTCAATTTAAGCATCTTTTCGGGAACCTTCCCTGAATTATTAAAACGAGCCAATGTGATTCCTATATTGAAAAAGGATAATAGCAGAGATAAATTGAATAACAAACCGATTTCCCTACTGTTTGTTGTATCCAAAATTTTTGAAAAAGCGATAAAATATAGAGTTTTTCCATAACTTTTTTATCGAAAATCAATTCTGTTTTAGAGTAAACTTTTCCACTGAAGATGCTCTACTAGATTTTTGTTAGTATATTTATAAGGACCAAAAAGAAAATCTATTGATCTGGTTTATCACTAAAATCTTTTGGGTAAACTGTACCGTGCAGGATTTTCAGGATTTATAATAGATTGGTTTACATTTTACCTTAAGAACAGGACACAAAAAGTAAAAATTGGGAACATTGTTGACGACTCTGACAAGTTCCACAAGGTTTCGTCATTGGTCCGTTATTGTTATTAATATATGTAAACTCAGTCTACAGTCTGCCTTTTGTGGATAGGCTGAAGGCTTTTGCTGATGACTTTATGTTCGCATATGGCTTAAATAATCTCTTCAACCTACATGCTGAAATCAACCATGATATACATCTGTTAAGACAATAGTTTGTGAAACATAAACGAAGCTAATGTTTTTGAGCCTTACCGCCAAGGAACCTCCGACAGTTAATATTGTGTTTCATGCAGCTTGCTGTCGCAGATCTAGCTTATTGAATTGTGGATGCGGTCTCACATACAATGAAAGTTTCGCTAACTGCTTTACTATTGAGATAGCGAAGACTTATAAATTTCTAGGTGTCATAATTGACAAAAATTTAAGCTGGTCCGATCACACCTCTATTTTAAAAAAAATATATTTGCTACCCACTCTTCGACGCTTCTATCGGCTCTAAAACCACGTTTCTACAATTATCTTAAAAAAATATTTACTTTGGCATCTTCTATTCTAGATTAAAATATGTTATAAGTTGATGGAATGGTACTCACTTAAATAAAATCCAACAACTAAATGTACCACAAAAATATATAATCAGAAAAATATGTACTATTTTAAGGTTTTAAAATTTTTTTTTGTAAGAGGTGGGTACTTTTCGTACCTCTAATTTGAGAAGCTTTTACACAATTGTGACTCGTAAATTATTTAACACACTCAATGCAGACAGTTGAATCACTGTGACATTGAGAATCTTTTTATGTAAAGTAAGACTGTGGCTTTTGAATATTAACCATAATGAAATCGAAATCTTGTTGCACTTCATCACCTAATCAATTCATTTTACCTTTTGTTTGTCATATTCTATCTTTTCTTCTTTGCCATCTATATATGGTACTTATATATATTTATGTTCACCCCGATGAATTAATTTAAATAATGTGACATTGCCTCTATTTTATCACTAAATATAACATGTCACTAACAATGCTCTAAATATATCTTTTGATTACTTTGAATTTGTAAAAAACAACATTTACTATTTTATATTAAATTTTGAGAATAAAGAAATTTAAAAAAAAAAGGTTGTGTCAAGATGATGATTTTGCCAGAAGACTTATGATAACATTGGACACGAATATATAGCAACTGTTTCTACTTTTCCTACAAAACTTTATAAAAGAAAAAATCATATTGGAAAATCTCCGAATAAAAAAATTAGCTGGAATAATCGTAAATCAAATTTTCGGAGTACTTATTGTATAATAATACAATTTACTCTATATATAATGTAATATAGTATTTCAGGTTCCCTATGAAACATCGATGTTCTCAGATTTGTCCTCTTCAAAAAATGCCAGTATATTAATGTTTATTGTTTCCGCAACACAATTGCTTTATTTATCATTCATTCATTCATTTATAAAATCATCATCACAATCAACTAATACAATCGTTCACGTATTTAATTGGTCAAAGTATACTTACTGAGAAAGATGTAGTAAAGATACGCATTTGTTTAAGAGTAGAATTAAAAAAACATTGCGAGTGATGCCTCATTGCGTTAGAAATCGATTTTCGAAACAAAGTACATTTGCATATATCGGAGAAATAGAAGAAAAATGATTAAAAGTCTTTTGAAGAGTCATCATTTCTCAAAAAAATTTAATAAGTTGGACTGTAGACTAGCTAAAAAACTGCATTCAGTTTTTTGCTTTAAGCATCCAATGGTCTCTGCTTAACTACAATTGACAGCGCTGTATAAATCAGAAGAGAATTTTGCATTATCAATACCAAAAAAGTTTCGAATATTGAAAAATATTGCATTTACCAATATGGACCCAAATTACTTGCAAAGTACAACGCCGGTTTTTGAATTTTTTTTTTTATCAAAAACGCTTCATAAACTCGTACATGCAGTATCGAATTTATCTTCGGACGCTGTCTGAGCTGCAAATTATTAAAAGTTTCACCAACCCAGTGCTTAAGATTTCTTTAGCTTTTGGAAAGCGAAAGCAAAAGTAGTTAAAGGCCACTTAAACCATAGTTTGTACAATTCCTAATATATCATAAGAACATCAGACATCCCCGATGGAGATCAAAGATATCATGAACTCCCGTCAACTTACACCGCTGTCAACAGATCTAAATTATTTTGGCGCACTCATATATGGTAAACAACTTCGATACTTGCGTACATCGCTTGTGCTTTTGGGACGCCAAAACTATACATCATTTTTGACCAATTTACATGCACTTTTAACATTTATGTACATTTATAACCTTCAATATCACTGTTAACGTGATTTGGGATCTTAATTACAAATCTATACCAAAATAATGTGTGTGGGGTATTTAGTCGGACACCGTATTTATTATTTCTATTTCAGCAGGATTACGGAGAATTACCAGGTGAGATGTTGTTCTCCGCAGAGCAAATGATTTGTCATTTTAAATCAATAGAAAAACGCAACATTTTTTATGGAAAGTGGTGATTCTTTTATTTTAATCTACAGTAAAAACTTTTAGATTAGTAACGGAATAAAATATCTGCCAAATATGGTATCCTCCTCAGTTCTGCCTATAAATAGGTATTCTTTTAAACAAATTTTTCACCACGTTTCTGCATAATTTCGCGAATAACAAATCGTTTGTGAAGTATTCACATACAATATATTTTATCTTCAACATAGCCGTAAAGGAAAAAGTCTAGTAGTGTTATATCGAGCAATCTCAGCTGCCAATTGAAGTCTACATTTTGAGAAACCATACGTAAGAGAAATTTGTGACGCAAAAGAGTCATTGCAATGATGTCCTGCTGAAAATAAATGTATATAGCATCAATTGCAGGCAATCCCCAAACAACTGGAAATGAGTGTCATCACTGTTTGTATAAAATAATCATGATCTTGTTCATTCATTTGCAGCACCCAATCAGTGAAAGTGCAGCGTTGTTCGTATTCTGCTGACTTGAGTTCTTTTATCAACTGAACCTTAAAAGGATGTAGACTAAGATATTTATACAAGAGCCGGTGCAAAGTGGTTGCCGATAGGTTCAGTTCCAATTATCGGCTTGAAATGGACACACCTGGGTTTTCAGTCACACTCATAGTTATGGCGGCGATATTTTTACCTGAACTTGCGGGACGAATACTAGTTGGAGTCTTCGCATCATTAACCTGTCCAAGACGTTAAAATTTATCGATTCAATTCATTATAGGTAAGCGAGAAGACACTTGATACGCGGTACGAACTTTAAGAAAAGTTTTCTGTGCTATTTTCATCGCGTTCGTAGGGACTTTTCACTATTTCATCACATTGTGCGAATGTATATAGATACACATTTAATAACCTCATAGTTTTTACTTTTTTTCAACAACACCTGTTATTGGATGACTCTTTATGAAATGTGTTAATTACGATAGCGGACCCAGATGTGCCCGACCCAACAAAGAAACACAAACATTTTGGAAACAAATTTATTTAATTTTCAACATAATCGCCTTTTAGCTCTATACACTTTTCCCAGCGATGTTTAAAAAGTTCGATACCCTTTTTATAATAAGAACTCTTTTGCTCCGCAAAATAGCCATTAACTGCCGAAATCACTTCTTCATAGTTGGAAAATCTTTGGAAACAAAAAAATAATCCGAAGGGGCTAAATCTGGCGAATAGGGTACATGCAGTAGCAATTCAAACTTTAATTCATTAATTTTGGACATTGCAATAACGGATTTGTTTTGCATTGTCTTGATGAAACAACCATTTCTTCTTAGCCAAATGCGGCAATTTTTGCTTTGATTTCTTCGCTCAAACGTTACAATAAATTCGTATAATACTGGCCCCGGTACAACGGTACGTTGATAGTTTTTCCTTTTTCAAGATAGTCAATGAAAATTATCCCACGCGCATCTCAAAAAATTGAAGCCATGACCTTGCCTTCAGATGAAACGGTCTTCGCCTTCTTTGGAGCCGGTTCTCCCTTTTGAATCCATTGCTTTGATTGTTCTTTTGTCTCGTGTGTAAAGTGATGGACCCATGTTTCATTCATTGTTATGAAACGGCGGAAAAATTCTGCTTTGTTGCTGTGAAACTTCGCTAAACACTCAATTGAAACATCTTTACTTGCTCGACTGTGAGCAAACGCGGTACCCAACTTGTACACATCTTTCTCATTTCCAAATTTTCAAATAATATGCGATGTTTCGCACTTTTTGAAATGCCTACAATGTCTGCTAGCTCGCGCATTTTCAGTCAATGATCATCCAGTACCGCTTTGTAAATTTTCTTCACCATTTCTGGAGTCGTCACCTCATTTGGTCGATCACTGCGACGCTCGTCTTGGCAGCTCGTACGGCCTCCCTTACTGTTGTAAGGAAAGAAGCAGACTCAAACAGAGTAGAATCCAGTTCAGCTTTGGTTGCACTGAGGCCTTTCAAATAAAAGTATTGTATCACATAACGATGACCAATTTTCTCCATTTTCACAAATTCACTGACAACGTTCACTATTGATGGCTGCCAAACACCTACTAAACAACGTGGTGCTTTCAAACTTGAAACATATGCTTTATAGACTGAGTACTTTTCAATACAGTGATATTTAGAGCCTTAGGGCTACAGCCGTTCGTTCGCATAAGTTTTTTGATTCCACTAACTTCCCAGCCTACAGCTGCGCACTTCAAGTCGCTTGAGGTCATGTTCTACTTGTACTCGCCATCTAAGTTGAGGTCTTCCTCTGCTACCTTGTCCTTTCGGGTTAAATTCGAAGACTATGCGGGCCAGAAAAGTAGTGTTCATTCGCTCTTCTTGTTGGTATCTTAGGCGTCTGATGAGTAGTTTTCTGATTAGATCAATGTCGCTGTACAGCTGGTAGAGTTAGTCGTTGAATATTCTCCTCAAAAGCCCTTCAACCTAAACGTGATCGAATATTTTTCATACGATTTTTCTCTCGAAACGAATGAGGATATCTTCATCCGATTTCGATATGTTTCATGCATGTGCGCTACTGAAATGATCAAGGTCTTATACAGAATTAGTTTTTCGAAATAGGGCCTTCTTCGTTTTATTTCTTTCTCAAGTGTTGTTGGCAGAATTCATATGGTAAAGAAAGTCCGTTACTACCATAGAAATTAAGCTGTTGATTGTGATGATCTGTCCAATTTGTCGATGTCCCTTCTTGTTGACAGCATATATTTGGTTTGTCCTGATTTACAGCTAAACTCATTTTGGCAGCTTACGGTGATAGCCCGCTGAGTTCTCCCAATTATGTCTATATCATCGGCGTACGTTAGTACTTCCACAGACTTTTGAAAGATTGTACCTCCAGTGTTAACTGGTGAGTTCCGTACAATTTTTTCAAGTCTGATGTTAAGGAAATCACATGATAGTAACAACAAAGGTCTCGGTTAAGTCGTCGAGCTTGACGTAACAACGAACGTTGTCATTTTGCACAGACGGACGAGTTTGGCAAGGATGCCAAAACTAGACATGGCTCTATACAACTCATCTCTATAAATGCTGTTATATACGGTAAAACCGATGAAAATATGTTTTCAGTTTTATTTTGAACTGTTTAAGTTTTTTCGAGGTTTCTCCTCTCCTCTTCTCCAATTTGTTGGCGAAGGGCTTCAGACGTTCACACAATATGGCACATACGATCTTGTATTCGATGTTGAGGAGACTTATACCTTTATATTTTGCGCAGTTAAGGAGGTCAGGCCTACGGTGCTGATACTCACCAGGCATTCACCCTTCCGATCAGATTTGATAAATGAGTTCGTGCATGCTCTGCAAAATGTCAATTTACACAGGTAAGTTATCAGGTCCAGTTGATTTGTTGAATTTAGCTAAGATATCGCTATCCTTACTTCTTGTCAGGCGAACGTAAATTTTGGCTATCATCGTGTAAGTTCAATGGTCTATTCTGCTTGACTGCAGGATGTTGGGCTTCTTCGCGGTTATACAATCTACAGAAAAAGTTTTTCCATATTCTCGACACCGACTATGGCTCTACTACAAGGTTTTTTTCGTCATCTCTACAGGTTTCTATACGGGTCTTGTTAATTTTAATCGATCGCTCAAGATTTCTTGCCTTAGTCTGCATTGTGTATCAAATATGTGCAATTGCCTTTCGGAGAAGGAGAAACTTTCATACCTACATCGGAAGTTTGTCAACATTCATTTAGGAAGGACTTCTAAGCTTTGTTTCAACCAAAAGGGACAATTAACATAAAGATGTTATTGCCAAAGTGTTTGAAAAGTTATTTAAAATAATGTTGTCACATCTTGAACCCAATTTCGTTATAGTATTGGGTCTATGGCGTAACTCGTATTATTCCATTGTTATTATTCCATTGGAACATGCGTTGGAAAGCTACTGTCATTGTACGTCATTTCAGTATATATCATTCATTTCAAGCGTAAACAACAATAATTTTTTTTCACTTAAATATGTCGAACTTTGTGCCTGAAAAAGTGTTTTTGCGGGGAGTTCTTCTTTATAATTTTAATATGAAGACAACTGCTGCCGAAAGTAATCGTATTTTGGTGGAAGTTTATGGTGAACATGCGCTATCTAAGCGAACGTGCCAAAAGTGCTTTGCACGATTTAAAAGTGGTGATTTTGGCTTGGAAGACGATGAACTGGAAGCATTACTCTATGAAGATTGTTGCTAAATACAAAAAGAGCTCGCAGAATCCTTGGGTGTCACTCAAGCAGCCATTTCAAAACGTTTAAAGGCAGCTGGATATATTCAAAAGCAATGAAATTGGGTTCCACATGAACTCAAGCCTAGAGACGTCGAAAGGCGGTTTTGCATGTCCGAAATGCTGCTGGAACGCCACAAAAGGAAGTCATTTTTGCATCAGATTGTTACTGGTGATGAAAAATGGATTTACTACGACAAGTTCAAGCGCAAAAGATCATATGTGAAACCCGGGCAACCAGCCAAATCAACGGCAAAGCCGAATATCCATGGCTCGAAGGTAATGCTCTGTATTTGGTGGGATCGGATGGGTGTGCTGTATTATGAGCTGCTAAAACCGGCTGAAACCATCAATGGACAACTCTACCGAACACAATTAATCTATTTGAAGAGAGCAGTGGCCAAAAAACGCCCGGAATATGCGACCAGACACGAGGCAATAGCTTTCCGTCATGACAACACTCGGCCCCACGTTGCTATTCCGGTTAAGAAATATTTGGACCTATCCCCTTCTGACTACCATTTGTTCCGATCGATGCAGAACGCCCGCACTGAAATACGGTTCACATGAGAGCAGAATATCAAAAATTGGCTTGATTCATTCTTGGCTGCCAAGCCGGCGCAGTTCATTTGAGATGGGATCCACAAACTGCCAGAAAGATTTGAAAAAGTCATAGCTTCAGATGGGCAAGACTTTGAATAATACTATTGTACATGTTTTTCTTAAATAAACGTTTAAATTTTGTAAAAAAAAAAAAACCGCACGTAAATAATTAAATACCTACTTACAATAACACTTCTCATCAATGAAGGAAAAGTAAATAACTAATCTTAGAAAAGAAGGTTTAGCTTGAATTAGTCGATAATGTGAAACACTACAAAGGCAATCTTGATAACTATGATATAGTGGGCGTTCAAAAATGGCTTATTTTTATCATAAAGCTAGAACTAAACGTTGAACGTAAGATGACGGATCTCAATGTTTACGCTGTGAGCGCAACAGACGATATTTTTATTATTTTTGATGATGAGAGCGAAAGAAGTACGATATATTTGTAACTTTAATTTTTGTTTATTGTAGCAAAATTTTATATACATTGAAAAATATTGCACAATTTACATAAATCTGGTATAATTTAAATTACTACTGAAAACTTCGTAATATTATAATGACATGTCACAGCTAAATACTTATGATCGAAGGAAAAGCTACATAAAAAACCTTGTTAAGGACTCAAAAAAAAAGAAAAATCAAAATAAATGAATGATAATCAAAATAAAGATAAGGTAATGTTTTAAGAAATATTAAAATACTGGGTAACCACATTAGTTATAGCCACATTAATTATAACGAATAATAAATAATAAATAATAAATAATAAATAATAAATAATAAATAATAAATAATAAATAATAAATAATAAATAATAAATAATAAATAATAAATAATAAATAATAAATAATAAATATTAAATAATAAATAATAAATAATAAATAATAAATAATAAACAATAAATAATAAATAATAAATAATAAATAATAAATAATAAATAATAAATAATAAATAATAAATAATAAATAATAAATAATAAATAATAAATAATAAATAATAAATAATAAATAATAAATAATAAATAATAAATAATAAATAATAAAATAATAAATAATAAATAATAAATAATAAATAATAAATAATAAATAATAAATAATAAATAATAAATAATAAATAATAAATAATAAATAATAAATAATAAATAATAAATAATAAATAATAAATAATAAATAATAAATAATAAATAATAAATAATAAATAATAAAAAATAAATAATAAATAATAAATAATAAATAATAAATAATAAATAATAAATAATAAATAATAAATAATAAATAATAAAATAATAAATAATAAATAATAAATAATAAATAATAAATAATAAATAATAAATAATAAATAATAAATAATAAATAATAAATAATAAATAATAAATAATAAATAATAAATAATAAATAATAAATAATAAATAATAAATAATAAATAATAAATAATAAATAATAAATAATAATAATAAATAATAAATAATAAATAATAAATAATAAATAATAAATAATAAATAATAAATAATAAATAATAAATAATAAATAATAAATAATAAATAATAAATAATAAATAATAAATAATAAATAATAAATAATAAATAATAAATAATAAATAATAAATAATAAATAATAAATAATAAATAATAAATAATAAATAATAAATAATAAATAATAAATAATAAAATAATAATAAATAATAAATAATAAATAATAAATAATAAATAATAAATAATAAATAATAAATAATAAATAATAAATAATAAATAATAAATAATAAATAATAAATAATAAATAATAAATAATAAATAATAAATAATAAATAATAAATAATAAATAATAAATAATAAATAATAAATAATAAATAATAAATAATAAATAATAAATAAATAAATAATAAATAATAAATAATAAATAATAAATAATAAATAATAAATAATAAATAATAAATAATAAATAATAAATAATAAATAATAAATAATAAATAATAAATAATAAATAATAAATAATAAATAATAAATAATAAATAATAAATAATAAATAATAAATAATAAATAATAAATAATAAATAATAAATAATAATAAAAAATAATAAATAATAAATAATAAATAATAAATAATAAATAATAAATAATAAATAATAAATAATAAATAATAAATAATAAATAATAAATAATAAATAATAAATAATAAATAATAAATAATAAATAATTAAATAATAAATAATAAATAATAAATAATAAATAATAAATAATAAATAATAAATAATAAATAATAAATAATAAATAATAAATAATAAATAATAAATAATAAATAATAAATAATAAATAATAAATAATAAATAAAAAATAA